>CM047812.1:56111054-56764762 GCA_026214975.1 Gentiana macrophylla
ATTTGGTGTCTTTATTTGTCTTGATTTTATCAACAAAATCCATCTTGGACAATCCCATTGCCTCAGGATTTGTTGGACCACCCGCTACTTCTTCAAAACCAAAAACTTCCCTCAGCAGACTTGGGGAAATCTCAATCTCTTGGGCATTCACAGTTGTTTTGAATGCCTCTGTACCTTCTTTAACAACAATATTCTTCCAGAAACTAACAACATTTGTATATGAGATTGTTTCCAATCTGATATTTAGTACATTTTCTAATCCCGCATACCTCCTTATTCTTCTACCTATGTTGATAGCTAATTCAGTTCTATTAGCATCAACAACAAAGCCTCTAACACTTTTGCTTGATTCAATCTGGACATCAATCTTTTCCGCCATTGTTGTAAGAAAAAGATGAAGAAGAAAGCTTTGTAGATCTGTGTTCACACAGTGTAAATTTGCAGTGATGAAGCAGATTTTGCAAGTAGAGAGTATCTTCAGTATGTAGGTCTGTATATATACATATAGAGGATGGTTGTAACTGTCAGAACACGTACATTGATGTTAACCATGATTAATTTGAGTGAAAGCTAGCTTGACACGTGGCCCATTATTTTCCAAAACGTATTGTAACCGTTAGATCGTGTAATCGTGGTTATAAAGGATAGAATAAATATACCGCCAATTGCTCTTTGAATTTAATGAAGTTTGACTGTGTAACGCCCATTCAAAGCAGGTTGTCCTCAAGAGGTTGGCTCAAGGTCTGTTTGATAAAGATGCTTCAAAGAAGTGCGACAATGTAACTCTGTTGATCCTTGATTTCTTCTTGTTTTGATCAATTGATAATACAAGATGTACTTTAATACCAATGACTGATCTGTCAAGTGACCTCACCCATCATGACAAAGACCAATCCCCTTGGCAACCTCAGTTGCTCAATTGTCCAAACATAAGAACATGGAATTGTTGATACCAATGACTAATCTGCTAAGTGAGCTCACCCAACATAGCAAAGACTAATCCCCTTGGTGAATTCCAGTACATTGCTGATTATCAGTCAACTTTTATAATTCCAAGTTCAGTTCTTAGTTTAGCAAATCTTTCACTATCAAGTGGTTTAGTGAAAATATCAATAAGTTGATTTTCGGAGGATATATAGAACCACCACATCTTTCTTCTCAACATGATCTCTTATAAAATGATGTCTCACATCAATATGTTTGGTTCTTGAGTGCAAAACGGGATTTTTAGTGATTGCAATTGCACTTGTGTTGTCACACATGATTGGAATTTCCTTTTCTTCAATTCCATAATCCCTTAACTGTTGTCTTAACCATAGTACTTGTGCACAGCAACTTCCAGCAACAATGTATTCACTTTTCAAAGGAAGTTTGATATAGAATTATGTTTCTTGCTGAACCAGGAGACTAGTCTACTTCCCATCAACTGACAGGTTCCTGTAGTGCTTTTTCTATCAATCTTGCATCCAGCTTAATCAGAATCTGAGTAGGATATAACTTTGAAGCTTCCATCCTTGGAATACCATATCCCTACTCCCAAAGTCTCCTTTAGGTACTTGAGAACTCTCTTGACTGCACCTAAATGACTTTCTTTAGGTTTAGATTGAAATCTTGCATAAACACCTACAACAAAGGATATATCAGGTCTGCTGGCAGTGAGATACAACAGACTGCCTATCATCCTTCTGTATAAAGTCTGATCAACATCTTTGCCTTCTTTATCTTCATCCAATCTGATATTTGTGCTCATTGGAGTTGATATCTTGGTGATGTTTTCCATACCAAACTTCTTCAGTAGCTCCTTGGTATATATGGTTTGATGAATGAAGATTCCATCATTCATCTGTTTAACTTGCAATCCCAAAAAGTAGTTCATTTCTCCCATCATACTCATTTGGAATTTGCTCTTCATTAGATTTGCAAACATTTCACATAATAATTCATTTTCAGAACCATAAATTATGTCATCAACATAAATCTGTACCTGCAGGGTGCGGTCCTTCTCGTTGATTCTGAAAAGAGTTTTATCAATGGTGCCTTTTGTAAATCCATTGTCCACCAAGAATTGAGATAAAGTTTCATACCAAGATCTTGGTGCCTATTTCAATCCATAAAGTGCTTTGTTGAGTCTATACACTTTATCTTCTTGATCTTTAACTTCAAATCCAGGAGGTTGCTGTACATACACTTCCTCCACTAGAATGCCATTCAAAAATGCACTTTTGACATCCATTTGATATACCTTGAAGTTCTTATATGCAGCATGTGCCAAGAATAATCTGATAGCTTCCAATCTTGCAACAGGTGCATAAGTTTCATCAAAATCTATTCCTTCTGCTTGAAAATAGCCTTTTGCAACTAGTCTGGCCTTATTCCTCACAATGGTACCAGATTCATCAAGTTTATTTCTGTATACCCACTTAGTACCAATGATATTTGCATGACTTGGCCTTTCAACTAGTGTCCAAACTTGATTTCTTTCAAATTCATTTAATTCTTCTTGCATAGCAATTATCCAATCTGGATCTGAAATTGCTTCTTCAACAACTTTAGGTTCCATTTGAGATAGAAAACAAGTAAACATAGCTTCCTGTTGTCTTCTAGTCCTTACACCTTGCTGTACATTGCCAATAACTTGTTCAGCAGGGTGATTCCTTAACCATTGTGGATTTTGGTTAGTTTGATTATCAGGAACCTCATTTTCAGTAGGGTCTGTTGTAGCTTCTTCAACAACAGGGGGTTCAGCTGATCCTTGAATTGCTTCAGTTGTTGCATCAGTAGTATTACCAGCAGGGTGTTCAGCAGGGGCAGTATCATAAATTTTTAAGTCATTGAATCTTTCAGAAACTTCAACACAATCTGGATCAGTGACCTGTTGATTTTCAGCAGGTTCACAATCTTCACCTTCCATACCAGTGAACTTAAGTTCATCAAACACAACATGGATTGTTTCTTCATGTTTCAGTGACCTCTTGTTCAGTACCCTGAAAGCCTTGCTGACTGAAGAATATCCCAAGAAAATTCCTTCATCTGACTTTTGTTGGAATGTCTTCAAATGTACCTTGTGATTTAGGATAAAACATTTACTGCCAAATGGATGGAAATAAGATATATTTGGTTTCCTTCAATTCCAAATCTCATAAGGTGTCTTCAACAGCTTCTTGTTTACTGAAGTTCTGTTTTGTGTATAACATACTGTATTAACTGCTTCAGCCCAATATCTTTCAGGTAGCAATGCTTCACAAATCATTGTCCTTCCTGCTTCCTTTAAAGTCCTGTTTCTTCTTTCAGCAACCCCATTTTGCTGAGGTGTACCAGCAGCAGCAAGTTGATGTAGTACACCATTCCGTTCACAGTATTCTCTTATAACTTTGTTGAGAAATTCAGTACCCTGATCTGATCTAATTTTTACTACTGTCAAACTTTTCTCATTTTGTAATCTCTTTAGAAGATTAGGCATGCTTTTGAGTGTTTCACTTTTCTTGTTCATAAATATCACCCACGTGTACCTTGAATAATCATCCACAACCACCAAGGTGTATTTCTTTCCTGTTACACTTGTTGGAGTTATTGGTCAAAATAGATCCATATGCATCAGCTCCAACACTCTATTCGATGATTGTTTAGTTTTTGACTTGAAGCTTGACTTTATCAGTTTACCCTGCTGACATGCATCACATATAACATCCTTCTTGAATGTGATCTCAGGTAAACCAATCACCAGCTTCTTCTTCACCAACTGATTGATATCATCAAAATTTAGATGATTCAACTTCTTGTGCCATAACCAATTGAGTTCAGACTTGGTATGCACAATCAGGCAGGTTTCTGGAACTGCAGTAGACCAATCCACAACATACATGTTTTGTTGTCTTCTACCAGCCAGTACAACTTGATCACCTCTTTCACTAATGACAATACAGTTGTTTTTGTCAAAAGTGACATTGTATCCCATGTCACAGAATTGTCCAGTGCTCAGCAAGTTGTAGTCCAGTCCTTTCACATATGCAACATTCTTGATTGTAAGTCCATTTCTCACAAGTGTGCCATATCCTCTTGTATATCCAGGTGTATTATTGTTGCCAAAATTCACCCTTGGACCATCCTTTGCCACAAAGTTTGATAAACAGTGCTTGTTCTTTGTCATATGTCTGGAACATCCACTGTCAAAGTACCAGACACCCTACAAAACAAGATACCCAAACGTGTTTGGGTCCATAGTGGTCAGTAGTATGCATGACCCTTGGTATGTTTCCATAATGTCTTCTCCTAAAAGTGTCATACTTTGGTTCATACATGTATTCCACACATCCATAAGTTCTAACAGTAGGTTGTGTAGGATTCACATATGTTTTCTGGCCTTTTGATTTATAATGATGTTTGAAGTGACTATTGTTGTTAGAAGCATTAGTATAACCATTTGTTTGCTGTCTGTTAGGAACAACCCTGTAGTATGGAGTCTGCTGAGGTCCCTGCTGATGCCTTTTATAAGTCCTCTGCTGAGTCCTTTGCTGATTCCATTGCTTAGGTTTTACCCTAGCAGCATGGTTATACTGGTTGTTTCTATAAATGGTACAGGAATATTCCAATCATCATCAGTAGGGAACAGTCTACCTTTCCCCCTGAGATAAGTATCCCTTGAATGATTAACATTTTTAGACATAGGATTCTTATTCTTGGAATATTTCTGACCTTTACCTTTGTTGGTCCCTTGGAAAGGCTAACACAAGTTTAGAGGGGGGGGGGTGAATAAACTTGTCACCAAAAACTAATCCTGAGCTGGAAAAGTCCCAGGAACTAAGTTTCTCTGAAACTTAAACTGATCCTCAGTTTTGTTCCTGTCCCTTTAACTTGTGCGGAGTTCAGTTAGCTCAACTGAATATAAGTTATTACTGACTTATATTTAGTCTTGTTAACTGGCAGTGGATAAAACTAGCCTTTAACAACTAGTAACTATAATTTTAATATGAAAACCATTATAAGGAAATAAATGAATGCATAAAGTAAATAGACAAGAATTATAGAGGTTCCGTGGTGGTGTAATCTTGTACGCCCTCTCTTCCCCTCTGTGATGCGGAGGAAAATTCCACTAGAACTTCTTTGAGATGGCCCAGTTACAAAAAGTCCTAAACTGATAGTCCTTGGCTAATCCCTAGCTTCACTATCTAAACACTTGTAGAACAGGTAGGATTGCTGCTCTTCAATTGTTTAAACCACTGGTCCTTGGAGGGTAGAATTGCCTCTTCACCAGCTCATCACAAACACAGTCTTCCTGACAGCACTCAACTGTCCTTCACACATTCTTGGTGTTTCACAGTCTAAACCTTTGATAGAATCAAAGTGGAGATCTTGAATCAATGACTATGATTCAACTGTGATTTGAGCTTTTCTTCTGGATAATTAATTTAAGCACGGCTCTGTATTTCTTCAAATGTTAGATCTTGAATTTGCTTGAATATGCTTGAACACTTTGAAGAAATTTTCTTGATCTTGCAATTATGTATTTGCAGGTATTCTTTTTGAATTTGGCTTTCCCCCTCAATTTGATCTTTCTTGACTAGATGGATTTCTTGCTAGTTATCACATATCCTGCTCTCTATCCTTTTTTGATGTTGTAGAGGCAATCTATTTGTAGGGGTTTATTCAACATTCATCCTGCTTTGTAACGGCTATATTTTACTCGATTTGTTTCTGCTTTGTGTCGTCGTTGACTCATCCAATGAAATTTCTTTCTTTACAACGCTCGATTGTACTTTCAGTTTGTTGGATGACTAACTTGTAAAACTGAGTTTCCTTGTCAGTTTTTCATCTGTCAGTTTCCTAACTGACTTGGAGCATTAACTGAGATTTTATTCTTCTTCAAATATCAGTACTCCAGTTTTCATCTGATTATAATTGACTTAATTAGAGTACACCATGATACATTTATCATCTACAATTCATTGTCCTTATGATTCTTAGGTCTTCATACAAGATCCATAAAGTCAGTTCAGGTCATCACAATCTTGCCTGAAGTCTAACTTTATAGTCTCGACTTTAATCTTCACAACTGAGTTTGTGCCTCGCTTCTTCATTCTTCAATAATCGAGTCTGTGTCCTCGCTTCTTGATTTTCTAGATAAGCCAACCGAGTCAGAATCTCTCGTAACTTATCTTCTTCAATCTTCTGTTCAGGTGCTCTATTGTCGGGCTCGTAGAGTCTCACCTAGTCAAAGTATCGCTTTCTTCATTTCTCGATTCGGTCAAGAACTATTACGGTTTGTCCGATTTAACTTATACAAATATCGACTTTAATAAATCCTATACATTGGTATCTAGACTTCTTTTGCTTTGCACTATATGACAAATAGTTATGACACTTCATCAATGGGGTTATGAACAATTAATAAACTAAGTGATGAATCATCATCAAAACATAAATTTTATTTCCAACAATTTTCCCCTTTTTGATGATGTCAATACCCTCCTTAAAAGCAATGCAAAAGATAAAAGACAAAACATAGTAAGTAACACCATGAACTCGAAATCAAACTTTATTTGATAGCCGAGTTACAAGGTTAGAATACAACATAAGTAAAACAACCAATTTAATGTCCTGGTTGATTATCATAGTTCTCTGCAACAATTCTCATTTCCTCATTCGTGGCCGAGTGTTCAATTCCATGAATGCTTGCCCAAATGTTCCAAGACTGAGACAAATTGTTTTTCTTGAAAAATTTACTTTTGAATAGAGTTGCAAATGTGAAGACTGATGTCCTTAGTCTTTCATTGGTGGCTGTTCTCAGTAGAGTTTGAATAAATTCAGGTTCAGCCTTTTCAACTTTCTCTGAAACTTTATCTATAGTACCATCTGCTTCCTATTTCTTCAGTTTATTCCAATAGTACACAAGTATCTTTTGCATGTGTAGAAATGATTCAAGAGATTCTTCTTTTGATACTCCTTCTTCCTCTGGTAAGTCCTTGAACAAATTGTAGAGACGAGCATCCAGACCAACTCTTTTGTCAGTTGGTTCTGAGTATTTAACAATTAGTTTCATCTCATCATCAGTAAAATCTCCTCTTGCTTTCCTCAGTTCACTCAACTTATCATCAACATTTGTGAGAGCTTGTGGCATTTCAGCTGCATGGACTTTTAAGATGTCCAAATTTTCCCCCTTATTGACATCATCTTTATTAATCAGGCTTTTGATGTAAGCATTCAATGTTTGTTGAGTTGATGCCAATATGGTTTGAGCCACAACTGAGTCCTTTAAGCCACGTTCCATTAAAAACATTATGTCCACTAGATTACTGAGTATGCCTTCCCATCTATCATGAGTTTCATTTTTCTTCGTGACATGTTCAGTGGTTGTTTTCCGAATCTCAAGCAGAGTAGTTTGACAATTGTCATTCACAGTATCCATCTTCTTTTCAAGTTTAAATCGTTCATCTTGACTGGCTTCTAAGGATTTTAAAAATTTTCCGAATAAGCTCATGTCATCCTTTTGAATTCTGAGTATCTCATTGTGATAATATCTGATGAGATCAATTTGAGTAGGAACATCTTGTGAACTTCTTTCTTGTTGTTCCTTTGACTTGCTTGTTTCAGCATCTGGTAGATTAGTTTGCTTTAGAGGTAAAGGAACGATTTCCTTCAATTTCTCTCTACATTCAGCTGATTGTCTTCCTTCTTCCGACTGTTTCTCAGCTTCCTCCAGTCTTGATGAATCAATAGTTTTTGCTGGTGACAATTGTACTTCCAGTTCATCATCTGATTCATCTCCAGGTATGTCTGCCAATGTTCTTGCTATTTCAAGTGTGGACTTATCTGTGGGAGACTGGTAACCTTCTTGTGCTTCCTTGTCCGACTGAGTTTCAGATAAATTTTCAGAACTTGAGCTTTCACTGCTTCCACCAGAACTACTTCGTCTTTATCGATTTCGCTCACTGCGCTTTCCTTTTCTTGTATAGAGGCAAGAATCCTTTTGTAGGTCGATCTTCCTCAAGATCATCATCATTTTCCTTAGAGCTTCCAATCGCTATGGCTTCCTTCCAATAGTCAAGCTTCGATTAACGATACCCTTGATTTAGGAATTCTTCGGTATTGATTATCTCCATTAAGCTTGTGATGTTGTATAGATCGAATACCCATTTCTCAATAATCTCCATTTCTCGCACGACTTCTCTCGATCATTTATGGAACCGAACTTCCGTGTTCGTATCTTTGCAATCGCTCATAATCGACTTTCAATAATTCTGTATGAGCAGATGGAGGTTTGAATGGTGTGAGAGTGTCTTCGGAATCCCTTGTGATCTCATGATCTTCTCCTTGAGTAGGAATTTCAATTTGCATCGGATCATCAGTTTGCATAAGATTTGTTCTGCTGGTTTCTCCTTCAGCAGTAGCTGTGACAACTGATGTTCCTTTTTCAATCTCAAAAGCTGAGATTATCGGCTCAGTTTGTAAAACTTTTTCACTTGCTTCTTCTTCAAAGGCTTGTTTTGCACTTGGCTCAGGTTCCAATTCAACAATTGGAACTTCTTCCATTGTGTGCCCTGTGGGTTCAGCTTCTTGAACTTGTTCATCCAATAGAATAAACTTGGTTGATTCATTGTTGCTTCAAATTTTCCTTTTCTTGCTTTGAAGAGTCAGAAATTCTTTGGCGCTTCTCTCTTGTTCCAAGTCGGGTACAGATTTTTGAGGAGTAGCTCTAGAATTTGAAAGCAACATGAGCATGTTCAATGTTGTTTCATCAATCGATCTTCATCACTATCTCGACTCTTCATTATCGGGATCGCCTTCTGGTCTGCTCCCGAAAGTTACAACTTCTTCCTGCAAGTCGGTTTCAACGATCATCCTCTGTTGATAGCTTCAGCTTTTTCATTATTTCCATTCCTTGTATAGCTTCTTCTTGAATTGGTAAGACCTCGCCATCTGAAGTTGAATTGATTTGGTGAGATTAATTTCGCTTTGCACTTCAGTCTTTGAATCACAAGAACTCGATTCTAGCTTCTTGAGTTGATGACATTTCCATTGGTTTCTCAGTTACGCCTTTTTCAGTTTCTTCCAACTGCTTTCTTCTTTTCTTCAAGTCTTCAATTTGTGCTAACACTTCATCTCCAGTTGCAGGTTCTTTTGATTTCCCGCTTCTCTTCTTTTTGAGTTCAGTCTCAGTTTTCTCAGCTTTCCTGTTCCTTGGTTTTTCTTCCTTAATATCAATCCTTCCATCAGCAACAGGTGTTTCTTTCCTCTTAGCAACTCCAAAAGGATCGAGTATCCTTTGGACTACTAATGCTAGAGTTTTCTTGTGATAAAATCTTCATGTCTTCACGTCGGTCTTTTTTTTGGGTACATCAATTTATTGTGCTATCAATTGATCAAATAGATACCTTGCCCAATTGAAGTCCTTTTCAAACCAGATTATGTAAAGCAAATCAAGTTTTGCTCTAGATAAATTGCTGAAGTTTCCAGCATTCGCAATTATGCAATTTGCCAGCAACTTCGAGAGAAAATTAAACTCTAGCTTGAGTAGGCTTGTGCTCCCTGTCTGTAAGACAGTAGATTCACCATTAATTGCTATATCTTTCCATAACTTCTCTTTCTGTTCTTTAGTCAACTTAATGGCTGCTGATCCTCCGGAATTGTCAAACCCAAAGATTTCTGCAATTAATTCTTCAGTGACTTTGATTTCTTTATTACTGACAGTGGTGATGAAGGTTTGTGTGTCTTCTCCTTCCACAACTGTTCTTCCAAATTGATAGAAGTCTCCGATGCTTTCCAAACAAACACTTTTTAGATCGATGTTGAAGATCGCTCCAACTTTTTAATTTTTCAAATTTTTGTCGTGATAGAATTAATTAGAGTTTGATCAACATATTTCGCAATATATTGATCAAGAGAAACGATCATTCGGGTTCAACACGAGTGAAGGTCATTTTTCTCTGGATTTGATTGAAGATTTGAAAATTTGAAATTTAGAGAGTAGATTCAGAATTCAAGCGTAAAGAATTTATATAAAAGAAAATTCTAGATATTTATAATTTGGAGTGGGGGTAGTTAAGAATTGAGTGGGACTTAAAACGCCCCGTCATAAATGTGTTGAGATCGTGAAAAAGTGGATGGGTGGAAATTATGAACGGTTTAGACCGAGACGGACCACGCTTTTCTCTGATAACCGTAGCTAGATAAAAGTGAATAAAGAAGGTACGATGTGTTGACAAATGATATTCTCGCTTTTGTCCTCATGTTTAATTCAAAACTTGGTTGTGAAAACAACTCGCTTTTGTGAATTACATTTTTCGCCTCACTGGTTGTTGTTTTTTCCTGCAAAAAAAAGGGTGAGAAATTTTTGGTACCCATATCTTTTGGGTCCTAACTGATTAGCTCGTGATGATACAACTTTGTACCTTTCTTGATATTTTGATCGTGTGAAGTCGGGCCACAAAACTTTTCTGCTTTTGTCATAACAGCTTTTGAATTTGTTTTGATTGTGAAACTGATGTGATGGTCTATTCCAATCTTCATCTGTGGGAAATAATCTTCCTTTCCCTCTGATCCTTGAATGATCTTTATCCTTAGATGGATATGACTTGAAGATTTTTCTTACAGATATTGGATCAGTTTTACTGTTTTCAGCCTTCTGAGTTTTTCTGTAAAATCTACTGGTTTGGTGAATTTTACTAACAGATTTTTGAGTTTTAGCAACTTGTGGATTTGGCTGTGATGAGTGTCTGTCAGTTCTAATAACTTTATCAGTTTTTTGAGTTTTTGACGGTTGAGAAGTTACAAATTTTATTGCAACTGATCTTGGTCTTAACTTAGAATTATACTGATTGTCAAATCCTAAACCAGATCTATCTCCAAATTGTTTTCCTGGTTTGAATTGAACTTTGGAGATTGGATCAACTGATGATTCACTGATGTTTACAACGTTTGTTGATTTATCAGTTGGTCCAATCACTTTGGTTCCATTATTAGTCTTGATTAGGTTGATTTCAGCATTCAATCTTGAAATTTCAGTTTTCAATAACTTTTTCTCCTTTTTGACATTCTCATAATTCTTTTGCATTGTCTCTAATTGCTTTATGAGTATGTCCAAGGTTTCATTGAATCTTCATTTCTTTGATTGTTCAGGATAGTGTGAGATTTAGATGTAGATGCACTTACCTCCTGATGTTTGATAGATAAACCTGGTGTTGAGGAATCATCACTGATCAGAACTTGTTTCCCTTTATCAATAGCATTCACCTTTGTAGCTCCTAGCAATATAATTTCTTCATCGCTTTCTCCTCCATGGCTTGTAGGTAGAGTTTCATCAATATCTATGACTTTTATACTGGATGGATCTCTGGTTAGTTTTTCTTCTATAGAGTCAGCCACCCGTATTAATTCTCTTTCTGCTTCTTCTGAAAGATCAGTTAAGGATGGAAATCCTCTGGATTCATCATCAATATTTGCATTAAGCTCAATGTCTTCATCATAACTGAAATGAGGTTCCGGATTTGTGTGAGAGCTTGTAGTACTGAATCTTTCAAATACTTGATCTTGGAGCTCATACACAACATTCTGCAAGTAGTCAGTCAGGGGGTTATTTAGCCAATTTCTAATTCTAGATGTATCCATTGTAATGAAGTACAGTAAGGGTTATCAACAACTGGTTTAAAAAGTATTCTTGGATCTTATTTCAAATGAACGAATTGCTCCGATACCAATTGTTGGTCCCTTGGAAAGGCTAACACAAGTTTAGAGGGGGGTGAATAAACTTGTCACCAAACACTAATCCTAAGCTGGAAAAGTCCCAGGAACTGAGTTTCTCTGAAACTTAAACAGATCCTCAGTTTTGTTCCTGTCCTTTTAACTTGTGCGGAGTTCAGTTAGCTCAACTGAATTTAAGTTATTACTGACTTATATTTAGTCTTGTTAACTGGCAGCGGATTAAACTAGCCTTTAACAACTAGTAACTATAATTTTAATATGAAAACCATTATAAGGAAATAAATGAATGCATAAAGTAAATAGACAAGAATTATAGAGGTTCCAGGTGGTGTAATCTTGTACGTCCTCTCTTCCCCTGTGATGCGGAGGAAAATTCCACTAGAACTTCTTTGAGATGGCCCAGTTACAAAAAGTCCTAAACTGATAGTCCTTGGCTAATCCCTAGCTTCACTATCTAAACACTTGTAGAACAGTAGGATTGCTGCTTCTTCAATTGTTTGAACCATCGTCCTTGGAGGGTAGAATTGCCTCTTCACCACTCATCACAAACACAGTCTTCCCGACAAAGACTCAACTGCCCTTCACACCTTCTTGGTGTTTCACGATCTAAACCTTTGATAGAATCAAAGTTGAGATCTTGAATCAATGACTATGATTCAACTCGTGATTTGAGCTTTTATTCGATAATTAATTTAAGCACGGCTATGTATTTCTTCAAATGTTAGATCTTGAATTTGCTTGAATATGCTTGAACACTTTGAAGAAATTTTCTTGATCTTGCAATTAAGTATTTAGCAGGTATTCTTTTTGAATTTGGCTTTCCCCCTCAATTTGATCTTTCTTGACTAGATGGATTTCTTGCTAGTTATCACATATCCTCGCTTCTACCCTTTTTTGATGTTGTAGAGGCAATCTATTTATAGGGGTTTATTCAACATTCATCCCGCTTTGTAACGGCTATATTTTCTTTGATCAAGCTTTGTGTCGTTGACTCATCCAATGAAATTTCTTTCTTTACAACGCTCGATTGTACTTTCAGTTTGTTGGATGATTAACTTGTAAAACTGAGTTTCCTTGTCAGTTTTTCATCTGTCAGTTTCCTAACTGACTTGGAGCATTAACTAAGATTTTATTCTTCTTCAAATATCAGTACTCCAGTTTTCATCTGATTATAATTGACTTAATTAGAGTACACCTTGATACATTCATCATCTAAGAATTCATTGTCCTTATGATTCTTAGGTCTTCATACAAGATTCATAAAGTCAGTTCAGGTCATCACAATCTTGCCTGAAGTCTAACTTTACAGTCTCGACTTTAATCTTCACAACTGAGTTTGTGCCCTCAGTTCTTCATTCTTCAATAACCGAGTCATGTCCTCGCTTCTTCGCTTTCTAGATAAGCCAACCGAGTCTGTAACTCTCAACGAACTTATCTTATTCAATCTTCTGTTGGTGTGCTCTATTGTCAGTTTCTCGTAGAGTCTCAGCTAGTCAAAGTATCAGTTTCTTTATTTCTCTGTTCCGGTCATGAACTATTACAGTGCTTGTCTGATTTAACTTATACAAATATCAGAATTTAATAAATCCTATACATTGGTATCTAGACTTCTTTTTGCGTTGCACTATAACAGCTAGTTATGACACTTCATCAATGGGTTTAAGAACAATTAATAAACTAAGTGATGAATCATCATCAAAACATAAATTTTATTTCCAACAACCTTTTTGTGGTCCAGCTGACTTGGTAGCGGGTCTGCTATCAGTAGGTCTAGAAGGTCCAGCAGTCCTATTTTTGGATTTGTTCTTTTTGTTAGGAGTTGTTGACTTCTTTGACTTCTGATTTTTCTTCCTTGAAGTATTCTCAGTAGGTTTTACTGCCTCAGCAACCTTACTTGGAGTTGGATCTTGTGCAGGTACAAACTTAGGACCACCTCAGTACTAGATTCAAGAACCTTACTGAACCACTCTTTTGGATTGTTGAGTTCCAAATCCAAGCCCTGCTTCTATCACCATAAGGCTTTCCAGATTTGTATGCAAAGAGAGGAACAAGATGGTTCAAGAGATTCGAAAGCTCTTTGGATGTTCAAAGAGCTTATAATTGATTCTCGTCTCCAACCTCATTTTTCTTACCTTTGAGAGTCCTTAATTCAGCATTCAATCTTTCAACTTCTACTTGAAGAGCTTCTTTTTCAGCCTTCACAATCTCATAACCAGATTGTATTGTCCTCAGTTGATTGAGGATGCAATCAAAAGCTTCTTCATTGTAGGAGTTTCTAGGATTTGAACCACAAGTTGATTCACAATCACTTCCAGCAGGAGTGTTAATTGATACAACATTGTATATCTCCTCAGTTTCATCCATATTGGCCATCAAAGCATAATCTTCCATATCAGCAACCAATGATGTGTCATCTGATTCATTTCCTTTTTGATTCCACTTCATACCCTCGATTCATCTTCAAAGAACCATAGCCTTCTTGCCATGTCTTCTTTGTTGACTCTTGGTCTTCGATGAGGTCCGACAATCGTGTCTAAAGTGTCCAGGCTTCTTGCGCTTGAAACAATGATAATCGTGTTCCTTACTTTGTTTTAACTCGTGATACCAGTTTGAAGTGTCCTGGTTTCTTGCAATGAAAGCACGAGATAGTCATTGTCTTTCTTTGATTCTTCTTTCTTCCTTTCAAGTAGGACTTTTTGTGAAATTTCTTGAAGGGCCTTTCCAGTCTTCATCATCCTCGATAATCTTGCTCAAGAGAGCAATCTGCTCCTCACATCTCATCCAGCAGATCATCTTGTCCTCCGGATGTTTCTTCCTCGATGTGAAGCAACCAATGCAATGGTCTTTGGCTCTTCTTTTTCAGCCTCGTGTACAAGCTTTTGCTAAATTCATAAGCCTTAAGATCTGAAAATAACTTGAAGGTGTCTTCTTCATGCAAATTTCTCATTTCTTCTATTGCAATCACCTTCATTTTCCAAACATCTTTTGCGGAGTAGTGCTTCCAAGATTTTTGTGTTTATTTCCTCTTTTGAATAACTTACACTCAAAGAGGTAACTTCATCCAAGATAGCATTAAATCTTGATTCCATTTGCTCAATGGTTTCATTAGGTAGCATCTTGAACTTTTGAAACCTCTTTTGACCACACCGATTTTATTCTTCTTTATTGCATCGGTGCCTTCACAGATCAACCAGATCTTGTCCCAAAGATCCTTTGCAGTTTTGCAATCTTTAACCTTCATGTACATATTGCTATCCAATGTTCTGTAAATGATATCAATAGCAATATTGTTGAGATTTGCTCTTTTTCTGTCTTCTGCATTCCATTCTCTTTTTGGTTTTGGAATGTATTCTGTAGTATCACCCACTGTTACTGACTTGGTAATCTCCAGTGATCCATCAGTTAGTACATCCATCATCTCATCATGAGTTGCAGCAAGGTACGCCTGCATTCGACGCTTATATTCATCAAATCTATCTAGAGAACACATCAACATAGTTCTAGCATACTGGGTGTTATCCATGATGCAAGTTTTGAAAAACCAGTAACTTGAAAAAGTTTCAAAGTATTTTCACAAACACAACAAGTAGGATTTCTTCAAAACAGAAGCACTGCTCCGATACCAATTGTTGGTCCCTTGAAAAGGCTTTGGTTAAGATTAGAGGGGGGGTGAATAAACTTAACACTTAAAATGTTGGAGTTAACAAATTCACCAATTTCAGTAGCCTGCTGATACTTCATTAGTCTGCTGATACCTCATTAGCTCACTTGATGAATGAGAGTCTCATCGACATTCAGATTCTTGAATTTGTGCAAATGGAATTATATCAAAATTAAGCCTTGTTACTTGTTGTTAAATATGATACTAAGTATTGGATATGTATATGTGTGATTTCAGTTGCTAGATTCAGTGGATTGATGTGTATAATAAACTAAGTGCAGAATGTAAATACAGAAAGTAAGTAGGCAGATTTTATAGTGGTTCCGTGGTGTAATCTGTCTACCCACTCTTCTCCTCGTGTCTTTGTTGGAGGTAATTCACTGTAGATCTTTGATGTTGCGATTACAAAGATTCCTAGGTTGCTTGTCCTTCACCAATAACTATGGCTTCACAAATCTAAAATCGGGAACATGTAGGATTGTCCGCTCCCGAGTCTTCCACTGGTCCTTGAAGGGTAGGATTGCCTCTTCACCACTCCCACAACAAACAACAGTCTTTCACACAATCGTGCTTCACTGTCTTCAAGAGGTTCTTTATAAAATAAAGATTGAATCAAATAAATGATTCAATATGAGCTTGATTAGGATGATATAATCAAGAGCTTGCGCCTTCAAGTGTGTATACTTGATGTAGTTTGAATACAGAATACACTTGAAGAATCTTTCTGGATCAGTAGCTTTAAGTTCAGTAAGTTCAGCATGGTGTTTTTCAGCTCAGAATTGTCTCTTATATTTTTCTTTTAAGGTTCATCAATCATCCTCTCTTTTGTTTTCTGAGTTGAGGGTCCTCTATTTATAGGTAGGAATGCATGTGACTTATATTTGAAATTCAAATGTAACCGTTCCTGGTTTTTGTCCCATATGATTTTCTTTCACACTATTCATAGGATCCTTTATCGCTAATTCCTTTTGACAAAGCAAATGATGGCCCACCCTTTGACTTATGACCATTGGATAAAAATATGAATCATCCCAACGTTCTTTTAATCTCAGCCTTTGATTTGTTTGATAAGTCAGAGGTAGTTAGTTGTCCTTATCCATGTAATCTTCAAATATAATCTTGAATTAATCGAGGTATATTATCAGCAGGTTCATCAGTCTGCTGAACATCAATTTGCTGTGTATAAAATACAATGCAGCTGATTACTTTTATCTAACTTTTATCTGTGAAGTTAGATTACACCTTTTTTAAAATATAACCAAGTTCCAAACATCATCCAACTTATGGAACTTAGACCTTGTACACAAGGTATATGTAATCAGTTTAGGTCATCACAGACTTGTCTAAATTCTGATTCCATACCCTTGACTTAAATTACTAAGTTTGATCCCTTAGCCTTCAGAATCGAGTTTGAGCCTCACCTTCGCCTTCAAGAGTTTCCCGACTAGTCTCATCGACCTATCTACCCTACTGATATGGACCAGTCTGCTGATATAAATCAGCTGACCATTACAGTGCTTGTTTGATCAAACCTATTCATTAATCAAACTCTAATAAACCTATACATTTGATCTAGACATCTTTTTGCCTTTGCACTATAACAGCTAGTCTGGAACTCATCATCAAAACATAGAAATAAGTCCAACAGATTGTAATCTTTAAAAAACTTGATTCACAGATCCTGTGTAAGAGCAGCCCTTTTGGCTTCAGGTTTGCTGTATTTTAATATGAGATGTTCATCACTGAGTTCTTCCACATTACTGACATACGGATCTATTGCTGACTTTCCTTTCTTCAGTTTTCTCATTTCAGCTTCTAGCTTCAGCTTTTCTTCTTGTAGCTTCAACTTTTATTTTTCAACTTCCCCTTTTTTGGCATCATACAACTCATTGATTAATAGATATGTTGCTTTTTGATCATCTATGATGCCTTTTTTTGAAGTTAGAATTTCTGATAGATGAGTCTCTAATCCATAAATCCCCCTATTTAGGTACCATTCAGCTTGAGCTTGAATTTATCGATCTTCCATGGTTGTAATTTCAAGCTTTTCCTTCAATTTGAGAATTTCATTTGACAGAGTTAGATGTGTTTTGGTTGATAGTTGACGATACCGAATATAGCACCTCCACGTGGCGTCACGGGATAGTCCTCCTAAAACGAGAATAAGTGATAGCCCAAGGGTTGAGTTACGAGTTGAGACATCGAAAACCGACATGATCAGAGAACCGAGACGATGGGCCTCACAGTTGGTCCCCGCAATACGAACAAACGTCCACATGCAGGTCGGTTCCCCGACTCGGGAATACGACGATCGACTCTAAGCAGTGTAGGATAAGGGTCCCGAGCTCGACTAACGCAAGTCGATTAAGTCGGCCTCGAGGACAGAGTCCGCACCAGCTGAAGAGGCCCATTATCCATAGGATAACTAGGGCAGTGGGCAAAGCCCATATAAGCTAGTAAAAGCCCAAAGGGCTAATACGGTATTTTACCCAAACCGACATGGTTTAGGGTTAGGGTAATGAACTCCCTATAAATATACACTTCCAGGAACTACGTGTGACTTGATTCCTGGAACACAACAGGATACGTAGGCAACCTGAGAGAGACTCTCAGGCTCAGTCTAAAATCACCCCCAAAATCATCATTGATTCAATCATCCCTAGATTAAACGATCCGGATTTATTCATAGACGAAACCCAGCATCGTCAATAGTGTCTGAATTTGAATGAACTGAGACACCAATCTTCTTCTTGTAATCTAAGGACACTGAGATTTTTGACAAAAGATTATTGTAATCTTCATTTTGGTTGAGCATACTATCCAAAGTATTTTGCACTTTGGTGAGTTTTTCAGGTGTCAAAAACTCTGTCGGATCAAATTCTTCTTTGGTTGACTGAGTTTGATTGTCCACAATCATCAACTGTTGTTTGTTAGCTTCTTTTTTTGACTGTCAGTTGTCTGTGAAGAAACTGGCAACCTTCTTGATCCTGAGTTTCAGTTTTATCTCCTTGAATATCAGCTTTCTCTTCTTGTTGTAAAACTGAACTCTGCACTGGATTCTTCTTTGAATCAACATCTTTGTCATCATCATTCTTCTTTAAAACATCCTTTGATATAGATGATTCAACAGACTTTTTCTACTTTTGAGCTTTCTCTTAAAGTTTCTTATAGAATCTTGTTGGGAATTCATCCTTGGGGAATAATGCATATAATTCTTCTCCTTCAAGATTCTCTAGGAATTTCTTTTCTTAAGCCTTCAGAAAATCTTTGACTAATTCCCAAGAGTCATTTGTTTTGAGTTTCATCTTCATTAGTTTGATGATCCTTTCAGGTTTAACGAGATATTCTGGTTGTTGAGAATATTGTTGTTGAAATTGCTATTGCTATTGTTCAGCATCCATAGCAGAAACTTGTTTCTCTGATAATCTTGTCTTTTTATGAGAAACTTCATCAGCAAGCTGATCATCTTCAGTTATCAGTTGTTGTTCCCCCTTAGTTTGTGCAATCTTATTGGATTCAGTTTCATTGACTGAAGTACCTGAGAACAAACGTCTTTCAACTGACTTTTTCTCTTGTGAATCAGCTTTTCGCTTGACTCCTCTCTAATCAGGTATTTGCTGAGAGATAATCTTCTTCCTGAGGTGTTTCTGTGGCTGCAAGATGATGTTACACTCTATTTTCTTCACAATATTCAATGATCACATTGTTGAGAAATTCAGTTCCTTTGTCAGATCTTATCTTGACAGATGTAACACTTTTCTGATTTTGAATTATCTTCAGCAGTTTTGTGAGTATTTGCTTGGTCTCACTCTTCTTTGTCATGAAAATTACCAAGTGTATCTTGAGTAATCATCAAATACCACTAGTGTATATTTCTTTCCACTAACACTGATTGGTGTAACTGGTCTGAACAAATCCATGTGTAGAAGTTCCAATACTCTTGTTGTTGAGTGCTGAGATTTGGTCTTGAAAATTGCTTTCAATCGCTTCTTTTTTTTACAAGCATTACACTAACTGTACTTTTTGTATGATATATCTGGTAATCCAATCACTAAATCTTTCTTAACAAGTAGATTGATATCATCCAAATTGAGATGACTCGGTTTCTTGTGCCATAGCCATTTGATTTTTGATTTGGTATGCACAAGAAAACAAGTTTCTAGAACTGCTGTTGACTAGTTCACAATGTACATGTTTGCTTTTCTTTTCTAGTCGGGACTACTTGTTATGATGTTTCACTAACAACAATGCAAAACTCTTTGTCAAAAGTGACTCTATGTCCATGTCACAAAATTGGCTTGTACTGAGTAGATTGTAGTTGAGTCCTTCCATATAGGCTACATTCTTGATCTTCAATCCATTTCTGATCGAGGTTCCATAACCTCTTGTATATCCAGGTTTGTCTTTTCCTCTAAAAATGTCTTTAGGTCCATCCTTAGCTTGAAAATATGTCATATTGTTTTTTCTTCTTGTCATGTGTCTAGAGCATCCACTGTCAAAATACCATATTTGCTCTCTCAAGTCTTTTTGTCTATACTGACTTCCGAATTGCTTTCTATCATTAAAAGTTGAATAATAACCATCATTCTGTTTGTACTGAGGTCTGAACTAACGTCTGTACTGAGGTTACTGCTGAGACTTTGAGTAAGTTCTCTGCTGATTCATTGTCTGAGACTTGTAGTAAGTCTTGTGTCTTGAACGATTGTTCACTTCAGTTTTCGCAATAGGTTTAGAAAAGTTCCAATCATCATCAGTGGCAAATAATATGCCTTTCCCCCTGAGTTTGTGAATCTTTGAATGATTAACATTCTTGGATTTGTGTTGATTGAAATTTTTCTAGTTCTTGGCATGGTTCACTTGTGTAGATCTGGCATTAGATCTATCATCTCTATTTCTTTGATGTGCAGCCGATCTACTTTTAGATTTACCTTTGTTATTAGGTGCAGCTGACTTCTTAGAAAAATGATGTTGAAACTGAGTTGATTCATGTTGAGGTGATTTAACTGGTTCAGCAAGCCACTCAGGTTGAGGAGTTGGTTCAGCCACAAACTTAATGCCAGTTCTGACATTAGGTTTATTAGTTTTACTAGTTTCTTCCTTTGAAGTTTGTTGTGTATCAAATCCTAAGCCATTTCTATATCCGTAGGGCTTTCCAGATTTGAATCCAGTTGCAGAACTTGACTGAGCTAAAGATTCAGCTGCTATTACTGACATAGTAGGCTGATGCTGATTCTTTGCCTTATCAGTTTTTGTCAACTTTAACATGTTCAGTTCAGTTTTAATCTTTTGACTTCCAAAATTAGAGATTCTTTATCAGCTTTGATTGACTCATAACCAGCTTGTATTGCTACCAACTGATTCATCAATTCATCGAGAGTTTCCTCTAATTCAGGATTTCTAGAATTAGAACCTGGTGTTGAAGAACAAGCATTTTGTATGGAAATCTGTGCTGAAGTATACTTTGAATTGGATTCACATACCTATTTGAATCTTCCATGTGATCCATTAAAGCTAGGTCATCTGAGAGTCTTTCAGTACCAGCTTCATTGTCTTACTGATCACCAGCTAATAATGCTCTTCTTCCAGTTCTTCTTTGCTGAGTTCTTTTGTTGGTCAGTTCTAGACATTCAGCCTTATAATGTTCAGGCTTTTTGCAGTTGAAACACAAATACTCATCCTCTTTCTTTCATTCAGGAGTTTTCTTGATGTATTTTTGAGTAACTGTCTGGCCACTCTTTATTCTTCTAATCCTATTCATCATGAGTGCCATTTGTCCATCCATTTAATCCAGTTGTTGAAGATTGATAGCTGAGGTTTCCACATTATCATTAGCTCCTACAAGAGCTATAGTCTTTGGCTCATCAAGTGCTTTAATTGCAGCCGAGATAACTGTGAATCTTCATTGAATTCATATCCTTTTTTGTCTGGGAAGATTTTGAAAGTCCTCTTCATCAAACATTCTTGATTCTTTCATAGTTGTCGCCTTCATTTTCCAACATGAGGGTAACGCCTTCAAAATTTTGTTGTTGATTTTCTTCTTGGCGTATTCTATCTTGAGAAGTGCAAGTACATCCAGGATTGCGCTGAATCTCATCTCCATTTGTTCAATGGTTTCTCCAGGTTTCATTTTGAACTCTTGAAACTTTTGTTTGGCGACTGAGATCTTGTTCTCCATGACTGAGTCTGTTTCTTCACAAACTAGCTGTAACTTTTCCCATATTTCTTTTGCAGTAGTACATTCTTTGACTTTTAGGTACATGTTGCTGTCCAAGGTTCTGAGCGTTGGTCTCTTAGAAAGGCTAACACAAGTTTAGAGGGGGGGTGAATAAACTTGCCACCAAAAACTAGATTTATAAAGATTAAGGTTCAGTTTTAACTTGTGTTGAGTTGAGCTGATTAAGCCGAGTCTAAGTCAAACTGACCTATAAAAAGACTGAGTCAACTGGTAGTGAATTTAAGTTTTAGCCTTTATCTGGATCTTGTTGATTCTATAAGAAATAGCTGAGTGTACAAAACTTAATTCTGGTGAATGTCAGTTCGTGAACAGTGAGTAAGTATAACAATCAGTTTCAGTATGCTGTCTAAACAATAATATATGCTGAATAAGTAAATAACTGAATGTAAATGCAAAAAGTAAATAGAGCAAGATTTATAGTGGTTCCAGGTGGTGTAATCATGTACGTCCACTCTTCCCATGTGATGTAGGAGGAAAATTCCACTAGAACTTTCTGAAGTAAGCTGTTACAAAAAGTCCTAAACGATAGGCCTTGACTAATATCTAGCTTCACTATCTAAACAATCAGAGAACAGGTCGGATTGCTTCTAGTTCTTCTTATTGTCGAATTCTGGATTTGATCTTTGTAGCTTGAACACTTGAAGAAATCTAGATATGATCTTGTTGAGCGCAGATATTGATAGTAATTTGGATGAACTGGACTTGAGCACAAAATGCTTGTAATCTTGCTAATTCATTTTGTTCGGTGTTTGATCCTTGATGCCAAGTCATCTATTTATAGTGTGAGGTCCAACGTTCATCTTGCTTGAATTTGAATTCTATCAACATCTTTACTTTCAGATGTCAAGTGTCAGTGACCGTTCTGACATGTCAGTCCTTCATCCAATAGAATTCCTTCATTTGTAATGTTTGAAAGTACTTTCAGTTTCATGGATGGCTGACTATAAAACTGAGTATCCGGATCAGTTTTATACTGAGTGTGTCAGTTATCAGTTTGTTAACTGACTTAGAGCGGTAACTGAGTTTTCACTCTTCTTCAAAACTTAGTACTCTATTTATCTAAGTTTATATGTCTGAATCACATTACACCATTCATTATATAAATTCTCTAAGGTATCATTGTCCTTAGGTATCTTAGTTCTTCATACAAGATCCGTAAAGTCAGTTCAGGCCATCACAAACTTACCTGAATTCTAACTTTAAAGTCTCGGCTTAAATCTTTATAACTGAGTCTGAACCCTCAGTTCTTCAATCTTTTAACTGAGTTTGTGTCCCCCAGTTCTTCATTTAGATAAGTCAATTGATTATGCGTCCCATAGAAAACTTACCTTCTTCAGGATAGTGTAAGACTTCAGTTTTAGGTGTACATCGTCAGTTTTATGTCATGTTCCAGTTTTCTAGATGATTTCTCCTTTTCAATTTTACGTCACTTCTATCTATTACAGTGCTTGTCTGATATAACCTATACAATTATAAGATTCTAGTGAAACCAATACATTCTGTTTTAGACATCTTTTGGCTTTTCACTATAACAGCTAGTTTCCGCACTTCATCAATGGGGTGTAAACAAACAAGTAACTAAATAAGATGAACTATTATCAAAACTAAAATTTTATTTCCAACAATTTCCCCCTTTTTGATGATTCCAAAACCCTCCTTAAAAGAAAATTTTAGTCCTAGGTGGTGGGGTCGCTGGAGGTATGCCAAAGAATTTTATAATCCGATCCATCTTGAGTCTGGGGTGCTCTGAGGACCGGAGTACGCTCCCTCTGAGCTCTTCCAACCCATCTTGGAACTTTTGGAACTGACTGTGAACTGATTAGGCTCAGGGTCTTCCCAATCATCACTGACGAGAATCTTGACCTCGTCCTCCAAAGCAAACATATCAATCATCGGCCCGAATGGCAATAGCTCACGCTCCTACGCGGCAGCAAGCTCATAAATACGGCTATGCATTAGAAGACCGATGTTGACCGGATATCCCTACTCCGGATAGAATATCAACTCCACCCTCTTGGTGGTGACATAGACCATGTACTTGGTCGGTAGAAGGCGGGCACAAACAAATCTGTTAACCATCTTCCGGTCCCAGGATAATTCACTCTCTAGGAAGATGGTGGGGGCTCAAGCAGGATTGCGCTTCCATTGCACCCCAAAATACTCAGCTATCATGTCCATCCTCTCCAAATTTTCAATGTTGCTTGAGGATGTGTACTCATCCAGGCCCACCGGAGGATGTCTAACCCCAAAATGACATTGATGCGCTCAATAGAAAAATCAACTTTAACACCGTAGTGAAGGATGTAGGAGCACAGATCTAAATAAATTAGATCTTTACGTAGTGGATCGATCATGATCCATATATTATAAGACATAAACAAAGGATTTAATTACTACAAGAGGTTAAGTTTATCTTACCAATAGTAGGAAGAGAAGCCAAGATCTTCCAATGTGTTCTCTCAAACGGTGGTTGGTGGACACCAATTCTTGGTACTAGAACCTCCTTGATATGCATCCAAGAAAAACACCAAGTTTTTCTTCAACTAGAAACCAATTAGACAAGAAAAAAAAATTTCTCTCTATTTTGATGTGGGGGGGGGAGGGGGGGCGAAAATTGCTTATCCAATATGTCTTCTAAGAACTTTCTTTATATAGGAGAGTAAATCCTTGGCCTCCAAGTTTCTATTTAATTAAATAAATAATTAAAAAGAAATCACAATAAAGGATAATTCCGTTTATAAAAGATTGTGATTAATCAATCAATCAATTACAAATCAATTATCATATATTAATTAATTACTTACCAAGAAAATCAAATCTTGCATGTAATGACACTGGAGGCGCCACACACATGGTTTAGGCCCACGGAAAATGTCTTTTCTGTGTATTATATTATTCAACCCAACTAAATGATATTTCGCATATAAATTAATTAGCCCAGCCAATTAATTATCACTGAGGCCCAATTACAAGAAAAACACCCGAATTACAGGAGCCACATTGGGGACCATGGACCTATAACCAGTAGCTCCAATAATTAAGTAAAATATTCATCGAACAGAATATTCATACTTAAGTTATTAATTCCGGGATTACGCCACCATAATCCCGAAACTGAACTCTACCAATTATAGATATATACTTACACTCAACCCTATGAGTAAATAAGAGTCCACTGATATAAATACATAAGGATTAACCCTCCATAGATTGTCCACTCTGAGTGGGATATCTCCGTGAACCCGACACAGAATATCTTATCCTTATTTATCATTAACCCCTTAATGATCAATTAGTTCACATGTCTAACTAGTGATCAATTAGTCTAATATGAAATCCCGGGATCAATTACTTTCTTAGGGCTAACAAATAAGGGGACTGTATCTCTACTTCTCGTAGGAAGGAATGGATTCCATGTCTGTGAAAATCAGAACTACTCACTCATCAGGAGATAGTGCGAATGAGAAGTGTCTTGGAACACATATTTAAGTGAACCCTAACTAACAAATCAAACACTACCCCGAGACAAGAAGCACCCTGTGATCACCTCACGATTAAGGTTAATCCATTAATGATCATCTAATGGTTTAATAAGATTCCTCGATTACGGAATTATGCCGAGAAATACTGATTAAATCGGTCCAGTCCTATACGAATGCCATATAAATGCCCCACGTTGGTACCCTCTACCGACAGTCCGGATAAAACTATCACACCCTAAGGTGTTATGGGCGCATTATTAGTGTTTTAATCACGAGAGCCTAAACTCTGATTAAGTTCACCACGGACTAACAGTTTAAGCATATCTCCACTAACTCAATCCTCATGTGTAATTATACACTGAGTTAAGTGGTTACACACAGATATTCTTTGGGTTTGCAGCAGTGTATTACTTTACAAGCACAAAGCAAGTAATAAGGTGAGATAAATTTTTTCATCTATTATTAAAAACAATTACACAAATTGTCTTTCGGGCACTACACCTGACACGCAGACCATAGCATATGTGGCTCCGGGGTTGTGTGAAACATAAGCATGGAATTCCATTACCATCGTGGCGTTGAACCGTGTTAGTGAATCTGCCATATCTAGAATGTCTTGTGCTTGTAGGGCTCCAGGCAAGATCGACCCGCAATCGTCCAATTCTACCCCTCGTTCTCTAGCAACTGGATTTTTGTTCCAATGCCCTCGGAACGACTCATAGATAACTAAAGATAGAATTGATAAACCCCATCTATCAAAGGGTTAGCATCTCAATAGACAGTCTAATAACCACTGGGACGAACCGCTGAATGGCTATGCTTTGGACCCATCCTGGATGATAATACCAGCTGGTACTGTAGCTGATTCTGAAAAACTTCCCTCGGTAAACCGGCAAGTAGGTCTGATTTACCGGCCTGATTTTTTTCTGATTTCTTTTCTGAACCGTGCTCTGCTGGCCAAAGATGAATAACCGCAGCACTTAATCTGGCACAGTAGCACTAGACAGCAACAGAGGTGAAGAAAAATGGGTGTTTGGGTTGGTTTAAATGGAAGAATGTTTGATTTTGGTTAAGGTTTTGTGGTGATAGTGGTGGTGATGGGGGCCGACTGGATTGGAGAAGAAGAAGAAATGGAAGAAGTTTGGTGATTGAGGAAATGATGGTAGATGGAATGATAAGAATGGTTGTGAATGGGTGGTTTAAATAGGAAGAAATATGTAAAGGTGGAAAGATTTAGTGTAATTGTGGGTGGAGAAGTTATTAGGGTGAGGGATTTGAGGGGGTGATTGATGGGATTGAGGTGGAGTTATGGTGGAGTGTGTGAAAGGATGAAAATTTTGAAAAGAGGGAAAAGTGGGATGGTTTCTGCTGACTGGTGGTGGCTGATACAACGTGTGTCATCCACGTGTCTCTAAAAATTCAGCTTTATAAACTAATGTTCAAAAAGCTCGAAATCCAACCTCGGTAACATGGGGGTAACTTAGGGTTTACCGGGGGTAATTTTTACCAAATTTTTCTGTCTTCCTTTTCTGCACGCTATGCTCAACCCTTCTGTTTAGTTCTGACCTAAAATTAAGTAGCCTCTTACTCTTTTAGTTATTATTTCCGACTCAATCCTAACCTACTTCCCGAGAATCCGCAACGAGTAAAACAAACCTTTCCACAACCATTTGGTTTCAAGCCTAAGGGTGCGGTAGGATGAAAAAAAGCTCGTCCCTTCATCTGGATACTTTTATTCATTACTAATCTACCTAAGGGTTTAAAGAAAATAGTTCTGAACTTATTGTCGCCAGCTCGACTTTCTTCAGATCTCCGATCATTCAGGGGTTGGAGCTTTAACTCGCCAAACTTTCGCTCCAGAGGTTTGTACCTTTATAGAACCTTTTTGAGCTCTCTTCCTAGCATGCCTTTCCCTCTTAGCTTGCATACTAGGTCTGCCTCTGCGTTGAGATTTAGACTTTAGACCCAAAGACTCCACATTTACTACTTTAAGCTCAACTCATTCACTATGCAACACGAAATTACTAGCTTCCATGAACATCTTGTTGTGGTCCTTCTCTTTTTTCTGTATCAGCATTAGTCTCATGAAGTCCTGCTTAATGGTTTCTATTACAACCTCTCTATGCTCGTGCCCCTCGATCTCCATAATTTCCACCTTCCCTGAAACATACGTCATCTTGAAATTCTCCGGGCTATTTTCTAGGGGTTCTAAGATATTAAAAGATACAACATCATTATTCAACCTCAAAGTAATCTCCCCATTATCAAAATCCATGACTGCCCTGCTTGTCGCTAAGAAAGGTCTCCCTAACAGAACTGGGGCACTTGGGTACTCCGGTACGTCCATCACCGTAAAATAAATTGGATAACTGAACCCTCCTGCCTTAATCGTGCACTTCCTAAGCAGGCCAGCAGGAATATATCTAGTTCTATTAATGAAAGTCATGGTCCTGGTTTGATTCATTACGACCGAAAGCTTGATCTTTTCGTAGAGGGAGAAACGTAGAATGTTGCCACTCGAGCCAGAGTCGTAGAGACCTAATCCTACTGATATACCATTAACTGAAATCGGGAGTCGGAACGTTCCAGGGTCTCCTAACTTCACCACAGTGTCTGAGTCTGGGTAATTCTTAGGCTGAGAAAACATAATCCGAAGACAATATGTCAATTAACTCACAAGGAAACTCACTTGGACGATACGTGCTATACTCTTTCAGGTTCTCTTCAGGCTCTTGCTTGATTGTTTCTTTCTCTTTTTCCAAACGCTTCTTTATAGCTTCATCATGCTCTCCTGCTTCAGATCCTGGGTACAAGGAAATCGGTGTAATGTTCAATATCGTTCTAGGCATATTCCTTGACTTGTTTGCTCTTTTTCAACTCCTGTTCGAATTTCTAAAGTTTTTTGATCTTCCTGCGAAAAGACAAAGTAAAAGAAAGAAAAGGTAAGAAACTTCCGCTTCAGCTCGGTGTGATCCCAAATGTTGCGGACCAACTAACTAAAAATAATAGGGAATAACACAGAATAACAAAGCTGTACATAAATTGATTTTTCAGGCCTCGGTAACCTGGGGGTTAGCCACGGTAAACCGGAACTGAAATTTCTTTTTCTGGCAGTTTAACAAGTTCAAGGTTGATACAGAACGACTCAAGACTCAAAATAAAGTAAAATAAAATAAAAATGACTTCTTAATTAGAATTAAAACGTTTATATTTGAAATTGGCCATTGTTCCCGGCAACGGTGCCAAAAATCTTGATCGCGTGTAAGTCACTAACGTCGATATTACTAGCAAGAATACTAGGTACATCGTAGTATAGTAAATGTGAGTCAAGATCGATCCAACAGAGACAATGCAACTATAAGTATAAACGATTCTAACTTAATTAAGAAGCAACATAGAAGCGGTCATTGACCATCAATAAACGTAAAGAAAAAAAACTTGGTATTCCTCCCCCTCTTCTCACCGATCTACTAACTTAGATTAGTTAATCGTTATGTTTACTTCCCCACATAATTTCATTAAATTGTAACACCCCATTCCCGGATATCGAGTCCTTATCCGGAAAAGTGCGTTCGGCACGCATAGCAATAAATAAAATTTAATGCACACATGTCAGCCTCATCAATAATCAGAGATACTAAATGACGCGGAAGCTAAAAGATAACTCGGAAATTAAAATTAAAATCAAACATCTGAAACGTCTCCCAAAACCGAACCAGAGTTACAAGTGCTGTTCTACAAAAAACCGAATTCAAAAGAGAAACTAATCATCCAAAGAACATCATCCAAATCTTAAAGTACAACACCCTCGGAACTCCCTTAACAAAAATAAAAAATAAAAGGAAGGATCACAAAGCTATAAAGAAACCGTTGGACTCCAAGCTTATCTCCCGCTCATTCCTCATCCTCAGGATAACCCTCAGCCGTCTCGTCATCCTCTAGATACTCACCTAAAAGAAAGAAGGGATAAAACACAGGGAAATAACGGTTGAGTACAAAGTACTCTATAACATGAATAGGTTCCGCACTATCATCGTTAGTCAACCAGTAAGAAGGCGTCGCCGTCTTTTATTAACTTTTCCATTATTAACCTAGCTACCTATCACAATGCGTTCATGGCACAACATGAGGTCCCTAGGATTTCTAGCTTAGCTCTCTATTTTGTCACGCTAGGGTTGGCAAGGACACATACGACTGGTAATTATGCACACCGGTTACGATTACGACCTACTACAATTGCGTCTCCAGTAGTATGAACAACCTGTGTTCAATAGTGCGCTGACATGTGCATGTACTCTCATGGAAGTCCAGATGACCACAGAGGCACAAATCACATCGGGCCATATACACATCGAGGGAGTATAAACGTGCCTTACGCAAGCCTCCCACAACATTTAATCATTTAGCTAACACATATGTAGTTTATTAAGTGTTTGACTAGCCACCTAGTTCATTCACGTAAAAGGCCCCTATCATCTACTCAAGGTCCTACACCACTAGACTCTAACCTCCTATCACATACACAGACAATGTCGAACACTAGCTCGTCAAAGCACTAAGTCCGTCAAGGCTCTACGCACGGTCCCCTACGAACGATCACTGTTAGTGAAAACTCCATAAGGTTGGGTTCTATGCGCGTGGGAACTCCCTTCACGACATAGTTCAAGATTAGAGATCAGATTATAAAGCCCGGACATGAGCTGACACCACAAAATAGCTCAAACCAACATTTGCCCAACCAGGCTCTTATCCGTACGGATGGATAAGTTATCCGTACGGATGACCATTCTATCCATACAGATAAATGTCCCAACAATCTAGATAACTCACTGTTTCCCCAAAACTCCAAACCAGTGACTTATCCGTACGGATAAGCCTTCTATCCGTACGGATAGCCCCAAAATCCTGCACAAAAACTGCAGAATAGCCTTGTACGATTTCCAACCAAAACCAATCCAAGCTCCACCTTTTATACACCAAAACAGCAGTAAAACAGGTATAAAACATACAAAACTCCAATTCACTGATTGGGCCCCTAAAATAGTACGAAGTCTAGCCACGTTACCTTTTGATTGCGTGGTTCTACGATTCCAAGCCCTCGAAGCACCAACAAGCCTTAAGCCTTGAACCTAGACAAACAACCTGACCTTAGAACCTTCCTACGATGTTAAAACAGCAGCAAGCAACACCTTGATGCTATTCAACAAGTACTAAGCCAAAGAAGATGAAAACTCACCGGAACGAAATCACAAATCGTTTGTGTCGGGAGAATCACCGCGATCCTCCGAACCTTTTCTTCTACTGCCGTCTGAACAAACGAGCCACGGATCAAACACCAAAAATTCAACCTAGGGTGAGCCTTTCGATGGAACATGTGCCCTCTTCTGTCTCAGAGCGTAAGAAAGAAAAAAAAGAACTGAAAGAGAAGTAAGGATCAAATTCTATTTTCCAGTTTAAATACCCCGACACCTTTGATTCCCGTTTACGTCAGCCAATCAGAATTTCCTTTTATTCTAATTTTTATTCCTTTATTTAATCCTTTTGATTAAATAAAAACATAAAACCCCAATTAAAAATCGGGTTGTTACATCCCTTCCTTAAAAAGAGTTTCGTCCTCGAAACTAGAACGTACCTGGTAGAGACACAAAGTCTGGGAATTCCATGATCATGTCCGCTTCCACTTCCCAAGTGGCCTCGGTCGGTGCATGATTGGTCCATTGCACCAATACTAACGGGACCATCCGGCGCTTGATCATCTTTTCTTTCTTATCCAAAATCTTGATCGGTTTTTCTTCATTTGCCAAGTTGTCTTGAAAAACCCCCGGATCTATTTCAGAATCAGTTTCAGCTTGAGTCAAACACTTCTTCAGCATCGACACATGGAACACGTTATGAACTCTAGACATCGATTCCGGCAATCTAAGTCTATAAGCTAGCCGTCCAATCCTCGCTTTCACACCGTACAAATAATGTCGCCACAACTTAAGGGCAAACACTACCGCTGCTAATTCCAGATCGTGAGTCGGATAATTCTTCTCATGTACTTTCAGTTGTCTCGAAGCATACCCGATCACCTTTCCCGACCGCATCAACACACAACCCAGACCCAGACCCGACGCATCCGTGTAGACATCATAATCCCCAAAAACCTCTGGTAATGCTAACACTAGTGCTGTAGTTAACCGATCCTTCAAAGTCTGAAACGCTGCTTCACACTCCTCCATCCACTCGTACTTGACATTCTTTTGAGTGAGCTTCGTTAGAGGTGTGGCTATCCTTGCAAAATCCTGAACAAACTTCCGACAGTAACCGGCTAGGCCCAAGAAAATCCTTATTTCCGTTACTGTTGTAGGACTAGGCCAATTACTTATCGCTTCAATCTTGGCCGGGTCCACCTTGATTCCTTCCGCTGTGACTACATGTCCGAGGAAACTAACTTGATCGAGCCAAAATTCACACTTGCTGAATTTCGCGTAGAGCTGACTGTCCTTCAACATTTGTAACACTATCCTTAGGTGTTCCTCGTATTCCTTCTCATCCCTAGAATAGATGAGAATGTCGTCGATGAGCACTATCACGAACTTGTCCAAATACGGCATGAACACCCGCTGCATTAAGTACATAAATGCCGACGGTGCATTGGTTAACCCGAATGGCTTCACCAAAAATTCATAATGCCCGTATCTCGTGCAGAAGGCTGTCCTAGGAATATTGGACACCTTGATCTTCAACTGGTGATAACCAGATCTAAGGTCGATCTTGGAGAATACTTTCTTTCCTTGCAACTAATAGAAGAGATCATCAATCCTCGACAAAGGATACTTATTCTTAATTGTCAAATTACTTAGTGCCCGATAATCGATGCACATCCTCATATTGCCGTCCTTCTTCTTTACAAATAATACTTGCGCTCCCCAAGACGACGTGCTTGGCTGTATCACTTTTCTCTCCAACATCTCTTTGATTTGAACCTTTAATTCCTTCAACTCTGCTGGAGCCATCCGATATGGTGCCTTTGCCGTAGGCTGAGCCCTGGGAACCAAATTTATCTCAAACTCGATAACCCTATCCGGCATATCCCCAGGCAACTCCTCGGGAAAAACTTTTGGGAAATCCTTCACTACCGGGGTTTCTTCCAACTTAGCTCTATGTACATCTGTGTTCAAGGCAAACACCATGAATCCTTCACATCCTTTCTTCAGTGCCCTCATGGCCCTGACTGCTGGGATTACAACCTGCTTACCGTTTCCAGTCTTCACCACATTCCCTTGAAAGGTCTTAGCGGACCTTCCAAGACCCTTGAAAATTACTCTCTTACCATGACAGTCCAGAAACACATAGTTCTTGGATAGCCAATCCATTCCCAAGATCACGCCAAAGTCAGTGAAATCCATCACTGTTAGGTCATGATGGCTCTTATGACTTCCAACCCTAATATCGACTTGTTGTAAAAGTTGAGCGCACTTAGCCATCCTCCCTAACGGGGTAGTTAATGACAACGGATTCCCTAACTCTTGCAATGGTAGGTTAAGTTTCCTAGCTGTCTTAGTAGACACAAAAGACCCTGAGGCTCCTGAATCAAATAGTGCCGTAACTGCTAGACTCTCCAGGAGTATAGTACCTAATCATGTATTTATTTAGATTTCACAGTTAATATCATACGGCGCCATATCATATTAAGTAGTTCAAAATAAAATAAAGACATTAAAAGATACCTGTTACCACTAGATCATCCACCTCTCCTGGCTCGACGTCTGCTGCAAAAATCCTGGTAGGCCTGTTGCCTCCATTTTTAGCACCCTGAAGATTGGCCCAATGGCCGGTGTACTAACCTCTGTTCCTCTTTGCGGGAAATCTCTAGAATAATGACCAATCTTTCAGCACCCATAACATTTCACCGACGAACCCATATTTCCCTGAGCTATCTTCCTAACTGAGCCTGTTGCTCCCAGCACCCCAAATTTCTTCTGCCCATGTTTTGGTGTCATCCCACGCTCTCTACGAAAACTTGAGAATGATCTCTTCGCACCCGCGGTAGCTGCATTCTTCCTTAGTAGCTTCTCTACTGTCAAGTCTCTATCCACAGCATCGGCCATGGTAACTGGTCGTGGGCCTAACATACCCTTAGCTATCTCACCAGTTAATCCATCAGTGAACTTTGCTATACTTCTCTTACGATCCAAGAGATCTCTGGGTAGAACTGACCTAACTCATTGAACCGCTGCGAATCTTGAGTGATCTGTAAATGCAGTGATTCCCCTTTAAGTCCAGAAATTCCATGGACTTAGTGTCCTGAGCTGCTTGAGGAAAATACTCCGTGTAAAATGCCTCCTTAAAAGCCTTCCAAATGGTGAAGTTTCCCTTGAACCTCTGATATGACTCTATCCAACGTTGGGCATTCCCCATCATCAACGCTAAAGCAGTCGGTAACCACTCTGCCTCCGGAGCCTTCATACTGGTACGATTCTTTTCCAAACCCATGAACCATAAATCTGCTTTCTCTGCACTCACATTTCCAAAGAAATCTGAAACATGATACTTCCTAATATTTTCGACCCAGTCAATCGGTTTCTTATATTACGGACGGGCTGTCTCTTGCAAAGCTTGACTAACTGTGGTAGTCCTCTTTCTCTTCTTTGCCATTGCAACATTGCATCTTTATTCTTTGGAGGATAGATCGATGTTGTTGCACTTGATGCAGCTGCTGAAAGTAACGCAACACATCTTGCTGTTGCTACAGAATGGTCGGGTCAACAAACTGAGAGGGATTTACTGGGTGTCCTTAGGTGGAGCACTTCGAGAGTTGGCCCTGGTGGCCTCAGCATGGGAGAAATTGACATTCTCCAGTGGAACGGTAGAGTTTCCCAAATGTCCCAACCAAAAGGGATTGTTGACCTGTCCTTGTCCCCGGCTCACGACTGGCACTGCTCTATTCGGCCTTGTCGCCTCAGGAACCCTCATTTGGTTTCCCACTCTAGCATAAGAGGACCTATTAATCGGTGGGAGAACAGGTGGTGCCCCACTCCTCCTCCTCGTAGGGGCTCACGTCCAAACTGGCATTTCTTCCCCCTCATTGGCCCTGGCCTCATTAGCCCGCTCGTTTCCTGCTTCCTGATTCTCCTCTTCCATCACTACCTCAGGAACTTCCTCGTTCTCCACCCCGACTAGTTGATTATCCGTGTTGACACCTCCTCTGGTATGAACCATCTGTCACCCACAATAAGTGAGAGGATTACTACAAGCTCTAACTTATCTTAAAGGAATGATTTAACTTAAACAGCACTGTAAACCTTGCTCCGATACCAACTCTAACGCCCCGTTCCCGGATACCGAGTCCTTATCCGGAAAAGTGCATCCGGCACGCATAGCAATAAATAAAATTTAATGCACACACATCAGCCTCATCAATAATCAGAGATACTAAACGACGCGGAAGCTAAAAGATAACTCGGAAATTAAAATTAAAACCAAACATCTGAAACGTCTCCCAAAACCGAACCAGAGTTACAAGTGCTGTTCTACAAAAACCGAATTCAAAAGAGAAACTAATCATCAAAACAACATCATTCAAATCTTAAAGTACAACACCCTCGGAACTCCCTTAACAAAAATAAAAAATAAAAGGAAGGATCACAAAGCTATAAAGAAACCGCTGGACTCCAAGCTTAGCACCCGCTCATTCCTCATCCTCAGGATTACCCTCAGCCGTCTCGTCATCCTCCGGATACTCACCTAAAAGAAAGAAGGGACAAAACACAGGGAAATAACGGGTGAGTACAAAGTACTCTGTAACATGAATAGGTTCTGCACTATCATCGTTACTCAACCAGTAAGAAGGCGTCGCTGTCTTTTATTAACTTTTCCGTTATTAACCTAGCTACCTATCACATTGCGTTCATGGCACAACATGAGGTCCCTAGGGTTTCTAGCTTAGCTCGCTATTTGTCACGCTAGGGTTGGCAAGGACACATACGACCGGTAATTAGGCGCACCGGTTACGATTACGACCTACTAGAATTGCGTCACCAGTAGTACGAACAACTTGTTTTCGATAGTGCACTGACCTGTTCATGTACTCTCGTGGAAGTCCAGATGACCACAGAGGCACACATCACATCGGGCCATATACACATCGACGGAGTATAAACGTGCCTTACGCAAGCCTCCCACGGCATTTAATCTTTTAGCTAACACATATGTAGTTTATTAGTGTTTGACTAGCCACCTAGTTCATTCACATAAAAGGCCCCTATCATCTACTCAAGGTCCTTGACCACTAGACTCTAACCTCCTATCACATACACAGACAATGGCGAACACTAGCTCGTCAAAGCACTAAGTCCGTCAAGGCTCTCCGTACGGTCCCCTACGTACGATCACGGTTAGCGAAAACTCTGTAAGGTTGGGTTCTATGCTCGTGGGAACTCCCTTCAAGACTTAGTTCAAGATTAGAGATAAGATTATAAAGCCCGGACATGAGCTGACACCACGAAACAGCTCAAACCAACATTTGCCCAACCAGGCTCTTATCCGTACGGATGGATAAGTTATCCGTACGGATGACCAGTCTATCCGTACGGATAAATGTCCCAACCATCCGGATAACTAACTGTTTCCCCAAAACTCCAAACCAGTGACTTATCCGTACGGATAGCCCCAAAATCCTGCACAAAAACTGCAGAACAGCCATTACCAAAACCAATCCAAGCTCCACCTTTTATACACCAAAACAGCAGTAAAACAAGTATAAAACATACAAAACACCAATTCACTGATTGGGCCCCTAAAATAGAACGAAGTCTAGCCACGTTACCTTTTGATTGCGTGGTTCTACGATTCCAAGCCCTCAAAGCACCAACAAGCCTTAAGCCTTGAACCTAGACAAACAACCAGACCTTAGAACCTTCTTACGATGTTAAAACAGTAGCAAGCAACACCTTGATGCTATTCAACAAGTTCTAAGCCAAAGATTATGAAAACTCACCGGAACGAAATCTCAAATCGTTTGTATCGGGAGAATCACCGCGATCCTCCGAACCATTTCTTCTACTACCGTCTGTACAAATGAGGCACGGATCAAACACCAAAAATTCAACCTAGGGTGAGCCTTTCGATGGAACAGGCGCCCTCTTCTGTCTCAGAGAGTAAGAAAGAAAAAAAGAACTAAAAGATAAGTAAGGATCAAATTCTATTTTTCCGTTTAAATACCCCGACACCTTTGATTCCCGTTTACGTCGGCCAATCAGAATGTTTTCTTTTATTCTAATTTCTTATTCCATTATTTAATCCTTTTGATTAATTAAAAACATAATACCCAATTATCATTAAAAGACAAATTTGCCCTTTTTGTAGAAATCGGGGTGTTACATAAATTAATCATGAGCTTTAGTTTTAATTATCATTATCAGCTATGGGTGCAACTCCTACTCCTATCTACTCCGACAATGGTAGTAGACAATCTATATGCAAGCTACCCTCCTTAATTGGTCCGTAGTATCCCATACGCATAAAGAACTAGAATTGCCGATATCGAGCGCTAACTCATACCGCTAACCCTCCTAGACAGCTGTTGACATTGATCAGCACGTTCCTAGGGTCCATTCTAGACTATGTCCAAACATAGCACTTCACTATTCGTGCCAGTTTACAATTACAATAAGCAGATTGGCCAGATCTAACCTTCTGTTAATTAAACATGTCGATCAACGTAGCTGTAGTGAATCCCAATTTTAGTTTTTCTAAATTATGCCCCGGTAAACCAGTATATACCACCGGGTTACCGGGGATGGCTTTTCCAATTCTTGGATCTACATTGCTCAGTTACGACTATTCTATGTAAATTATGGGGTCTTTAAACATGCAGATTAACTAAACACATAAATCCACCATATTGAAGACAAAAAGGAACGTTCAAAGCTTCATACCTTCAACAATGGTGACCAAGCTCGATCTACTCAAACTAGAGATGGTGAAGAAAGGGAGGAAACCGAAAACAACTCCTTCAAAGCTTGAATAACTTTATTTCATCAAAATTGTATATATGATTGTAATACTAAAGAAAAGTTATGAAGAACTCTGATAATGCGGCCTTATACAGATACAATAGCCGACTTAAGACTCTCTAAAACCCTAACCGACTTAGATAATGCGGCAGAATCAATTTCGTGTCCAATAAGCCACCGGTTTACCGGACCTAGCCCTCTTTAAACCGGGCCGACTTTTCTCCTTTTTCTTCAGTAGGCTTATTCGTGGACTTTAACCGCTTGGCCCAATATATTTCTTCCGGTCCAGATCCATTCTTCAATTCTCCAGATCCGGTACATCCAATAAATCACGCAAACGAGACAAAACCGTACCAAATCTTCGGGAAAATAACATGGATGCAGAATTACGATGATAGAAACATGCACATAGAATTTAACATATATTTCACATAATAATGAGCCTATCTATCCTCTCTTGAGCAGAATTCGGGGTGAATAAGGGTAGAATTATTGGTACCATTTAGAGCGTCACCAACTACCCCCCACTTAGCTTTTGATTGTCCCGAGTAAAAAGGTTAAAAGAAAACATCACTCTGATCAGTATACAAGTTAATTAAAAACATCTATGCCTTACAAACTCAAGATCGAGATCATGCCACTCATACCCATCAGTAACGCATTAAAGACTATTCATGTCATGCGCCAATGTGTGTGTGCAATAACTTTCACAACAACTTAGTAATGCAGACCATCTCACATTACATCAACCCGTAGTCGAACTAACCAGTCTCAAACATGTTATTTATTAATTAATTGAGCAGGCAAGGTGGATTGAGAATCGAGTATATATTACTCATAGGCTCGCGTTTATTGGTCTATGCAAAAGTCGTGCGTTTTACGCTCCATCGACTAAAATATTGCCAAAGAGATTACAGATGTATATATTTCAAGGCAGGTAAACTCTCATGGATTTAGCTATCCTCACGGCCCCACTCATGATAAACTACCGAATCCGCAATTCATTTTCCTTCATAAGCGTTGGTGAAACATGATTCGTGATGAAGCCAGGGTCAACTCTAGTCAAAGCAATATGCTATCGACTACACACCAAAGGAAAGTGAGTTATACGTGCTTAAAATGGTGGCTCATAACAGAATATGCACTTAATATGCCACTACTTCAGAATTGGGCACTTACTTTTACTTGTGCAAAGTAAAACAACGATGAAGTCAATTAACTCGAAAAGATCAAAGATATCATAATTTGTTTCAAAATTCTGTCGAAATGAATCAAATTCTAAGTGGTGAATCATGCATCAAAGAGAATCAAGATAATCATGCAATTTACGGAATATAGAGCTAAAAAGCTAAGTGACGTTCCTTACCCCCCTCCCCCCCACTTAATCGAAACATTGTTCCTAATGTGTAAGATAAAAAATGAAAAATGAAAAGGAACTTAGCTTCGGTTAAGGATAGAAGCAAAGAAGGACTGGATCGTCGTATAAATCATCGGGCTCATGTAAATAATCCATGAAGAATCTGTGCTGAGTAACTCAAACAAACCGAGAAGAATAGCAGTGACAAAAAACCGTATAATAAGATGGCGGCAGTAAAAGAGAAAATAATTAACTCCAAATCAAATTAAGCCGACAAAATGATTATATGAATATGATTTTGCTACATCAACTAGATAGGAAAAGAAAACAAAAATAAAAACAAGAAAATAGAAAACAACAACAACAAAAAGAAAAAGACTAATCCTCATCAGAATAACCTTCCCAGTCATCTCTAGGCTCAAAACCGGGAAGTGGACTAGAACTGGAGGCAGCAGCGGCCGAAGATGAGGCTCGGTGATGTGGGGCAGTCCTAGGTGGTTGGGTCGCTGGATATGCCAAAGAAGTCTATAATCCAATCCATTTTGCGGTGCAAACTTGCAATCTCTCGCGAGTGCTCCTCTAGCATAGCTCTTTGAGTCCGGGGTGCTCCGAGGACCGGAGTACGCTCCCTCTTAGCTCTTTCAACTTGTCTTGGATCTTTTTGAACCTACTACGAACTGATATTCGGCTCAGGGTCTTCCCAATCATCACTGACAATAATCTTGACCTCATCCTCCAAAGCAAACATATCAATCATCGGCCCGTATGGCAATAGCTCGCGCTCAGATGCGGCAGCGAGCTCATGAATACGGCTATGCATTAGAACACCGATGTTGACTGGAGATCCCTGCTCTAGATAGAACATCAACTCCACCCTCTTGGTGGTGAAAGAGACCGTGTGCTTGGTCGGTAGATGGCGGGCACAGACAAATCTGTTAACCATCTTCCGGTCCCATGATAATTCGTTCTCTAGGAAGATGGTGGGGGCTCCAGCAGGATTGCACTTCCATTGCACCCCAAAATGCTCAGCTATCATGTCCATCCTCTCCAAATCTTCAATGTTGCTTGAGAATGAGTACTCATCCGGGCCCACCGGTGGATGTCTAACCCCAAAATGAGCATTGATCCACTCAATAGAAAAATCAACTTTACCACCGCAGACAATAGCATATGTGGCTCCGGGGTTTTTCGAAACATAAGCATAGAATTCCCTTACCACCGTGGCGTTGAACTATGTCGGTGAACCTGCCATATCCAGAAAGTCTTGTGCTTGTAGGGCTCAGTGCAAGATTGACCCGCAATCATCCAATTCTACCCCTCATTCTCTAGCAACTGGCCTTGCGTTCCAATGCCCTCAGAACGACTCGTAGATAGCCAAAGAATGTAATTGCTCAACCCTATCCATCAAAGGGTTTACATCTCCATAGACAGTCAGATAACCACTGGGACGAATCGCTGAACGGCTACGCTTTGGACCCATCATGCATGATAATACAACCTGGTACTGCAGCTGACCTCTAAAACATCCCTCGGTAAACCAGCAAGTAGGTCCGATTTACAGGCCTGATTTTTTCCTGATTTCTTTTCTGGACTGTGCTCTGCTGGCAAAAGATGAATAACCCAGCACTTTATCTTGCACAGCAGCACTAGACATTTATAGAGGTGAAGAAAAATGGGTGTTTGGGTTGGTTTAATTGGAAAAGAGGTTTGATTTTGATGAAGGTTTGGTGGTGATAGTGGTGGTGATGGGGGTCGACTGCTTTGTAGAAGAAGAAGAAATGGAAGAAGTTTGGTGATTCAAGGAAATGATGGTAGATGGAATGATAAGAATGGTGGTGAATGGGTGGTTTAAATAGTAAGAAATGAGTGAAGGTAGAAGGATTTGTGGGTAGAGAAGTTTTTAGGGTGAGGGATTTGAGGAGGTGATTGATGGGATTGAGGTGGAGTTATGGTGGAGAGTGGGAAAGGATGAAAATTTTGAAAAGAGGGAAAAGTGGGACGGTTTCTGTTGATGGGTGGTGGTTGACACAACGTGTGTCCTCCACATGTCTCTAAAAATTCAGCTTTATAAACTGACGTTCAGAAATCTAAAAATCCAGCCTTGGTAACCCGGGGGTAACTTAGGGTTTACCGGGGGGGTACTTTTCCCAGATTTTTCTTTCTGCCGTTTCTGCACACTATGCTAAATCCCTTTGTTCAGTTCCGACCTCAAATTAACTTGCCTCTTACTCTTTTTGCTATTATTTCCGACTCAATCCTAACCTACTTCATTAGAATCCGCAACGAGTAAAAAAACATTTCCACAACCATTCGGTTTCAAGCCTAAGGGTGCGGTAGGATGAAATAAATCTCATCCCTTCATCCGGATACTTTTATTCTTTCCTAATCTACCTAAGGGTTTAAAGAAAATAGTTCTGAGTTTATAGTCGCCAGCTCGACTTTCTTCAGATCTCCGATCATTCAGCGGTTGGAGCTTTAACTCGACAAACTTTCGCTCTAGTGGTTTGTACCTTTATAGAACCTTTTTGAGCTCTCTTCCTAGCATGCATTTCCCTCTTAGCTTGTGTACTAGGTCTGCCTCTGCATCGAGTTTTTGACTTTAGACCCAAGGACTCCACATTTCCTACTTTACGCTCAACTCGTTCACTACGCAACACGGAAGGACTAGCTTCCGTGATCATATTGTTGTGCTCCTTCTCTTCTTTCTCTCTCAGCATTAGTCTCATGAATTCCTGCTCAATGGTTTCTATTACAACCTCTCTATGCTTGTGCCCCTCGATCTCCATAATTTCCACCTTACCTGAAGCATACGTCATCTTGCAACTCTCCGGCATATTTTCTAGGGGTTCTAAGATCTTAAAAGATACAGCATTATTATTCAACCTCAGAGTAATCTCCCCATTATCAAAATCCATGATTGCCCTGCTTGTCGCTAAGAAAGGTCTCCCTAACAGAACTGGAGCACATGGGTCCTTCGGTACGCCTATCACCGTAAAATCAATTGAATAACTGAACCCTTCTGCCTTAATCATGCACTTCCCAAGCAGTCTAGCAGGCATATCTCTAGTTCTATCAACGAAATTCATGGTCCTGGTTTGATTCATTACGACCGGAAGCTTGATCATTTGGCAGAGGGAAAAAGGTAGAATGTTGCAACTCGAGCCGGAGTCGCAGAGACCTAATCCTACTGATATACAATTAATAGAAATCGGGAGTCGGAACGTGACAGGGTCTCCTAAATTCACCACGGTGTTTGAGTCTAAGTAATCCTCAGGCTAAGAAGACATCATGTCAGGATCCTCTTCTGGATCATCAGAATCATAATCCGAAGGTGATATGTCAATTAACTCACAAGGATACTCACATGGATGATACGTGCGATACTCCTTAAGGTTCTCTTTGAAGGATGCAGGTTCTTAGATCTAAACGGGTTAGATCTATGCGCAGCGGATGGATCACGATTTATATGACACAATTCATAATTAAAGGACTTAAGTACTACAAGGGGGTTTAAGATTATGTTACCAATAACGGGAATAGTCGCCTTGATCTTCCGATGTGTTCTCCAAACGGCGGTTGGTGGACACCCTTCTTGATACACAAACCTCCTCGATATGCAACACCAAGAAAAACTTAGAGTTTTTCTTCTTCTAAAACCCTAGACAAGAGAAACTAATTTTTCTCTACTTTTTTCAAGTGGTGGTCGAAATTTGCCATTGAATTAAGGCTTGGGAGAACTCTCTATATATAGGAGAGTAATCCTTGGCCTCCAAGTTTCTAATTAATTAAATAATTAATTAAAAAGAAATCACAATAAAGGATAATTCCATTTATAAAAGATTATGATTAATCAATCAATCAATTACAAATAAATCATCTTTTATTAATCATTAATCACACAAGAAAATCAAATCTTGCATTTAATGAAGTATGAGGCGCCACCCCTAGGGTTTAAAAGCCCACATAAAATGTCTTTTATGTGTATTATATTATTTAGCCCAACTAAATAATATCTATGCATATCAATTAATTAGCCCACCCAATTAATTATTAATGAGGCCCAAGTAACAAGATTACTAGTCCGAATTACGTAAGCCACATCGGGGACCAAGGACCTATAACCGTGAGGCTCCAATAATTAATTATTCATCGAATGTAATAAGTACATTAATTATTAATTCCGGATTACGCCACCATAAACCCGAAATCGAACTCTACCGATTATAGATGTATACTTATACTCAACCCATGTAGAGTAAATAAGCGCCCATTGATATAATCACTACATACGGATTAACCTTCCATAGACTGTCCATTCTCGAGTGGGAAGTCTCCGTGAACCCGACTCGAATATCTTATCCTTATTTACCATCAACCCTCGATGATCAATTAGTACACATATCCGACTAGTAGCTAATTAGTCAAATGTGAACTCCCGGATCGATCACTTTCTTAGGGCTAACAAATAAGGGATCGTCTCTCTACTTCCCGTAGGAAGGAATGGATTCCATGTCTGTGAAAATCGTAACTACTCACTCATCTGTAGATAGTGCCAATGAGAAGTGGCTTGGAACACATATTAAAGTGAACCGTAACTAACACATCAAACACTACCCCGAGACAAGCAAAGATCCTCGTGATCACCTCAGATTAAGGTTGATCCATATATGATCATCTAATGATTTAATAAGATTCCTCGATTACGGAATTATACCGAGAAATTCAGATTAAATCGGTCCAAATCCTATATGAATGCCATCATATATAAATGCCCCACGTAGGTACCCTCTACCGACAAATCCGGATAAGACTATCACACCTTAAGGTGTTCTGGGCGCATTATTGGTGTTTTAATCAAGAGACCCTAAACTCTGATTAAGTTCACCACGGACTAAAAGTTTAAGTATATCACCACTAACTCAATCCTCACGTGCATGCCATACATTGAGTTAAGCGGTTACATACTGATATACTTAGGGTTTGCAGCAGTGTATTATTTACAAGCACAAAGCAAGTAATAAGGTGAGATAAAATCATCATCCATTGTTAAAAACAATTACACAAATTGTCTTTCGGCACTACACCTAACAATCTCCCACTTGCACGAAATGACAAGTAACGATTGTTTTTAGAGCACACCATTTCTTATCTTATTCACAACACTCTCCCACTTGCTCTAAAAGCAGATGAGACATATCCATCAATTCCGTACCCTCCAAGCACTCGACTTGGTACACTGATTAGTTAGGTTGTCGACTCGAGACAATCTTTAGGATTGAAACGTTGTCGGTCCTTCCAATCAGCGCGTACTCTCTCTCAATATGCTTTTGACTTCTTGTGACCGAGAAGATCCTTCTAAGCTATCTCTTCACTGCTTTCACAATGAAGTGATATCGGCTTATCGACACTGGAATTACTCCTGCACCAAAAAGGAAATTCTAAGCAATATGAGTAAACACTGAGCCCGAGATCAACTTAATGATCATCCTTAATCTGACTACAAGTCAGAATCAGTGTAGTCAACCATATTGAAGTTTGCACCTGAATATACAAGCATATGATTCCTCGTTCTCTAAAGATACTTGAGGACGTACTAAACCGCTACTTATTGCTCAAATCCAAGATTCGATTGCAATTGACTCGTTTTAAGCTGACTTGCCCTTATCCCAGAGAGACTCTATCCCATTTTCTCTTTATCCGAAGATTTGGAGAATCATTCCTGAGGGGTAGGGTAGGACTACTTTCGATGAATGCTGCAACCGTATATGCATAATCATCTTATTCAATAAGATAGGTAGGATAGCCAATGACTCATTCTCGTGAATTTGACCGAATCAAATTCTTAGAATATAGTCCAATTCTCTCATCCAGAGAATCTTGGCGTGTCGGGCTTCCGACTTCGATAGCACACGCATGTTGTTTCCAACCGCTTTAGTGTTATCATTTATGAACACTAATGCTACTACTTTACCAATATTGATATCTAGTCTACGAAAAACTTATCAATATTTTGGTCAAGTCCACATATTTTAAAACATGTGACTTTTAAATGACCGAGAGGTTCTCTTAAATCCACAAAGGATATAAGCCATGGCAAAGCTTCCTACCAATGGTTCTTTCTGAATAAATTAAGATATCGTTAGTCTCGCAAAAAAAAGGTATTAGGAATCACCCCTATCTTCGCTTTGTAACGAATCCGTTATTCATTCTCACTAAAACCCTTCATTATGAATGAATTGATTCCGTTGTTTGGCAAGAAAGTCTCGTGAATCACCCTATTTTCTCGCTTAAACGAAATCTAGCAAGATCGAGTGGTGAGAGAGTTCAAGGTCCGTTAACTCTCTACTTGTCGTGAATCACCCCTATACCACTCAACTTTGCGCCAAAAGTTTAAACTTTCCTATTCATTCGACTCTTTTCCGTGTAGATCCAATTGCTCACACTGGGCCCGAGACACTCAGTGGTTCTACAAGAGGTGAATGCAACCCAGAGTACCAAAACTCCATTCACAGGGTTAAGGTTTTCAAACCAACCTCTATAATCGTAATCCTATACACCCCACCAAGAGCCATAGGTTATCAATCACCCCAAAGAGATTATAAAGTCCACAAAATCACAATGGGTCAACGGTTAAACCATACTCCCACTTGTGTCTTGGGTGGATTGACATTCTGATCTAGTAGTATTTATCGATGTAATCACCAACAACTAATGTTGGATGTGGTCCGATTAAATCGAGATAGTAACTACCTTTGGGTAACCGTATCCAAGGTTTAAGGTCGCTTTTATAGATTCTATCGTAAGGCTTGTGACAGCTTCAACCGTCACTTTCGATCTCAAGAATCTTGTAATCAACCTTCACTCGTCTCATTAAGATATTTCACGAACAAATCACAATCGAACGTATCGCAAAAAATCCCAGTCCTACCTTCAAGCATTAAATGCTAAATGCCTACATTTACGGATGTGGTGTGAACCGAATTCACTCTCTTATCCATAAACTCACTAGCATCTTCTAGGTAGACTTCTCGGTTTACATAATAATGTTAACCGTTATTTTGCAACGAATTATCTTAATCGAGTTTAGCAGTGTATTGTAGCATATCAATAACTATATAGGGCAAGTCTATGTTTTCTTCCTCAATGAGAAACATTCCACTAGGAGGCAGGCCGAGCATCAGTCCCAAGACTATGCGATAGCCTATTTCTGAGCATGGAATACTCTATTCTCTCGCTAAAATCGAGAGACACCTCCTCGTATTCTTTCGATAAACCAACCAGTGTTTTGAGTAGTTATCGATTGCAATGTCACCACTAAAAGTCTCCCACTAGCTTGTATCTCTCACTAGACCCGAAGGTCATGGTGAACAAGCTATGTTACCCTTCAAAACTATTACCCTTTCCCGATTGAAAGGAAACTTAGTCATTGTTCCTTTGAGATAGTGTTCCAAGACTGGGAGATAGGAATCACCCTTAGCCACTCAAAGAGGTCTTGTCTCTGGATATATGCACTAATTAATAGATATTGAAAGGTCGTTTATCTTAATACGAAACCTTTTACCTTTAATAGTTTTAGATGTGTTACACATACTTATTCAAATTTGTTTAAAGTAGTTCGACTTTATCAAACAAAAGTCCGAGTCTCGGATTCGTACTACAAATGTCATATTCACTTTCTATGAGGCAACAATATATCGAGTTGAAAGTGAATCCAATTGTTTCAACGAATCAGAACCTAAAATAAATTTTTCTCGTGATATTCAAGGATAGAATCCAAATTCATTTCCTTATATCACTCCCACTATTCTAGCCGAAATTACTCGCCCGTTGTTACTTTATTAATGCACGACTTCATTGTTCTTCCAAAGAACTAAGCCACCGAGTCAAGTTACTCGGTTAAGAGAGTCGCTATGATTCATTGGTTAGTGATCCAAATCACTTTCCTTATCCTATACTTTCTTTAATTAATGTTTCGGTTTAGCCTCAAAACTTTAGTTAAGATGATTAACACTTATAGACATTCTTTCCCATTCTTAACTTTCCTTAAAAGGAAATAGTCTTGAACTAGCAGTTCGTTTGAGTAGACACTACTCGTGAACTGTGGGATATCTAATGAAAGTGTTACCCAGTGGGACTGATTTTCTAATAAATTAGAAAAACATAATATAAAAGCTCCCACTAGTTTATCGGTTCCAAATACCGTCTAACTAGCGACACTTTAATTTATGATTCTCCAATTTTTCTTTCAGAAAATTTCTCGTGTAGACACTACACAATTCACTAGAAGAATTTTATCGTCCCAATCATCTTTCAAACTAACTACGGTTGTCTCTCGCTCGCATGATGAGTGACAAAGCGTTGACATGTCTATTTACGCCACTTAAGTTTTGAAGGCTTCAAGAGAAATATCTCTTCCGAAAATTAATTGCATTTAAGATTAATAAGCACAACGTTCTAGTTACTTACCACTTTTAACGAAGTCATTACTAGTCAATTTTACACTAGCGCCTAGCACCTTAGAGATATATATAACAGCTGTAAATAAAATTGATAGAAAATAAATCCAAATCATACACTACTAAAATTTTAGGAACATAAACTAAGTACTTATAGTCTATCCTACTGTTCCAAGGATTTAATCTAATGCCTCGAAAGTGCCGCCTTAGGGTAGGTCAAAGAGGTTTCGATTAATATTGAAGATCGATTGAGAATCGAACATCTCATTTGTGATCGTCAATCACCTTTCCTTTTTCAGCCAAGGTACTACATAAAATACCTTTATGAGTGTGACCTCACTGTCTCGATTTTTAGGTAGACCCCGAGTGTGCCGCTTTAGGGTCGGTCGGTGACCCGACGAGTACCCAAAATCCTATCCTTTCGGAGACCAAGCCTTGAATTTTGATAGCGGTGAAGGCCTTCCTTAGGAGGCCGGTCCCAGCCGGCACGATCGTCACCATTCTCTCACGTTGCTTGTGTCAACAAGAGAGGCCGTGGGGTCGGCCGTCGCCTCTCCGCTCCCACTCAATATATTGAAAAAGTGGTGGGTTTCTTGATCACGCTTTTGGACTTGATGTTACATTAAGGAACAATAAATCATAGGCCCGAATGTTGTCGGTTATGTGGGCTAGCCCACCCGACCTATTCGTTAGAACATATGTGGCCGCCGGACGGGTCAAGGCTAGGAGAGGTCCGTTGAGCCGTAGTGGCTCTTCGGATGGCTCAAGATTGCTGCACTTCGTGCAAACGCCACACGTGGAGGGTGAAGTCGATTGAGCCGTAGCTACCGCTGACCACCCAACCGTGGTTAAACCAGCCAACCTGTTTGCCCGTGATTATCCAATCCTTAAACATCAAACTTTCACGTAGACACTACGGAACAAGAACGTAATCTCGTCTTAGGTAAGGTGGAATTCACCAAGAATCCAACACCTTAACCACGCAGGTTTCGGATTTTACTCCTTATGCTTTCGCAGAGTGGGATTCACCGAGAATCCATCACCCAACCTCGACGATTGAAAAAAAACCGTGTTCCTCGGTTTTACCCTAATTAGTTTCTAATTAATATCAAACAATAATTAAAACTAATCGTGTGTTTTATACATGCCTAACTAATTCCTCGAATTAATTTCTACATGTATGCATATGGAGTGGAATTCATGATATGATGCATGTCATGGCAATTTTCCGGTTCTACTCATACAATCTACACATGTATACTAGTGCGGAAAATAAACACCGAGATGGACCGTTGGCACCCCCGTAACTAATCTATTCGAAAATAAATTAAAAAACCCTAATCTGCAGCTGTTAAAAATCTTCGACGATCGGCATATCAAACGAACTTGGATCGGGACGAAACTTTCCAGATCTGATCTTAATTCTTCGGACTTTAAGATGGACGGTCGGATCGGAGCTTTGACTTTTCAATCTTCCTCAGTGAGCCGCCCAACTTGCTGCTGAAACTGACTCTTACAGCAGCGCATCATATACTTCTCGAGGCCGATCGGGGATCAAGATGAATCCCGATCGTCCTGAAAATTTTATCTCAGGTCCAAAACCCCATGATTACCGATCTGACCGGTCAGATTTTCGTTTCAACGGTCCAATCCTTTCCAGAAAATCGAGGAAGTCACAGTTAGGGTTTCTGTGAATCCTGCGTTTTTCTGTTACAGCTGCCTCTTCACATCAACGAACGGACATCCAAACGGACTCTGATCGACGCCAAATTTTGTGGGATTGTTCATCAACTTCCAATATCGGTTCTGACCAGAGGGATCTTCGTTTTAACGGATCAAACAACGGAAAAAACGAAAACACTATACACCTACTAAACAGATTTATTTACAGGAAATTAAACTTGCAATAATAAATAAATGACATAATTTCCTATACTCATATGAACGAATTTTCATCGTTTATATGAGTTTACAATAGATCTAAAGGGAAAACGGTGCCAACCCCAATCCATCTCTTCAACCATAGCAATTTAAAAATTATTAATGCATAATAATAAGTAAAATATCACCTACATGCAATTCCACTCCTTTAAATCGTTTAACTACGATTATGATTATATAAATCGTGGAACCTGGCTCCGATACCACATGAAGGATGCAGGTTCTTAGATCTAAACGAGTTAGATCTATGCGCAGCGGATGGATCACGATTTATATGACACAATTCATAATTAAAGGACTTAAGTACTACAAGGGGGTTTAAGATTATGTTACCAATAACGGGAAGAGTCGCCTTGATCTTCCGATGTGTTCTCCAAACGGCGGTTGGTGGACACCCTTCTTGATACACAAACCTCCTCGATATGCAACACCAAGAAAAACTTAGAGTTTTTCTTCTTCTAAAACCCTAGACAAGAGAAACTAATTTTTCTCTACTTTTTCAAGTGGTGGTCGAAATTTGCCATTGAATTAAGGCTTGGGAGAACTCTCTATATATAGGAGAGTAATCCTTGGCCTCCAAGTTTCTAATTAATTAAAAAGAAATCACAATAAAGGATAATTCCATTTATAAAAGATTGTGATTAATCAATCAATCAATTACAAATAAATCATCTTTTATTAATCATTAATCACACAAGAAAATCAAATCTTGCATTTAATGAAGTATGAGGCGCCACCCCTAGGGTTTAAAAGCCCACATAAATGTCTTTTATGTGTATTATATTATTTAGCCCAACTAAATAATATCTATGCATATCAATTAATTAGCCCACCAATTAATTATTATGAGAGCCCAAGTAACAAGATTACTAGTCCGAATTACGTAAGCCACATCGGGGCCATGGACTATAACCAAGTAGCTCCAATAATTAATTATTCATCGAATGTAATAGAATAAGTACATTAATTATTAATTCCGGGATTACGCCACCATAAACCCGAAACTGAACTCTACCGATTATAGATGTATACTTATACTCAACCCATAGAGTAAATAAGCGTCCATTGATATAATCACTACATACGGATTAACCTTCCATAGACTGTCCATTCTGAGTGGGAAGTCTCCGTGAACCCGACTCAGAATATCTTATCCTTATTTACCATCAACCCCCTGATGATCAATTAGTACACATATCCGACTAGTAGCTAATTAGTCAAATGTGAACTCCCGGGATCGATCACTTTCTTAGGGCTAACAAATAAGGGGACTGTCTCTCTACTTCCCGTAGGAAGGAATGGATTCCATGTCTGTGAAAATCAGAACTACTCACTCATCTAGAGATAGTGCCAATGAGAAGTGGCTTGGAACACATATTAAAGTGAACCGTAACTAACACATCAAACACTACCCCGAGACAAGCAGCATCATGTGATCACCTCAGGATTAAGGTTGATCCATATATGATCATCTAATGATTTAATAAGATTCCTCGATTACGGAATTATACCGAGAAATTCGATTAAATCGGTCCAAATTCTATATGAATGCCATCATATATAAATGCCCCACGTAGGTACCTCTCACCCGACAAATCCGGATAAGACTATCACACCTTAAGGTGTTCTCAAGCGCATTATTGGTGTTTTAATCAAGAGACCCTAAACTCGATTAAGTTCACCACGGACTAAAAGTTTAAGTATATCACCACTAACTCAATCCTCACGTGCATGCCATACATTGAGTTGCGTTTACATCTTGATATACTTAGGTTTTGCAAAGATGTATTATTTACAAGCACAAAGCAAGTAATAAGGTGAGATAAAATATGTCATCCATTGTTAAAAACAATTACACAAATTGTCTTTCGGGCACTACACCTAACACTCTTCAGGCTCTTGCTTGATTGCTTCTTTCTCTTTTTCCAACCGCTTCTTTATAGCTTTATAATGCTCTCTTGCTTCAGATCCAGGGTACATGGAAATCGGTGTAACGTTCAATATCGTTCTAGGCATATTGCTTGACTTGTTGCTCTTTTTCAACTCCGGTTTGATTAAATTTCTAAAGTGTTCTGATCTTCCTACGAAAAGACAAAGTCAAACAAGGAAAAGGTAAACAACTTCCGCTTCAACTGGGTGTGATCCCAGTTGCGGACCTACTAACTAAAATCAACAAGGAATAATACAGAAAATGCTGTACAGAAATTGTATTTTCCGACCTTGGTAACCCGGGGGTTAACCAAAGTAAACCGGCCATGAAATTTCTTTTTCTTGCAGTTTAACAAGTACAGGGTTGATACAGAATGACTCATGACTCAAAATAAAATAAAATAAAATAAAAATGACTTCTTAAACAGAATTAAAATGTTTATATTTAAAATTGGCCATTGTCCTCTGGCAACGGCGCCAAAAATCTTTATCGCGTGTAAGTCACTAACGTCGATATTAGTAGCAAGAATACTAGGTACATTGTAGTATAGTAAATGCATGTCAAGGTTGATTCCACAGAGATAATGCAACTATAAGTATAAACGATTCTAACTTAATTAAGAAGAAACATAGAAGCGGACATTGACCAACAAGAAACGTATAGAAAACAAACTTGGTATTCCTCCCCCTCTTCTCATCGATCTACTAACTTGGATTAGTTAATTGTTATGTTTACTTCCCCACATAATTTCCTTGAATTAATCGTGAGCTTTAGTTTTAATTATCATTATCAGCTATGGGTGCAACTCCTACTCTTATCTACTCCGACAATGGTAGTACACAATCTATACGCAAGCTACCCTCATTAATTGGTCCGTAATAGCCCGTACGCATAAAGAACTAGAATTGCCGATATCGACCGCTAACTTATACCACTAACCCGCCTAGACAGCTGTCGACATTGATCAGCACATTCCTAGGGTCCATTCTAGACTATGTCCAAACATAGCACTTCACTATTGGTATTTCATGCCAGTTTACAATTACAATAAGCAGATTGTCCAGATCTAACCTACTGTTAATTAAACATGTTGATCAACATAGATATAGTGAATCCCAATTTCAGGTTTTCTAATTTATGCCCCGGTAAACCGGTATAGGCCGCCAGGTTACCGGGGACGGCTTTTCCTAGTCCTAGATCTACATTGCTCAGTAAGAATTATTCTAAGTAAATTATGGTGTCTTTAAACATGCAGATTAACTAAAACACATAAATACGAACATATCCACCATATTGAAGACAAAAAGAAACGTTCAAAGCTTCATACCTTCAACAATGGTGACCCAGCGCGATCTACTCAAGCTAGAGATGGTGGAGAAAGGGAGAAAACCGATAACAACTCCTTCGAAGCTTGAATAACTTTATTTCATCAAAATTGTAAATATGATTGTAATACTAAAGAAATGTTATGATGAACTCTGATAATGGGCCTTATATAGATACAATAGCCGACTTAAAACTCTCTAAAACCGTAACCGACCTAGATAATGCGGCAGAATCAATTTCGGGTCCAATAATCCACCGGTTTACCGGACCTAGCCCTCGGTAAACCGGGCCGAGTTTTCTCCTTTTTCTTCAGCAGGCTTCTTCTTTAACTTTAATCACTTGGCCCAATATATTTCTTTCGGTCCAGATCCATTCTCCAATTCTCCAGATCCGGTACATATTATAAAACACGCAAAACGAGACAAAATAGTACCAAATCTTCAGGAAAATAACATTGTTGCATAATTACGATCCTAGAAACATGCACATAGCATTTAACATATATTTCACATAATAACGAGCCTATCTATCCTCTATTGAGAAGAATTCGGGGTGAATAAGGGTATACTTATTGGTACCATTTAGAGCGTCATCAAATAAGCTGCTCTTCAGTTAGTTCTTTCACATTCCGAACATAAGGATCTGCTGCTGATTTGCATGATTTCAATTAAGCTTCAAGCTTCAGCTTTTCTTCTGGTAATCTCAGCTTTTCTTCTTCGACTTCCTTCTTTTGGCATCATATAACTCATTGATCAATTGATGAGTTGCCTTTTGGTCTTCTAAAATGTCTTTTTGAGAAGTAAGAACTTCATTGAGCTGAGTTACTAATCCATGGATTCGTTGATTGAGGTGTCATTCTGTTTGAGCGTGAATTTCTCTATCTTCCATAGTTGTAGTTTTAAGTTTTTCCTTTATACTGAGAATTTTTTAAACTGAGTTTGAAGTGGATTTCTTGAGAATATCCAACTTAGTATGAACTGAAACGTCTATTTTCTTCCTATAATCCAAGTATCCGGAGATTTCTGACAAGAGACAATTATACTCATCCTTTTGGTTGAGCCTAATCTTCAAATTTTCTTGTACTTTCCTCAATTCTTCTATTGTAAGCTTCTCGGATGGATCTTCATCTTCTTCTTGGATTTTAGGCTGAGTGTCATCTTCTATTATCATCAATTGCTGATTATCATTTCCTTATGCTGCTTGTTGATTGTCAGTTGTCGTTTTCTCAACTGGCAATCCTTCCTGCTGAGTGACAGTTTTCTCTACTTATCTTTGGGGTTGAGTGTCTGACTGGAAAATTGTACTCTTTTCAGCTTCCTTTCTTGAATCATCATTGTTATCGTCATCTTACTTCTTCAAAACATCCTTGGGTATTGATGATGTAATGGACTCTCTTCTCTGAGCTACTTTGTTGAATCTCTAATAGCAATTGGTGAGAAACTCATCCATAGGAAATAATGCATATAGGTCTTTAACTTCAATTTTCTCCAACAATAGCTTTTCTTTAGTTTGTAAAGTATCCTTGATAGCATCATGGGAGCCTTCAGTTTTGAGCTTCAACTTCACCAGTTTGATGATTCTTTTAGCACCAAAAGTATAAGCTGATACTGATTGTTGAACTTGTTGTTGATAAGATTGCTTTTGCTCTTGACCGATTTCTATAAAGGAAACTATTTTCTCTGATATCTTCTGCTTTAAGTGAGAAACAACTTTAGTAACCAAACTTGTTTTCTGTCTGACTTCAGTTATCAGCTGATGTTCCCCCTCAGTTCGTGCTTACTGTTTGAAGTATCTGGGAACAAACACTTTCCAATAGACTTTTCTTTCTGTTAGTCAGCTTTCCTCTTGATCCTTTTTTGATGAGCGATCTGCTAAGACACAGTTTTCTTATTGTCTTCGGGGTGGGAACTCTTTGAGGTTTCTTTCCTAGAATGGACTGGTGCTTCACTTTTTGTAGATGCACCAATAGTTTGTGTATATGCAGCAGTTTGTTGTACTTTCTTCCCATTGCTGAGCCACTCTAAATAATGTTGAATAATTCCACTGAGTGTCTTCTTCAGTCAAAATCTTCCTTCAGTTGGTCTTCTTTCAGCTTGGTCTTTGCTGACACTTGCTACTTCAGCTAAGTGTTGCTGCTTGATCTGATTGAACACATATCCTGCCCAATTGAACTGAAGTTCATCCCATATGATGTTCATCGGATAAATCCCAACTTCAGACAATTTTCTTAGTCCTTTGTAACGACCAATAACATGTCTGCTTAACCATCTGCCGAGGAGTGCAAATTCGGGTTTAAGAGTGAGTAGGTGTGTCAACAATTGCTGGTTCCTTTGTTACTGAGATTTTAGTAAGAAAGGCTTCTCTTTTAAGTGTTAAACAGGCCAAGTCTATCTATTTCACAAGTGGTTTCTTGAAATCAAATAGCTGCCTTATGATTTCTTTAATGACGATTATCCTTTCTCCTCGAACTTCTATCACCAGGGAGTTATTTACCAGCCTTGTTTTCTCCCAGAACTGCAAATTCCCTTCCAAGTCATGATCTTTTTGTGCCTATACTTCCAGGACATTCTTCAACCCTTGAAGATTCTTCATCTTTTCACAAATATAGCTTGGGAGAAGAGTGTTGTTGCACATTCCTTCATATTCTTCAAAAGATAGACTATCTAACTCAGTGATTAATCTTTCTTCTTGTGTTTGGTTGGATGCTACCATTGTAAATTAAGTATAATTTTTGGCCTATTTCTGAATTTATGAGAGTTTGAATTTTGGGTGAGGAAGAAAAGGGGTAAAGAGAAATTATATAGTGGGGGGGAGACTGGCGGTTGGTGATCTGAGTGCATGATCTCTGAAGATTCTGTACCAACTTTTCAAATTCCATGATGGTTTGTGTAACCAATGCATGTACCATTTGACAGTAGCGGGGGGGTGTACACGCAACAAATTCTGACATAAACGGCGGTAATTGAATGCGTTGTAACTGTTGTAGGTTTTATCCTTTCACCTTTTGACTTTCTTTTATTGGACAAAAACTGATTGAGATCAGTTCCAAGATGTGTTCAGTTCCTTCAATTCTTTAGTTTAGTAGGTTAGTTTGAGATTGTTGATGTCAATGACTAATCTGTCAAGCGAGCGCACCCATCATGACAAAGATCAATCCCCTTGATGAATCTCCGAGAATAAACTGACTTAGCTGACTTTGATAATCCCCAATTCAGTTCTCAGTTTTGCAAACTTTTCTTTGTCCAATGGTTTGGTAAAAATTTCAGCCAGCTGATCTTCAGTTGGGACATAGAGAACTGAAAAGTCCTTTTTTTCTACATGAATCCTTATAAAATGATGTCTCGTATCAATTTGCTTAGTCCTTGAGTGCAAAACTGGATTGTCAGTTATAACGATTGCACTTGTATTATCACACATTATAGGAATCAGTCCTTCTTCTATCCCATAATCTCTCAATTGTTGTCTGATCAGTAAAACTTGAGCACAACAGCTTCCAGCTGCTATGTTCTTAGCTTCAGATGTTGATGTCGAAATAGTGTTTTTCTTCTTACTGAACCAAGACAACAAGTCTATTTCCTAATAACTGACATGTGCCTGTGGTTCTTTTTATGTCCACTTTACATCCGGCATAATCTGAGTCCGAGTAGGATATCAGTTGAATTCTCTTTCCTTTGAATACCATATCCCAACTTCTTCTGTGTCTTTCAAATACATCAAGGTTCTGTTAACAACTGTAAGATGACTTTCCTTAGGTCTTGTTTGCAATCTGGCACAGACACCAACTGCAAAGGATATGTCTGGTTTACTTGCTGTGAGATAAAGTAGAATTCCAATCATTCTTCTGTAGAGAGTTTGATCCATATTATTGCCATCATTGTCTTCATCTAATCTGATGTTAGTTCCAATAGATGTTTCAATGCCAGCTGATTTCTCCATTCCAAACTTCTTGATCAGTTCCCTGGTATACTTGGTTTGGTGAATGAAAATCCCATCATCCATTTGTTTAACTTGTAATCAAAGGAAATAATTCAATTCTCCCATCATACTCATTTGAAATTTTCTCTTCATCAAGCTTGAAAATTTCTCATAGAGTTGTACATTTTCAGATCCAAAAATGATGTCATCGACATAGATTTGAACTAGGAGAGTGCTTTCTTCTACTTTCATCCTGAATAAGGTTTTGTTGATGGTTCCCTTAATAAATCCATTATCCATCAAAAAGTGAGACATAGTTTCATACCGGGCTCTGGGTGCCTGTTTTAATCCATAAAGTGCTTTTCTCAGTTTAAAAACTTTGTCAGCTTGATCCTTGATATCAAATCCTGGGGGTTGCTGTTCATAGACTTCTTCTTCAAGTATCCCATTCAAAAATGCACTTTCAGCATCCATCTGGTACACTTTGAATTTCTTGTGGGCTGCAAAAGCAAGAAATAATCTGATTGCCTCTAATCTTGCAACTGGGGCATATGTTTCATCGTAGTCTATCCCTTCTGCTTGTTAGTAACCTTTTGCTACAAGTCTGGCTTTATTTCGGAAAATATTTCCTTCTTCATCAAGCTCGTTTCTGAATACCCACTTAGTGCCTATTATGTTGACATGATCGGGTTTGCCATTAATTCCCAAACTTGATTTCTTTCAAATTCGTTAAGTTTTTCTTGCATGGCTAGAATCCATTCTGTATCATTTAGAGCTTCTTCAATTTCCTTGGGTTCAGACTGAGATAGAAAGCATACTATCATAGTATCTAGCTGATTTCTTGTCCGAACTCCTACATGGAAATCACCTAACACCTATTCTTCAGGGTGATCTTGAAGGATGCAGGTTCTTAGATCTAACTATGTCAGATCTATACGCAGCGGATGGATCACGATTTACATAACATAACGCATAATTAAAGGACTTAAACAAACTACAAGGGGGTTAAAATCAAGTTACCAATATTAGGAAGAGACGCCTTGATCTTCCGATGTGTTCTCCAAACGGCGGTTGGTGGACACCCTTCTTGATACTCAAGCCTCCTTGATATGCAACACTCAAGAAAAACTTAGAGTTTTTCTTCTACAAAACCTCTAGACAAGAAAGAACAAATTTTCTCTCTTTATTTGTGGTGTGAAACTCGAAAATTGCCAATCCAATTTCCTTGGAATAACTCTCTTTTTATAGGAGAGTAAATCCTTAACCTCCAAGTTTTAATTAATTAAATAAATAATTAATTAAACAAAATAAAAGATATTTTCCTTAATGATTAATTGTGACATGTATTGACCAATAGGAAATCAAATAACAAGTCATCCAACCAATCATATAACAAGAATATCTTTTATTTTCCATATCACAAAAAATAATTCTTATGATAATAAAAAAAAGGGTGGCGCCATTTCTCTAGGGTTTCCAAGCCCACATAAAATGTCTTTTATATGTATTATATTATTTAGTCCAACTAAACAATATACATGCATATCAATTAATTAGCCCAGCCAATTAATTATATCTGAGGCCCAAATATCAAGATTATTTGTCCGAATTATAGAAGCCACATCGGGGACCATGGACCTATAACCGATTAGCTCTAATAATTAATTATTCATCGAGCGAGAATAAACACATTAATTATTAATTCCGAGATTACGCCACCATAAACCCGGCCCGAACTCTACCGATTATAGATGTATACTTATACTCAACCCATCGAGTGAATAAGTGTCCATTGATATAATCACTACATCTGGATTAACCCTCCATAGATTGTCCATTACGGTAGGAAGTCTCCGTGAACCGGACTCGAATATCTTATCCTTATTTACCATTAACCCACGATGATCAATTAGTACACATATCGACTAGTAGCTAATTAGTCAAATGTGAACTCGGCCGATCGATCACTTTCTTAAGGCTAACAAATAAGGGACTGTCTCTCTTCTTCCCGAGGAAGGAATGGATTCCATGTCTGTGAAGATCGAACTACTCACTCATCCGGAGATAGTGCCAATGAGAAGTGGCTTGGAACACATATTTAAGTGAACCGTAACTAACACATCAAACACTACCCCGGGACAAGCGGTACCACTGTGATCACCTCGGGATTAAGGTTGATCCATATATGATCATCTAATGATTTAATAAGATTCCTTGATTACGGAATTATATCGAAAATTCAGATTAAATCGGTCCATTTCTATATGAATGCCATCATATATAAATGCCCCACGTAGGTACCCTCTCTGCCCGGCAGTCCGGATAAGACTATCACACCCTAAGGTGTTAGGCGCATTATTGGTGTTTTAATCAAGAGACCCTAAACTCTGATTAAGTTCACCACGGACTAACAGTTTAAGTATATCACCACTAACTCAATCCTCTCGTGCATTCCATACACTGAGTTAAGTGGTTACATACTGATATACTTAGGGTTTGCAGTAGTGTATATTATATAAGCACAAAGCAAATAAGAAGCATAATAAAATCTGTCATTTATTAATTAAAACAATTAGAAAAATTGTCTTTCGGGCACTACACCTAACAATCTCCCACTTGCACGAATGACAAGTAATAATTGTTTTAGAGCACACCCCTTAACTATTACAGCTAGAACTACATCTCCCACTTGCTCTAAAGCAAATGACTCATGTCTCGAATACCCATATTTTCCAAGTGCACATTAAAGACCTCAATGGAAAGCGTCTTTGTAAACGGATCGACAAGGTTGTCGGTGAGGGATTTTAAGTGACGGAAATGTCTCCTCTTTGAGCAATCTCTCCGATCAAGTGGTACTTTCTCTATATATGCTTTGACTTTTGGTGACTTTGGGGTTCTCTCGAATTCGACCGCGGCCCGTTGTTGTCACAATAGAGACGTATCGGACTTTCTGGATTTGGGATTACTCCTAAATCTCCCAGGAACTTCTTGAGCCATACCGCTTCCTTAGCTGCCTCAGAGGCTGCTATGTATTCGGCTTCCATAGTTGAGTCGGCCGTCTGGATTGCTTGACGCTTCTCCAGACTATTGCTCCGCCTCCCAGAGTATACACTGAGCCTGATGTCGATTTACGATCATCCTTATCTGACTGAAAGTCAGAATCAGTGTACCCTGCTATATCCAGGTTCGCACCCGAATATACAAGCATATAATTCCTCGTTCTCTTAAGATACTTGAGGAGATTCTTCCTTTGCCGTCCAATGTTCCATACCTGGATTGGGTGAAAGCGGCCGACCAAACCCACGCCATAACAGGATGTCCGGTCTAGTACACAACATAGCGCGTACATCGGACTACCAACACGAAGCATATGGTATTCGTCCCATACTCTCAATTTCCTCAGGAGTCTGTGGAGACTGCTTCTTAGAGAGTTGAATGCCGTGACGGGTAGGTAGGAAACCCTTCTTCGCATTCATCATGCTGTAACGCAACAACATCTTATCTATGTAAGATGCTTGGGACAAAGCCAACATCTTATTCTTGCGATCCCGTATAACTTGGATCCCTGAATATAACTCGCCTCTCCCAAATCTTTCATTTGGAATTGCGTGGATAACCAATTTTCACATCGACAACATCCCTTATTGGGTCCAATTAGCGAATGTCATCAACATACAATACTAAGAACACCACGATCTTTGACGACCTTCTTGTATACACAAGGCTCATCAAAGTTTTGTTCAAACCATATGACTTATTTGTTTCATCAAATCTATGATTCCAAGACCGAGATGCTTGCTTTAACCCATAAATGGATTTGAGCAACTTGCACACTTTGTGCTCTTGGCCTTTCTCGACAAATCCTTCTGGTTGCTGCATATATATTTCTTCGTCAAGATAGCCGTTTAGGAAGGCTGTCTTGACATCCATCTGCCAGACCTCATAATCTAGACATGCAGCAATTGAGAGGAGGATCCGAATGGATTTCAAAGCATTGCCCACGGGGAGAAGGTTTCTTCATAATCGATTCCCTCTCTCGTGTGTAGCCTTTCGCCACTAGCCGAGCTTTAAAGGTTTCAACCTTTCCATCCACTCCTCGCTTTCTCTTGTAGATCCATTTCTGCCTATGGGTTGTTGTACACCTCGGGGGCAATCCACAAGTCTCAGGCCGAGTTGGAGTACATCGACTCCATCTCACGATTCATCGCCTCAACCCACATGTCCTTATCGAAATCATTCATTGCCTGCGATAGGACAATGGATCATCCTCCACTCCATCGAGATGGCGATATTTGCCTCTGGTTGCATGCCGTACCGCCTTTGGTGGCGAACCACTCGGTGAGTACGTCTGAGTGGTCTAGAATTTGTCGAGGTCGGCAGTGTATCGGTGGTGTTGTTTGTGACACTAGGTGTCACCCGTGGTCTGACTTCATCAGAAAGTAACTCCTCGAGTACAACTTTGCTCCGAGGCTTGAAGTCCTTCATGTACTGATCCTCGAGAAAAGTGGCATTAGTCGAAACTATAACCTTCTGATCTTCTGGATCATAGAAGAAACCTCCTCGTGTCCCTTTTGCATACCCTACAAACCAGACATACTTTCGTCCGTGCTTGCAATTTGCTAGTCTTGTCAACAACACATGTGCCGGACACCCCCATATACGGTAGTGACGCAAACTAGGTTTACTCCCACTCCATAACTCAAGAGGCGTTTTCTCGACAGACTTTGACGGCACCACATTTAGAATGTGGACCGCTGTTTCTAAGGCATGTCCCCAAAAAGAAACTGGCAGTGACGCATAGCTCATCATGGATCTGACCATGTCTATTAAAGTCCTGTTTCTCCGCTCAGCAACTCCGTTTTCTTTGAGGCGTTAAGCGCGAAACGTTGGGAACAAATCCCATGTTCCAAAAGATAGTCGATGAAATCAGTATCCATGTACTCACCTCCTCCGCGATCGAGGCGAAGGCATTTCAAAGACTTGCCCAATCGCCTTTTCGGCTTCTACCGAATTCCTTAAACTTTCCAAAAGCTTGATTTCTGTGCGGTAGATAAACATATCCGAATCTTGAGTAGTCGTCAATGAAAGTCACAAAATACTCAAATCCGCCTCTGCTTTGTACATTCATCGGACCACACAGATCTGAATGTATCAATTCTAGAGGTTCTTTGGCCCTATTACCCTTTGGCGTGAAGGGCGCTTAGTCATTTTCCCTCCAGGCAAGATTCGCGGTGGCGGCGAGTCAACAGATAACTCACTTAAGGACCGTCTTTGGCGATCTTTTGATTCTTTCCAAGGAAATATGACCTAGCCTAAGGTGCCAAAGATATGTTTTATCTTCATGAGAAACTTTCTGCCTTTTAGCAGAACTTTGATGTGCTATTCTAAACATTTCAGTATTAAGCAGTGGAGTATCGGTTGGTTTAATGACATACAGTCCGTTTTCTAACATTGCAGAACATAAGTCACGTCCATTTCTGGAAATAACAATCTTATTATACTCAATAGATAAAGAATACAATTGTTCTTGCAAAACAGACATTGAAATTAAATTTCTTCTAAAATGAGGAATATAAAAGACATGGTCCAACTTTAGGACTTTATTTCCAAACATTAAACTAACTACTCCCACTTGCTCTTGCTTTGAAACCCACTTTGCCCGTTGCCAACTCTCATCACTTGTGCCCCTTCCTCTAGCTCCTCATATGAACTAAGGATGCGCAAGAAGAACAAACATGGTTAGTAGCTCCGAATCCAGTATCCAAGTTGATACATCTTTAGCTACATTTGTAGGATTCCAAGACAAGTAAATTACTGTCTTATCCTGCGCCTTGTTTGCTGGCCCTTTCCTTCCTTCACCTTTTTGAGATGTTTGGGCAATGCTTGCGCCAATGCCCTAATTCTCCACAGTGAAAGCACTTACCTTTAGGTTTGGAAGGAGTTGCCTTTTTCCTTTCTTCTTCATGGGTTTTGATTTACATTCTTTCACGAGGCTTGGCTTTCGGCTTTCCTTTGTCCCTTTGTTTGATGACTTAGCCTCGGCCAAATTGGCTTGACTTTCTTTTCCCCTTCTCGGCCCGGTTGTTAGACTGAAACCCTCGAATATCTGCGACTCATTTATCAACGCGTCAAGTCAAACTTAAGCTTGTTCATGGCGTAGTTGGTCTTGAATCGGAGAAAATCGGTGTGATGATTCGAGAATCATGCTCACCTGAGTCACTTCGTCGAACTTGGAACCGTGAGTCTCGGCATCGGTAAGTAATTGATCATGTTCATTACATGACCCGTCAGCGATCGACCCTTCCTCATCTTCGCGTTAACGACCATCCTGACAAACCTCGTGTCGGGCCTGATCGAAAGGTGAGCGAACATGGAAACAAGGTCTTTGCATCATTTCTTTTGCGATGCCAAGGTTCTCACATTTGGTCCTTATGATCTCCGACATTGAGGCTAACATGATGCCCAGCGCCTTATTATACGCCTCGATCCACTACGCGATTTTCTTTTTCGGTTTTAGTAGATCGAGCGGTAAGTCTTTGGAATAGCCGAAGTCAAGGTGTGTTGAACATTCTCAAAGGCGAGAACAACGTTGAGGTTACTTTTCCACTTTGAAAAATTGTTTCCGGTCAACTTATCATTTAACAATAAAGAAATGCAGAGACGACATGATCTTTGTAAAGTAAAATGACGAAATTAAATTCAAGCTCATACACTACTAATAAATTTTAGGAACTATAAACTAATTACTTATAGTCTATCCTACCGTTCCAAGGACTTAGTCTCACACCTCGAGTGCACCTTAGGGTAGGTCAAAGAGGTGACGACTAAATTGAGATCTTTCTCTCTCGATGATTAAAGTGGAATCAAACATCCAACTTTAATCCCGATTACCTTTCTTTTCCAGCCAAGGTATTACCAAAAATACCCATAATGAGTGTGACCTACTATTTGATTTTCGTAGACCCGAGTATGCCGCCTTAGGGTCGGTCGGTGACCCGCGAGTACCCAAAATCCTATCCTTTCGGAGACCAAGCCTTGAATTTTGATAGCGGTGAAGGCCTTCCTTAGGAGGCCGGTCCCGAGCCGACACGCAGGCGTCACCATTCTCTCACGTTGCTTGTGTCAATAGTAGAGGCCGTGGGGTTGGTTGTCGCCTTCCCGCTCCCACTCAATATTTTGAAAAAGTGGTGGGTTTCTTGATCACGTTTTGGACTTGATGTTACATTAAGGAATGATAAATCACAGGCCCGAATGTTGTCGGTTATGTGGGCTAGCCCACCCGACCTATTCGTTAGAACATATGTGGCCGTCGGACGGGTCAAGGCTAGAAGAGCTCCGTCGAGCGCGGTGGCTCTTTGGATGGCTCGATGTTGCGGACCCGTGCAAACGCCACACGTGGAGGGTGAAGTCGATTGAGCCGTAGCTCACTGCTGACCACCCAACCGTGGTTAATCCACTTTCGAACCTGTTTGCCCGTGATTATCCGGTCCTTAAACATCAAACTTTCACGTAGACACTACGGAACAAAAGCGTAATCTCGTCTTAGGTAAGGTGGAATTCACGAGAATCCAACACCTTAACCACGAGGTTTCGGGATTTTACTCCTTATGCTTTCGCAGAGTGGGATTCACCGAGAATCCATCACCCAACCTCGACGATTGAAAAAACCCGTGTTCCTCGGTTTTACCTAATTAGTTTCTAATTAATATCAAACAATTAATTAAAACTAATCGTGTGTTTTTTATACATGCCTAACTAATTCCTCGAATTAATTTCTACATGTATGCATATGGAGTGGAATTCATGATATGATGCATGTCATGGCAATTTTCCAGATTCTACTCATACAATCTAAACATGTATAGTGCAGAAAATAAACATCAAGATGGGCCCGTTGGCGTCCGTATCTAACCTATTAGAAAATAAATAACGAAACCCTAACTAGGGTTTACTACTTTCTAACAAAATCTGCAGCTGTTCAAAATTTTCGACGATCGGCAAACCAAACAAACTCGGATCGGGACGAAACTTTCCAGATCTTATCTTCATTCTGCGGACTTCAAGATGGACGGTTGGATCGGAGCTTTGACTTGTCAATCTTCTCCAGCGAGCCGCCCAACTTGCTGCTGAATCTGACTTTTACAGCAGCGCATCAATGACTTCCCACTGACGATCGGGAATCGAGATGAAACCCGATCGACCTGAAATTTTTATTCCACGTACAAAACTCCATATTTATAAATCTGAACGGTTGGATTTGTGTTTCAACGGTTGAAACTCTCCCAGAAATTCGAGGAAGTCACAGATAGGGTTTCTGTGAATCCTGCGTTTTTCTGTTACAGCAGCTTATTTGCAGCAACGAACGGACATCCAAACGGACTCTGATCGACGCCAAATTTTGTGGGATTGTTCACCAACTTCCAATCTTGATTTTGACCGGAGGGATCTTCTTTTTAACGGCTCGATCAACGGGAAAAACGAAAAATCTAAACAGCTACTAAACAGATCTATTTTCTGGAAATTAAAATTGCAATAAAAATAAATTACATAATTTCCTATACTCATATGAACGAATTTTCATCGTTCATATGAGTTTACAATAGATCTAACGGGTAAACGATGCCAACCCCAATCCATCTCTTCAACCATAACAATTTTAATCACATCAATGCATAAAATAAGTAAAAAAAATACCTACATGCAATTCCACTCCTTTAAATCGTTTAACTACGATTATGACTATATAAATCGTGGAACCTGTCTCTGATACCACATGAAGGATGCAGGTTCTTAGATCTAACTATGTCAGATCTATACGCAGCGGATGGATCACGATTTACATAACATAACGCATAATTAAAGGACTTAAACAAACTACAAGGGGGTTAAAATCAAGTTACCAATATTAGGAAGAGACGCCTTGATCTTCCGATGTGTTCTCCAAACGGCGGTTGGTGGACACCCTTCTTGATACTCAAGCCTCCTTGATATGCAACACTCAAGAAAAACTTAGAGTTTTTCTTCTACAAAACCCTAGACAAGAAAGAACAAATTTTCTCTCTTTATTTGTGGTGTGAAACTCGAAAATTGCCAATCCAATTTCCCTTGGAATAACTCTCCTTTTATAGGAGAGTAAATCCTTGGCCTCCAAGTTTTAATTAATTAAATAAATAATTAATTAAACAAAATAAAAAGATATTTTCCTTAATGATTAATTGTGACATGTATTGACCAATAGGAAATCAAATAACAAGTCATCCAACCAATCATATAACAAGAATATCTTTTATTTTCCATATCACAAAAAATAATTCTTATGATAATAAAAAAGGGTGAGGCGCCATTTCTCTAGGGTTTCCAAGCCCACATAAAATGTCTTTTATATGTATTATATTATTTAGTCCAACTAAACAATATACATGCATATCAATTAATTAGCCCAGCCAATTAATTATATCTGAGGCCCAAATATCAAGATTATTTGTCCGAATTATAGAAGCCACATCGGGGACCATGGACCTATAACCAGTAGCTCTAATAATTAATTATTCATCGAACAGAATAAACACATTAATTATTAATTCCGAGATTACGCCACCATAAACCCGAAACTGAACTCTACCGATTATAGATGTATACTTATACTCAACCCATCGAGTGAATAAGTGTCCATTGATATAATCACTACATACGGATTAACCCTCCATAGACTGTCCATTCTGAGTAGGAAGTCTCCGTGAACCAGACTCAGAATATCTTATCCTTATTTACCATTAACCCCCTGATGATCAATTAGTACACATATCTGACTAGTAGCTAATTAGTCAAATGTGAACTCGGCCGATCGATCACTTTCTTAAGGCTAACAAATAAGGGGACTGTCTCTACTTCCCCAGCAGGAAGGAATGGATTCCATGTCTGTGAAGATCGAACTACTCACTCATCCGGAGATAGTGCCAATGAGAAGTGGCTTGGAACACATATTTAAGTGAACCGTAACTAACACATCAAACACTACCCGGGACAAGCGGTACCACAGATCACCTCGGGATTAAGGTTGATCCATATATGATCATCTAATGATTTAATAAGATTCCTTGATTACGGAATTATATCGAGAAATTGATTTAAATCGGTCCACCTATATGAATGCCATCATATATAAATGCCCCACGTAGGTACCCTCTACCGACAGTCCGGATAAGACTATCACACCCTAAGGTGTTCTGGGCGCATTATTGGTGTTTTAATCAAGAGACCCTAAACTCTGATTAAGTTCACCACGGACTAACAGTTTAAGTATATCACCACTAACTCAATCCTCTCGTGCATTCCATACACTGAGTTAAGTGGTTACATACTGATATACTTAGGGTTTGCAGTAGTGTATATTATATAAGCACAAAGCAAATAAGAAGCATAATAAAATCTGTCATTTATTAATTAAAACAATTAGAAAAATTGTCTTTCGGGCACTACACCTAACAGATCTCTCATCCATTGATGTACTGGAGGTTGCATCAAGGGGTGTTCATTTTGTTGGACCGGTTCTTCATGAATTTCTTCTTGATTTCCTTGAGCCTGATCATCTTGAATTGGGTCAGTTTGATGTTGTTCAGCTGTAGATGGTTCAGCTGATGGAATCTGAGACTGATCCTGATCTGAAGTTTCTGAGATCCTTAACCTTCCAATATCAATGAAAAATGGTTTGGAGTCTTTTCTGATTGAGACTGACAAACTGATTCTTCTTTTTCTTCAATTGTATCTTCAGTGAAGTTTGGTTCATAAAAAACCACATGTATTGATTCTTCATGTTTGAGTGTATGTTCTTTGAAACTGATTCTTTTTTTTTTTTTTTTTTTTTTTACACCCTCAAAAAAAGAGTGTATGTTTGTTTAATACTCTAAAAGCTTTACTGACACTTGAATATCCTAGAATTATTCCTTCCTCAGCTTTGGGTTGAAAAACCTTGAGCTGATCCTTTCCATTATTATGAATAAAGCATTTACTTCCAAAGGCATGAAAATATGGGACATTTGGTTTTCTTCCATTCCAAATCTCATAAGGTGTCTTTTCATGTCTCTTGTTCATGAGAGGTCGATTCAGAGTATAGCAACTTGTATTCACTGCCTGCCCAATAGCTTTCTAGCAGTTTTGGTTCTCAAATCATTGTCCTTCCTGCTTCTTTGAGTGTTCTATATCTCCTTTCAACTACCCCATTTTGCTGAGGTGTTGCTGTAGCTGCAAGCTGATATAGTACTCTATTTTCTCCATAATACTCAATGATTATAGTGTTGAGAAATTCAGTTCCTTTGTAAGATCTGATCTAGATCACTGTGACTCATATCTGATTTTTGAGTCTCTTCAGTAATTCTGTAACATGTTGATTAGTTTCAATTTTCTTGGACATGAAGATAACCCATGTATATCTTGAATAGTCATCAACTACCACCAAGGTGTATTTCTTTCCACTAACACTGATTGGTGTGATTGATCCAAATAAGTCCATATGCATCAGTTCTAAAACACTGGTTGTAGAGTGTTGAGACTTAGTCTTGAAACTTGCTTTGGTTTAATTTCCTTGTTGACATGCATCACACAAGCTATCCTTTTTGTATGACATTTCTGCTAATCCAATCACCAAGTTCTTCTTGACAAGTAAGTTGATATCATCGAAATTGAGGTGACTCAGTTTTTTGTGCCATAGCCAACTGAGTTCTGACTTGGTATGCATAATCAAACAAATTTCTCAAACTACTATAGACCAATCTACAACATACATATTCTCTTTCCTTCGTCCGGCAAGAACTACTTGGAATGTTCTTTCGCTGATAACAATGAAAAATTCCTTATCAAATGTTACTTTGTATCCCATGTCACAGAATTGACTTGTGCTGAGTAAATTGTAGTGAAGTCCTTCCATATAAGATACGTTATTGATAGTAAGTCCATTTCTGATTAGGGTTCCATAACCTTTTCTGAATCCAGGTTGCTTCCAAAATTTACTCTTGGTCCATCTTTGGCCAAAAAATCAACTTGACAGTCCATGCTCCTTGTCATATGTCTTGAGCATCCACTGTGAAAATACCAAACATCCTGCAAAACAAATTAAAATATTTTAGGTACCCAACTCTGTTTGGGTCCATAGTGGTTAGTAGTCAGTAGTACTCGAGGGATTATTCTATAAGGTCTTCTCTGGAAATTGTGCACTATTCTCATATATGTAAGCCACACTCCTATAGTATCTACCTTTGGACTGTGTCTTATTTATATACTCTCTCAAGTCTTTCGGCTGAAACTGATTTCAAAAATGCCTTTTATTGAACGCTGAATAATAACCATTATTCATTTTGTACTGAGGTCTTGACTGACTTGTATACTGAGGCTTTTGCTGAGAACTAGGAAAAGTTCTCTGCTGAATCTTGAACTGAGACTTCTGATAAGTCTTCTGTCTAGAATGATTGTTCCAATCAAGTTTATCTATAGTTTTAGTAAAATTCCGATCTTCATCAGTGGGAAACAGTCTGACTTTCCTCCTGAATGTGTGAATCTTTGAATGATTGAAATTCTTTGATTTACTCCGATTAAAATCTCCTTGGTTCTTGACATGGTCAGTTTTGTAGATCTGGCATCTGATCTACCATCTCCTTATTCTTGATGTACAACTGATCTACCATTTGATTTACCTTTAGTGGGTGCAACTGTCTTCTTAGAAGAATGATGTATAAAATGATTTGACCTATGAGAAGCTGACTTTACTAGTTCAGCAATTTTCTCAGTTTGTGGAAGTTGCTCAGCTACAAACTTAATACTAGTTTTGATATTAGGTTCAACAGCTTTGCTAGTTCCTTTCTTAGAAGCTTGCTGTGTATCAAATCCAAAGCCATTTATGTCTCCATAAGACTTTCTAGATTTGAATCCAGTAGCAGAACTTGATTGAGGAAAAGATTCAATGGTTGTTGCTGATGCAGTAGGCTGATACTGACTATTCCTATTATCATTCTAGTCAGTTTCTTCATGTTCAGTTCAGACTTCAATCTTTCAACTTCAAGAATTAGAGCTTCTTTCTCAGGTTTAATTGACTCATAACCAGCTTGTATAGTAACTAGCAGATTCATCAATTCGTCAAGTGTTTCTTCAAATTCTAGATTTCTTGGATTGGAGTCAGCACTCGAAGAACAAGCCTTTTGCATGGTGATCTGTGTTGAGCTATACATAGATTTAGATTAACATACTTCATTTGGATCCTCCACATGAGCCATTAGAGCTGTATCATCTGATAATCTTTCAGTGCCAGCTTCGTAGTCTGACTAATCTCCAACTAAGATAGCTCTTCTACCCGTTCTTCATTACTGAGTCTTCTTACCAGTCAGCTCTGGACATTCAGCTTTGTAGTGTCCAGGCTTCTTGCAGTTAAAGCAGAGATATTCATCATCTTTTCTCTTCTCAGGAGTCTTCTTGATAAACTTCTTAGTGACTGGATGTCCACTCTTCATACTTCGAATTCTATTCACCATTAGAGCCATCTGCTCTTCTATCTCATTAAATTGCTGAAGATTGCTAGATGAGGTTTCTTGATTATCATTTGAAGCTACTGCGAGAGCCGTTGTTTTAGGTTCCTTTAGAGCCTTGATTATTGCAGCCATGCTTGTGAAATCCTCACTGAATTCATAAGCCTTCAGGTCTGAGAAGATTTTGGTGGAATCTTCTATATCAAGTCTTCTTGATTCTTCCATTGCTGTGACCTTCATCTTCCAGCACATGGGTAAAGCCTTCAAGATTCTAGTGTTGATGTCTTTATTAGTATACTCAATCTTTAGTAATGCTAGTTCGTCCCTTATGGCGCTGAATCTTGTTTCCATCTAATCAATATTTTCGCCTAGCTTCATCTTGAAATTTTCAAACTTCTGTTTGGCAACTGTGATCTTGTTCTCTTTGATGGAGTTAGTTCCTTCCCAAACCGATTGGAGTTTCTCCAATATTTATTTTGTAGTGGTGCAATCCTTGACCTTCAAATACATGTTGTTGTCAACAGTTCTGGGATGATGTCCATGGCAACGTTATTCAGATTGTTACATTTTTTTATCATGGTTGTTCCATTCGGTCTTGGGCTTTGGGACTCTAACTTGGTCACCATTAACAGTTTGCATTTCAGTGATTTGGATAGGTCCATCACTAAGCACGTCTCATTTCATCATGAGTGGCTGCTAGAAAAGCCTGCAAACGACGTTTGTATTCATCAAATCTGTCCATGTTGCACATCAACATCTGTCTGGTATACTGATTGTTATCCATAATGTGAGTGAATGAAAGATGGATTATGCAGAGACTGAAAATTGGGAAACAGAGCTTTTTCCAGGAGAACAACTATAGGAGATAACTAGAGCAAGTGAGTTTTTAACAATGACTTGTTAAAGAACACCGCTCTGATACCAATTGTTGGTCCCTTGGAAAGGCTAACACAAGTTTAAGGGGGGTGAATAAACATGTCACCAAAAACTAGATTTATAACGATTAAGGTTCAGTTTAAACATGTGTGGAGTTGAGCTGACTAAGCTCAGTCCAAGTCAAACTGACTTATAACAAAACTGAGTCAACTGGCAGTAGATTTAAGTTTTAGCCTTTATCTGGATCTTGTTGATTCTATAAGAAAAACCTGAGTATGCAAAACTGAATTCTGGTGAATGTCAGTTTGTGAACTGTGAGTAAGTATAACAATCAATTTCAGTATGCTGTCTAAACAATAATAAATGCTGAATAAATAAATGACTGAATGTAAATACGTAAAGTAAATAAAGCAAGATTTATAGTGGTTCCAGGTGGTGTAATCATGTACGTCCACTCTTCCCCTGTGATGTAGGCGGAAAATTCCACTAGAACTTTCTGAAGTTGCTGTTACGAAATGTCCTAAATGATAGTCCTTGACTAATCCTTAGCTTCACTATCTAAACAATCAAACAATAGGTTGGATTGCTGCTCTCCAACTGCTTGAGCCACTGGTTCTTCGAGGGTTGTGTTGCCTCTTCACCAGCTACCACAACAAACACAATTTGCCCGACTGCAAATGACAAATATCCTTGGAAAATCCTTGATGGATTGCTTCACAGTCTAAACCTTTGATTAAGAATCAAAGTTGGTCTGAGAATGAATAAATTGATTCTTGCTTGTGGTTCATCTAACTGTCGAATTCTGGATTTGATCTTCGTTGTTTGAACACTTGAAGAAATCTAGATAAGATCTTGTAGGGCGCAGATATTGATAGTAATTCAGATGAACTAGACTTGAGCACAATAACACTTGTAATTTTGCTAATTCGTGTTATTCGGTGTTTGATTCTTGATGCCAATTCATCTATCTATAGTGTGAGGTCCAATGTTCATCTTGCTTGAATTTGAATTCTATCAACGTCTCTATAGTATGATGTCAGGTGTCAGTGACCGTTCTGATATGTCAGTCATTCATCCAATAGAATTCCTTGATTTGTAACGTTCGAATGTACTTTCAGTTTCTTGGATGGCTGACTATAAAACTAAGTATCCTGATCATTTTTATACTGAGTGTGTCAGTTATCAGTTTGTCAACTGAGTTTTTGCTCTTCTTCAAAACTTAGTACTTTATTTATCCGATTTTGTAAGACTGAATCAGATTACACCATTCCTTATATAAATTCTCTAAGATATCAGTGTCTTTATGTATCTTAGTTCTTCATACAAGATCCATAAAGTCAGTTCAGGCCACGATAGACTTACCTGAATTCCAACTTTACAGTCTCGGCTTAAATTTTCATAACTAGGTCTGAACCCTCAGTTCTTCAATCTTCTACAACTGAGTCTGTGTCCCTCAGTTATTCATTTAGATAAGTCAACCGAGTCTATGTCCCTCAGTGAACTTACCTTCTTTAATTCTGAGTAAGACTTCAGTTTTAGGTGTACATCTTCAGTTTTATTTCATGTTACAATTTTCTAGATGATTTCTAGTTTTCAGTTTTATGACACTTCCATTGTCTAATATAACCTATACAGTTATCAGACTCTAGTAAAACCTATACATTCAGTACTAGATAACTTTTAGCTTTTCACTTTAACAGCTAGTTTCAGCACTTCATCAATGAGGTGTAAACAAACAAGTATCTAAATAAGATGAATTATCATTAAAACTAAAATTTTATTTCCAACACTGCGAATTATGTCAATAGAAACATTGTTGATATTGTTCATCTTTCTATCATCATTAGTCCATTCACTTTTAGGCTTGAAAGCTCTGACTTGAGCACCACCATCAACTATCTGCATGTGATTGATTTGAATTGGTCCATCAGTGAGCACATCCCTTATTTCATCTTGTGTGGCCGCAAGGAATGCCTGCAATCGACGTCTGTATGTATCAAAATTGTCTATGTTGCATATAAGCATCTGTCTAGAATACTGATTATTGTCCATGATGCAAGATTGTGAAAACTGAAATATGCAAAGACTAGAAACTGAAAGGCTAAGCTTTACCAAAAGATCAACTAGAGGGTATTTCCAGAACTTAATAGTTATTTGAGCTGACAAACTAGAACATAAAACTCTGCTCTGATACCAATTGTTTGTCCCTTGAAAAGGCTGACACAAGTTTAGAGGGGGTGTTGGTCCCTTAGAATGGCTAACACAAGTTTAGAGGGGGGGTGAATAAACTTTTCACCAAAACTAGATTAATTAACAATTTAAAGTTCAGTTTTAACCTGTGTGGAGTTGAGCTGGCAAAGCTGAGTCTAAGTCAAACTGACTTATACAAAATTGAGTCAACCGGCAGCGGATTTAAGTTATAGCCTTTAACTGGATCTTGTTTATACTTTAAGAAAAAGCTAGGTATGCAAAACTGAATTCTGGTGAATGTCAGTTTGTGAACTGTGTATGCTAGTAACAATCAGTTTCAGTATACTGAATGAACAATAATAAATGGTGTAAAGTAAATAACAGAATATAAGTGCGTAAAGTAAGTAGAGCAAGAATTATAGTGGTTGCAGGTGGGGTAATCCTTTCAGTCCACTCTTTCCCTGTGATGTAGGAGGAAAATTCCACTAGAACTTCTTGAGGTACGCAGTTACAAAAATTCCTAAACGATAGTCCCTGACTAATCCGTAGTGTCACTATCTAAACAACTAAAGAACATGTTGGATTGCTGCTTTTCAACTGCTTGATCCACTAGTCCTTGGAGGGTTGGATTGCCTCTTCACTAGCTACCACCATAAACACAGTCTACCCGACTGCAAACAACTGTCCATAGCAACTCCTTGACCGGATTCCTTCACTGTCTCAACCTTTGATTAAGAATAAGAGTTAGGTGAGAATCAATAAATTGATTCTTTCTTGTGGTCTCCAAAGTGTCGAAATCTGGATATAATCGATGTAGCTTGAACACTTGAAGAAATGTATAAGTGATCTTGTTGAGCGCAGATAAAGATAGCAATTCGAATGAACTAGACTTTTGCACAAAAATGCTTGTAATCTTGTTAATTCCGGTGTTTGATCCTTGGTGCAAAGTCCTCTATTTATAGTATGAAGTTTAACGTTCATATCGCTTGAATTTGAATTGCTTAAAAGACTATATTATCAGATGTCAGATGTTAGTGACCGTTCTGACATGTCAGTTCTTCATCCAATAAGAATCCTTGATTTACAACGTTCAAATGTACGTTCAGATGTTGGGATGGCTGACTATAAAACTGAGGATCCTGATTAGTTGTATACTGAGTATATCAGTTTTCAGTATGTTAACTGACTTAGAGCATTAACAGAGATTTTACTCTTCTTCAAAATTTCAGTATTCCATTTATCTGATTTTATGTGGCAGAATCAGATTACACCATTAACTTTAGGGATCATCTAAGATATAATTGTCCTTATGATACTTAGGTATTCTTCAAGATCCATAAAGTCAGTTCAGGCCATCACGGACTTACCTGAATTCTAACTTTACAGTCTCGGCTTAAAATCTTCGTAACTGAGTTTGAACCCTCAGTTCTTCGATCTTCTACAACTGAGTCTGTGCCCTCAGCCTTCAGTTCTAGATAAGTCAACCGAGTATGTGACCCTCAGCGAACTTACCTTGTTCATTTCTGAATGAGCGTCAGTTCTAGTGTTAGGTGTGATGCCCGAAAGACAATTTTGTAATTGTTTTATTTAATAAATGAAATGATATTGTTATTCATATTTATTATTTTCATATTCCCCGATGTGACAATAGTATTTACACTACAGAAAACCCTAAAGTATATCATTTATGTAATCACTTAACTCAGTGTATGGGATATACACAGGAGGATTGAGTTAGTGAAGATGTACTTAAAATACAATTAGCTCGTAGTGAAGTTAATCGAGAGTATCAGGTCTCTCCTTTAATGTGCTATTAATGCGCCCATAACACAATAGGTGTGATTGTCTTATCCGGACTTTCGGTTAAGAGAACCTAATGGGGCATTTATATATGATAGATATATCATATAGGGCTGGACCGATTTGATTAGAGTTCACGATATAATTCCGTGATCGAGAAGTCTTATCGAATCAATGGATGATCATATTTATGGATATATCATTATCCTGAGGTGATCACAGTCAACTGCTTGAATCAGTATGAGGTTTGACTTGACGGTTAAGGATTACACTGAGTCTGTGGTCTGAATTACCCCATCTTGGCATTGTACGGGATTGAGTGAGTGGTTTGTGTTATCACAATTACGGAATCCATTCCTTCCATTTATGGAAGTAGATATACAGTTCCCTTATTTGTTAATCCTAGAAACTGATCGATCGTACGAGTTCATACTACACTGATTAGCTACCAGTGAGTTGTATCAATTAATTGATCACTAGGGGTTAATGGTAAATAAGGATAAGAGGTTCTAAAAAGGGTTAACGGTAACTTCCCGATTTAGAATGAATAAATCATGGAGGATTAATCCATATGTAATGATTATATCAATGGACGCTTATTATTATTCTCGTGAGGAGATAAATATAATCTCATAATCGGAGGAGTGCGATCACGGGATTATGGTGGCATATTCTGTGATTGATTTATCGAATATAATTATTCTGTTAAGTAAGATAATTATTTATTTGATTTATCGGAGCCACGATTATTAGTCCATGGTCCCCGACGTGCCTCCAAATATAGCATAGCTATTCTCGGACGTCGAATCCTAAAAATATTAATTTAGTTCTTGTTGGACTTTATTAAAACGATATGTGAATTAATTCTTTAGTGAACTATTAAATTAGTTGGGCTAAATAATTAAATATGTGGAAAAGACATTTTTCATTATCATGGTCCAATTATTGTGTAATAGCAAAATTTAATATTGACTAGGTCAATAAGTGGTAATTTTTGCCCCAAGTCTTTTTATGGAAACAAGAAATTGTTTCTTGTGTATTAATAAGACATGTGCATAAAATATTTATTGAATAAATATTTATGGTAATAAATAAAGATAAAAATTATTCTATATTTGTTCTAGAATATTTTGGGATTATATTTTATTTATTGGATTTATTTATTAGCATAATAAAATCCTTGGAGGTTAAGTTTTACTCTCCTATATAAAGAGAGTTCACCCAAGCCTTACAACACACATAAAATTCGACATACACCTCTTGGAGAGGAGAAAAGAATTTTCGGCCAAGGGGAGATTTAGGGAAAAATCCTTGAGGTTTTTTTCCGGGTAGCATATCGGAAGGATTTGAGACGAGAATTTCTTTCCACCGGGAGTTGCTTGGATCACACGTATGGAAGATCGTGGTGCTCTTCACATCTTCTTGCATTCTTTCTGTTGCGGTTCTTCAACTTGGATTTTGAGATCCAAGAGGTATGTTCTACAACCCCCTTGTAGATATAGATCTAGTTATTTTATTACGTGTATTTTATAGATCTAGATCCTTAAATCGCTTCCGTTGCGGATGGTATTACTAACAGTGGTATCGGAGCCAAGGTGAATCTATATTTATACATATAAAATATTAGATCTAGGAGTGATAAACATGTAGTTTTTTGTGTCCCAATTTTTTTTATGTTGGGGCCGACGCATGCAATAAATTTTTTTTTTATGTTATGAATGTCTGGGTTGAAGAGATGGATTGGGGTTGGTACAGTTTACTCGTTAGATCTATTTTGTAGCTCTTTTGTTTTAGTAACAATTGAGCATAGGAATTGTATTTTATTTATGTCAATTTTCGAAAATTATGTGTAAAAATAGCATCTTTTATTGTAATTTTGATGTTCTGGGCTCGAAAAGTTGAAGATCTTGCTGAAAAATTGAAGATCAAGGCGAAACCCAAGGTATGAACGAGGAGAAACGGATAAAAAAATTTTAAAAAAAAAACTGCTACAGGACTTTCAGCGACGCTGAAAAGCGTCGCCAAAAGACCTGTTCATAAATAAATGCATGCGGCTAGGGTTTTAGTACATGCGGCTGCATGTAAATTTTTTGTTAACCTAATTATATTTTTTTATTTCATTTAAATTACTGCCATTTGGACGAAAAAGAAAAAAAAATTGGAAAATAATTATTAACAGCCGCATAATAATAAGAAAAAAAATAATTTTTTTTTAATTATCAAATAAATTGGATTTATTTAATTAAAAGTCTTTCTCCTCTCGGGTGTTCGTGGTTCGTGATCCGGCGGCTCGAGTTCAAGATTCGAAGATCAAGACTCGAAGACATAAATTATGTAATTTACTGCTTTCCTAGGATAGATTAGATACGGGGGTACCAACAATCCATCTCGGTGTTTAAATTTTCCGCAATTTATTTTTTATGTGTTTGATCTTAAAATAGATATAAAATCGGAATTGTCATGACATGCATCATATTATAAATCCACTCCATGCATACATGTAGAATTTTAATTTTGGTAATTAAAATAGGCATGTATACAAACTCGCGTAATTAGTTGAATTTTAATAAATACGTGGTAATTAATTAATTTAGTAACTAATTAAAGATCCGGGGACGGGTTATGAAATCGTTAAGCCTTTCGGTGTGTGTTCTCGGTGAACCGCCTTAAAGCCCAAACGAGATCACGTTTTCGATTCGTACTGTCTACGAGATTGAATGATGGTAAAAGAACAACAAATCTTGCATAAAAACGGTTCGCTTATAGGTTGGGTGGTCAACTGAGCTAAACTCGACCGACTTAACCCTCCTAGTGTGATGTATGCACGGGGGTCCGGAAAGACTAAGCTACACCAGGAGAGCGGTGGAGTGATTCCTTCTTATCTCAATGGGGCTGTCTTGACCCGATTTCGTCCGACTGTCTGATATGTTCCAACGAATAAGGCGGGTAGGCTTGCCTACGTTACCGACACCATTCGGAATCCTTGATTTGATGAGTTTTTATGTTAACATCAAAAAGACGTGGTTAGTTAACCCACCACCACTTCCAAAATATTGAGTGGGAGCGGGGGAGGCGACAGCCAACCCCACGGCCTCTACTATAGATACAAGTAAGTGAGAGAAGGGTGACGCCTCGCGGCGCTTTGATTTCATCCCCCTAAGGATGGTGTTCACCCCTATCAACATTCATGGCTTGGTCTCCGAAAGGATAGGATTTCCGGGTACTCGTCGGGTCACAGTCCTATCCTAAGACGGCACACTCAGGGCGTACCTAAGAGATCCGATATAGTAGGTCACACTCATCAAGGATATTCTTGATAATACCTAGGCTAAAAAAGGAAGGTAGTCAATGAATAAAGGGATGTTCGATTCTCGTGGGATGTTCGATTCTCGCAAGTTATTCATTGATGAGATTGTCTCGATTTAACCGTCATCTCTTTGACCTACCCTAAGGCGGCACTGAGATGCGAGGTTAAAACCTTGGAATGGTAGAGTAGACTTAATTTTAGTTTACAATTCTTAAAATAAAATTATATAGTAGTGTTAAACTTGAAATAATATATGTCATTTTATTTTCAGCAAAAATGTCTACTCAAATTTTTGCTTTACTGTCTAAAAAATTAACGGGAAACAACTTTATGAAATGGAAGAGTAATCTAAACGTGGTGCTCACATATGATAATGTGCAACATGTACTCACTTCTGATTGTCCTACGGTGGCGATCCAAAAACCTGGAAAAGCTGAGATCGAACAGCGTAATCGCTGGATCGAGGCAGATAACCAGGCTCGTGGGATCATCCTGGCGGCAGTGTCGGAGGTAATTAGGACCTAGATTGAAGAGTTTGAGACTGCAGGAGAAATCATGCAGAAACTTACTTTGATGTTTGGATCACCTAGCAACCAAGCAAGACACGGTGCCATAAGGATGGTTGTTAACACGAAATTGAAGAAGGGTCAAGTAGTGAATGGTCATGTTCTGAATATGATCAGTTACTTTAATGACGCCGGCATTCATGGATCGATGTTCAATGAAGCAACTCAAGTGCCAATGATTTTGGAATCGTTGACTCCTGAGTTTATCCCGTTCAAAACTCAGTATCTGATGGGAAAACATGAGTTGACCATGACACAGATGCTGAATGAACTAACTATCTACGAGGGCCTGCTATCGAAAGATAAGGTCCAAGTAGGGGATAAGAAAGATGAAGCCAATATGGCCGAAGCCAGGTCATCAAACAAGCCTAAGGCCAAACCAAAGAAGAAGGGTAGTGTTGCACCTGTGCCCAAGCCAATGTAGAAAAAGAAAGCCAAGAAAGTTGACGAGGCCAAGCCCAAGGGCAAATGCTTTTACTGTAAGGAGATAGGACATTGGAAACGCCATTGTCTGGATTATCTTCGTGATGTAAAGGATGGCAAAGTCAAGGATGTGACTAGGAAAGATAAGAAAGGTAATTTGGAATTACTATTTTTGGAATCTTTTAATGTAGCTAAAGATGTGTCCACATGGATACTTGATACTGGAGCTACTAACCATGTATGTTCTTCATTGCAGATTTTTAGTTCGTACGAGGAGCTGGAAGAGGGTTCTCAAGTGATGTGAGTAGGCACTAGGGCGCTCATTTCGGCTAAAGCAGTGGGAGCTGTGGATTTGCATTTTAATAATTGAATTTTACATTTAGACAATGTTTATTTTATTCTGAATTTCAGGAGAAATTTAATTTCTCATTCTGCCTTACTTGAACAATCATTTTCTGTTTCAAATTTGAATGGTGAATTTTTTATTTCGAAGAATGGCTTTGAATTGTGTTCAACTACGAATGAAAATGGTTTATATTTTGTAAGACCACACAAAAAGCTCCCCTACTTAATACTGAAATTTTTAAAACTGCTCATCAAAGATCTGATAAAAGGTAGAAAGTTTCTCAAGTAAAGGAAGATAAAACATACTTATGGCATCTAAGGCTCGGCCATATTTCCTTGGAAAGACTCAAAAGACTATAAAAGGTTAATGCCTTAGGTGAGTCATCTGTTGACACACTGCCTGTCTGCGAGTGTTGCCTGGAGGGAAAAATGACTAAGCGTCCCTTCTCATCAAAGGGTAATAGGGCCACGGGAACTCTAGACTTAGTACATTCAGACCTTTGTGGTCCGATGAACGTACAAGCTAGAGGCGGATACGAGTACTTTGTGACTTTCATTGATGACTACTCGAGATTCGGTTAAGTTTATCTGCTGCATAGGAAGTCCGAGGCTTTTGGAAAGTTCAAGGAGTTCCATGGAGAAGCCGAAAGGCAACTAGGCAAGTCATTGAAATGCCTTCGCTCGGATCGTGGATGTGAGTATTTCGATACTGAGTTCATTGACTACTTGGCTGAAAAAGGAATTTGTTTCCAACGTTCAGCGCCTAGGACACCTCAGCAAAATAGAGTTGCTGATAGGAGAAACATGACATTGATTAACATGGTTAGATCAATGATGAGCTACGCCTCACTACCTATATCCTTTTGGGGTTATACTTTAGAAGCAGCGGTCTACATTTTGAATGCAGTACCATCAAAGTCTGTCGAAAAGACACCCATTGAGATGTGGTCGGGACATCGCGAAAGCCTGCATCACTTCCGCATATGGGGTTGTCCTACACATGTGCTGATGAACAAGACTACCAAGCTACAATCACGTACGAAAGTATGTTTGTTTGTAGGCTATGCAAAAGGTACACGTGGTGGTCTATTTTACGATCCAGAAGATAACAAAGTGCTAGTCTCGACTAATGCTATGTTTTTGGAGGAAAGTTATATGAAAGACCACAGACCTCGAAGTAAAATTGTACTAGAGGAATTACTCTCCGATGACGTCAGGCCTATTGTGGCTGTTGATGTTCCTGTAAACAACACTAATAATACGACAGTCACTTCCGACATTCCTATTCCACCTAGACGTACTGCGAGAGTGGTTCGGCCACCGGCTCGGTACGGCATGGATTTAGAGGCAAACATAGTCGCCTCTGATGGGGTGGAAGATGATCCTCCGACCTATAAGAAGGCCTTACTGGATCACGATAAGGATAAATAGATTGACGCAATGAATCAAGAGATGGAGTCTATGTACTCTAACTCAGTCTGGAAACTTGTAGAACATCCTCAGGGTGAAAGGCCCATTGGATTAAATGGCTCTACAAGCGAAAGAGATGAGTAGATGGGAAGGTCGAAACCTTCAAAGCACGGCTGGTAGCCAAAGGTTACACACAGCGAGAGGGTATAGACTACGAGGAAACCTTCTCACCTGTGGCCATGATGAAAACCATCTGAATCCTCCTTTCGATTGCTGCATGTATGGATTATGAAATCTGGCAAATGAATGTTAAGACAGCGTTTCTAAACGGCTTTCTCGACGAGGAAATCTATATGCAACAACTAGAGGGATTCATTGAAGAAGGTCGAGAGCACATGGTGTGCAAGTTGCTCAGATCCATTTATGGGTTGAAGCAAGCATCTCGTTCCTGGTATCATAGATTCGATCACACGATCAAGTCTTATGATTTTGAACAACACTTTGCTGAATCTTGTGTGTACAAGAAGGTTACCAAAGATAGTGCTGTATTTCTAGAGTTGTACGTTGATGACATACTCCTGATTGGCAACAATAAGGAGATGATGTCCGACGTGAAAAGTTGGTTGACCACGCAATTCCAAATGAAAGATTTGGGAGAAGCGAGTTATGTTCTAGGGATCGCAAGAACAGGATGTTAGCTCTGTCCCAAGCAACTTATATAGATAAGGTGCTGACACGCTTCAGTATGGAGAATGCAAAGAAGGGTTTTCTACCAACCCGTCACGGCGTTTACCTCTCTAAAATTCAGGGTCCTCAAACCCCTGAAGAGACTGAAGCTATGGGTAGAGTGCCATATGCCTCGGCTGTTGGTAGTCTTATGTATGCTATGAGGTGTACGAGACCTGACATTTGTTACGGCGTTGGATTAGTCAGCCGTTTTCAGTCAAATCCAAGGCAACCGCACTGGACAGCAGTAAAGAACCTCATCAAATATTTGAAGAGAACCTGAAATTATATGCTCGTCTATTCGAGTAGGAGTTTGGAGCTAGCGGGGTGAACCGATTCTGACTTTCAGTCAGACAGAGATGATTCTAAATCAACCTCTAGTTCAGTGTTTACGCTTGGTGGTGGGGCAATAGAATGGAGAAGCCAAAAGCAATCCAGCACAGCCAATTCAACAATGAAAGCAGAGTTCATAGCACCTCGGCGCGCTAAAGCGCGCTTTGGTTAAGAAAGTTCATCAGCGGATTAGGCGTTGTCCCGAATGCTGAGGATCCTATTACTCTCTATTGTGATAACAATGGGGCCATTGTCAACTCTAGGGAACCTCAAAAGCACAGAAAATCGAAGCATATAGAGAGGAAATACTGGGTGATCAATGATTTTGTCGATAGAGAGGACATTTCCATCAAGAAAATCGCCTCCGCCAATAATCCTACTAATCCATTCACCAAGACGCTGTCGATTGAAGTTTTTAGTCGACACTTGGAGACTATAGGTATTAGAGACATGCCTCATTTGCTTTAGAGCAAGTGGGAGTGATAGTTTGCGGTATTTTAAATAATATGGTGTGCTCTAAAACAATTAATCACATGCTTTCGTGCAAGTGGGAGATTGTTAGGTGTGATGCCCGAAAGACAATTTTGTAATTGTTTTATTTAATAAATGAAATGATATTGTTATTCATATTTATTATTCTCATATTCACCGATGTGACAATAGTACTTACACTACTGAAAACCCTAAAGTATATCGTTTATGTAATCACTTAACTCAGTGTATATACACAGGAGGATTGAGTTAGTGAAGATGTACTTAAAATACAATTAGCCCGTATTGAATTTAATCGAGAGTATCGGGTCTCTCTTTTAACGTGCTATTAATGCGCCCAAAACACAATAGGTGTGATTGTCTTATCCGGACTTTCGGTTAAGAGAACCTAATGGGGCATTTATATATGATAGATATATCATATAGGGCTGGACCGATTTGATTAGAGTTCACGAAATAATTCTGTGATCAAGAAGTCTTATCGAATCAATGGATGATCATATTTGTGGATATATCATAATCCTGAGGTAATCACAGTCAACTTCTTGAATCAGTATGAGGTTTGACTTGACGGTTAAGGATTACACTCAGTATGTGGTCTGAATTACCCCATCGTGGCATTGTACTAGATTGAGTGAGTGGTCTGTGTTATCACAGATACGGAATCCATTCCTTCCATTTATGGAAGTAGATAGACAGTTCCCTTATTTGTTAATCCTAGAAACTGATCGATCGTACGAGTTCATACTACACTGATTAGCTACCAGTGAGTTGTATGAATTAATTGATCACTAGGGGGTTAATGGTAAATAAGGATAAGAGGTTCTAGAAAGGGTTAATGGTAACTTCCCGATTTAGAATGAACAGTCTATGGAGGATTAATCCATATGTAATGATTATATCAATGGACGCTTATTATTATTCTCGTGAGGAGATAAATATAATCTCATAATCGGAGGAGTGCAGTCATGGGATTCTGGTGGCATATTCATGTGATTGATTTATCAAATATAATTATTCTGTTCGTAAGATAATTATTTATTTGATTTATCGGAGCTGTTGATTATTAGTCCATGGTCCCCGACGTGCCTCCAAATATAGCATAGCTATTCTCGGACGTCGAATCCTAATAATATTAATTTAGTTCTTGTTGGACTTTATTAAAACGATATGTGAATTAATTGTTTAGTGGACTATTAAATTAGTTGGGCTAAATAATTAAATATGTGGAAAAGACATTTTTCATAATCTTGGCCTAATTATTGTGTAATAGCAAAATTTAATATTGACTAGGTCAATAAGTGGTAATTTTTGCCCCAAGTCTTTTTATGGAAACAATAAATTGTTTTCTTATGTATTAATAAGACATGTGCACAAAATATTTATTGGATAAATATTTTTGGTAATAAATAAAGATAAAAATTATTCTAGATTTGTTCTAGAATATTTTGGGATTATCTTTTATTTATTGGATTTATTTATTTGCATAATAAAATCCTTGGAGGTTAAGTTTTACTCTCATATATAAAGAGAGTTCTCCCCAGCCTTACAACACACATAAAATTAGACATACACCTCCTGGAGAGGAGAAAAGAATTTTCGGCCAAGGGTAGATTTAGGGAAAAATCTTGGAGGTTTTTTTCCGGGTAGCATATCGGAAGGATTTGAGACGAGAATTTCCTTCCACCGGGAGTTGTTTGGATGACACGTAAGGAAGATCGTGGTGCTCTTCACATCTTCTTGCATTCTTTCTATTGCGGTTCTTCAACTTGGATTTTGAGATCCAAGAGGTATGTTCTACAACCCCCTTGTAGATGTAGATCTAGTTATTTTATTACGTGTAATTTATAGATCTAGATCCTTAAATCGCTTCCGTTGCAGATGGTATTACTAACAAATAAGTGGCAATTTTCGCCCTAAGTCTTTTTATGGAAACAAGAAATTGTTTTCTTGTGTATTAATAAGACATGTGCACAAAATATTTATTGGATGAATATCTATGGTAATAAATAAAGATAAAAATTATTCTAGATTTGTTCTAGAATATTTTGGGATTATCTTTTATTTATTGGATTTATTTATTTGCATAATAAAATCCTTGGAGGTTAAGTTTTACTCTCCTATATAAAGAGAGTTCTCCCAAGCCTTACAACACACATAAAATTCGACATACACCTCTTGGTGAGGAGAAAAGAATTTTCGGCCAAGGGGAGATTTAGGGAAAAATCTTGGAGGTTTTTTTCCGGGTAGCATATCGGAAGGATTTGAGACGAGAATTTCCTTCCACCGGGAGTTGCTTGGATCACAAGTACGGAAGATCGTGGTGCTCTTCACATCTTCTTGCATTCTTTCTATGGCGGTTCTTCAACTTGGATTTTGAGATCCAAGAATTATGTTCTATAACCCCCATGTAGATGTAGATCTAGTTATTTTATTACGTGTATTTTATAGATCTAGATCCTTAAATAGCTTCCGTTGCGGATGGTATTACTAACAGTGGTATCGGAGCCAAGGTGATCTATATTTATACGTATAAAATATTAGATCTAGGAGTGGTAAACATGTAGTTTTTTGTGTCACACTTTTTTTTATGTTGGGGCCGACGCATGCAATAATTTTTTTTTATGTTATGAATGTCTTGGTTGAAGAGATGGATTGTGGTTGATACTGTTTACTCGTTAGATCTATTTTGTAACTCCTTTGTTTTAGTAACAATTGAGCATATGAATTGTATTTTATTTATGTCAATTTTCGTAAATTATGTGTAAAAATAGCATCTTTTATTGTAATTTTGATGTTCCGGGCTCGAAAAGTTGAAGATCTTGCTGAAAAATTGAAGATCAAGACGAAACCCAAGGTATGAACGAAGAGAAACAAATAAAAATTTTAAAAAAAGAAATGGCTACAGGACTTTCTGCGACGCTGTAAAGCGTCGCTATAAGTCCTGTTTATAATTAAATGCATGCGGCTAGGGTTTTAGTACATGCGGCTGCATGTAAATTTTTTGTTAATCTAATTATTTTTTTTATTTCATTTAAATTACTGGCGTTTGGCAGAAAAAGAAAAAAAAAATTTTGGAAAATAGTTATTAACAGCCGCATAATAATAAGAATTTTTTTTAATTATCAAATAAATTGGATTTATTTAATTAAAAGCCTTTCTCCTCTCGGGTGTTCGTGGTTCGTGACCCGGCGGCTCGAGTTCAAAATTCGAAGATCAAGACTCGAAGACATAGATTATGTAATTTACTGCTTTCCTAGGACAGATTATGTACGGGGTTACCAACAATCCATCTCGGTGTTTAATTTTCCGCAATTTATTTTTTATGTGTTTGATCATAAAATAGATATAAAATCGGAATTACCATGACATGCATCATATCATAAATCCACTCCATGCATACATGTAGAATTTTAATTTTGGTAATTAAAATAGGCATGTATACAAACTCGCGTAATTAGTTGAAATTTAATTAATACGTGGTAATTAATTAATTTAGTTACTAATTAAAGATCCAAGGACTGGTTATGAAATTGTTAAGCCTTTTGGTGTGTGTTCTCGGTGAACCGCCTTAAAGCCCAAAAGAGATCACGTTTTCGATTCGTAGTGTCTACGAGATTGAATGATGGTAAAAGAACAACAAATCTTGCATAAAAACGGTTCGCTTATAGGTTGGGTGGTCAACTGAGCTAGGCTCGACCGACTTAACTCTCCTAGTGTGATGTATGCACAGGGGTCCGGCAAGACTAAGCTACACCAGGAGAGCGGAGGGGTGATTCCTTCTTATCTCAATGGGGCTGTCTTGACCCGATTTCGTCCGACTGTCAGATATGTTCCAATGAATAAGACGGGTAGGCTTGCCTACGTTACCGACACTATTCGGAATCATTGATTTGATGAGCTTTTATGTTAACATCAAAAAGACGTGGTTAGTTAACCCACCACCACTTCCAAAATATTGAGTGGGAGCGGGGGAGGCGACAGCCAACCCCACGGCCTCTACTATAGATACAAGTAAGTGAGAGAAGGGTGACGCCTCGCGGCGCTTTGATTTCGTCCCCCTAAGGATGGTGTTCACCCCCATCAACATTCATGGCTTGGTCTCCGAAAGGATAGGATTTCCGGGTACTCGTCGGGTCACTGACCTATCCTAAGACGGCACACTCAGGGCGTACCTAAGAGATCCGATATAGTAGGTCACACTCATCAAGGGTATTCTTGATAATACCTTGGCTAAAAAAGGAAGGTAGTCAATGAATAAAGAGATATTCGATTCTCGTGGGATGTTCGATTCTCACAAGTTATTCATTGATGATATTGTCTTGATTTAACCATCATCTTTTTGACCTACCCTAAGGCGGCCCTGAGATGCGAGGTTAAAACCTTGGAATGTTAGAGTAGACTTAATTTTAGTTTAGAATTCCTAAAATAAAATTATATAGTAGTGTTAAACTTGAATTAATATATGTCATTTTATTTTCAGCAAAAATGCCTGCTCAAATTTCTGCTTTACTGTCTGAAAAATTAATGGGAAACAACTTTAAGAAATGGAAGTGTAATCTAAATGTGGTACTCACATATGAGAATGTGCAACATGTACTCACTTCTGAATGTCCTACGGTGGCGATCCAAAAACCTGGAAAAGCTGAGATCGAACAGCGTAATCGCTGGATCGAGGCAGATAACCGGGCTCGTGGGGTAATCCTGGCGGCCGTGTCGGAGGTAGTTAGGGCCCAGATTGAAGAGTTTGGGACTGCAGGAGAAATCATGCGGAAACTTACTTCGATGTTTGGATCACCTACAACCAAGCAAGACATGATGCCATAAGGATGGCTGTTAACACGAAATTGAAGAAGGGTCAAGCAGGGAATGGTCATGTTCTGAATATGATCAGTTACTTCAATGTCGCCGGCATTCATGGATCGATGTCTGATGAAGCAACTCAAGTGTCAATGATTTTGGAATCGTTGACTCCTGAGTTTATTCCGTTCAAAACTCAGTATCTGAAGGGAAAACATGAGTTGACCATGACACAGATGCTGAATGAACTAACTATCTACGAGGGCCTGCTATCGAAAGATAAGGTCCAAGTAGGGGATAAGAAAGCGGAAGCCAATATGGCCGAAGCCAGGTCATCAAACAAGCCTAAGGCCAAACCAAAGAAGAAGGGTAGTGTTTCACCTGTGCCCAAGCCAATGAAGAAAAAGAAATCCAAGAAAGTTGATTTGGCCAAGCCCAAGGGCAAATGCTTTTATCAGAAGGAGATAGGACATTGGAAACGCCATTGTCCGGATTATCTTCGTGATGTAAAGGATGACAAAGTCAAGGTCATGGATCGAAAGATAAGAATGGTAATTTGGAATTACTATTCTTGGAATCTTTAATGTAGCTAAAGATGTGTCCACATGGATACTTGATATCTGGAGCTACTAACCATGTATGTTCTTCATTGCATTCTTAGTTCGCATGCGAGGAGGTGGAAGAGGGTTCTCAAGTGATGTGAGTAGGCACTGGGCGCCATTTCGCTAAAGCAAAGGGGAGCTGTGGACTTGCATTTTAATAGTAGAATTTTACATTTAGACAATGTTTATTTTATTTCAATTTCAGAGAATTTTAATTTCTCATTCTCGCTTTAGTTGAACAATCATTTTTGTTTCAAATTTGAATGGTGAATTTGTTATTTCAAGAATGGCTTTGAATTGTGTTCAACTACGAATGAAAACGGTTTATATTTTGTAAGACCTCATAAAGCTCCCCTACTTAATACTGAAATGATTAAAACTGCTCATCAAAGATCTGCTAAAAGGCAGAAAGTTTCTCAAGTAAAAGAAGATAAAACATACTTGTGGCATCTAAGGCTCGGCCATATTTCCTTGGAAAGACTCAAAAGACTAGAAAAGGTTAATGCCTTAGTTGAGTCATCTGTTGACACACCGCTGTCTCATGAGTGTTTCTGGAGGGAAAAATGACTAGGCGTCCCTTCTCATCAAAGGGTAATAGGGCCACGGGAACTCTAGACTTAGTACATTCAGGCCTTTGTGGTCCGATGAACGTACAAGCTGGAGGCGGATACGAGTACTTTGTGACTTTCATTGATGACTACTCGAGATTCGGTTATGTTTATCTACTGCATAGGAAGTCTGAGGATTTTGCAAAGTTCAAGGAGTTCCAAGCAGAAGCCGAAAGGCAACTAGGGAAGTCTCAGCTTTCCTTTTAATTCCTTTTTGCTGAGCGATCTGCTGGGACACAGTTTGCCTATTGGATTCAAGTTAGGAAGTCTTCAATGTTTCTTTCCTAAAAGAGCTTGTGCTGCACCTGTTGTAGATGAGGTAGCAGTTTGTTTTTCTTTTTTCCCACCACTGAGTCTTTTCAAACAACACTAAATCACTAAGCTAAGTGATTTCTTCAGTCAAAATCTTCCCTCCGTTTGCCTTCCTTCAGCTTGGGCTCTGCTCGCACTTTCTAGTTCTGTGAAGTGTTCCTGCTTGATCTGATTGAAGATGTATCCTGCCCAATTAAGCTCGAATCCATCCCAAATGACGTTTATTAGGTAAATGCCATCTTCAGTTAATTTATTCAGTCCTTTGTGTTGTCCGACGGCATGTCTGCTGATCCATCTACTGAGAAGACCAAATTCAAGTTTGAGGTCCTTGATATGTGTATCGACTGCTGCTGGTTGCTTTGAAACTGAAATCTGGCTAAGAGAAGCACTGCGTTGGAGTGGCAGACAGGCTAGGTCAATTGATTTCACCAATGGATCATTGAAACCAAAAAGTTGTCTGATAATATCCTTATTGACAAAAATCTTCTATCCACGAACTCTTTTTAGCAAAGAGTTCTTCAGCAACTTCATATTTTCCTAAAATTGCAATAGACCTTCGAAGTCCATATCTTTCTACAATTCTGCTTCCTGCAGGTTCTTTAAACCTTGTAATCGTCCTATCTTCTCACTTATATGACTGGAGAGAAGAGTATTACCACACATCTCTTCAAATTCTCTAAGTGTGAACGTATCAAGTGTGGTGATTAATCTTTCTTCTTGTGTTTCTTTTGAAGCGGCCATTTTTTAAATTGTTTAAGGGAAAATTTTCTGGCTGATTGAGAAGGATAATATTTCCATCTTCATCAAGCTTGTTTCCGAAAACCCATTTAGTTCCAATTATATTGACATGATCTGGCTTGTCTACTAAATCCCAAACTTGATTTCTCTCAAATTCGTTGAGTTCTTCTTGCATAGCCAAAATCCAATCTGGATCGTTTAAGGCTTCTTCCATTTCTTTGGGTTCAGAGTAAGATACAAAACATGCTATCATAGCAACTAACTGATGTCTTGTCCGAACACCTTCTTGGAAATCACTATCACTTGTTCTTCTTGGTGATCTCTCATCCATTGATGTACTGGGGGTTGAATCAAAGGGTCTTCATTTTGCTGAAATTGATCTTCTTGGGCTTGATCATTTCCAGTTGGATCAGTTGCAGGTTTAGTTACTGGTAGTTGAGGCTGATCCTGATCTGAAGAATCTAAAATCCTTAAATTTCTAATATCAATGAAACTGGTTCTGGAGACTTCTCTGTATGAGGCTGACAAAATGGTTCTTCTTTGTCTTCAAGTGTATCTTCAGTGAAATTTGGTTCATCAAAAACTACATGTATTGATTCTTCATGCTTGAGTGTTCGCTTGTTCAATACTTTGAAAGCTTTGCTGACACACGAGTAACCCAAAAATATTCCTTCATCAGCTTTGGGCTGAAGAACCTTGAGCTGATCCTTACCATTATTATGGACAAAACATTTACTTCCAAAGGTATAAAAATATGCAACATTTGGTTTTCTGCCGTTCCAATCTCATAAGGTGTCTCTTTATGTCTCTTGTTCATAAGAGCTTGATTCTGAGTATAGCAAGTTGTATTTACAGCTTCAGCCCAATATCTTTCTGGCAGTTTAGATTCACAAATCATCGTCCTTCTAGCTTCTTTGAGTGTTCTATTCCTCCTTTCATCTACTCCATTCTGTTGAGGGGTTTCTGTAGCTGCAAGTTGGTGTAGATCTCCGTTTTCTCCACAATATTCAATGATTATTTTGTTGAGAAATTTTGTTCATTTGTCTGATCTAATCTTAACTACTGTGACACTCTTCTAATTTTGGAGTTTTTTAAGAAGTCCAGTCAGTTGTTGCTTGGTTTACCTTTTCTTGGTCATGAAGATAGCCCAAGTATATCTTGAAAAGTCATCAACCACCACCAAAGTGTATTTCTTGCCACTAACACTGATTGGTGTGATTGGTCCAAATAAGTCCATATGCATCAGTTCTAAAACTCTGTTTGTTGAATTCTGAGATTAGTCTTGAAACTTGGTTTAGTTTGCTTTCCTTGCTGACATGCATCACACAAGCTGTCTTTCTTGTATGTTATCTCTAGTAGTCCAATCACCAAGTTATTTTTGACTAACAAGTTGATATCATCAAAGTTTAGGTGACTCTGTTTCTTGTGCCACAACCAACTAAGTTCTGACTTGGTGTGCACAATTAAACATGTTTCTGAAACTGTTGTAGACCAATCTACAACGTATATGTTCTCTTACCTTCTTCCGGCTAGAACTACCTAGAAAGATGTTTCACTGACGACAATGCAATACTCCTTATCAAAGGTAACTTTGTATCCCATATCGCAGAATTGACTTGTGCTGAGTAGATTGTAGTGAAGTCTTTCCACGTAAGATGCATTCTTGATTGTGAGTCTATTTCTGATTAAGTTTCCATAACCTTTTGTGTAACCATGTTTATCTTTACTTCCAAAATTGACTCTTGGTCCATCTTTAGGTTCAAAATCAGAGGATAGAGACCTTGCTCTTTGTCATGTGCCTAGAGCATCCACTGTCAATGTACCAAATATCCTGCCAAATAAATTAAAATGCTTTAGGTACCCAACTCTGTTTGGGTCCATAGTGGTCAGTTGTTAGTACAACTCTGGGCATATTTCCATAAGGTATTTTTTGGAAATTTTTGCACTTGTTTTCATATATATAAGCCACACTTCCATAATATCTTTTCTTGGATTGTGTCTCATATATATGATTTCTCAGATCTTCTGGTTGAAACTGATTTCCAAAATGTCCCATATTATTAAAAGCTGAATAATAACCATTATTCCTTTTATACTGAGGTCTAGTTTGACCTTTGTACTGAGACCTTTGCTGACAACTAGGATAGGTCCTCTATTGAGTCTTGGACTGAAACTTATGATAAGTTATTGGTCTGGAATGATTATTCTTATTAGTTTTAATAGTAGATTCAGTAAAATTCCAGTCATCATCAGTGGGGTATAGTTTGCCTTTCCCCCTTGATGTGTGAATCTTTGAACGATTAAAATTCTTAGATTTTCCCTGATTATAATTTTTCTGGTTCTTGACTTGATCAGATTTTGTAGATCTTGCAGTTGATCTACTACTCCTGTTTCCTTGAGGTGCAGCTGATCTACCATTCGATTTACCTTTGTTGGTAGGTGCAGCTGTCTTCTAAGAAAACTGAGTTTGAGTTGATTCGCGTATGACTGGCTTTATTGGTTCAGCAATCTTCTCAATCTGAGGAAATTGCTCAGCTATGAATTTAACACCAGTTTTGGCATTAGGTTCTGCAGCCTTGCTCGTTCATTCCTTAAAAGCTTGTTGCGTATCAAATCCTAACCGAGTTTGATCTCCATAGGGTTTTCCGAATTTGAATCCAGTGGCTAAACTTGAATGAGCAAAAGATTCGATTGTTCTTCTGATGCAAGAGAGTCGATCTCGATTCTTTCCTTTATCATTTTGAGTCAGTTTCAACGTGTTCAGTTCAGACTTCAATCTTTCAACTTCAAGAATTTGAACTACTTTCTCAGCTTTAATTGATTCATAACCAGCTTGGATGGCTACTAGTTGATTCATCAATTCGTCAAGTGTTTCTTCTAATTCTAGATTTTTTGGATTGAAGTCTGCAGTCGAAAACATGCATTTTGCACGGAAATCTTAGCTGAGGAATACTTAGAATTAGATTCGCTTACTTCATTTGGATCCTCCATGTGAGCCATTAGAGCTGTGTCATCTGATAATCTTTCAGTGCCAGCTTCATAGTCTGACTAAAAGTGATCTTCTGCCAGTTCTTCGTTGCTGAGTCTTCTTGCCAGTCAGCTCTTGACATTCAGCTTTATAGTGTCCAGGCTTTTTACAATTGAAGCAGAGATACTCATCGTCTTTTCTCTTTTCATGAGTTTTCTTGATAAACTTCTGAGTGACTGGATGTCCACCCTTCATTCTTCGAATTTTGTTCATCATTAAGGCCATCTGTTCTTCCATCTCATCCAATTGCTAAAGATTGGTAGATGAGGTTTCTTGATTTTCATTCGAGGCTGCTGCGAGTGCTATTGTTTTGGGTTTCTCCAGAACCTTGATTATGGCAGTTGTTCTTGTGAAATCTTCGCTGAATTCATAAGCCTTCTAGTCTGAGAAGATTTGAAGGAATCTTGTATGTCAAGTTTTCTAGATTCTTCCATTGCCGTGACCTTCATTTTCCAGCACATGGGTAAAGCCTTCAAGATTCTTATGTTGATATCTTTCTTGGTATACTCGATCTTGAGTAAAGCTAGTTCGTCCATTATAGCGCTGAACCTTGCTACAGAGATCTTATTCTCTTTAATAGAATCAGTTCCTTCACAAAATAATTGAAGTTTCTCCAACATTTCTTTTGCAGTAGTGCAATCTTTGACTTTTAGATACATACTGCTGTCAAGAGTTCTCATAATGATAAATATGGAAATGTTGTTCAAGTTGTTCCTTTTCGGATCATCACTGGTCAATTCGCTTTTGGGAATTGGAACTCTTACTTGTTCACCAATGACAGTTTGCATGTGAGTGATCTAGATAGGTCCATCAGTGATTACATCAATCATCTCATCATGATAAGCTGCTAGAAAAGCCTGCAAACGAGGTTTATAGTCATCAAATATGTCCATGTTGCACATTAGCATCTGCCTGGCATACTGATTGTTATCCATTGTGAGAGTGAGTGTAACATGGATTATGCAAAGACTGGAAACTAAAAGACTGAGCTTTTTCAAGAGATCAACTCGAGGAGATAGTTATAGCATGTGAGTTTTCAACAATAGCTTGTTAAAGTACACAGCTCCGATACCAATTGTTGGTCCCTTAGAAAGGTTAACGCAGGTTTCGAGGTGGGGTGAATAAACTTGTCACCAAGAACTAGTTTAATATACAATTTAAGGTTCAGTTTTAACTTGTGTGGAGTTGAGCTGACAAAGCTGAGTCTAAGTCAAACTAACTTATACAAAACTGAGACAACCGGCAGCGGATTTAAGTTATAGCCTTTAAGTGGATCTTATTGATACTATAAGAAAAAGATAGGTATGAAAAACTGAATTCTGGTGAATGTCAGTTTGTGAAATGTGTATACTAGTAACAATCAGTTTCAGTATGCTGAATGAACAATAATAAATGCTGTAAAGTAAATAACAAAATGTAAGTGCGTAAATTAAATAAAGCAATAATTATAGTGGTTCCATGTGGTTAATCCAGCCAGTCGACTCTTCCCCTATAATGTAGGAGGAAAATTCCACTAGAACTTCTAGAGGTACGTAGTTACAAAAAGTCCTAAACGATAGTCCTTGACTAATCCTTAGTGTCACTATTTAAACATCAAAAGAATAGGTTGGATTGCTGCTCTTCAATTGCTTGAGCCACTGGTCCTTGGAGGGTTGGATTGCCTTTTCACCAGCTACCACCACAAACACAGTCTACCCGACTGCAAACAAGTGTCCCGAGCAACTCCTTGACCGGATTGCTACATAGTCTAAACCTTTGATTAAGAGTCAAAGTTGGGCTGAGAATCAATATTGATTCTTGATTGTGGTTCTCCAAAGTGTCGAAATCTTGATATTATCGATGTAGCTTGAACACTTGAAGAAATCTAGAAGTGATCTTGTTCAGCGCAGATATAGATAGCAATTCGAATGAACTAGACTTTGCACAAAAATGCTTGTAATCTTGTTAATTCCGGTGTTTGATCCTTGGTGCAAAGTCCTATATTTATAGTGTGAAGTTCAACGTTCATATCGCTTGAATTTGAATTGCTTCAACGTCTATATTTTTAGATGTCTGATGTCAGTGACCGTTCTGACATGTCAGTTCTTCATCCAATAAGAATCATTGATTTACAACGTTCGAATGTACTTTCAGTTGTTTGGATGGCTGACTATAAAACTGAGTATCCTGATCAGTTTTACACTGAGTATGTCAGTTTTCGGTTTGCTAACTGACTTAGAGCATTAACTGAGTTTTTACTCTTCTTCAAAATTTCAGTACTCTATTTATCTGATTTTATGTGACTGAATCAGATTATACCATTAAATTTGGAGATCATCTAAGATATCATTGTCCTTATGATACTTACGTCTTCTTCAAAATCCAAAAAGTCAGTTCAGGCCATCATAGACTTACCTGAATTCTAACTTTACAGTCTCGGTTAAAATCTTCATAACTGAGTTTGAGCCCTCAGTTCTTCAATCTTCTACAACTGAGTCTGTGCCCTCATCCTTCAGTTTTAAATAAGTCAACAGAGTCTGTGACCCTCAGCGAACTTACCTTCTTCAGTTCTGAGTGAGCTTCAGTTCTAGGTGTACATCTTCAGTCTTAAGTTAAGTTCCAGTTATTTAGATGATTTCCAGTTTTCAATTTTACGACACTTCTATATAATACAGTGCTTGTCTAATATAACCTATACAATTATTAGACTCTAGTAAAACTTATACACTCAGTTCTAGACATCTTTTAACTTTTCACTATAACAGCTAGTTTCAGCACTTCATCAATAGGGTGTAAATAAACATATTCTTGAATAAGTTGAATCATCATCAAAACTAATTTTTATTCCCAACAGGGGGGTGAGTAAACTTGTCACCAAAAACTAAATCTTAAAACAAATTAAGTTCAGTTCTAAACTAGTGTGGAGTTGAGCTGACTGAGCTGAGTATAAGTCTAACTGAATTATGCTTGAACTAAGTCAACCGGCAGCGGATATAAGTTTTAGGCTTTAACTGATCTTGTTGTATCTTTGAAAAAGCTGATTATGTAAAACTAAATTCTGATGAATGTCATTTTGTGTACTATGTGTGTATAACAATCAGTTCTATATGCTTGAACAAACCATCACAAATACTAAAATGTAAATAACAGTAAGTAAATGCGTAAAGTAAAGTAAACAAAATTTATAGAGGTTCCAGGTGGTGTAATCCTATCAGTCCCCTCTTCCCCGGTGATGAGGAGGAAAATTCCACTAGAACTCTTTGAGGTATCCGGTTACAAATAGTCCTAAACTTATAGTCCTTGACTAATCCTAGCTTCACTATCAAAACAATCAAAGAACCGGTCGGATTACTGCTCTCCAACTGGTTGCACACTGGTCCATAAAGGGTTGTATTGCCTCTTCTCCAGATACCACCACAAACACAGTCTACCATATGGTTAAACAACAACTATCCATGGAAAATCCTTGACTGGATTGCTTCACAGTTTAAACCTTTGATAAAAATCAAAGTTCGGCTGAAAATCAAGTGAATGATTCTTTCTTGTGGTTCTTCAGAGTGTTGGATCTTGATTATGTCTTTGAAGCTTGAACACTTGAAGAATCTGGATATGATCTTGTTGAGCACAAAGTTGATAGCAATTCAGATAAATAGAGCTTGATCTCAAAATGCTTGATTCGTTGTTGTGTTCTTGTGTGTGGTTCTTCATCCATGCCCTCTATTTATAGTAGGTTCAACTTCATCTTGTTTGAAATTTAAATCCTTTAGCTATCAACTGCTATCTGTTAGATGTCAGTGACTGTTCTGACATGAAAGTCCTTCATCTAATAAGAATGCTTGATTTGTAACGTTCGAATTTTCTTTCAGCTTTTTGGATGTCTTTTCGCTCTAAAAATGTGTTGTTTATGAATGGTCAGTTTTAAGCTTCAGAAAACTGAGTGAATCAGTTTTTAGTTTAGAGCGTTAACTGTGTTTTTACTCTTCTTCAAAACTTAGTACTTTATTTTCCATCTGATTCATATTGACATAGAAAGAGTACACAATAACTCATAAATCATCTAACATACCATTGTCCTTATGTATCTTACTTCTTGATACAAGATCCATAAAGTCAGTTCAAGTCATCACGGTCTTGCCTAAATTCTAACCTTATAGTCACTGCTTTAATCTTCATAAGCTAAGTTTGAACCCTCAGTTCTTCATTCTTCAATAACTAAGTATGTGTCCTTAGTTCTTCAATTGCTGAGTTTTTTCCCTTGGCCTCCTGCTTCTAGATAAGCCAACTGATTATGTCCCCCTGCGAACTTACCTTCTTCAGTTCTGAGTAAATTTCAGTTCTTGGTTCTGAGTAACTTTTTAGTTTTGTCCTTTCGATTTGTGTGATATTCAATTTTCATAATGATTTCAAGTTTTCTAGATGATTTCTAGTTTGTAGTTCTACGACTCTCTATGTATTACAATGCTTGTCTGATTCAACCTATACATAGATCAGACTCTAATAAATCTTATACATTCTTTTCTAGACATCTTTTAGCTCTTCACTATAACAGTTAGTTTCAGCACATCATTAATGGGGTGTAAACAAACAAACAAATATAAGATGAATCATCATCAAAACTCAAATTTTATTTCTAACAATTAAAATTTTTTTGGAGTTAAGACAAATTCAGCAGGGTTAATAGTCTGCTGACTTAAGCACTCTCCTGACTATTAATTCTATTAAATCTGTTGCAGCCGAATATAATAAATTTAGCCTTTATACTTGTTGTTAAATGATGATACCAAGTATTAAATACTCAGTAGTGAAAGATGTGTGAGATTAGTAGCTAGTTCAGCAGGTTGATATTGATAACATGCAATAACTAAAGATGCAGAAAGTAAATGCAGTAAAGTAAAGTGAGGAAATTTTATAGTGGTTCCAGGTGGTGTAATCATGTCAGTTCACTCATCTCATGTGATATTTGAGGAAATTCACTAGAGTCTTTTGAGTTTGCTGTTGCAAAAGTCCCTAAGATGTTGGTCCATGACCAATAACTATGGCTTCACAAACTGAATACTAAGAACAGGTAGGATTGGTGCTCCTAATACTCCACTGGTCCTTGAAGGGTTGAATTGCCTCTTCATGAGCTCCACCATAAAACAACAGTTCTTGACACTCAGTAGTGCTTCTCTGTCTACAGATTTCTTCTTGAGAAGAAGGGGTTGAATCAAGAAAGGGATTCCACTTCAGCAAGCTTTTGATCAGGATGAAAAATCAGCAGCTTAAGATCTTCAAGTGTACGTACTAGATGATACTTGAAAACAATGACACATGAAGTAAAATTCTGGATCAAGATGAATGCTTAGTTCAGCAGGGGTATAATGCTCTTGATTGCTTGTAACTTCGGTGTTTGATTTGATCCCAGGGGTCCTCTATTTATAGGTGTGAATCCACGGTTTGAATTTGAATTCTGAATCAGACCGTTATTGGATTTTTCTGATTATTCCCTGAAATTCCCTCTCCTGTACAATCTGACGCTGTCGGTGTCCTTCTGACAATCAGTCTATCAACTACTAATTTTTCTATATTCTGATTTCATTCAGAAGTCCTTGTAATGTCTTTTTAATCTCCACCATTGATTGTGTAGATGGTGCCATGCTTGATTATCATCCTTATCCAGTTAATTCATCAGAATAATTCTTGGATCCAATTAAATTCTCGTATGTATGCTCAGCAGACGTCTGTAATATAAGTCTGCTGAAGCATACTCTTGGTCAGCTGACTTATAGTCTGTTGTGTTCTTGATGAACAATCAGATGACTGCTTCTCATCTAACTTTTGAATATGAAGTTAGAGTACATCACCTTAAGTATAGCTAAGTCTCAATCATCACATTTCCTTTTATGGAACTTAGACCTTTAATACAATGAACATGTGATCAGCTTAGGCCATCACAGACTTTCCTAAATTCAAATCCCATATCCTTGGCTTTTAAATCTTCAAAACTAAGTTTGAACCCTCAGCCTTCAGTCTTCAGCAGTTCCTAGGCATTGTACTGAACACCTAGCCTAGATAGGTTTGCGGAACAAGTCAGCTGACCTTTTTACAGTGCTTGTTTGATCAAACCTATACAAAGATCAAACTCTAGAAAACATATAAATTCATTCTAGACATATTTTTGCATTTGCTCTATAACCGCTAGTCTAGCACTCATCATTAAAATTAAAATATGTCCAATAAGACCATATCGCGGGTGTGGGCATGAGTTCCTCCACTACCATTTAGCCAATTATAGGCCATATTGCGGGTGTGGGCATTCAGATAAAGCGAACAACACTGATGGCCTATAATTGGCTAAATGGTAGTGGAGGAACTCACCGAATGTGTGAATCATCAGGCTTTCCTCTGTGTCTATTGGTGTGATACATCAATAGGTTCCAACCGATATCTCCAGGTGGATCTTCATCAAGCGTAGTGCCCTTGAGTGCGGTTGTAACAGAGATAGGTTAGGCTAGAAACGTATAGTCATGACATGTTGATGGACATGAAGTCAACCCAAGATTAATTCGGTCTCCTGAAGGTAGCTTAATAATTCTAATAATAACCTTTTTCATTGTAGAACTTAGTTATTCATTAGCTTCTCACTTTTACTAAGTACTTTGTACTTAACTCCTTTGCATTTTCTTTTGTATGCATTGTGGGGTGAGAAGACGAACATGTTGATCAATGGTAGATGACGACTTTTGATGTTGCTTGATGATGAAGTCCTACCAACGTTTTCCTTCATTTTGTTTATCTATTGTACTAGGCTGATTTGTATTTATTTTCAAACTGTTGTACTTTCCGATAGACTCTTTGTAAGGCAAGATTGTAGCTTTTCTACTTCGTATTTCGTAAAGATCCGCTGTTGTAAGTTACCACTTTCCATCTTTGGAATGGTTGTAGTGAAATGTTGCAATTTAGTTGGAGTTTTGGATTGTATATATGGCATAGATTCGTTTTTTTGAATTGATTGATTGAAATATGGCTCAGGTTCGTTGTTGCATTGAAATAATCTTTCGCTAACTAATTTTATATTAAAGACGTTTCTAGTATAAGAATTTTTTAGCTTGATTCATTTAGTAGTTGACCGTTATTGAAGTTGAGTTTATTTGATCTCAAGCTTTATAGAGCCAAACTATTTGAGCAAAACATCAAGGAAAATGTAGTAATAGCTTCATTGTGTTCTATAAAGTATATAAAGTGTATAAAGACGTTTCATATGTGAAAATGTAGTAATAGCTTCACTATGGATTATGTGCTTATCAGAAGATAATAAGTGTTGACTAATATAATCTCAACCCAATAACATGTAAAGAGTGAATGTGTATGATAGTGTTCATGAAAGTGTAATAGTATTTTAAAGTGTATCATAGTGTATTATTTATGTATTATTTTTTTCATGTATGCTAGTGTTTTGTTGTGAATGTGTGTCTTAATGAAAGTAAATATGGAGGGTTGTGGACATATTGATGCTTATGTCGGTAGACATCATGTTCTTAGGGTTATACACAAAGGTCATTAAATTCCACATTGTACTTTTAATTTTTAACATATGAATTTGTTATTAAGTGGTGGTGAACAGAAAAATAGGCCTATAGCTACTAAATTCATGTACTAGGTCTACGTTTTGGTAAAACTTAGTAGATGTCATGTGTTTCATGCTTGCGTAAGATGATAGAATACCCATTTCTTTGGATCTCTTAGCTTTAACGGAGTGTCATTGGTAAAACTTAGTAGATGTCATGTGTTTCATGCTTGCGTAAGATGATAGAATACCCATTTCTTTGGATCTCTTAGCTTTAACGGAGTGTCATTCGTTTTCAAAGCCTTGGGAACTCTTTCCTTTCTTCGTAGATTGACTTATCTGAATCAGTTTCAATTAAGAAATAACCAAAGATATTTATTTCTCAATATCTTTTATAAGTATATATGTCAAGGATATCCATTTCTTAATGGTCATATTCAAGTTAGCCATTATCTATTTATTATCTTCCATAACTGGGGAGGATCACAAGGGCCTGATTTCCCCCTCACACTAAAAACTGGGAGTCTGTCGACGAACAATTAAAAGAATTCACAGTACAAGAATTTCAGGTATTAAAAAAACACTTGTTGATCGTACAAAAACTTCAGGTATGTCATATGGATTAAGGTACTAGTCCGGTCTTGTGTGACTGGTTATGTTTGGCTTGAGTACCTATGTTGTTTTATTTTGGAAATAAATAAAAGATGCGATTAAACCTTATGTATGGAATATTGACCATGAAATGTTTTTAAGATAAGTGACACTTAGTACTTTGGAATTTTGAAGTAGAACTTTCTTGTATTATCACTTGATGTACCTTTTGCCTTACTTGATATTAGTCATTAGTAACACGTTTACGTGATCCTTTTTTGTTATATTATTGTGCAACCATTTTTCCTTATTCATCTTGGCCCCTACTTAACCCAGGTAAGAATTATTTAGAACCTTGGAACTTTGAAGGAGAGCTTTTCTTCAAAAAAAAGTAAGAGGATGCTGAGAAAACGACTGAAAATTCACTGGAGTAACGCCAGTCTCTGAAAGGGGCATCGTCTTTCTAAGTCGGTTTACTTGGCTATAAATAAGAGGCATCATCCTCAGAATTGAGTGTGTCCAATAGAGTGTACAATTGTACATCGAAACTTACAATTATTATGCAATAAAAGTTCTTTGTTCTTTATTTATTTTATTTTACGAGTTCTAGTCACGGAGTCGACGGATTCGCCTCCTAGGAAGAGAGCTGGGGAGATCTACACTCATCTTCGAGGGTCTGAGTTTCTGTCTTTTCCATGATTAGATATGTCGTTGTTCTATTTGACTAGTGTGTTTTAGTTGTTTATATAGTTTCATTATGTAGTAGTTAGTTTATTTTACCCCATGTATGTATATATCTGATTCAATAGTGAAGAAATCATAAAATAGTGATTGCGTTCTTCAGATCTGCGACGGTCTATATCGCTAGATCTGAATACCTAGTCAATCATAGTCCATGATAACTGGCGCCAGCTACGTTGATCGATAGATTTAATTTACAAATTAGTAGCCTAATCAACTATTAGTATGTCATCATAAATTAGCATGAAGGACCTTTAGTGAAGTGTTAGTTTGGAAATTGTCTCTATGTATCGTTAGGAACGTGCTAGTCATAGTCGATATCTGCCTAGGGAGGTTCTCGGTCTTGATCCGGTATTTCTAACTTAATGCATGTGAAATAATACAATTAACGAAGAATGTTAGTTGCACATAGATTGTCCGATGTCCTTACAGTGGAAGTAGATAGGGTTATGAGATTGCACCCTCAACTGACAAGGAATTATAATATACCAACGGGGATGACTAATGCATGTTATGGGGGGAATAACTAATAACTCATAATTAGACTAATACATTAGAAACTCTTCTGTGCTCCGGTTGAACTTGCATAATCTTGTTTGTTTATTGGAACCACTTTAATTCTGCCTATATTATAGTTGGTTGTAGACCGTTATTGTTACAACTCAATCTTGATTAATTTGCGTTCTTACAAATCTTTGTGGGATTTGACCTTGACTCGCCAGTACTCTGCTACGATAGACCTAGTCCTACTGCTAGTAAGTGCTTTGCACACGATCAATAAAAAATCACAAATATCTAAATATCCACCGCTAATGCCAACGTGATAATTCTCGCGTTGTCAGTTGGCTCCGTTACAGGGAAATCTTGGTATTTGGCTCTTTTCCGGTTAAAAACGCCACCCATAAAACGATTTCACGGTAGCTCCAACGAGGGAAAACCACTCCACTTCTGTTTTCCGGAAAGTTCATCATAAAAAATCCCCAGATTCTTCACCACATCTTTAGGATTGTGGTAAGATTCACACGTCTAGCACAAAATCATAGAGATTGCGCTTGAACAATCGCAAATCTTTTTTATTTTTTTGTCAAAGATTATGTCAAAGTCTTCTTCATCTTCAACAAGTATTTCTCGATGTTGCATGCAAGTTTAGAAGAAAGAGCATATAATCTGATGATTTTGAAATCATCTCGGTAGGTTTAGTGGTGTTTATATTGTGCATATCTGGCTATAAAAGTGTATAAAAGTGGTGTTTGCCGGTGGTGCCCGGTGGCGGCAATGGATTCCGGCGGTGGTGCTGTTATAAGAGAAGGGAGAATGGGGCAATTTGGCTTTGCCATCTATTTTATAGATTATCCTCCGCCTTTAAATAGGTTACATGCTCCCCTATTTATAGGGGGATCCACCGATAGAAGTCGGTTTATTTACAATCGAGGACATAGTATAATAGATATTTATCTACAGTAACGGGCTTGTAGTGGAACCGATAGGTCGCACTCCGGATGACCTCGCTGACCTTTGTATCTGTTATATCATTGTTTTGTTGAACTTGAGGTAGCTCTTCCTCTAAATGTTATGGTCAAGGTCGCTGGCGGACCCGTTTGTCGAATGAGATGGCGTGTCGGCCCCCCAATCCTTCCTGTTGTCGCATAGGGTTGAGGGCTTGGAAAGGATCCGAAGGCTTGCGGTGTTAATTTGGCCTGAGAGTTTGTGGGCTGCAATGTCCGTTGGCCTTATCCACTAATGTCGGTGGTCGGGTAGACCCGAATGAGGATCCGTGAACCGAAGTATGATTTAGACACATAAATGGCCCCCTACTCCGTGCCATAATCAATTTCTTGAAATGTTAGGCAGGGAGTAATAGTCTGTTTGCGGATATATTGCCTTGAAATACTATGATGGCTCACTTTTGTGGCGGATTGCATGTTAGCTTTGCCAAATTGCCGTACTCAGAGTAGGTCTTTTCGTTGCTTGCGTGTAGTTGATGAACTTTGCTTCTTGTGGCTTGTGAAAGGAATTGATTCTGACTTTGTGGTTTTTGCATCGTGAATCGATTTAGCCTTTGGTGGCTTGAGAGCTTTTGGTCTTGTAGAGGGCTCGTTCGAGAGTGAGTTCCAAATATGATGCCGAGCTTAGGTCGGTCTTATAAAATGCTCGCTCGAGAGCGAGTTCCGAATATGATGCCGAGCTTAGGTCGGTCTGATAAAATGCTCACTCGAGGGTGAGTTCCAAATATGATGCCAAGCCTAGGTCGGTCTTATAAAATGCTCGCTCGAAGGCAAGTTCCAAATATGATGCCGAGCTAAAGGTCGGTCTAATAAAATGCTCGCTCGAGGGTGAGTTCCAAATATGATGCCGTGCCTAGATCGGTCTTATAAAATGCTCGCTCGAGGGCGAGTTCCAAATGTGATTCCGAGCCTAGGTCGGTCTTATAAAATGCTCCATCGAGGGTGAGTTCCAAATATGATGCCGAGCCTAGGTCGGTCTTATAAAATGCTCGCTCGAGGGCGAGTTCCAAAGTATGATGCCGAGCTGGGGTCGGTCTTATAAAATATGGCCTATGAAGCCTTAGCCTTGGCATTGGTAGCCTGTTGGTACCACGTTATTAAGCGGACGGACTTATAGGGACTTGGGCAACCTTGTCGTCTGGAGAAACTTGTTTACTTAGGACCGTGCTGTTCAAGCGGGCGGCATAAAAGTGATTTGGGTCTATTGGGACCTTTTCGTCTGAAGCAACTTGTTCACTAAGGGCCGCGCCATTCAAGCATCTTGCCTTGAAGTGATTTTGGGTCTATTGGGACCTTGTCGTCTGAAGAGACTTGCTCACAAAGGGCCGCGCCATTCAAGCGTCTTGCCTCGAAATGATTTTGGGTCTATTCGGACCTTGTCGTCTGAAGTGACTTGTTTACTTAGGACCGTGCTGTTCAAGTAGGCAGCCTCAAAGTGATTTGCTGATAGCCTGTTTGTGCCGCGCTATTAAGCGGACAGACTTTTATTGAAGAGAAAATCCCTGTTGATGGTGAGCTTGTAGTAGAGAGCTCGTAATAAGTGGTCTTGTAATAAATGAGCTCGCTGATATGGAGCTTGTAATAAAATGAGCTCGCGGATATGGATCTTGTAATAAATATTTGTTTTTTTTGTAATAATTTTCCCAAAATATTTTGAGCTCGCACCTTTATTTTTGCTCAAAATATTTCACCTTTTTCGAGTCCACTACTTGGGTCCGACGTATCATATATGTATATATACCTATATAGGGCCCCCTTGTTTTTGGCGAGGTCGAGGAAATTAAAGCATCGAACTGTCTAAAAATAATTGAGCTAAAAGCCTTACTTGTTTTGGTTGAGGTCGATGATTGAATCGAAAAATCCGACGTGTGGCCCCCTTGTTTCAAGCAAGATTGAGGATGAACTTGGTTGAAATAAGTTTTGAGTCTGCGCACTCATATGCCCGTGTGAAAATTTTCCACTCTCGGCCTTTTGTTTTTGTTTGCTCGGTGATTGAATCAAAAAATTTCTTGTATGCGGCCCTCTTGTTTCGAGTAAGATCGGAGCTATGACATAACGAGCTTGCCGGGAACAAATTTTGAACCAAAGTATACGCTCGAAATAAGAATTTCCTGCTGCCCCCTTGTTTTGGACAAGATTGAAATCTCGAGTAACTTGTCTGAAACAAATGTTGAGGTCGGGCTTAGAGATAGCTGATGAGGTCGGACTTAGAGCTCGCCGAGCTGAAGGTCGGGTTTAGAGCTTGCCGATGAGGTCGGACTTAGAGCTTTCCGAGCTGAAGGTCGGGCTTAGAGCTTGCCGAGCTGAAGGTCGGGCTTAGAGCTTGCCGAGCTGAAGGGGCTTTCAGTATATTTCCATTCAAGAAATCAAACAATATCACGGGGAAACTCGTTTTGCTAGACACGACTGGATTTAAAGCCGCATAGAAGCTATCATCCGGGGGGAGGGACTACACGGCCTAAATAGCCCTTGACATAACCATTCTAAATATGGGAAGAATTAACTTACAACAACGATCTCCAAATATTACAAAGTACGATGTCTTGAAAGCACAACTTGTCTACAAAGTCTATAATTAAAAGTAAAACAAAGAATCATCGAAAGTCTTCCTCGTAGTCCTCAACAAACTCGTGGTCAGCCTGTTCGTCTTCTCACCCCACAATGCATACAAAAAAATTGCAAAGGAGGTAAGTACAAAGTACTTAGTAAAAGTGAGAAGCTAATGAATAACTAAGTTCTACAATGAAAAGGTTCATATTATTAATTATTAAGTTATCTTTATAAGACCGACTCAATCTAGGGTTCACTCTTGTCCATCAACATGTCATGACTATACGTTTCTAGCTTAGCTTATCTTTGTTACATCAGCATTCAAGGGCACTACTCATGGTGCTTCCCACCACAAGAGATCTGGGTGCAACCTATTTATGGATCTCACCAACAGCCACGGGCTACTCCCGATAGCATACGCATTCGGCGAAGTCCCTCCGTACTTGCGGTCTTGTGAACCTACAGAGTTATTCAACTGTAGAGTCCCTCTACTACTGGTGCCCTTGGGCCAGCAGAGTTATCCACTTGTGAAGTACCATTACTCGTGGTGCCCTCTAATGGCCAGAAAAGTTATCCACAATGAGTACCCCCTACTCCTGGTGCCTCTAGAAAAGCCAACAAGTTTACTCATTTTATATGAAAGCCTACACATTGCGATATACACTTGTACCTTACCAAGGATTACATGATGTTTAATCTTTTAGTTACACAAGTATGTATTTATTAATGGTTATTAACTAGCCACCTAAGTTTTTTCAAGTAAGCTCCCTCACAAACACAACTCTCATACTTAGACCACTAGATATGGACAAGGCCTAGCACATACACAGACATTGATGAACTCTAGTTCATCAAAGCACAAGCCCTTTCATGCTTTTCCGATGGTCCCGGACTTCAACTCCCTTTAAGATTACGTCCGGTGCCAGAACTAAACGCATCAGAACTCAATCGAGGCTTGTTTATGTTTAATTAATGTTATTGAATAAAAAAAGAAATTTAAAACTCCAAAAATATATCAAAACATATCACATCTCATTAATTACAACTTAGCATGAATTCTATCACCAAAACTCAACCTATCATTATAAAACTATAATTACTCATTAGAAAGAGTCTCTTACCTTCATTTCCTGTAAAACTGAAAGCAAAATGCCAAGCAACCACAATAACTGTTGATCCTCAAACCCCAAAACCTATTTGATCAACAAGAAACCCTAAAATCCTATTTGATCAACATGGATTGACTATTGCAAAACTAATTTTAGAATGATCTATGCTCCAAGACGATCGTTTTGACTACTCATGGCTGCAAAACAGAGCTACGGATTGAAAGATATGAATTTCTGAAGAATCGAACTCGACGAATACAAAAAACTAGGGCTAAACCGAAAACTTACGGAATGAGGATATTTTATTTTCCAAAGTTGCGTCTCTTCGCGCTGATCACATTTCTCTCCTGCGGCATCTTGAAACAATGAACGGATTGGCCGCGCGGTTGAAGTTTTCGTTCTAGGCAACTTTCGTTGCCTTCTGCGTTCCTCAACTTTTTTTTTTTCACGTCGTTCCTTCTTTTTTTTTCAGAATTTGCATGACCCAATTATAAGGGAATTTCGGGGATTATTTTCCTTAAATAGCCAATAATTAATTAGCTAAATCTCTTTATTCCATACAATTACTTTCCAAATCCTTTAACTTAACTCCTTTTCAATTAAATAAAAGACAAATAATAATTAGGTCATAGTAAATACACCAAATTACTATATTACCCTTTTATGAAAAGTCGGGATGTTACATTCTTCCCCCCTTAAGAGGAGTTTTGTCCTTGAAACTCGAATGTAACATGGTGTACTTGAACTCTGGACTTTGCAAAGCGTTTCGTCTTCTAACTCTTACAGTCTTCTTCTTCTTCCATCTTCCTACTCTTTTACCTATCTTGAGCCAACTTGGTGTTGTGATGATACACTTCAATCTTCTCATTAGCTTGATGTATCAACTCTGGTCTCGTTGCGATGGAGAACATTCATTTGCCATACTTTCAAGTGAAGGGGAAAAGACACTTAAGAATTGTTGGATAAAGTTTGGCTTCAAAGAATTAACTCAAACTTTCAAATAAAGTGTGAAGATCATTGATGATCCAATTCAAAGTTTCAAGGTTTCACTACTCAAGAGGAATAGTACATTGCCGGGGAAATAAGGGCTCAAGGTTATCCCTCGTGTAGGAAAGAAAAGGTTAAAACAAAATAGATTTTCAACTAGTATGACAAAAATGTAATAGAAACGCTAAAATAGAAGATGGAATGTAAAAAGGGGTATATGGCAGTTCATGGCACTAAATGTCCTGAAAGAGAGTTAAAACTAAAGGGTACAAGGTACATTAATCTGAATTGGAAACTAGAAGTTTTGGAATTCAAAAGCTAATTGGCTAGACAGGTTCGGAAGGCACCTTGGCAAAGACTACCTTCTGCTTGAAACTGGTTTAGCATAAATTGCTATAAGGTTAAAGATAAGTAACTGAAAAAGAATGTCATGTTCTGACATCAGAAGGCTTAGTCAAATTTGAATTTGAAAAGATTTATGGGAGTGCAACACTGTGGATCTAAAACGAACTTGTTTCTTGATTTGAGAAGTAAGAAGGTAGGAACTTGTTTAGAAGAAGGGCTTACGGCGATATGTTTATGAGGTAACTCATGACAACATGTGAAAAGGATTTGAAAGAGCTTAAAGTTCTCAAATGAGGTATTACATGAGAAATAAATCACCATAAAATGTATAATTATAAAAGGGCACGAAAAGGGTCTGTACATCACACATGGCATGCTGGAGGATAGCATGTTGGTTCTTGTTTACAACTACAACATAAATTATAACGTTAGCTTTACATGCATCCAATTAAAAGGTTTAACTCAGAAGGAGATCAAACTTCGGGGAACTCCTAAACAAAAAAATCGTAACTTGCTACCCTCTTAGCACAAACCCTAAGTCAAAGAGGTCAGGATTCCTTTTTGGTTGATGTGTAAGATATTTACTCCGGATCTGACATTATCAATTTGTACAGAACAAACAAAGAGGAATTTGGGCACGATCCAAAGAGAAAATATTTAGATACCGGAGTTTCCCAGGTGATATAAAAATATTGGAATTTTTAATGATATAAGGTCGGTCAAAAACAGTTATTTCTGACGATTGCACAAGCTGTCAGAATTTCCAGACTAATAAACACTGAGTTGAATTGCAAATCGAGATCCGACGAAAAAGAATCTGAACTTAATTCCAAATTTAAAATTGTATATAAAAGTTTTTTCTACAACATATCAAAAATTCAGGTCATTTGAGGGTGTTTAACCTGTTCAAAACAGAAAATTAAAATAAAGGTGCTGCTGCAGATTTTCTGGGCAGAGTGTCCGGCATAAACATGAATTTTCTGAACAATCCATAACAATTATCCATTTGGTGTAAAAAGATAAATTGTAGAAAAGACTCCGGTCTATATCGTGGAAAATTTCTAGAATTTGTAGAGCATGGTAAGTGGTTTAACCTGAAAGGAAAACACGGAAACAAAAGCATTCACTCATGTTGGATAAAGCAAAACACGAGGATGATGAAATCTATGTGCCAAAGTAGGAGACCTTTAAGACTAATAGTTGAAATGACTGAGGAGTACTTGGAAAGGATAAAATTTGCATATGGAGTTCGTGTGGAACCCATCTCGAGGAAAGCAAGGCCAAAGAACTTTGGTAAACATAAACCAAGCGATAGCGAAAAGAGAAAATGAAGGATTTGTAGAGTCGAGTCTTTAAACACAAGTTTGTATGTACTAAAACATCTTGTAGGGGAAGCATTAAGGGTAATCACTTGGATGCAAAAGTGTGTTGCCCCGAAATAGCTAAAAATGATATAGTTGGAAGGATATGCAATTGTCAGTTAAAATAGTTGAAGGATGAGAAACTTATTTTTCTTAAATCAAGCATTTGACACGATGAAAACATCTTAAAAAAATAAGGCACATCAGAAAAATGTACACACTTGAAAAACAAAACATCGCAATAAGGGACTTTTACCGAGTTTCAGAAGTTTCAAATGGAGGATTTAACCAGAGCATGGGTTACCATTAGTATGGATGGAGAAACGTTTGAAATTGGGATAACCAAGTAGGAAACTAGATGATTATAAAAGAGAACCTTATTAATGAAGACATAAGATTGGAAAATGATATGAATCTGAGTCGAAGTCCTTCTCATGATCCTCTCATATTTCGGGCTGGGCCTAAAACTCAAGTGCAACACAAAAAGAGGCTCGAGGTTTTGGATAAATTAGCCCAATTGACAATGTGGATCCATTAAATCCATTATATTTGCGTGTGGGCTGCCTGAATAAATGGCCCAACACTTTGGCCTTTATTATGATAATATAATATATATTATATTATGCAATATTACTTAAATGAATGACAAAAACGTGGCTGAATAAGGAGAAGAAATGGCGCCACTTTTTTGTTTGATTTTGGAAGATGAAAAGACAAGTTTTGGAAATGCAAAATACATTAAATCAAGGATTTCAAGAGTCCAAGCATTTATTCAAGATACATTGATTAATGATGCATGGAAAACCAAGAGTTTGGGGCGCCACTTTTATCCTAGTTTTTAGAAAAACTTTTCATCTTACTTTTCTATCTATTATTGTCCTATAAATACCCAAACTATTGTAACTTGTAATTCAGCCTTTTGAAATTAATTAATCAAATTATATTTGTTCTTCACTTGGAAAAGTGTTGTGTGAGTTTCTCTGGAAAGGGAATTCAATCTCGGATTATCAAGGACTTGAGCAATCCTTGTGGTTATCCATATACCAAGGTGCTTAGAAACAGGTTTTCTAAGTGTTGAGGTTTTATTCCAAGGTGCCTTCACACAGGTTGTGATTGTGTGACGGAGCTTATTGATTCCAAGGTGCCTCCACACAGGTTGTGGTTGTGTCAAGGACCTATTCCAAATACCTCAAATCCACGATCCTAAGTGTTCATTAGATCCGAAGCCTTCCTCCGGGCGGTTTCACATCAGTTGGTATCAGAGAACAGCGGATTGACGGTATTATATCCAATTTTCTTTCTTCTTATAAAAAAAATAAAAATTTATGTTGCATATTATCGTATGTACCTGAAGAACCATAGTATGCATATGATCGTGTGTATTTGAAGAACACTTTATTTCGCATAAGCATCTATATATTTATATATATTTATATTTAAAAAAAACGTGCACAAGTAAATCGTGTGTATTTGGAAAATAATTTGTTCCGCACGAGCATACTGTTCCGTACGAGCAACAAGTTAAAAAATAAAAAATCATTTTATACACTTCACAATTTTTGTGTTACATCTTTGAATATCTTCTCTAAGATACTTCAAAATTTTATTTTTTATGTGTTCACATTGGAATGACAATGTGGATCCATTAAATCCATTATATTTGCGTGTGGGCTGCCTGAATAAATGGCCCAACACTTTGGCATTTATTATGATAATATAATATATATTATATTATGCAATATTACTTAAATGAATGACAAAAACGTGGCTGAAGAAGGAGAAGAAATGGCGCCACTTTTTGCTGATTTTGGAAGATGGAAAGACAAGTTTTGGAAATGCAAAATACATTAAATCAAGGATTTCAAGAGTCCAAGCATTTATTCAAGATACATTGATTAATGATGCATGGAAAACCAAGAGTTTGGGGCGCCACTTTTATCCTAGTTTTTAGAAAAAAAATTCATCTTACTTTTCTATCTATTATTGTCCTATAAATACCCAAACTATTGTAACTTGTAAATCAGCCTTTTGAAATCAATTAATCAAATTATATTTCTTCACTTGTAAAAGTGTTGTGTGAGTTTCTCTGGAAAGGGAATTCAATCTCGGATTATCAAGGACTTGAGCAATCCTTGTGGTTATCCATATACCAAGGTGCTTAGAAACAGGTTTTCTAAGTGTTGAGGTTTTATTCCAAGGTGCCTTCACACAGGTTGTGATTGTGTCGCGGAGCTTATTGATTCCAAGGTGCCTCCACACAGGTTGTGGTTGTGTCAAGGACCTATTCCAAATACCTCAAATCCACGATCCTAAGTGTTCATTAGATCCAAAGCCCTCCTCCGGGCGGTTTCGCATCAGAAAATCACCACCCAATCGTTTCTTGCCATCGAGGAGCACTAAAACGACAACACCTAGTCTCTACCTACCAAACTTCTTATCCTGGGTAACAACTAGCTTAAGAATCAGATAAATCAAAGTATTTTCATCTCCTATAACCTACTACACCATAATTTACAGGGTGAAAGAAAGACATCTATCCTTTCTTGACCAGAGGAGTTAAATGGTTTCGAGAAATTCAGGTGCATACATAAACTATGAAATAACTGATTTTCACAAAACAAACTGAACTGATTTTGAACATGAGGCAAACAGAAAATATGTGAGTATATAAGTTTTAAATATGTTGCTCAAAAATAAAAAATTTTGGGAAGCCATAGGTCTGTCAAAATAATTTTTTTCATCTACTGTTATAAGCTGTCAAAAAATTTCAGGACTTCATCAACTGTCGTGTGTTGCAGATTGTGCTCAGACCTAAATGAATTTGCACATGGTTCCAAAACATAAATTTTAGTTCAAGATGTTTTATACAACATATGAAAAATCCATGTCATTTGGAGGTGTTTAGCTTATTCAAAACAGAATGATAAGTAAGAGTACCGCTGCAGAATTTTCTGAACAGAGTACCCCTCCTTGTTAAACAATTTGTGAACAATCCATATTGAAAACTAAATTGATGTAAAGAGAGAAATTGTAGATAAGACAACTTTATAAGTGGCTGAAAATTTACAGAATTCTTGGAACAAAAAAAAGATATAACATGACATGTAGAAACGCGAACAAAATCGTTTACTCCTTTTTCATAACAGCATGTTACAAGAAAGTGATTTGAAACAAATGTAGCATTACGAAAGCATTAAAACCTCAAAAAGAAAGAACATTAGAGAAAGATTCGAAGATTCCACAAGGAAAGAGGGATCCTATTAAAGGTTCTCGAAAGGAACAAAAATTAAGAGGATCGCATAGGAGATGTGAGCTTAAAACTCAACCTAACCTTCGCCTAAGGAGACTTTTCACTTGGTCCTAGTGCAACTTAACCATGTTCTAAGAATTTTTAATCCTAAGAGAATTTACCACCAAGATCAAGAGAGATCATAAGAGTTCAAAAAGGTCTAAAGAAGTCTTATCATAGAGGGGAGAAGCCTTGGAAAGAAAGGACGCACGTCTCTGATACCAACTGTAACGCCCCGCTCCCGGATACCGAGCCCTTATCCGGAAGAGAATGTCCGGCGCGTACAACATTAAATAAATTAAATATTATACGCAATCCTCTACGTCGTTATATCAAATAAAAGCAAATGGAAGCCCAAAAGACTCGGGTGAAATCATAAATGCTACTATGAATAGAAAATAACCATTCTAAAGATGGGAAGAATTAACTTACAACAATGATCTCCAAAGATTACAAAGTAAAATGTCTTGAAAGTACAACTTGTCTACAAAGTCTTGAATTAAAAGTAAAACAAAGCATTGTTGAAAGTCTTCCGCGTAGTCCTCAACAAATTCGTGGTCAGCCTGTTCGTATTCTCACCCAACAATGCATACAAAAAAAATGCAATGGAGTTAAGTACAAAGTACTTAGTAAAAGTGAGAAGCTAATTAATAACTAAGTTCTACAATGAAAAGGTTCATATTATTAATTATTAAGTTATCTTTATAAGACCGACTCAATCTAGGGTTCACTCCATGTCCATCAACATGTCATTACTATACATTTCTAGCTTAGCTTATCTTTGTTACATCAGCATTCAAGGGCACTACGCATGGTGCTGCCCACCACGAGACATCTGGGTGCAACCTATTGGTGGATTTCACCAATAGCCACGGGCTAGTCCCGATAGCATACGCATTCGGCGAAGTCCCTCCGTACTTGGGATCTTGTGAACCTACGGAGTTATTCAACTGTAGTGTCCCTATACTCTTGGTGCCCTTGGGCCAGCAGAGTTATCCAATTGTGAAGTCCCTTTACTCCTGGTGCCCTCTAATGGCCAACAAAGTTATCCACAACGAGTACCCTCTACTCCTGGTGCCTCTAGAAAGGCCAGCAAGTTTACTCGTTTTATCCGAAAGCCTACACATTGCGATATAAACTTGTGCCTTACCAAGGATGACATGATGTTTAATCTTTTAGTTACACAAGTATGTATTTATTAATGGTTATTAACTAGCCACCTAAGTGTTTTCAAGTAAGCTCCCTCACAAACTCAACTCTTGTACTTAGACCACTAGACATGGACAAGGCCTAGCACATACACAGACATTGATGAACTCTAGTTCATCAAAGCACAAGCCCTTTCATGCCTTTCCGACGGTCCCGGACTTCAACTCCCTTTAAGAGTACGTCCGGTGCCGGAACCAAACGCATCAGAGCTCAATCGAGGCTTGTTTATGTTTAATTAATGTTATTGAATCAAAAAAATAGAAATTTAAAACTCCAAAAATATACCAAAACATATCACAACTCATTAATTACAACTTAGCATGAATTCTATCACCGAAACTCAACCTATCATTATAGAACTATAATTACTCATTAAGAAGAGACTCTTACCTTAATTTCCTACAAAACTGAAAGAAAAATGCCAAGCAACCACAATAACTGTTGATCCTCAAACCCCCAAACCAATTAGATCAACAAGAAACCCTAAAATCCTATTTTTAGAATGATCAATGCTCCAAGACGATTGTTTTGACTACTCATGGCTGCGAAACAGAGCTACGGATTGAAAGATACGAATTTCTAAAGAATCGAACTCGACGTATACCAAAAACTTGGGCTAAACCGAAAACTTATGGAATGAGGATATTTTATTTTCCAAAGTTGTGTCTCTTCGCGCAGATCACTTTTCTCTCCTGCGGCATCTTGAAACGATGAACGGATTGGCCGCATGGTTGAAGTTTACGTTCCAGGCAACTTGCGTTGCCTTCTGCGTTCCTCAACTTTTTTTTTCACGTCGTTCCTTCTCTTTTTCTTTTTTTTTTTTCAGAATTGGCGTGACACAATTATAAGGGAATTTTGGGGATTATTTTCTTTAAATATCCAATAATTAATTCCATTAATTAATTATCTAAATCTCTTTATTCCATATAATTACTTTTCAAATCCTTTTACTTAACTCCTTTTCAATTAAATAAAAAACAAATAATAATTAGGTCATAGTAAATACACCAAATTACTAAATTACCCTTTTATGAAAATTCGGGATGTTATAGCCCAGCTGAATTTACACCTTCAAAAGCTGAAAAAACACTTGAAATTTAATAAAGGAACTATCAGGGGGCCGGAGCTCAGAAAAGAGGTTTCGGCGGAGGTTTTTATTAAGATTTTTGGATGACCTTGTAGATTTAGATGAAGATCTTGATGAGCACTTGGCCGGAAAACAAAGAAATGGGTGGTTTTATGCCCTCGGAGATTTTAGATCTGGCCGGAAAAATGTCGATTTCCCGGTAACGGAGCAAACTAATGATTTCGAAATCATCTCGGTTGTTTTAGCGGTGTTTATATTGTGGATATCTAGCTATAAAAGTGTATAAAAGTGATGTTTTCCGGTGGTGCCCGGTGGCCGCAATGGATTCCGGAGGTGGTGCTTTTATAAGAGAAGAGAGAATGGGGGAATTTGGCTTTGCCATCTATTTTATAGATATACGTCCGGTCTTTAAATGGGTTACATGGTCCCCTATTTATAGGGGGAGCCACCGACTGAAGTCGGTTTATTTACAATCCAGAACATAGTATAATAGATATTTATCTACAGAACGGGCTCGTAGTGGAGCCGATAGGTCGCACTCCTGATAACCTCGATGACCTTTGTATTTGTTATGTCATTGTTTTGTTGAACTTGAGGTAGCTCTTCTTCTAAATGTTATGGTCGAGGTCGCTGGCGGACCCGTTTGTCGAATGAGATCGCGTGTCGGCCCCCTAATCCTTTCTGTCGTCGCAAAGGGTTGAGGGCGTGGAATGGATCCGAAGGCTCGCCGTCCTAATTTCGCCTGTGAGTTTGCGGGCTGTAATGGCCGGTGGCCTTATGCACTAATGTCGGTGGTCGGTTAGACCTGAATAAGGATCCGTGAACAGAAGTACAATTTTGACACATCATAATATTTGGGGTTTGCATTTGATTTATCTTCGACCACCTTGGATTTCCGGCATATACTCGCCGGAATCTTCAACAACATTGCCAGGCCCTTAAAGTTTGAGTTTCCCAGGTTTGCATTGAAACTTTGGGTGTGCAAAAAGTTTGGTGTCACATCACAATAGTTGGAAGAAAGTGACTGATACCAATCACACCAGCCAAGGGACCGCCCAAAATCCATTAAGGTTTACTGAATTGGAAGGTACAGAGGGAAACCAGGGGGCCTGATATGATGTATCCCCTCTGAGAAGCCTATCGTGGGGCAAGGACGTGCATGATTACCTCACCCAAAAGGCCTAAACTAAAAATACTCTTGAGGCGGTGTTAAGGGTGAATTTATACGATTTATAACGCTATATTCTATGGTATTTTTCCCCGTATTTGTATTAATTTGCATAAGAAACGAGTGTTTAATCGATATATTGAGCAAATGAGGTTTTTAATGAGTTAATTGCAAAATTGGTTAATTTTGGTGTTTTTAATATGATTTTATGATTATTTGGACATTATTACATTTTGCGATGTTTTATGTGTTATAGCTACATGTTTGAGGCTCAAAAGATGATCAAAAGTTGATTAAGTTCGGGCTAATTGATGATAAAGGAGATAATGAAGGAATGGGATAGAGAAAAAGAGATAAAGATCAAGAAATCAGAATTCGATCATATTGAACTGGCGTCCAGAATCTGCGTCCAGTGGACGGGCGTCTGCTGAAGTGAACGAGCGTCCAGGATGATATTCTAGATTCAGGAAGTTTGGACGATGGATTGGGCGGCGGCAGGGGGGCGGCGTGCAGGCATGACTCGGCCCGATTCGAAGTTTACATTGAAGAGTGGACGGGCGTTCAACCGAGTAAACGGGCGTCCGTCGGCCGACTTAGTGAAACCGACTCAAAACTCTATATATAGCAAATTGTGCTTCTCACATATGATATACAATATACACATTACTCAAAACCTAAAAACCTAACCTGGGCGGCTTTAGGCTGCGTTTTCCTCCTTTTATTCCGCTTTTTATGCACTTTAGATCTAGATTAAATTAGCTACTTTTTATGCACTTTTTTTTTACGCAATTTTGAGTTCTTTGAGGATGTTCGAAGCTAAAAGCTTCATCAAACGAGTATTGTGAAGCCATCCAACAAGCTCATTGATTTCGTTTACATCGATTATACTGTGAGTTTTTATTAAAGGTTGTTTCTTTATTCATGTTTACTATGTTTAATTGCTCTTATATCGGAAGATATGCATGTGTCGATTGTTTATTGTTGATGGAAATCTCTATAAACCTTAAATCACCATGAATAGGAATAGTATTTGAATCTATCTTAACGGAAGTTAATAGGTTTAATTGCTAGATTACAAACATAAAGTTTACACCTTTGGTTAGAAACGCGTTAATCTTGCATTGGAAGATAATGGATTAATAGATGAACTTTTTAAGGAATTAGGGTTCATATTTAGCTGAGGTGAATCACAACTTAGATAAAAACCACAATATAATCGAGATAGGAAATCAATGCTTGTTGGATAGGTGGATCAATCCTCATTTGTTCGTTATACATTTAATTTAAATCCTTAAAAACTTGAATTTGTTTAGTTAGTTTACTTTTATTTGCATCTTAGATTAGTTTAGTTAAAGGTTACAACTTTGTATTCTTCCTAGCTTTGGATTATATCCTCTGTCTAGTTTAATTTTCGGTTTTGTTCTGTTTTATTATTGCTTAGATTAGTTTAGTGACATAGTTTAGGTTAGACAAAAACTAGGAATTACAATCGCCAGTTCCCCGTAAGATCGACCCGGCATTAACCACTATTACTACGATCCTTATACTTGAGGTTAACCGGATTATTACTTGTTTGTTTTGTGTTAATAAAATCCGTGACAAGTTTTTGGCGCCGTTGCCGGGGAACCGGACGGTTGTCTAGTTTTTGTTTTCCTGTTTTTAATTTTATTTCTTGTTTTTGGTAGTTTTTAATTAGATAATAAGGGTTTTTAGTTAGGGTTTAAGGTCTTCTTTAGTTCTCTTGTGATTAGATTTTCTTTCTGTCGGTTTTGCTATCTATCTCTTTTCTTTCTCTGTTTTTTTTTTTCCTTAACCCCTTTTTCTTTTCTGCAATTTTCTGCTTCTGTTCTAGTTTTCCCGCTACCAAACGGGCGTCTAGGATCTTGGACGCCCGTCCGCTGGAAAACTTTCAATTCTATTCTGTTTCCATTCACTTAGACGAGCGTCCATAAAATTTGGACGCCCGTTCAAGTTTTCTGAAGACCAGACGAGCGTTTGGGCATCCGAACGCCCGTCCAGTCTAAAAGTTGGGCAGACGCCCGTCCAAACCTTTGGACGCCCGTCTGTTTCATCCTTTTCTGTTCTTAGGCTTTAATTTTTAGTTTAGGTTTTTGATTTCTTAGTCTTTAGGTTGCTTTCACTTGTTTTTGGTCCGTTTATGCAAACTCGGAGTCAAAAGGACCGTTACTATACACCACGACCCGAGCGAACCAAGTCCGCCAAATAGGCGGATTCTCCGTTCTGCGTTTACGAAGAAAGAGCCGAGCAAGATCTTGAGATCGATTAGCCAAAGAAATCACGATTTTGTAATAATGGCTGCTAATGATAGACGTCGTTGGCGGACTAAGCCATGCTCGGCGCAGTCCACGATCAACCCGGCTATTGTCATTCCAACCATCATCGCACGAACTTTGAGCTAAGGCCTGGCCTCATTCAAATGATGCGACATGCATCTATTTTCCATGGTTATCGGTCGAGAGAATCCACACACTCACTTGCATACATTCTTGAGAGATATGCGGTACCACACGCATCCAAGGAGTAAGTGAGGATGCAATCGATCAAGCCTTTTCCATTTTCTCTAAAGGAGAAGCGATGGAGTGGTATACTTCTCTTCCCTCTGAATCAATCACCACTTGGGCGGAACTCGAAAAGGAGTTCTTGAGTCAATACTTTCCACCTTCTCAAAATGTACCCGGTGTTTGAACGAGATTTTCACTTTCTATCGAAAGAGAATGAGTCCTTTTCGATTCTTTGGAAAAGATTCAAATCTCTGCTGAGAAAGTGTCCCCACCACGGCTTGCCGTTGCAAAGGCAAGTCAACACATTCTTTAGCAGATTGACCGAGCTTACAAAAGGCATGGTCAATAGTTCATCTGGTGGGGCGTTTCTGAAGAAAACACCTGAAGAGGTATGGGCATTGTTCGAGGACATTGCTAAATATAACTATGCTCCATCCTATCAAGCTATTCAAGCACCTCCTCCTCCTAAGGTAGATGAGGTAAACATGCAAAGTTTGATCGCCATGCTGCAGAAGCAGATGGCAGCATCTCAAGTTTGAAATCCGATAAATCAAACTTCTTCTTTTACACGTAACCCTCGGGTTCAGATCTTGTAAAATTGTCGGTGGCCATATGAATGACCAGTGTCATTTTAATTCCCCTACTCCTTATCAAGTGAATGTTGTTCATGATTATGGACAGTATAATCAAGTCACATGTCAAAACTGAAGTGAATGTGTTCTATGGCCAGAACAACCAAAGGTCTAATCAAGTTTCTAGCCAGCAAAATTTCCAAAACCATGGGTTTAATCAATCTTCTGGTTTCAATCCTAATTCGAATTTCAATTCGAATCAAAATTCAATAGGAACCCTGGGTTTAGTCAGAACCAAAACGCAAAATTTTCCAATCCTACTCAAAGGTTCAATCAGAATTGGCCTTCTAGTTCCAATTCTAATTTTCAAAATCGGCCCAGCCAGCAATACTCTCAAAATTTTCCAAACTCCCAAGGCCCTTCAAGCTCAGGAGACCTCAAGGCTGAATGGAACTCATTCAGAGAGGAGCAAAACAAAAATATTCAGCTCCTTATGAGTACAAATAAGAACCTTGAGAGGCAAATAGGGCAGCTGGCTGAGCAGTTAGCTTCAAGACCCCCAGGGCATCTACCCAGTTTTACTGAAAAGAATCCAAAGGGCGGTCATGTTGCTCAGACCGATTTGAACAAAGGCCCTTGTACTGACCTCGTACCTTCAATTCCTTACGGTAGAGAGGAGGCCAGTGCAATGAACTTAAGAAGTGGTACTCAAGTTAGTGGTCCTTCCCACCAGGGAAACCACTAGCCCCTCCTGCCATTGATAAGGCAGGAGGGGAAGCTGAGCACCTACACTCCCCTTTGCCAAAAGAGAATACTCGGTGGTGATCCCGAGAGGTGAAAAAGTTGGAAGTCCTCGGTGGTGATCCCACGAGGAGTGAAGATATAAAGTGAAAGTCGGAGGCCGATCCACGACTAATAAAAAAGATTGAAAAGGCTGTTAGGTGGAAGGATCTGGAAGACAAAGCTATCAATGCATCTTCAAAGAAAGTCTTTTCTGAGAATGATCTCAAAAGCTTCCATTTCCACCACGAAAGAGCAACATACATTTGAGTGAAGATAAGAAGTATGAAAAAGTGCTTAATCATTGAAAAGTACTCGGGTAAATCTTCCATTATCCGAGGTCTTGGTCGAGAAGCCTAAGTATACAAAATTCATCAAGGATGTTGTGTCTTGAAAAAAAGAAGTTAGCAGTGCATGGAAAGGCAAATTGGTGAGGATTGCTCCATGATTAATTATGAAGACTTACCAATTAAAAGAGGTGACCACAGCAAGTTCATACTTACAGTTTTAATGGGAGGTCTAGTCTTCCCTAATTCTTTGTGTGATCTAGGTGCCTCTATAAGTCTTATGCCAATGTCTCAGATGCAAGCAAATTTCGGTTTACAAAGCCTTCTAGAACCCACTACTATGAGTTTACAATTACATTGATAGATCCTCTAAGAAAGCTTCAGGGATCCCGAAAGACGTTTTAGTTCAGATTGATAGATTTACCTTTCCAGTCGATTGGTATGTTTTAGATATGGAGAAAGATGAAAACGTTCCCCTGATTCTTGGAAGACCTTTCTTATCTACAGCTAGAGCCCTCATCGATTGTGATGGTGGGCAAGTGACTATCCGAGTTGGTGATCAAGAGGTGAGTTGCAATGTCTTAAAGTCCATTCAAGTACCCTCTGGCCCTCCCACCGGCTTTTCCATTGATTATATGGCAGATGATTTCACCGATTATATGGATAAGCAAGTCATGGCTGTAGAAGCTGAATATGAGCGATTGGTTGATAATCTAAATACTCATGGTGTGGTTAATCTAGATCAATTAGCAAATTGATTTTGAGGAAGAAGCTGTTGAGAGGAGAAGTCAAGGCGGTGGGACCACTGAGTAAGCTCAGTGATGTTGAGTTGAAAGGTGGAGATCTTAAGTCAAGTTTGGAAGACCCCCCTGCTGATTTGGTTCTGAAGCCATTGCCCAAACCTCTAAAGTATGTGTTTTTAAGAGAAGGCGACAAGCTTCCGTTAATCATATCCGCCAAGCTGTCTCGACTAGAAGAGATGAAATTGATTAACATCTTGAAACGAAATGAAAAAGCTTTTGGTTGGCAAGTAGGAGATGTCAGAGGGATATCTCCTGACATCTGTATGCATAAGATCAAGACTAATGAGGGTGCTAAATGTGTTAGACAGCCCCAGAGGAGGCTCAACCCTCATATGCAAGAGGTCGTTAAAAAGGAAATCATCAAGCTTCTGGACATGGGAATCATTTATGCCATCGCTGATAGTGAATGGGTTTCCCCAACTCAAGTGGTTCCCAAGAAAGGAGGAATTACGATTGAGAAGAATGAGAAGGGAGAGGAAATAGCATTGAGACTTGTCACTCGTTACAGAGTCTGCATCGATTATAGGAAGCTCAATGAGGTAACCATGAAAGATCACTTTCCTCTTCCATTCATTGACCAGATGCTTGAGCGTCTGGCGGGACACACATTCTACTGTTTCCTGGATGGATATTCGGGTTATTTCCAGATACCCATAGATCCAGCTGACCAAGAGAAAACCACTTTCACCTGCCCTTATGGTACATTCGCCTACAGGCGAATGCCATTTGGTCTCTGCAATGCCCCAGCTACATTTCAGAGATGTATGCTGGCTATCTTTGACGGGCTCGTAGAGAAGCGTATAGAGATCTTTATGGACGATTTTTCGGTTTTTGGTCAGTCTTTTGATGATTGCCTTGAAAATCTTGATCAAGCGTTGTCCAGATGCGTGGAAAAGAACTTAGTGCTGAATTGGGAAAAATGCCATTTCATGGTAGATGAGGGCATAGTTCTTGGCCACAAAATCTCCGCCAAAGGTATAGAAGTTGACAGGGCAAAAGTAGAAGCTATCGAGAAGATGAGCTATCCCCAGAATGTGCGTGAAGTGCGAGGTTTTCTTGGACATGTCGGTTTCTACAGAAGATTCATTCAAGATTTCTCCAAGATTGCCAAGCCCCTGTCTACTTTACTTAAGGACGACGTTGAGTTCAATTTTGATGAGAGAGAGCTGCAAGCAAGCGTTTGAGGAGCTCAAAATCGTTTAATATCTGCTCCAATTCTTATATCGCCTGACTGGAACTTACCTTTTGAGCTTATGTGCGACGCATCAAACTATACTGTTCGTGCGGTCTTAGGACAAAGGCTTAACGGGAAATTCCAGCCAATCTATTACGCCAGTCACACATTGAATCCTTCTCAAGTTAACTATACTACTACTGAAAAGGAATTATTGGCCGTAGTCTTTGCTATGGACAAGTTTCGTAGTTACTTGTTAGGAGCTCAAGTAGTTGTGTGGACTGATCACGCTGCTTTGCGTTATCTGATGACAAAGAAAGAGGCCAAACCGCACTTACTACGTTGGATACTGACCCTACAAGAGTTTGATGTTCAAATTAAAGACAAAAAGGGCAGTGAAAACGTCGTGGCGGATCATGTTTCGAGAATGTTAAGTGAGGAAAAGGATGATCCGGATGATATAGATCTTTACTTTCCTCTAGAGAACATTATGCTTATTGACGGTTGTCCTCCCGATGTTCCATGGTATTCTTCCATTGTCAATTACCTTCATGCCCGTTATCTCGATCCAGAAATGTCTTATCAGGAGAAGAAAAAGTTCTTCTCTGATTTGAAATCTTTCGTTTGGGATGAACCTTATCTTTTAAGATCTCAGTAGGATGGTCTCGCTTTCGGGAGATGTGTTCCGAGAATCGAGCAAACAAGATGTTATTGAGCGAAGGCCACAGTGGACCCACTGGAGGTCACTTTGGTCCGTGGAAAACCGTTGCTAAGATCTTCCAATCCGGTTTCTATTGGCCTAGGATTTTTAAGGACACAGAAGCTTTCTGTAAAGCTTGTGATAGGTGTCAAAGAACCGGTACTCTGACAAGGCATTTTGACATGCCTTTAAAACTCATCCTAGAATACATCAAAGACTTCGTTTTGACATGCCTTTAAAACTCATCCTAGAATGCGAAGTCTTTGATGTATGGGGTATCGATTTTATGGGACCATTCCCATCATCCTGCGGTAACAAATACATCTTAGTCTGCGTGGATTACGTGTCAAAATGGGTGGAGGCTCAAGCCACTCCTCACAATGATCATAAGACGGTAATGAAATTCTTAAAGAAGAACATATTCGTGAGGTTTGGGTGTCCACGTGCCTTGATCAGTGATGAAGGGACGCACTTCTACAACCGACCCCTAGAGAAAGTCCTTGAAAAGTATGGTGTTCGTCACAAGACTGGCACACCATATCATCCGATGACTAGTGGTCAGGTTGAAAGGAGAAACCAAAGTATTAAAAAGATCCTGGAAAAAACAGTTAACAGTCATAGAAAGGATTGGAGTTTGTAATTGGATGATGTACTGTGGGCATACAGAACCGCCTATAAGACTCCTATGGGTACATCTCCATATCAAATGGTTTATGGTAAGCCATGTCATCTGCCAGTCGAGTTAGAGCATAGAGCTTATTGGGCTATAAATTTTCTGAACTTTGATTCCCAATCTTGTGGAAAACATCGACTGCAACAGTTGCATGAGTTGGACGAATTCAGACTCCAGGCCTATGAAAGTGCCAGGATTAGTAAAGATAAGATGAAGCTACTCCACGATGCTAAGATTAAGAATAGAGAATTCCACGTCGGCGAACAAGTTCTTCTATACAAATCTAGGTTACATTTGTTTCCTGGAAAGTTGAGGACATGTTGGTCCGGTCCCTTCAAGATTCTCCAAATCATTCCTGGAGGCGTTCTAGAACTTTGTGGTTATAGCGGTAACCCGTTTCGAGTGAATGGCCAAAGGTGCAAGCACTATATTGGTGAACCTAAAGAGAACCCTTTGATTGTCTGTTTCCTCGATATCCTCGGGTGTAGTGCTACAAAAGTCGATGAATTTGACGAGTTTTCACCCGACATGTTTTCAGAGGATGGCGGTACTGGTCAATCTGAAGAAGTTCTAGCAGGTAGTTGGGATATGGAAGAGTTTGAGAGGGAGCGTCAGTTGAAGCGTCATCAGAGGGCTCAGAGAATGAATAAGTCAACCATGGGGAAGTTTAAGCGTGTTTGGAAAGCTATTAAAGGTTTTACCCCATGTGTTAGGTGTTGTTTCTGCAGCCAAACTGCTAACCAAAGTCTAGACGAGGTAGTGGCTGGCAGAAAGGTCAAATGGCCTGATCCAGGCTGAGCTTAAATGGTGTCGAGCTAACGACATTAAACAAAAGTGCCACTAGGAGGCATCCTAGATATCGTTAGTTTTAGTAGTTTTTGTTTTGTAGTTTAGTATTTAAGTTTTAGTATTTAAGTTTAGCTTACTAAGTTTTGTTTTTGTTTATATCTGTCAGTTAGTTGTGCTATCTAGATATGGATTTCAGAGTTCTACCAGAGGAGTTGCCTTTCCTTAGGAGGATACCACTTATCACTGTAGATGACGGACCGGGAGGGACTATAGTGTTGCACGTAGACTTTGACATTAGTACCCGCGTCAAGACTGTCACCTATGTTCTTATTGTTCCCCGCTGTTCGGGAGGTGGAGACTTCACTACTGAGGAGTTACAGGAGGCTCTAGGACGTCCATACACGATCCTCAATGATCCGATCTTGTGATTTAGCGCTAGTCTTTGTAAGTTGAACATTTTTGAGGTGTTGATGTAGCTGGTGAGGACTGGGGTTTACAAGATGAGTATGACTTCCCTCCGGCGATTGACATGCTCCGCCGTCTTATTCGAGTGATAGATTGGTCGGCCATTTATGATGACTAGCGTTCTTAGGTTGTTTCGTCGAGCCAACGACGTAAAACAACAGCGCTTGGTGGGAGGCAACCCACTGTTTTCTATTTTGTTTTTACTTTTATGTACTTCATCGATTTCCAATTGTATTTTTTTGAAGTTTTAATTAAGTTTAATGAGAAAATGCAAGTTTGGATTTAAATTGTATGAAATTTTATAATTTTTGCATTTTTTATGTATGGGACGCCCGTCCAGAAGCCTGGACGCCCGTCCGCCTTGACCAATTATTGGACGAGCGTCCACTATGCCTGGACGCCCGTCTGATATATTCCCTCCAATCTTGTATTTGATTTAGCAGTTTGGACAAGCGTCTGAATATCAGGACGCCCGTCCAGTTCATCTAATTTCCCAGTGGACGCCCGTCCACTGAGTTGGACGAGCATCCAACGTCTGTCTATATATACCCCATTCATCATTGAACTCCCACTTTTCTGAGTTTTAAAACGCGAAAACCGTTTCCTCTCCCTCATTTTGGCCTAAAATCTTCAATTCTAAACCATTTCGAGCGATTCAAAGTGCTATAGACCGCTTTTGATCCCTTCTCATCGATTTTAAGAGCCAAATTCCCCAAAACACGATCTTTTTGGAGAATCAGGACCCACTTCAGTCCGACTTTTTTTGGGAAAAAATCCGATTTTGGGAGCCAATTTGGTGTTGTTTGGACTAATCTTCATCACGATCAGCATCTACTCACCTTACTCGTCTAGGATTGAATTATGGTGCATAAGAAGGCAGTGGTTAAGAGGCATGGTAAGGAAGTGGCCCGGGAAGCCGGGAAGAAACGTAAAGAGTTTGATCCTAACCGGGGTGTTAGCATTCGAGAACAACCCCATAGAGCCACCCAAACTAGGCCAACTTTGAGGGATGAGCCAACCTCGGGATCCAAGACAGACGATGATATCCCCTTAATGAGGATGCCTAGGGTTCCGAGAGGTGGAGCATCTTCTAGGGTTGAGGAGGTTGTAGATGCTACCCGGGAAGAGGAGCCGGTGAAAACTAGGGCTGCACAACCTAGGAAGAAAGCCAAAACCGTACCCCCTATGCCTATGCCTCGTAGATTCCTGAACCCTAGGGCCCACGATGCGTATACCAAGCACTATTTCTCGAGGACTATGTTGATAGAGAGAGCGACATTGGAGGCTAAGGTAGATCCGGGGTTTGTCAAATTATTGAAGGACCGGAAATGGGAAGCCTTGATGACTATCCCAACTACCCCGGTCAATGGTTCCTTGGTTCGGGAATTTTATGCTAACTGCTCGGAAACCGACTTGGAGAAGGGGGTAGTTACGGTTCGAGGGGTGCCAGTTCCGTTTACGTCGGATGTGATCAATAAGAAGTATGGGTTGGCAGCTTTTGAGGGACGAGATTATAAGGAGGAGATTGTACATAGACAGAGTTTGGGGCAGGATCCCTTGGAGGAGTTACGGTTGAGAGTCTGCCCGGATGTGGCTTGGACATTGAGACCGGAAGGAGTTAGTCACCACGACCTGGACGCAGGACTGGAAAGTCCAGTGTCGATTCATTCAGAGTCGGTTGTTGCCTAAAAACAACTTGACACATTTTCATATTGGTGACCTAGGCATGCTTTATGCTTTGACATTTGGCCTAAATATGGATGTGGGACAAGCTTTATACGACGAGATATCTATCAACAAGAAGGTTTATACGCGGAGCTTGATCGTCCCTCACCTGATTCACGGTTTGTGTATTGATGCCGGTGTGCCTGAGTATGGAGCCGATCATAAGCCGAAGAACCCGAGGCCTTTACAGAGGTAAAAGAGTAGGTCTTCGGGAAATTCTGAGTCGGGGGCACCGCAGGAGCCTGGTTCATCTTCAGCACCGCCTCGCCGGTCCTCACTATGAGGCTCCTTCGGTCCGGATGAGGCTAAGTATGGGAAACAGTCTACGAAACTGGTTGGAGGATATCTGGACGTCCCAGAATAATATTTTGACAGTTTTGAAGTGTATGAGTGAGGGCCGGCCTATCCGAGACGACAGAGTCTTCGCTCCGAGCCTCATTGATTTTACTTATTCAGATGAGATTGAGCAGGCCATTACGGATGTTCTTCAGGAGTCTGAGTCATCTTCAGAGGGGGAGCAGTCTGACTCAGTAGACAGGACTACAGCACCACCATCTGGACCATCTTCTGATCCTCCGGGGCAGCCTTGATCTTATTTCTTCCTTTTCGATTTTGATTTGTCCTAGATACGGTGATTGTATATTTTATCTACTTTTGATTACGTGATTCATTGTATTTCGCATTTAGCCACTATTTATTATTTCCGATGGATCACGTAAGCCATAAGGCATTCGCACTTTCATTTCTACTTTGTTTAACCTTTTGGATGTATTGAATGTTTTATCTTTTGCTATTACTTGATTTTGCTATCTCTTGTCATTCTGGTATCATTCCCCGTTTTCCCCGAGATGTTTCCGTGTTTGTCAAGTCGTGCAAGTATACTTTTTAACGGTTGTGTCGAGCTACATTGTCTGGTTCCGAGTTCTAAGTATCACTACGTAGGCTCCGGCCTGACCGACAATTCGAGTATCGATCGAGATCAGCTAAGTTCTTTCTCTATTTACTCTCTGCACAACATGAGGGCATGTTGATCTTTAAGTGTGGGGGAGGGGGATGATTTGATATGTATCTACACATTTGCTTAACTCATTGTGTTTCTATGCAAACTGAGCTAAAAATGAGCTAGAATTTTCAAAATTTTCCGACATTTTTTGTTTTTGTTTTGTCCCGAGTAGGCAATTCAATTCAATGTTCGTTATTTTTATAGTCATTTAAGCTATATATCATATGTTTGATGAGTTAGTTGTTTCACCTGAGATCTATATATCACGGGCCATAGTAAATGATGAGCTAATTTATAAAGTTATACCCCTTTTCGATTAGTGATTTCTGATTTTCTTATAAGTCATGTGCTTAGTGCTACGTATATACCTAGAGATTTATGATAATTTGTTTTTAGATCCAAAGTATGTTATACTGTGAATATCTAAGGTTTGAATGTGATAAGTAACACGTAACTCATTGTCAAAATGAAAAAGTTGAGTAAATATGATGAATTAATTGGGTGTGTCGAAAGCTAGTGGATGATTTGAGTGCGATAGGGTATACCACGTATGTCCTATACCACTATGATGACTAAAAGCTCACGACAGTCAGGAAAAGCTGCCTTATGATTGGAGTAAGGTAGGGTATATCTCGAATATCCTATTCTGCTATGACAGGGCAACAGCTCATTCTGATGTGTGTCTAAAGTGAAATAATTAAATCAACTAGTGAATTGGTATGAAATGAATGAAAGACTTAGTTATCGCTTATCTTATCCCAGTATAAAACCGATAGATATCTTTGTAGGATTATCCTCTGAGTATTTCAGAAAGGCCCTAGATATATTCTATCATATTTTTCGGGATATGTCACGTTTGTAGGGTACACCTTATGAGTGTCATTTATCGCTAATCTACGAGGGGGTATTAGCTAGTTTTGCTTCGAGTTCCTCAAGTTTGGATTTAGTGGAAGTTTTCTATGGCTTTGAACACACAATGGTGAACCTCTGATTTATTGGATGTATGATATATCGTCTGAGATGTCTATCTTTTTTCGAGCCTTAATTTTTGTTTTGTTTTGCTCGGGACGAGCAAAAGCTTAAGTGTGGGGGAGTTGTTAAGGGTGAATTTATACGATTTATAACGCTATATTCTATGGTATTTTTCCTCGTATTTGTATTAATTTGCATAAGAAACGAGTGTTTAATCGATATATTGAGCAAATGAGGTTTTTAATGAGTTAATCGCAAAATTGGTTAATTTTGGTGTTTTTAATATGATTTTATGATTATTTGGACATTATTACATTTTGTGATGTTTTTATGTGTTATAGATACATGTTTGAGGCTCAAAAGATGATCAAAAGTTGATTAAGTTCGAGCTAATTGATGATAAAGGAGATAATGAAGGAATGGGATAGAGAAAAAGAGATAAAGATCAAGAAATCAGAATTCGATCATATTGAACTGGCGTCCAGAATCTGCGTCCAGTGGATGGGCGTCTGCTGAAGTGAACGAGCGTCCAGGATGATATTCTAGATTCAGGAAGTTTGGACGATGGAGTGGATGCTGGCAGGACGGGCGTCTGGGCATGACTCGGCCCGATTCGAAGTTTACATTGAAGAGTGGACGGGCGTTCAACCGAGTAAACGGGCGTCCGTCGGCCGACTTAGTGAAACCGACTCAAAACTCTATATATAGCAGTTGTTTTCTCCACATATGATATACAATATACACATTACTCGAAACCCTAAACCTAGGGGCGGCTTTAGGCTGCGTTTTTCCTCCTTTTATTCCAGTTTTATGCACTTTAGATCTAGATTAAATTAGCTAATTTTTATGCACTGTTTCTGCAATTTTGAGTTGCTGAGGATGTTCAGAAGCTAAAAGCTTCATCAAACGAGTATTGTGAAGCCATCCAACAATTGTTGATTTCATTTTCATCAATTATACTATGAGTTTTTATTAAAGGTTGTTTCTTTATTCATGTTTACTATGTTTAATTGCTCTTATATCGGAAGATATGCATGTGTCGATTGTTTATTGTTGATGGAAATCTCTATAAACCTTAGATCACCATGAATAGGAATAGTATTTGAATCTATCTTAACGGAAGTTAATAGGTTTAATTGATAGATTACAAACATAAAGTTTACACCTTTGGTTAGAAACGCGTTAATCTTGCATTGGAAGATAATGGATTAATAGATGAACTTTCTAAGGAATTAAGGTTCATATTTAGATGAGGTGAATCACAACTTAGATAAAAACCACAATATAATCGAGATAGGAAATCAATGCTTGTTGGATAGGTGGATCAATCCTCGTTTGTTCGTTATACATTTAATTTAAATCCTTAAAAACTTGAATTTGTTTAGTTAGTTTACTTTTATTTGCATCTTAGATTAGTTTAGTTAAAGGTTCGCAACCCGTATTCTTCCTAGCTTTGGATTATATCCTCTGTCTAGTTTAATTTTCGGTTTTGTTCTGTTTTATTCACTGTTTAGATTAGTTTCGTGACATAGTTTAGGTTAGACAAAAACTAGGAATTACAATTGCCAGTTCCCCGTAAGATCGACCTGGCATTAACCACTATTACTACGATCCTTATACTTTAGGTTAACCAGATTATTACTTGTTTGTTTTGTGTTAATAAAATCCGTGACAGGCGGTGACAAGGTGAACTCATGGAAATGATGTCATTGATAAATCCAGGTCACGACGAAAGCGCGGGCGACCCCGGTGATAGAGCCGACTACTAAGTAGAATCTGAACGCAACTGCTACTTCGGCTCATACTGATTACGTCGAGATGATGTATAAGGTCAATGCTCGGCTTATCACAGTAGGACTACCTCCTAGGCCGATCCTAGATCCGCCCACGACAACTATTAGCACACATATTGAGAATTTGCCTCAGAGTCACAACAGCCGATCTTGATGAACCCATCAGGATGAAAATGTACACACGTCAGGAGAACAAGGTCAATGAAGGAGATCGGCCCTGAATCGCCTTGGTGCTGGCCCCACCGAATGAAATATAGCTCCAAGTCGAGAGGGTCATGAGCATTGGGCCGCTCAACAATTATTAGAAACAGATTGGGCAAACAGCATGTAGAGTCTTTTTACCAATCATGGTCTGAAAATGTCCTGAGGCACGCCACCGCCACTTTATTGCAAAATCAACTTTAGCGGATGTAGTGACAGTTAGATAATCCGTAGAGGGCAAAGCCTGATAAAGAGGTTAAGCCAACCTGAGGAACCAACATTCTCACTGAAGAAATCATGAATTCAGATCCAGAGGGGAACGCCCACAATCCGACCTATCAATACTGTCATGGGGGGACTTGCCCATATGATTGGCTCACGGATTTTCATATCAGGATCATCTTAGCCACCATAAACAAGTTTGCCTGGTGCATCTCTTTTGTCAGGAGCACGTAAGATAGAGCGCAAACATGGAACCATAACCTCCCTTCTAGATCGTTTCACTCTTGGGAGGACCTTGAGAATAAGTACACTACTGAATTTAAGTCATCTAGTCGCCTGATGAAAAGAATTGATGATCTCGATGAGGTCCGTCACGGAGAAAACGGATCGGCTAAAGGTCACTACGAGTGATTCAACAAGGTCTAGAAGCATACTAGAGTCATCAAGAAAACTGATACCATCATAATTTTCCAAACAGGTTTTGTCATAATTGGCTTCAAACCTGAATTTACTCTTCGGCCCATGGTAAACCTGCAGGATTTGCTCAACAGAGCCAGAAATTACGGAATTCATGAGCCAGGACCTTCGTCATCAATGGGCAAGAGAAAAGCAAAGGTCTATCCAAACCCTCCCAAAGAGGATCGGAATAAAAATCAGAATCAGGATCATGACCTTAAGAAGCCCAAGAAATTTAGGGAGGAGGACTCACTCCATGCAAGACTCCTCTAGGGCAGCTAATGCATGAAGAAAACTCATGAAGAAACCCCCACTGATGAAAAAACCCCTACTAAACCTGAAGAAGTTGCTGCAACATAGGAATCTATTGCAGAATCCCAAAAAATCATTTCAGAATTTCCTGAAGCTGACACTCAAAGGGAACATGTTCTTGGAACTGAATTGGTTGGAGTGGAAAATGAAAGTTATGATGAGGAGATTACACTGGAAATAGCATGCATGCTCAGTCTCCTAGATAAATCTCAGTCAACCCCAAAAAAATCAGCATCCAGGATAGAGTATGAAGAATCAATCAATGAATTTGAAGCATCTCAGTCTTAGAACATGGATGAAGCTGAGAAATCTATTTAACAACAAGTGGGGGTTTCTAAATCAGTTTTTGTTTTCTTGGTTGACCGGCTATCAGTGTCTAAAAGCAGTGACTTTACTGGTGAGGCTTCCTTTCTTTTCTCAGTTGTCTCAGAAATCCTGGTTTCTGCAATTTCTTACAGTTTTCTTCTGTTCTAGTTTTTCAACTTCTTCAATTCCTTCATCTCCTGGAAGAGTTTTCTTGGAAGTTTTCTTTTTCTTTTCTTTTGTTCAGTTTCAGAAGCATCAGCTTTCCTTTTGCTTGACTTGGTCTTCTCTTTTTTGACTGCAGTCTTTCCTTCCATTACTGATGTTGATTGTCTTTTTGAAAATCCAAAATGATTGAGAAATCTTTGCACTAATAAGGAAAGAGTCTTTTTGTGATAGAATCTCTTTTTCTTCACATCTATCTTATTTTTTTGTTCTCTAAAGTGACTTGTCCAACCAGTTGATCAAGAATATATATCTTTCAATTGAACTTCTCTTCAAACCAAATCACATAAAGGAGAACTATCTTGGTGCCAGATATATTACTACAGTTTCCAGCACTTCCAATGACATAATTGGCTAACATTTGAGTCAGATAGCCAAATTCTTGTTTTGGAAACCCAAGCTTCCATGTTAATGACACATTTGAGTTTGCACCACTTGAAATGATTTTCCATAACTTTTTTCTTTGTTCTTTATTCAACTTGATGGAAGATGAGTATCCATAAATGTTGAACCCAAAGATTTCTACTATAAGGTTCTCAGTAACCTTAATTTTCTTTTGATTGGCTGTGGTGGTGTAGGTATAGAAATCTTCTTCTATAGTTGTTGTTCCAAATTCACAAAAGTCTCCTATGCTATCCAAGCATACACTTTCCAGAGCAATGTTGAAAATTTCTTCAAGACCTTTAATTTTTCTTATTTTCTCTACGATCTGCTTGGAATGATCAAATTTTCCATGCTTTTCTAGGTATTGATCAAGTGACATGATCAATCCGTGTTCCACTCTTGAGTAGGTCATGATTTCTGAACGGATAGAAACTTTTGAAAAATTGAAGACGAAGTGAATTCTTTATGTGCTTGAGAAGTAAAACTGAGTGGTACAGATTTTGATGAAGGAAGGAAGATGGTATTTATAGATTGATGGTAGATGAGCAGTTGATATAATTTGTGTGGGTTAAACGTCTTGTCATAAATCACAAAGATGTGGGAAAGATGGTAAGTAGTGGAGATGAACGGTTGAGATCTGTGTAGGTTACGACTTTTCTGCCAACCGTTCTAGTATCAGTAAATGCATTTGATGCGCTGTATCTCCAGCTGTGAGTATCCAGCTTTGAGCTTATCCAAACATGAGTCAGTCTTCAGTTTTTATCTTCTAGATCTGTTTCACTGTCTCAGTTGTGAAAGATGACTTCATGACTCAGTTTTTGAAAGAGTCAGCTTTTGATACGTCCTAAAAAATCAGATACTTTCATGCAAAACAAATTATGATCTTTACGGTACCCATATATGTTTTGGTCCTTTCTAGTTAGTCTTTGGATTAATTCTTGAACCATGTAAATATGATTTCTTTTTCACTGATTTAATTTTCTCTTTGAAAGCTTTGAACATCTTAAGTATTGAGCTCATTTCTCTCATATAACTTTCTTGACCTTTTGACTTAGTAGAATCCCTGATAGATTTATCAGTTTTCGCATTATTATGTTGTTTGGCTTAGCACTCTTATCCTTATGTATTTTGTGAAACTGAGTTGATCCAGCCGTGGTTGTAAGACATTCCAGTCTTCATCAGTAGGAAAGAATCTTCCTTTCCCCCTGAATCTATTATCCCTTGAATGAAAATCAATCCTTGGTATATAGGACTTGAATGTTTTGTTAACTGATCTTGGATCAGTTCTGCCTTTTTCCGCCTTTTGATTTTTTCTGTAGGATCTGTCAGTTTGTTGACTGCTTCAAACTGATCTTACAGTTTTGTCTCTTTTTATTTGAGGCATTGTTGAATTTTTATAAGTTCTAATCATTTCATCAATTTTCTTAGTTCTAGATTTTTGTGCAGCCAAAAACTTAGGTATAGCTGAACTAAGTATGGTCTTAGAATTATGTTGATTATCAAACCTATGCCTGATTTGTCACCATATGGTTTTCCATGTTTGAGCTGAACTTTAGAAGTTGGATCAACTGATGATTCGGTGATATTTATTATTTCTGCTCTATCATCAGTAGAGCCAACATCTTGATTTCTATTATTAGTCTCGAAAATGTTAATTTCAGCATTCAATCTTAGAACCTCAGCTTTCAATAATTCTTTTTCCTTTTGGACTTTCTCATAATTCTTTTGAATTTCTTCTAATTCCTTCATGAGTATGTTTAAAGTTTCATTGAAATCGGAGTTTCTATGATTGTTCATGGCAGTATGACATTTGAATGTAGAAGAATTTACCTCATGACATTTGATTAATGAATTCTCAGTTATGGCTTCATCACATTCCATTATTTGTTTTCATTGCTTGATTCAGCAATGTCCTTTACTGGATCAGTTCCAAAATGTATGATTTCCTTATCACTTTCAACATAATCTTCTGTTGCAAGGCTTATTGGTGATATCTCAGCATTCTATTTGATTATGGTAACAACTAGATCTTCAATGATTGTCTCAATTAGTCTTTCTTGATTATCAACAACACGGAGCCTGCAATTTATTTATGTATTCAACAAATCTTAAAAATGGACAGCTAAGCAAATTTCTAAAGTGATTTTGTGAATCCATGATGCAGTTTTGAAAAATCCTTTTTAAAAACGACTTGCTTCAATAGTTGATCCCTTCAGGTATGAGTGTCTGTTGAGATATCAAATGTTGGATTGATATCGGAAATAACCGAGTGCCAATTAATTCTAACAAACTACCAAACTGATAATACATAACCAAAAATCTCTTCAGAATAGAATGAGCAGTCACATGACGAGCAAGAATCAGTTAAAGTCAATGAGGAGGTTGATCAATGTATTCAATTTGATGAAGTTGCTATGTTTGTCGCAAAAAAAATCCTAAGTGATGTGACATAGTTGGACAATAATGAGGTTCAGCGTGAGAATATTTTCCAAAATCGTTGCCTTATTGGAGGTAAATTATGCATGATGATTATTGACTCAGGAAGCTGTACGAATGCAATCAGTGATGAGGTTATTGAAAAATTGAGCATTCATACCATTAAACATCCCCATCCTTATAATTTGCAATGGCTGAATGACTGTGGTTCCGTTCAAGTTACTAAACAAGCATATGTTACTTTTAGTCTATCAAAGTATGAAGATAAGTTATATGTGACGTGGTTCCTATGCATGTCGCCCATATATTGCTTGGCCGGCCATGGTAGTTTGACAAACGTGTCACATATGATGGTTACTCTAATAAATATTGTCTTACACATAAGAGTAAGCACATCACCTTAGCATCATTAACACCACATGAGGCTCACTCCGATCATGTAAAGTTTGCAAATAAAAGAGAAACGAGGCACAATGATACTCAGGCATGTTCGAGTTCTGAATCTACCAAAATTTCCAAGGTGGATTCACACCTTCGTGATAAAAAGTGATGTTACATGATTGTTCAGTTTCTTTTCCTTTACATATACAAAGATTCATCCCCATTGGTTCCCCATTCGGTTTCTACCGAGCACTTTCCTACTCCATTTCCATATTTTATGCTTATATCTGATCTTACTGGAACTCTTCCCAGTGTTGTTCTATCTCTTTTGCAGGAATTTGAAGACATATTTCTGGAAGAAGAACCAAGTGGCTTACCACCATTACGAGGAGTGGAGCACCAGATTGATTTCATCCCGGGAGCGGTTCTACCAAATCGTCCAGCCTATAAGGCAAATCCCAAGAAAACTAAGGAAATTTAGCGTCAAGTTCAAGAGTTAATAGAAAAACGAAAGATTCGAGAGTCAATGAGTCCATACGCAGTTCCCGTAATAGTTGTGCCCAAGAAGAATGGTGATTGGAGAATGTGTACCCACTGTCGTGCCATCAACCAAATCACAGTAAAGTGTTGTTATTCTATTCTGCATCTTGATGATATGTTAGATGAATTGCATGGTTACAAATTGTTTACAAAAATTGATTTAAAGAGTGGATACCACCATGTCCGAATTCGTCAAGGAGATGAGTGGAAAACTGCATTTAAAACAAAATTTGGGTTGTATGAATGGCTTGTTATGGATTTTGGACTTACCAACGCACCAAGCACATTTATGAGGTTAATGAATGAGGTACTTCGAGAGTTTATTGGAAAATTTGTCATGGTCTACTTTGGTGACATTTTAATCTATAGCCATGATTTAAACTCACATGTGTCACACTTATAGGCTGTTTTGGAAACACTTCGAAAAGCACACATGTTTGCTAATCTTAAGAAATGTTCTTTTTCCTTGGAAAGTGTTATCTTCCATGGTTTTGTTGTGAGTGGACAGGGTATCCAAGTTGATGAGGAGAAATTAAAGGCAGTGGTTGAATGGCCTACACCCACAAATGCAACGGAGGACTGAAGTTTCCAAGGCCTAGCAAGTTTCTACCGGCGTTTCTTCCGGAATTTCAGCAGCATAGCTGCCCCCTTGAACGATTTGGTCAAAAAGAACACACCATTACATTGGGGTCCTACTCAAAGGGAAGCATTCGAAACTCTTAAATCTCATTTGATATCTGCACATATACTTGCTTTACCTGATTTTTCTAAAATGTTTGAGATTGAGTGCGATGCATCGGGGTTTGTGTTGGTGGTGTTTTAATACAAGAGAGATGTCTTATTGCATATTTCAGTGAGAAATTGAAAGGCGAAATTTTAAATTATTCCACGTATGATAAGGAATTATATGCACTTGTTCAGTTTACGTGCGTGGCAACATTATCTGCATCCTAAAGAATTTGTCATTCATTATGATCATGAGTCCTTAAAATACTTGAAAGGGCAATCTAAGTTGCACTTACATCACATTAGCTGGATGTAATTCATTGAATCATTTCCGTATGTGATTAAGTATAAAAAGGGAAAAGAGAACACCATTGCTGATTCATTGTCTAGACGCTACACTCTAATCACACACATGCAAACCAAACTACTCAATTTTGAGCACATTAAGGAGTTGTACGCATCTGATATTGTTTTTTCTGAGTTGTATAAAGCTATTGTGTTTTCAGCATGTGAGAAATTCTATAGACATGAGGGATTTCTGTTCAAAGAAAATAAATTATGCATTCCCCGAGGGTCCATACGTGAGTATTTGGTGAGAGAAGCACATGGTGGAGGTCCTATGGGTCATTTTGGCATTGCTAAAACCTTAGATGTACTTCATTCGCATTTTTATTGGCCAAAGATGGTTCGTGATGTTCATCGTATTTGTGAGTCATGTATTACTTGTCGTAAAGTGAAATCGAAGTCACATCCCCATGGTTTGTACACTCCCCAACCTATTCCCTCCTTCCCTTGGGTTGACTTATCTATGGACTTTGTGTTGGGTTTACCGTGTTCTCAGACGGGTAAAGATTCTATTTTTGTGGTGGTCGATCGTTATTCTAAAAATGGCACATTTTGTCGCATGTAGCAAAAAAAAATGATGCTTCGCATATTGCTGAATTATTCTTCAAGGAAATTGTGCTTCTACATGGTGTACCTAAATCAATTGTCAGTGATCGTGATGTTAAGTTTGTAAGCCATTTCTGGTGTGTGCTATGGATGCGATTAGGCACTACACTGTTATATTCCACCGCATATAACCCACAAACTGATGGTCAAACAGAAGTTGTTAACCGAACCTTGGGTCAATTGTTGCGTACAGTCGTGCAAAACAATTTAATGAATTAGGAGTCTTGCTTGCCATATGTTGAATTCTACTACTAAACACTCACCATTTGAGATTTTTTATGGTTTTAATCCTATCACCCCTATTGATCTCGTTCCTCTTCCCCCAGGTATGCTCACGAGTCTCGAGGGTGAAAACAAAGCTGAAATGGTATGAGAATTGCATGCCAAGGCAAGGCTGAATGTGGAGGCTCAAACAGCTCGCTATGAAAAACAAGCCAACAAGGGCAGGAAAGAAGTAATCTTTGAAATCAGAGATTGGGTATGGTTGCATTTTCCCAAAGAAAGATTTCCCACAAAATGCAAGACCAAGCTACACCCACGTGGAGATGGCCCGTTCCACGTTTTGGAGCACATCAACAATAACTTATACAAGCTTGACATTCCACCCGATTGGGGCATTTCAAACTCCTTCAATGTGGCTGATTTGCACCCATTTGACAACCTTGATGATCTGAGGACAGATCCTTCACAACCGGGAGGGTCTGATATGAATCCGGATCCACTACTTGAATATGATCCGTTAACATTTCGGGTTGGACCTAAAACTCGGCTTCAACGTAAAAATAGACTCAAATCTTTGGAAAAATTAGCCCAAGTGATAATGCAAGAGCCCATGTCCAAGGATGAAAATTGGGAAATAACCAAGTCCATCATTTATGCGTGTGGGCTTCCTGAATAATTGGTCCAACATTGAGGCCTTTATTATGGAATTATAATATATTTTGTGTTAAATAAATGACAAAAAAACTAGGCTGAATTTTGGATAATATTGGCGCCACAAATTGCTAGCTTGGAAGGTGAGAAGGCAAGTTTTGGAAAAGCAAAATACATTGAACCAAGATGCATGAATCAATATTTCAAGTGTCCAATCATTTATTCAAGATACATTGATTCATGATGCTTTGAAACTAGCTTATTTGGGGTGCCCCATTTTGTGTTATTTAAGGAAAAATTATCATCTTATTTTTCTATCCTTAGTTTGTCCTAAAAATACCTAAAGTATTGTCACTTGAAATTCAGACTTTGAATTATAAAATTATATTTTACTTTTAAAGTGTTGTGTTGAGTTGCTCTGGAAAGAGAATTCTAAGGTTTAGGATTTATCAAGGACTTAAGCAATCCTTGTGGATATCCCAAAATACCCAGGTGCTTAGAAACAAGTTTTCTAAGTGATGAGGTAATTCCAAGGTGCTTTCACACAAGTTGTGACTGTGTCGAAGAGCTTATTGATTCCAAGATGCTTCCACACAGGTTGTGGTTGTGTCGAGGACCTATCCCAAATACCTTCAAATCCACGATCCAAAATATAAAGCAAGTCAACCTTTCCCGGTTCACTCCAGTCTCGTTGTTGTAGATCATTGTTTCGAGCTCGTCATTTATTTCCCTTAGAAGGTCTTTGGTTAATCATCATTCGCGATTCATATCATTTGGTATCAGAGGCTTCGGTTGACTAAAGGTAATCGAATATCCCTTTTCGTTTCATAATTTTTTCTTCTTGTCTTTCGTTTCTTGATTCGAAAAAAAAATCCAACCTTGTTCTTCATTGTTCCTGTGCATTCTTCAAAAAATGTATAATTAATTCTTTTCCCAAGCCATCATGAATCTCCATCTACTTTTTTTCATGAAATAATTCTATTTTTGGAATGTTTCCTTTTAGTACTTATTTCCACTTTTTGTAAAAAGTTGCTGAGCTACCATTGAGGGGTATTAGCTGTCTGTTAGAAATGTTTCTCTTTCATTTCTGTTTTTCAATTCTGTTAGCACCTTTTTGGGAGGACTACAAAATGTTTGTGTGTAGTAGGTGTATGACCATTGTGAATGAAACTTGGATCTTCGTCTCAAATTCTATCTCTATTATGTTCTCTCATATCCCTTGTTGCTTCTCTATTTTCTACATTTTCCTGTTTAATTCCTAGAATTGGTTTGTGAATTGGACCTCAATTCATAACAGTGGTAGCAGAGCATCGATCCTGGCGACACCCATGGCTAAGGGAGGAAGATCTAAGTCGACGGAAGAAATCCCAAAAACTCAAGCGAAGTTCAACAATGAATTGATCAGATTTAGATCTAAGATAAAGGAGGAATTTGCCTAGTTTAAATCTCAGAACAAAGCCGGATTAAAGAGAATTCGTTTTCAGGTGACTGATATCATCTCCCAACTCGGACGCATGTTTGAAATGTTTCAAGAACAAAAGAAATCTATTGAAAAGACTCCTTTGGTAATAGAGGACAGATCGGCACCGCCCCTACCAACTCCAAACACTGCATTGGCAAAATATTCCTCTCAGCATCAGATAGTAAAGGCAGACAATGATTCATATGAGGTAAAGCATCCTAAATTAGATTTTCCCTTATTTGATGGTGTAGACCCTAGGAGTACTGTGTTGGAAATAATATATGTGTTTTGATGATGATTTGTCACGTATTTAGTAAGATAACTTACAACCCATGATGATGAAGTCATAGCTAACTGTATAGTGCATAATGAAAGAAGAAGCCAGAAATAGTCTAGAGAAAAATGTATAAGTTCTATCTAGTGTCTGAACTTTGTAATAGATAGGAACTAGGTGAACAGCTGAGTCACATCAAGCAAACTGAGTATACATATGAAGAACTGAGGAATCAGACTCAGTTATTAAAGAACTGAAGAAGATAAGTTTGCCGAGGGACACAAACTCGGTTGGCTTATCTAGAAGACTGAAGAACTGAGGGACAATGACTTAGTTATTGAAGACTGAAGAACAGAGGGACACAGACTCAGTTATTGAAGACTGAAGAACAGAGGTGGCAAACTCAGTTAGAAGCTGATTAAGTCGTGACTATAAGTCAGGATTCAGGCAAGTCTGTGAGGACCTGAAACTGAACTATAGATCATGTAAAGCTGAATAATCTTATGAAGAAAGATTATCAGTTACCAAGAAAAGAAGAAACTGAATGGTGTACCCAGACTTAGTCAATTAAAGTCAAATGTCATGTATACGAGGTACTCAATTTTGAAGAAGAGTAGAAAACTGAGTTGAGGCCTTGTTGAACTTGAAATAACAAAACGACAAAAGGTCGTACATATTAACGTTGGCTAAACAACAAATGCAACGGCTATAAAGTTTATCTAACCGTTACATTGCCCCTATAAATACAAAGAGCGAAGAACTTGAAAGAGAGATCTAGAAAAAGCTTTAAAAAGCATATATCTAAAGATCCACATCCAGAAAATCAGATTTCATATCTAGAAAAGAGGAAGCTAACGGAATTGCCTTGAAGATTACAAAGAAAGATCCAGTAACCCATTACAGGGCAAGAAGGTATCTTGGAGCTGCAACTTCATATCCAGAAGAATCAGACAGCTCACTGAATTAATCTTTTGATTAATTCTAAACCTAACCTTTGTGAAAAAGGGTTGGTTGTGCATAGTTTGAGGAGAGCAACTCCACATTTCCTCATACGGTTGCAACTTGGTTGCCACAGCTGTTGGTGCAGTCTGTGGACTGTGTTTGTGTTAGTGGTGAGCTGGTGAAGGAGTCATTCCACCTCCGAAGGATCAGTGTGTAGAGTGAATGGAGCAATCACACCTTTCTTCATTATGTGTAGACAGTGAAACTAGGGTGTCGTGAAGGACTGCCAATAGACTAGGATTTTGTAACAGTTATCTCAAGATTCTAGTGATACCTCCTACACCACAGGAGAAGGGGAGAAGTACGGGATTACACCACCCGGAACTTCCATAAACAAACTCTGTGTTGATTTACTTTACACATTTACATTTGTGATGTGATTACATTATGTATTGCATAATCATTTCATCACTTCACTTAGCAAACTTCAGACAATGAGTCAGCATAGAACTGATACATAGGAGACTTAGATTTTTATTAACACATCTATTGCACAAAAGGCTTGATCTTATCCGCTGCAAGTTAATACAGTACCAGCATTAGCTACGCTGAATTAACTAACTCCTACACAGGATTAAAGGGTTGGAACGAAATTGAACTGAGCCACATTGTACATCAGTTTGATAGTTCAGTTTGAGTTACTTAGAAACTCAGTTCCTGGGGTACTTTCAGTTTTGGGAAAGTTTTTGGTGACAAGTTTATTCACCCCCCTTAAACTTGTGTTAGCCTTTCCAAGGGACCAACAATTGGTATCGGAGCAGTTCTTCCGTTTGAAAGTGATCCAATATATCTTACAAACCAGTTGTTGAAAACCCCTTTATGTATCATTTGTAAAAGCATTTTATTGAAATTTAATGGATACATCTAGAAATAGAAGTTGGCTGAATAACCCCCTGACTAACTGTTTAAGAATTGTATCTGATTTTCAAGATCATGTTTGAGAGGTTCAGTGCTACATCACATACAAATCCAGAACCTCAACTCAGTGATGATGTGGATATCAATATCAATGTATATGATGACAAATCCAGAGGAGTTCCATCACTAAGTAACTTCTCAGATGAAGAAGAAAAGGAATTGTTGCAAGGAACTGACGATATAAAAGATTCATTAGGGCAACCAAAGAATGTACATTCATACCGTGAAGCTGTAACAAGTAATCAAGAAAAGGTACATTCTACAACTCAGTTATCATTCGCTGAACTCAGTCAGAGAAACTCTGAGCTTGCCAAGTTGACGGAAAAACTCACACTGGAGTTGAAACTAAAAGATATAGAACTTGGCAAAGAAAAAGATTGGAATGAGTTTCTTGAAACTGAGATGTCAAATCTAGTTGAAAGGCTATTATCTAGTAAATTTGACAAAAGCAATGATAATTACCCATCATTACCCAGTCTTAAGATTTCAAGGAGTATAAACTCTAGACATCAAAATACTGGAAGACTTAGTGGATTACACAGAGAAAATAAAGATGATAAATCTAAAAGAATCCTTGTGAAATCAACTAAGGTTGAGCGTAATGGCCTATCTAGAAAAGAGATGAGAAAGGTTAGTTCTCTCATCAAAGAATCTGAAGTCTGTACTTCAGTAACTAATCCAGCCGGACCTAAGAAGATATGGGTACCGAAGAAAACTTAAAACTATTTTGCAGGATAAGTCAGTTCTTATGTTGCTGAAACCGGAGAATACTGACTTTCTACACAATGCTGAAAAAGGCAAAAGCTGATGAAGGGCAAATTGGTCAAATGAAGAAAACTTTCCAGCTACTATCTGTCACTTGGGCTGACAAGACAAATCACATGAAGCCACGTGTCAATCAAGGAGAAGAAGTAGATGTGCATCCCTACAAATCTCATTGATTGTGACACGACTCTTATTTACAACGATTGAGTAATTGAAAGACTCAGAAACGCATACTTGATAAAATCTTACACAATCAATTTCAAAACATTCAAAGTTCCCCCAAGAACTCTTAACTTAAAAAAATATATCCATGGAGCGATATAACATTGATGAAGGAATCACCATGAGTCTGGATGACTTCAGTCAAAAAATTTCAAACTCCATCCTATCGATTCAGATAGCAGACAAAATCAAAAAGGTTCGAGGACTTGAAAATCTGATTGATACAAAGGTCAATACTCTGTACCCAGATAATACCAAAGATTTCTACAGAAACGCCATAATCGCTGATGATGGAAAGAGTTTCAGGACAACAGTTCAAGATAAAAGCATTATTGTTAATGAACATCTGCTTTCCCTAAACTTTGGTTTGGACATATTTGGAGGATCTTCATCTCACTTTTGGAAATGAAGAAAAAGACAAACTTTGGAATGTCACAGCACTCAACAAAGATAAGAAGAATTTCATTGGATCCATTCATCAACAAAAACGAGAATTCACGTTTTTGACAATTCTTCTGACCAAAAATGTCATTGGTCACACTTGGAATCTTTACACTCTATCAACAGAGAAACTGAAACTAGTCTATGCTATTTAGTTTGAAGAAAAGCTGGATTGGAACAAGTTTGTTCTCAAGCAATTGATCAATCAAATTTCCGATTAAAAAGTGAAAGCCTAAGGAAGAAAGTCTGTTCGAGAAAATTTCTTGTTGAAAAAGGGATTTACATATCTGGTTCAAAGTATACTAGACTATTTCTCCATCTCAAAACCCACAGAAATAGAAGTAATACAGAAATCAGTGTCTAGTGGAGCGAAGAAAAGGAAAGTCGATGAGGAAGATAGGAGAGAAACTTCAAACTCTAGCTCAAGTGAAACTGTAAATCTGGATGAAGAACATTAAGAAGACAAAGTAGGATGTGGAACAAATATCTTGCAAAGAAAACTGAAACCGAAGATGCTATTCTAATTGAAGATGAAACTGAAGAAAGTGAACTTCCAACTGAGATGCATGAACGATGTACTAATTAGCAAAGAGAAGTTTTGGAAGATTCTGAATTTTGCGCGACTGAGTATGAGAAAGAACTATTAAGTCATGACTGTCATTATCATGAAGCCAGTTCCTCATCTCAAGTTCAAAATACGTCTACAAGCAAATCTATATTGAAGGACATTCCCCGTAATGAAACTGAAAGGTCTCAGCGCCAATTAACTGAAACTGAGGAGAAATTGGAAGGATTAAAAGTGATCATCGAAATCCTGATGCAGACTCTACAATAGAAGCTCTACATGAATTCATTTCAACAGTACATTACTCAGGTCTGAACAAATGCTCCAACATCATCACCTTGCACAAATTATTTGAAGAAAGCTTTTGCATATCTTCAAACAAGGGGGAAGATAAAACTGAAGGTGATTCTAATAAAACTGAAAGAGCTGACAAAGCTGAAGAAATCCATGCTAAACTGTTAATTAAAGAACAAGACAGACAAGTAGATGCTGATCTACTTATTATTCAACAAAATGGAGAGGAAGCTGATACATTGATCGAGAAGTTGAATGTAGAAGAGATCTTTAAAGAAACAAGAACTGAGGAAGATGAAGAAGCCTCAGTTAAAGCTGTGTTGAACATCAGAAAGGAGATTGCAATCTATGCCAGATTGAAAGGAAATTTAAAGGCAGATGAAGATAAAAAGACCAAAACTAAGGGGGAAAATATCCTGAAGCCTAATGAAAAGGAACTTGGTCTTATATCAAAAGAAGAAGAGAAGATAATGGATGAGGAGATTAAATAGATTTTGATAAAACTCAAAAACCAAGATAACGAAGAAGCAAATTGGTTGATCAATGAATACCTGGATATCAAGCCTAGAGATAACGAATCAAGAGAAGAAGGGAAGACAAGAAGACTTCTAGAAACAAAAAGAAGTATTTTTCTTGGTGAAAAGATGTTGTTTTTGGAAAAAGAAAAGTTGTGATCAATCCAGTAACTCAGTTTGTAACTCAGCTGTTTTTAGTTTGTTATTTTAATTTGTTATGTTTTCTTGCATTATTCTCTTATTATTTCTTTTAGGTAGGGTTATGATACATCATCAAAAAGGGAGAAATTGTTGGAAATAATATATGTGTTTTGATGATGATTTGTCATGTATTTAGTAAGATAACTTACAACCCTTGATGATGAAGTCATAGCTAACTGTTATAGTGCATAATGAAAGAAGAAGGAAGAAATAGTCTAGAGAAAAATGTATAAGTTCTATCCAGAGTCTGAACTTTGTATAGGTTGTTTCAGACAAGCATTGTAATAGATAGGAACTAGGCGAACAGCTGAGTCACAGCAAGAAAACTGAGTATACATATGAAGAACTGATGGATGAGACTCAGTTATGAATGATTTGAAGAAGATAAGTTCGCTAACGGACACAAACTCGGTTGGCTTATCTTGAAGACTGAAGAACTGAGGGACACAGACTCAGTTATTGAGGACTGAAGAACTGAGGGACACAGACTCAGTTATTGAAGACTGAAGAACTGAGGTGGCAAACTCAGTTAGAAGCTGATTAAGTCGTGACTATAAGTCAGGATTCAGGCAAGTCTGTGGTGACCTGAAACTGAAGTATAGATCATGTAAAGCTGAATAATCTTAAGGACAAAGATTATCATTTACCAAGAAAAGAAGAAACTGAATGGTGTACCCTGACTTAGTCAATTAAAGTCGGATGTCATGTATACAAGGTACTCAGTTTTGAAGAAGAGTAGAAAACTGAGTTAAGGCCTTGTTGAACTTGAAATAACAAAACAACAAAAGGCCGTACATATGAACGTTGGCTAAATAACAAATGCAACGGCTTCAATGTTTATCTGATCGTTACATTGCCCCTATAAATACACAGAGGGAAGCACTTGAAAGAGAGATCTGGAAAAAGCTTTAAAAAGCATATATCTAAAGATCCAGATCCAGATCCAGAAAATCAGATTTCATATCTAGAAAAGGAGAAGCCAATGGAATTGCCTTGAAGATTACAAAGAAAGATCCAGTAACCCATTAAGGGGGAAGAAGGCATATTGGAGCTGCAAAGTCATATCCAGAAGAATCAGACAGCTCACTGAATTAATCTTTTGATTAATTATAAACCTAACTTTTGTGAAAAAGGGTTGGATGTGCATAGTTTGAGGAGAGCAACTCCACATTTCCTCATACTGTTGCAAATTGGTTGCCATAGCTATTGGTGCAGTCTGTGGACTGTGTTTATGTCAGTGGTAAGCTGGTGAAGGAGTCATTCCACCTCCGAAGGATCAGTGTGCAGAGTGAAGGGAGCAATCACACCTTTCTTCATTATATGTAGAAGGTGAAACTAAGGTGTCGTGAAAGAATGTCATTAGAGTAGGATTTTGTAACAGTTATCTCAAGATTCTAGTGATACTTCCTACACCACAAGAGAATGGGAGACGTATGGGATTACACCACCCAGAACATCCATAAACAAACTCTGTGTTGATTTACTTTACGCATTTACATTCGTGATGTAATTACTTTATTTATTGCATAATCATTTCATCACTTCACTCAGCAAACTTCAGACATTGAGTCAGCATAGAACTGATACATAGGAGACTTAGATCTTTATTAACACATCTATTGCACAAAAGGCTTGATCTTATGTGCTGCAAGTTAATACAGTATCAGCATTAGCTAAGCTGAATTAACTAACTCCTACACAGGATTAAAGGGTTGGAAAGAAACTAAACTGAGCCACATTGTACATCTGTTTTATAGTTCAGTTTGAGTTACTGAGAAACTAAGTTCATGGTGTACTTTCAGTTTTGGGAATGTTTTTGGTGACAAGTTTATTCACCCCCCCTAAACTTGTGTTAGCCTTTCCAAGGGACCAACATAGGGTAAGGAATTGTGAAAGATACTTCGATATTAATAAAAGTCCAGAATAACACAAGTGGGTCTTGCTAAATTGTACTTAAAAGGGGTGGCTGATTGTTGGTATGAGGGTAGGAGAGCTAAGTTTCCTGAGGTATCATGGCAGTTTTAGACCAAAGAGATCTGCAGGATGTTTTGCAATAAGGCCTTAAAGGATATACTGGATGAGTTCAAAAAATTAAGATATGATAATAATGATGATGAGTATTTGGCCAAGTTTGAGGATCTAAAATCATTTTTCATGGAGCAAAACCCAGGATTACTAGATTCTTACTATGTTAATCAATTTATAGGTGGACTGAGCAGGGATAACAGGCCTTTGGTAAGAGTTATAGAACCCAAAACTGCTATCAAAGCCCTTGAAATAGCTAGGGCCCAAGAAGTTATTTCTGATTCAATTGTGGCCAAGGCAAAAGGGGTTGGTAAGGCATTAACATTTCAGAAAGGATACAAAAACCCCGACCCTACTGTTGAGTCCCCAACGTTTGGCAATAGAACCATATCTCCTGCCCAATTACCAGATAAAAGAGCAAAAATCCTATGCGTCAGGTGTGATGAGAAATTCACTCCAGGGCAAAAATGTAAGATCAAATAGCTTAGCTTCATACTTACAGATGGAGAGGAAGTGTTTGGTGAGACTGAGTCTGAGGATGCATACCCTACTACATAGATTATGGATGAGAGCCCTTATGAGTTCTCACAATTATCACTAAGTACCTCACTGGCCATACCAATGCTAGCACAATTAGAATCAAATGACACCTGAAGAAGAAGAATATCTCTATTCTCATTGAAAGTGGTAGCTCTCAAACCTTCCTAGACATCACCCTAGCCAAAGATTTACATTGTGTAGTAGAATCTGCAAGGCCCATTGATAGGAGAATATTTGGTTGGGATTTTATCGCTTTTTTCAAGGTCATTTCTTGGGAGGTATGCGCTTTTCCAGGGTGTTTGGTGTTGTTATGCAAGGAGTGGAATTCATGAATATGATGCATGGCATGGTTATATCACATAAATAATCATACAAGAAAATAAATGCGAAAAATAAACCACTGAGATGAAACGTTGGTACCCCCATATCTAATCTATAAATAAATAAACCCTAAGAATAGAATAAAAGTTAATCTACTATATTCTTCAGCCGCATCAGGTATTTAATTTTCTGCTCTTGTTCCTTTATCAAAAATTGCTCCAGCTGAGTTGGTAAGAGTCTTTTCTTCCTTCATCACCACCCGAGTTCGAATCCTTGTAGCAGCATCCGCCCCCCACCCCCTTCGTTTCATTTTTTTTCATATTTTTTTTCGTTCGTATTTATTTTTATTTTTTTCGTTTTGAACAGAAAATTAAAAAAAATCCGAACAACGGAAGGAAAAAAATTCAGAATTAATCTGGCCAAGTGGAGTCGAACTCGGGTCTGCAAACCATTGAAACTGTGACTTGACCACTGCGCAGACGTTCAAATTTGATGAAGAATGCATCCGATTTAAATAAATCGGGATCAGCCGATTTAAAATAACTGCAAGAAATTAAATTACTTGATGACCTATACCCGTGAAAAACGGGTTTACAATAGATCTAACGGTAAACAGGTACCAACCCCAATCCATCTCGTCAACCAAAACATTCAAGCACACATTTATAAAAAAAAATACAATATTTATTCAATTCCACTCCTCATTAATTAATTATGCAATCAAGATCGCAAAATCGCTTTAACCTTGCTCTGCTACCACATGCTGATATACAGAAACCCGAATCCAGATCTGATCCATAAATGGATCAGCAAATCTGATTCACAGCACGGATCGAGGCACTCGATCTTGCATAGCGGAAACTACGAACAAATTCACATGCGATTTTACCATGATTCGATTCGCATAAAAAACTAATCTACAAGAAGGTTAGTAGATTTACCCCAACCGGAGAGAATTAGGCAATCGAGACAGATGTTGGAGAAAAAGCCTTTTTTGAAGGGTTGAATAGTCAACTTTAGCACGATTTACGGATAGGCTCCGATGTATATCATCGAGAGTTAATGGAATCATTAAATACTCCATTCAGAGTAGTTGATGTTGGGCTTTTGAATCACTCGATTCGGATGTCGGGTGAATGAGAAATTAATGCCTAAAGTTGGTTGAAAATGTGTTGGAGATAAGAGTTGAAGGGAGTACCTCAACTCAATATCCCACATTGGAAAGATGGGAGACTTGTGCTCCATATATAAGAGCTAGTGTATTCTCTTATAGATGTGCCCCAAGGGGCAAGGCACTTTTGTGTAGGAGGGAGGACTTAGATTATTCCACAAGCGCGCGCGCGCGCCGCCGCCGCCGTCGGGTGTTACTATTAATTTTTTGGACAAAATTTCTTTATGAAATTTACCATAAATTAATTTTGGAATATTATTGTGTCATCGACCAATCAGAATTCATTGAGTCATTCGGCCAATCAGAATTCAGACGACACATCATCCGACCAATCAGATGAGTGGAATAATTCGAAATTAGCCTAATAATTTCGGCCAACCATCTTTCCTTGAGGGAGAAGTCGGCCATTACTTTTCCAAGGGGAAAAGTTTGGGGATGTGTCTCGGCCAATCATATTTGAGCATTGGTTCCTCCTCTCCACTATATAAATTAAGAACCCCAATGATGAAGGTTGAAGCATCGAATTTTCTCTTGTGTCTTTCCACCACAAAGAGTTAGTCATATAGATCTAGACATTGAGTCGAAGAGAAGTCGGAGCACTATGTAAGTTCGCCGGAGCTCAGATTTTTGAAGTGCCTCTAAATCCGAGATGAAAGCCGTTGTATCTTGGGAGACAGTTCCTACTACCGTGGGCACCATACCGGAGCAATTTGTCTTAAGGAAAGAGTTCCATACTCGCCTCGGTTTGTCTTAGTCCATTATTTTGTGCATACTACCTTTATTGTCTATTGTTTGAATCAGATATGCATGATGATATTTATTGTACTATTCACATGATTTATTTTCAAGATTAATATTCCGTAATTTAATCCGTGAATTACAGATCTATTCCGTAAATCACTCCACACGTGATACACTATCCCAACAACCGAGAGGGGAGAAGCCGTGATCTTCCGGATTGTATCTCCAAGCAACGACTGGTGGACGTCGATCCTCGCCGTAGAACCTTCTCAAATATGCTCCAAGAAAAAGCCTAGTTTTCCTCCTTTTAATGACTAGAACAAGAAACTAATTTTTCTCTTCTTTTATTTGATGTTGGTGCAAATTGTGTGTAAAATTGTGTTGGGAGGAACTCTCTTTATATAAGAAAATAACTAGCCAATAGAGTTATCTTTTTCACACCACAATTACCTATTCCCACAAGGAAAAGATATTTTCCAAAAGATAAAAGATAATTCCCAAAAAATCAATCTCTTATTTTTCCATTAATTATCCAACAAATAGATAATTAATTAATTACACATGTGACTTAATCTACGAAAAAAAATTTCCTAATTTATCACAAAACATAGGCGCCACTTGTCATTATTTTTTAATAGAAAATGTCTTTTCTATTTTACATATTATTTACCAAATAAATAATATTTGCATATTCATTAAATAGACAAACTATTTAATTTATTCTCGAGGTTACATAAAACGAGAAAACACGCGCGTGTTAGGAGCCAACCCGGGGACCATGGACCTATAACCAGTAGCTACAATAAATTAAACAAAATATTCATCAAACAGAATATTTCTACTTAATTCATTAATTCCGGAATTACGGCACGATAAATCCAAAACGGAACTATATCGATTATAGATATAATTTATTCTCAAAACGTCGAGTCGATAAGTGTCCATTGATATAATCATTACATACAGACTAACCCTCCATAGACTATCCGTAAAGAAGTGGGATTATTTCCGTAAACCTTCTTCGATACAACTTATCCTTATTTACCATTAACCCACTAGTGATCAATTAGTTCTTAACCAATACGAACTCCCGAGACTGATCTGTTTCTAGGATTAACAAATAAGGGGATTGTCTTCCTACTCCTACAGGAAGGAATGGATTCTATATCTATGAGACACATACTTCTCACCCATCCCAGAATAATGCCAACATGAAAGTGATTCAGACCACGCCTCTTAGCGATCCTTAACGAACACATCAAACCCTAACCTGAAACAAGTAGGAGTATGCAAACAGTTCAGGATTAAGGTTAATCCATATAAGATCATCTTGTGATTTAATAAGATTTTTCAATCATGGAATTATATGAGAAATACTCGGTCCAGTCCTATATGACTACATCATATGTAAATACCTTACTTAGATAACCCATATCGACGGTCCGGATAAGACGGTCACGACATAAAGTGTTCTGGGCGCATTAATGGTGGTTTAATCAATAGACCACATACTGTGATTAACTTCACCACAGACTAACATTTCAAGTGTATCACCATAATCATAATCCTCATGTGTGACACGCACTAAGTTATATGGCTACATATGATACGACTTGGGGTTTTCAGCAGTGTATTACTTATAAGCACGAAGCAAATAATAAGATGAGAATAAATCTGTCATTTATTAATTATAAAAACAATTACAGAAATTGTCTTTCGGGCACTACTTCCAACACATGGGACCCTTTGACCAAGCAAAAGAGACGTGGAAAGCAGCAAATGTATATATATGCAATTTTCATCATTGAATTGCATATCATCAGTGACAGTCATCAGCTACGGTACGACTACATACAAGGGGAACGATGGCTGCTTATTTTCTTCTTCCATTGTGATCAAACCACCATTTATTATATGAATTACTTTGTGGTTGCTACAATAGTGGTTAGTTTCTAATTTTTTTTATTCCTGTTTAATAAGAATTATTGAAACCTCGATGTAATTGACTATGAGATCAAATTGTGTTTTTTCCATATTGATTTATTAGTATTAGTTCATCTTCAGCTCAAATTTCTTCACGATTATTAGTTGGTTTTATTATTTCTGCAGGGTAATTGATAAAACTAATTAATCGATTGTCAATTGAAACGATAAGTCAATAATTGCTTATTAGTTTTAATAAAGTGACGAGTGGTATAATTGTACTTGTTCGCAGCTGGTTAATCCACACCATGAAGGTGAATAATTTACATTAAAATTAACCCACATGTGTGTTAAAATTCAGAATCGGGTCTCTTAAATATTAATGTTGCCGGAACACCAAACTCTTATGACCGTGTCTAGGAGTGTCTTTCTGTTAGAGTATAATTAATGATCGTGTCTTAATTATCAAATTCTGAAGAGCTGGTTACTTGGTGCATGTCGGTAATTATAACTGATTTATTAATAAATTAATGGGTATTTTTGCATCAATGATCAGTCGAGGAAATCGAGGTTGAAGTAATCAACTTCAGCTGGGGCATTCCTATTATTGATTTTCATCACTACTTGATATCACACTTTCTCAATTATTAGAATTGTTTATTTTAGTTATTGCACGTTTAGTTAATTCACCACAAATTGGATTTTTATATTTTTATTCTAAAAGAAATAATCTTCCGTGAGGATTCGATCCCTGCTTCCACTATACTAGTTATAGGGGTTGGAGGTGTTTATTTTTTGTGGTTTAACGACACACCAAATTTTGGCACCGTTCCAGGGAACGGCTATTTTATTATTTTTTTTAGGACTTTGTTACACTAATCGTTTTAGTGCATGCCTAGATCTTCTAGAACAAGTGAATTGTTATTTGACCCAGAAATCGAGAAGACAGGAAAAAACTGACAAAGGAAGCAAAAGAAGCTAAGAGGAAACTCAATGCATCCACATCTTCACCTGATATTGCACTAGATATGGTTATAGCAGATTCATCGACCGAAAATGAGGTTTTATCTAAAACTGATTCTGAAGTGATGGCAGAAAATCAAGAGCCTGCAAGGAAGATATGAGAAATGGCAGCTCCGGATTTTGATCAACATCCTATATGCATAGCATTCCCTGAGATGGACTAGCCATTTGAGTTCAGGGCGTCAATGATGCACGCAATACCTAAGTATCATGCATCGGCAGTAGAAGATCCTTATAATCACTTAATGGATCATCATTTGGATTGTACCACAAATAGACTCCAGGGTATGACAGACGATCAAATAAAACTCAGAACTTTTGCATACAACATGGAAGGTAAAGCGAAGAGTTGGTTCTATTCACTTCTAGCCGGATCTATAACAATATAGGCTGCCATGAGGGCAATGTTTGTGGAAAGATTCTTCCCTGTTTCATGAGCTTCTAACATCAGAAAAGATATATGTGGAATCGGACAGCAGCCAGGAGAAACTTTGTTTGATTATTGGGAGAGATTCAATCATCTTCTTGCAAGTTGTCGACATCATCAGATTCCGGAACAATTACTCATTCAGTATTTCAATGTGGGACTTCTACCAAGGGAAAGGAAAATAATTTAAGCTGCTAGCGGTGGAGCTTTCATGAACCAAACATGTGAAAATACCAAGAAGTTGATTGAGAATATAGCATGTAATACGCATCAGTTTGGCTTAAGAGAGGATGTGGCCCAAACGGTGACCGAAGCAAACTTCGCCGCCATTGACCAATGCCTCGACACATTAACATCATTGGTAGAAAAGATGGTGATTGGTCGGGTGCATAAAGTGAAGGCTTGTGGTGTGTGCTCGATGGTGGGACACCAAACTGATATGTGTCCTACTTTGCAAGAGGAGAGTTTTGAGCAAGTGAATGTGGCCGGTGGTCTCCAAGGGCAGCAACACAGAAAGTATGATCCATATTCAAATACGTATAATTCAGGTTGGAAAGATCATCCTAACTTCAGCTATAAGCCACAAGGAACGCAACAACAATTCTTGCCTCAACCATAGTATCAACAACCGCGAGCACCGACACCTACTGGATCCTCTATGGAAGAAATGATGAAGATTTTGACATCTTCTTTGCAACAAACTGTACAACAAGAGGTCCTGAAAATACAGCAGGACCACTTAAAATTTGAAACTGAGAAAAGAACAGGACAAAGAAATCTCGAGATCCAAATGTCTCAATTGGCCTCCACGGTAAGTCAATTGCAAGAAAACCAAGGAAAGCTCCCATCACAAGTGGTCATAAATCCAAAGGAGAATGTGAGTGCCATAGTTCCGAGAAGCGGCAAGGAATAACAAATCCATTTCCAAAAGATGAGACCCTGAAGGAGAAAAATTAGGAAGAGAAAAATAAAAAGAAGGATGAGTCAACTGTGAAGGTAAATGAAAATATTATTCAGTCTAATCCTAAATGTGTTGTTCCCCCACCTTTTCCTGGCAGGTTAGTTAAAGATAAAAAGTAGAAGAGGATAGAGCTTTCATGGAAACCATTATGAAGGTTTAAATAAATCTTCCACTTCTGGAAGCCATTAAGCAAGTTCCGAGGTATGCAAAATTCTTGAAGAAGCTTTGTACAAATAAAATGAGGCTGAAATCAAATGAGAGAGTGACGGTAAATAAGAATGTATCAGCAGTTACTCAGAGAAATTTTTCACCAAAATGTAAGGACCCAGGTATTTATGCTATACCTTGCATCATAGTGCATAAAAGGATCGAAAAAGCCATTCTTGATCTAGGTGCATCCATTAATGTCAGGCCGTTGTCCGTATATAATGAATTGAACCTTGGGACATTAAAAGAAACAAGGGTTGTAATTCAATTAGTGGATAGGTCGAATTCATATCCTAAGGGCATGGTTGAAGATTTAATTATAAAAATAAATGAGCTAGTTTTTCCTGTGGATTTCTACATTATCAACATGGATGATCAATTCTCATTAGAACCGTCTATTATCTTGTTAGGAAGAACTTTCATGAAAACGGCAAAGACAAAAATAGATGTGGATAAGGGTACTCTAACTTTTGAGTTTGATGGTCGAGTTGTTACTTATAATATTTTTTAGGCCATGCATTACCCGGTTGATTCTGAGTCCATTTTACATGTTAATGTGTTTGATTCTTTGGTGCATGATGTTTGGGAAACAAACCATGTTGTGGATGAGATTGAATATGTTTTGCAAAGAAGTTTGACAGATGGGGATATACATAGTGGCCAAATGATAAAAATTAATGGGTACCCATGAGACCTCAAATAGGGTGGAGAATGTATATAGACTTCTGTAAATTGAATGTAGCGACTAGAAAATATCACTTCCCACTCCCGTTCATTCAGGAGATGCTAGAGCGTTTAGCCGGAAAAGTTTTCTTTTGTTTCTTAGATGGGTATTTTGGTTACTATCAAATTATGGTAGCCCCCAATGATCAAGAGAAAACGAATGTTACATGCCCATATGAGACTTTTGCATTTAGGCGTATGCCATTCTGATTGTGTAATTCACCCGGAACTTTTCAAAAATGCATGATGAGCATATTTTCAGACATGTTAGAAGAATGCATTGAAATTTTTATGGATGATTTCACGGTTTATGGTGGTTCTTTTGATCAATGCCTAGATCATTTGGAAAGAGTTTTAAAGAGATGTATTGAAACGAACCTTGTTTAAATTATGAGAAATGTCATTTTATGGTTCGAGAAGGTATTATGTTAGGCCATGTGGTGTCATCTCATGGTATTCATGTAGACAAGGCCAAGGTTGATCTTATTACTCAATTGCCCTACCCCTATAATGTCAAAGATATTCTTAGTTTTCTTGGTCATGCAGGATTCTATAGGAGGTTCATAAAGGATTTTTCAAAGATAGCACAACCATTGTCTCGGTTGTTGCAACAAGAGGTGCAATTTGAGTTTGATGAAAAATGAAAGAAGGCGTTTAATGATATGAAGCATAAGCTCACCTCTAGCCCTATCATACAACCCCCAGATTGGACTTTACCATTCGAGATAATGTGTGATGCTAGTGATTATGTTGTGGGGGCGGTTCTTGGGCAAAGGTTTGGAAATTTGAGCCATGTCATTTATTATGCATCCAAGACATTGAATTAAGCGCAATGCAACTATACCACGACGGAGAAAGAGCTTCTTGTAGTAGTTTTCACTTTTGAGAAATTTCGGTCTTACCTACTTGGTTCGAAAGTTATTGTCTTTACAGATCATGCGGCTCTCTAGTATCTTCTATCCAAGAAGGGGTCAACACCAAGGCTGATTAGGTGGATTCTTCTTCTACAAGAATTTGATTTTGAGGTAAAAGATCGCAAAGGTGTGGAAAAATATGTGGCAGATCATCTTAGTCATTTGGTTCGAGAGTAGGAACTAATGCCCATCATTGAGACCTTTCCGGATGAGCACCTTTTCACGTTGCAAGGTAAATGAGGTAAAGAACCATGGTATACAGATATTGTGAGTTTTCTAGTATCCGGTGTTTTACCACATGACATGAGCATTGCTAAGAAAAGGAAATTGAATAGCGAGTCAAAGTATTACATGTGGGATGACCCGTATTTGTAGAAAATTTGTTCTGACAAGTCATTCGTAGATGAATTCTTGCTGATGATGTTCATGATATCCTCACTTATTGTCATAGTCTTGTGTGTGATGGTCATTTTGGTACCAAAAGGATGGCTATGAAGGTTTTGGACAGTGGTTTTTACCGGGAAACTCTTTTTAAGGATTCTTATCAATTTTGTAAAAGTTGTGCGAATTGTCAAAAGGTTGGTAACATAACTTTAAAAGAGGAAATGCCTCAACGTCCTATCTTATTTTGTGAAATATTTGATGTATGAGAGATGGATTTTATGGGGCCTTTCTACCAATCTTGTGCGAATTTCTATAGTTTATTGGTTGTGGATTATGAGTCTAAGTGGGTGGAGGCTAAGGCAACCCGGACTAATAATTTTAAGGTTGTGTGTGCTTTTCTCAGATCACATATTTTTAGTAGGTTTGGGAATCCGCAGGCAGTGATTAGTGACCAATGGATACATTTCTGCAACCGTGGTGTCAAGGCCTTGATGTTAAAATATGGAGTACACCATAGGGTGGGTACCACATACCACTAATGACGGTTAAAATAGTCTATCCTACGGCACCAATATTATATCCATTATGAGCCAAAAATAGTTGTTTCAACCTATAAATATGAACCATTTACGTTGAATATCATATGTCGGGTTCGTGAGTCAAGAAATCTGCACTTAGGGTTTATTTTCCCTGTTTTGATATTATTTCATGATTTTCAGGATACGAAATATTGGGCTGAGCATGATGGACGAATCTGGAGTGGACTGAATCAAAGGAATGGGCCTAGGGTATTCTAGAAGCATCCAGTTAAGTTGGTTGAAGAAAAAGGACAAAAATACCCTCAGTAACACGAGGGGCGGTGCCAACTTACCGAGGGTCCAGAATCTTCTGAAATGTATTTTCTTCGACAAAGGGTCAAACTAGATGATTCTAAGTCGGTTTAGATAGCTATAAATAAGAGGCTTCGCCCCAGAACAAAATGTACTCAAATTATTCAAGGAAATTTTGCAATAAAAGTTCTAGTTCTTTATTTTATTTATTTTATGAGTTCTGGTCGGAGAGACGACGGAGTAGCGCCTAGGGAGAGATCCGAAGGAGATCTACGCTCGTCTTCGAGGGTATGATTTTCTGTCTTTTCCAAGATATAGTTCTATCGTCGTTCTATTCGACTAATATGGTTTAAATTGCTTATTTAGTTTAATTATGTAGTAGTTAGTTTATTTTATTCCATGCGTTATAGATCTGATTCATTGGTGAAGAAATCATGAAATAGTAGTTGCGTTTTTCAGATCTTTGATGGTCTATATCACTAGATCTGAATACCTAGTAAATTACTAATTCATGATAATCGGCGCCGGCTACGTTGATCGTTAGATTTAATTTACATGTTAGTAGCTTGATCAACTATTTGCATGTCTTCATAAATTAACATGAAGGACCGCAAGTGAAGTGTTAATTAGGACATTATCTAGAATGGACCCTAAGAACGTGATGGTCAATGTCGACAGCTGTCTACACGGGTTTGCGGTATGAGGTAACACTCAATATCGGCAGCTCAAGTTCTTTATGCGTATGGGCTATTACGGACCAATTAAGGAGGCTAGCTTGCGTATAGATTGTCTACTGCCATTGTCGGAGTAGATAGGGTTAGGAGTTGTACCCGTAGCTGAACAATGAATAAATTCAACAATGGGGAGGACTGTTACATGTGTGGGGGGGAATAACTAATTACTCATAATTGAACTAATACATTAGAAACTCTTGTTGCTTAGTTGAACTTGCATATTCTTGTTAGTTTGAGGCACCAATACTAATGTCTATATATTTAGTTGGTCGTAGACCGTTATCATGATAACTCAATCTTGATAATTAGACGTTCTTACGAGTCTTTGTGGGATTCGACCTTGACTCGCCAGTACTCTATTACGATAGACCTAGTCCTATTGCTAGTAAGTGCTTTGCACGTGATCAAGATTTTTTTGGCGCCATTGCCGGGGACTCGTGTCAAGAATACTTTTTATTTTAGATTGAGTTTGTTGTATATATTTGAGTTTGTTTTATAGTATGTTTATATTAGAGTCATAAAGAGTCAGTTCTGTGAATTGTTGAAGAAAATTACCACCGGTTTACCGAGGGTTACCTCCGAAAAACCGAGGGTCTAAATTCTGCCAGAATCATTTCTGTTTATTCAGTGTCAGGTCAGTAATCAGAGTATTAATTTTTGAGTCTGTCAGGCGAGTGTAACAACCGTCGAGGCAAGTAACTAGCCTTTTTATTTTCTTTTTGTGTCTTGTAGTACGTTACACGTAGTTCAGCAGCCAAACTCGAGAGACTCATACCTGAGATTGAAAAGTTTTCTTGGCAAAAGAGAAAGGAAACTCGAGAGAGATCTGTTAGGCTGGCGGACGACGTGGTTTCGAACGAAGGAGATCACAGCGAGAGGGAAGAAGAGATACCACCTTTGGAAGACACTATGGCACAGAACAGACAGAACAGACATAATGGACAGAATGGAGCAGGAGTTGTGGTACAAGCAGATAGGAGAACTTTACAGAGCTATGCAATGCCAACGGTTGAGCAATTCGTGCCAGAAATTTTTCAGCCTGAGGATGCAGCTGAGGTATATTACCCTAAACCGAATGTTATACAAATGGTGACTAACTACATTACTTTTCATTGAGTAATGAATGAGGATCCTAGTGTACGCGTCACCAACTTTTTGGAAATAGTCAGCACGGTTAAGCCAACAGGATTACCAGGAGACAATATCATGCTGAAATTGTTTCCATTCACTCTGAAATACAATGCGAAGATATGGTTATTGACTCTAGCACCAGGATCGATCCAAACTTGGACCGATCTATTACACAAGTTTATGAATAAGTACTTCCCACCAGGGAAGTCACTACAGATGAGACATGAAATTATGAACTTTAAGTAGACACCCACTGAAACCTTTGAAGAAGCTTAGGAAAGATTCAAGGAAGCACAGAGGAGATGCCCTCATCATGATATCACATTGCCCGTATGAATGCAGAGTTTTTATCACAGATTGCGGCCAAGTGAACAAATGAGAGTTGATGCATCAAGCAACGGATGTTTTGCGTTACTATCACCTGAAGAAGCCGAAGAGAAATTGGAGCAAATTGCACTGACCAGTCATTGGGGAACACATCAAGTTGAAACCGCCAATGTAGCTGAAGGCGTATTTGGAGAAGATACTTCTCAAAAGATCTTATACCAGTTAATGGCAATGAACGAAAAGATAGATGGCATGCAAGATCGCATAGCCAATGTTGAGAAAGTTCAAGAGATTGAAACGACCAACACTACGGACAAGAACTATATCGGGGGGTAAGGAAATCCTTATGGGGGCGGATATCGCCCAGGTTCTCACGACCACCCTGGTTTTAGAATGAGCAACCCTAATGGGGGTTTTCGACAAAATGATTCAAACGGTGGAGAGAGACCGAGACAAACTGGTGGATTCCTACCTCAATTCTATAAGTCCAGTGGTTGGGAAGCAGCCATGTATAAAATGAGCTCAACTGTGACTGACACGGTCAATCAACTTACGAAATCCATGACTGAGCTAAATACAAACTTCTTCAAGTATTATCAAAAGAATTATACCAGACTGACCAATCAAGAAGCCTTAGTGCATAATCTGTTGCACCAAGTGGGACAGATTGCAGAACAAGTGTATGCCCGTCCTCCGGGAGGATTGCCAATTAATACTGAGAAGAATCCAAAGGACGTGAATGCAATCATGACAAGAAGCGGAAAGGAATTACCTGGACCAACTATCCAGGAAGAATCAGAAAGCATTCAGCAGCAGAACGCAGCAAAATATGGAGAAAAATATGGCCTGTAACCCGGGACAATGCTCCGGTAAACCGGGAGTTTGAAAATGCAGCAGACAAGCAGGCAGAGTAGCAGCAGTCAGCAGGTAAGTCTACACGAACTGTAACTATTAATCCTGCTACTTTACCCTTTCCCCCTAGGAAATACAAGCCGAATAATGATGATGCGCATTATAAAAAGTTTATAGAGATGTTTAAAAAGTTGCAAGTGAATATACCTTTGGTTGAAGCTCTTGCCAGAATGCCAGAGTATGCAAAATTCTTGAAAGAAGCCATCTCTACCAAGAGGAAATTGTTGGACCTTGAGAATATATGCCTGAACGAGGAATGCTCGGCAGTTTTGCAATGCAAACTGCCACTTAAGTGTAAAGATCTTGGGAGCTTCCTCATACCATACACAATTGGAGAAGTATGCTTGAACAAAGCATTAAGTGATCTTGGAGCCAGTGTCAATCTGATGCCACTCTCCATCTTTCATAAATTAGGCATGAAGGAGTTGAATGAAATGTCTATAACCCTTCAATTAGCAGATATGTCTATGAAGCAACCTTGTGGAGTGGTGGAGGATGTTTTGGTGAAAGTTGATAAGTTTGTATTCACTGTAGATTTTGTGGTGCTAGACATGGAAGCTAATCACTATGTTCCATTGATCTTAGGAAGACCTTTTCTAGCTACAAGAAAAATATTGATAGATGTTCATAAGGGTGAGCTGATTCTGAGAGTGAATGAGGACAATGTAGTGTTCAATGTGATGAATTCAACGAGATATGCTCAAGATTAAGGAGAAGCATGCTACATACTAGATGCCATAAATGAGCTTCTTTTCGAATTATATCAGCAAGTGGCACTAGACCCTGAAGTAGCTGAGACTTTGCTCCTGAAGGATGAAGAAAGTTATGAGGAAACCTGGCCTGGGTGTAGTACAGGTCAAGTGCATGAAATAGAGCCTATATCTTCAGTAAATTTACGAGGAACCATTCATAGACCTTCCTGGCACAAGTTCTTTGATTTGCAATTGACTGGTAAGTTGTTAAGATCATCGTTAGAAGAGCCACCAAGGAAATTAACGTTAAAACCTTTGCCTTCTCACCTGAAGTACATGTACTTACAAGATGATACTCTCCCCCTTATAATTTCAGTGTCATTATCATCCTCAGAGGAGGAGAAACTTTTGAGAGTACTGAGAGAGCACAAGGGAGCGTTTGGATGGACGATTGCAGATATAAGAGGAATAAGCCCATCAGTGTGCATGCATAAGATCTCTGTAGACCCTGAGAATAAAGCGGTAGAACAACCTCAAAGGAGGTTGACACCACAGCTGAAGGATGTTGTTAAGGAAGATATCATAAAGATGTTGGAGATGGGAATCATTTTCCCAATTGCAGACAGTGAATGGGTAAGCCCGATTCATGTGGTGCCTAAGAAAGGAGGATTCACTGTACAACCTAATGAGTTTTATGAGCTAATCCCTGTGCGATTAATTATGGGACATCGAGTTTGCATAGATTTCAGGAAACTGAATGATGCAACTCATAAAGATCAGTTTCCCCTACCATTCATTGATCGAATGTTGGAAAGATAAAGCGGTCATGCGTTTTATTGTTTCTTAGATGGATATTCTGGTTACTATCAGATCCATATTTCCCCTGAGGACCGTGAGAAAACAACTTTCACATGTCCCTATAGAACATTTGTGTACAATCGCATGCCTTTTGGGTTATTTAATGCACCAGGAACATTCCAAAGGTGCATGATGTCATTATTTGCGGACATGGTGGAAGATTTTCTGGAGATTTTCATGGATGATTTCTCTGTATTTGGAGATAGCTTCGATAAATGCTTGGACAATTTGAGTAAAGTGTTGAAGAAGTGTGAAGAGACCAACCTTGTACTTAACTGGGAAAAATGCCATTTTATGGTTACAGAACGAATAGTGTTGGGTCATACAATTTCAAAGAAAGGAATGGGTGTTGATAGAGCAAAGATAGAAGTGATAGAGAAGTTACCCCATCCAACGAACTTAAAGACGCTGCGAGCCTTTCCTGGCCACGCAGGATTTTATATGAGATTTATCAAGGACTTCTCTAAAGTTTCTAGACCTTTGACTGAATTGCTTGCAAATGATGTACCTTTCGTATTTGGAGAAGAGTGCGAGAAATCATTCAACAGATCTAAGCAAATGCTTATAACCGCACCAATTCTGGTAGCCCCAGATTGGAACAAACCTTTCGAGCTTATGTGTGATGCTAACGACACGGCAGTTGGAGTAGCCCTGGGACAAAGGGAGGATAAAATATTTAAGCCTGTTTATTACGCCAGTCGTACCCTTAACAGTGCCCAGAGGAATTATGCGACAACGGAGAAGGAACTCTTAGATGTCATCTTTGCATTTGACAAGTTTTGACCTTAACTGATACGATCGAAAGTCACTGTATTCACTGACCGTGCAGCTTTGAAATACCTTTTGACCAAGCAAGACTCCATGCCTCGATTATTAAGATGGATTCTACTCTTACAAAAGTTTGGTGTGGAAATAAAAGATACAAAGGGATCCGAGAACCAGGTGGCTGATCACCTGACAAGATTTACTTTGCTAGAAGAAGGACAACCGTCTGAGATCAAGGAAAGCTTTCCTGATGAACAACTTTTTCCGTCTCAGTGGTAGCTCGGGTTGAATCTCAGGCCCAATATCATACATCAAGAGTGTGCAAGGTATACCCTTGGTTTGCTAATATTGTGAATTACTTAGCAAGAAAGTACCTACCACCAGAATTCTATATTGCAGAAAAGAAGAAGTTCTTCACATATTTGAAGCGTTATCATTGGGACGATCCCTATCTATATAAATTGTGCCCTGATGCCATTCTTAGGAGATGCGTCCACGATGATGAGATTCCAAGTATTTTGCACAGGTGTCATGCTAGAGAAGCTGGAGGTCACTATGGACCAGACAAGGCAGCAGCAAAGGTACTGCAATATGGATTCTATTGGCCAACAATTCATAAATCTACTTACGAGTTTACAAGATCCAGTCATTCCTGCCAAATGTCTGGTAATATTTCTACGCGGAATGAGATGCCACTACAGAGTATCTTAGAAGTGTAAGTATTTGATGTTTGGGGAATTGATTTCGTTGGGCCATTCACATCGTCAAAATCAAATCGTTACATCCTGGTAGCAGTCGATTATGTTTCCAAATGGGTGGAAGCAGTAGCTTCACCTACTAATGATGTCAGGGTTGTCCTGAGGTTTCTTCAGAAAAACTATTTGACGAGGTTTGGTGTGCCTAGAGCCATAATTAGTGACGGAGGGAGTCATTTATGTAATAGGTTGTTTGAAAATTTGATGATGAGATATGGGGTTAGACATAAGATTGCAGCAGCATATTACCCCCAGACGAGTGGACAAGTAGAAGTCATGAACAAAGAGATTAAGAGAATCTTAGAGAAGACTGTGAATCCCACGAGGAAAGATTGGTCTTTAAAATTAGATGACGCTCTTTGGGCACACAGAACAGCTTTTAGGACCACGATTGAGATGTTACCATATATGATAGTGTTTGGAAAAGCATGTCATTTACCGGTAGATTTGGAGCACCGAGCACTGTGGGCTATGAGATTTCTAAACATGGATGAGGATTTAGCCGGTGAAAATAGAATGCTAGAGTTGAATAGATTGGAGGAGTTTAGACTTCAAGCGTATGAGAATGCAAGGATTTACAAGGAAAGAACGAAACGCTTGCATGATAAGAAGATTTTAAACCGCACATTCCAAGTTGGAGATAAAGTACTGGTGTACAATTCGCATCTTCATCTTTTTCATGGAAAATTGAAGTCTAGATGGTATGGACCACATGTAGTAACGAAAGTCTACAATTCAGGTGCATGTGAAGTTAGAAATGAGCAGTCTGGGCAAATTTTCACCGTTAACGGCCACAGGCTGAAACATTACCTAGAGCACAATTATATCCCAGAATTGGAAGTCTTCGTGTTAGAGGAGCCAGAATATGAATGAAGGAGCCCTATTAGTACAGTCGAGCTGACGACTATAAACTCAAAACTATTTCTAAAACCTTATTTATTGCTTTTGTTATTTTTATTTTCAGTCAATAAAGTAGCATGACAATCGCAAGGGTTTTTCAACACATATATCTTCAGTCACCTGACTAGAGATATATGTGATTTTTTCCTTCACGATTCTCATGTGATACCCTTGTAAAAGTTTTTGCGTCTTGCTTAGGCCAAAAACGGAATAAAGTGGCTTAAACTGTTTTTGCGCATTCCTCTAGTATGCACAATTACCACCACCTTATTTTCTTATTTCCCTTCGCATGTTACTCACAGTTTTTGGAAGAGTTTTGGAAAGCAGGTAATCACTTGAAAGAGGAATAACCAAGGAGCTAACGATTACGCTCCGGGATTCGTTTTGACTCAGCCGACGGTTCCAGAGCTATGTACTTTTTCTTCTCTTAATTATTAGTCATTTGGGACAATATCTATAATAAGTGGGGGGTAAGGCGTCTTAGTTGGGTAGTCGAAAAAGGGAATATTTTTTAAATTTTAACACTGTTTTTAGCTTGCTTATTGCACGTTTTCAAGTAAGGAATCGGTAGAAAAGGCACCCAAGTTCAATTTGAAGTGAGCTATAGCATATTCAATTTAGTATGGAAGAAGGAGCATATGTTATGTTGCGTGAAGTAGTAACTTATTAATTATTATCCTATCATTGCAATCAATATTTGAGCATGTAATTTGAGTGAGAAGTGTTTTAGCTTAGATGATGAGTTGTTTTAACCGGGAATCGTTATTTGTCTGTTTATATACTTTAACAAATTATTGTAAGACAAGGGAAGCAACTTGGATGACGAAAGGTGACCGGGACAAACGGACATATGAGTGAGAGATAAAAAAGTGAGGAAATCTGCCAGAAAAAAAATGAAAAATGATAAAAGAAAGTATTTATTATTCTATGCAATAAAGGCAGTGAGGGAAGCGAACTCGTGTAAAAAGGGCACGACTCTCGCATCAAAAGAAACAAACGAGGACTTAAGAGCGATGCTCAGTCCCCGAGTCTGCCCGAACCAATATCGGTACCATGTTGTGTAACCAAGTCTAAAAGCAAGATGAGCGAGTGTATACGCAAGCAAATTAAGATTGTGTGGTTAATACAACTTGATTCTTCTCACGAACGCACCATCATGACTGATTCATCACACGACACATTGATGCGTGATAAGTAGTGATTAATGGGGAGCTTATGGATTGTGGCTTGATGTATGTTTCTGCCAAAAATCTTTATTGAATATGTGGTAGTTGATGGGGATTGTTCTTGAAGGTACATTCCGCCTTGATACTCTGCTCACGGACGAGCAGAAGGCTAGTGGGGGGTAGTTGATGACGGTTAAAATAGTATATCCTACGGCATCAATATTCTATCCATTATGAGCCAAAAATAGTTGTTTCGACCTGTAAATATTAACCATTTACGTTTAATATCATATGTCAGGTTCGTGAGTTGAGAAATCTGCACTTAGCATTTATTTTCCCTGTTTTGATATTATTTCGTGCATTATTTGATGATTTTCAAGATACGAAATATTGGGCTGAGCATGATGGACGAATCTGGAGTGGACTGAATGAATGGAATGGGCCTGGGGTATTCTAGAAGCATCCAAGTTAATTCGGTTGAAGAAAAATAACAAAAATTCCCTCGGTAACCCGAGGGACGGTGCCGACTTACCGAGGGTCCAAAATCTTCCGAAACGCATTTTCTTGGACGAAGGGTCAAACTAGATGATTCTAAGTCGGTTTAGATAGCTAATAAGAGGCTTCACCTCAGAACAAAATGTACTCAAATTATTCAAAGAAATTATGCAATAAAAGTTCTTGTGCTTTATTTTATTTATTTTATGAGTTCCGGTCGGAGAGACGAAGGAGTCACCGCCTAGGGAGAGATCCGAAGGAGATCTACGCTCGTCTTCGAGGGTATGATTTTTGTCTTTTCCTAGTTGTAGATCTATCATTGTTCTATTCGACTAGTATGGTTTAAATTGCTTATTTAGTTTAATTATGTAGTACTTAGTTTATTTTACCCCATGTGTTATAGATCTGATTCGTTGGTGAAGAAATCAAGAAATAGTAGTTGCGTTCTTCAGATCTACGACGGTCTATATCACTAGATCTAAATACCTAGTAAATTACTAATTCATGATAATCGGCGCCGGCTACGTTGATCGATAGATATAATTTACATGTTAGTAGCTTGATCAACTATTTGCATGTCATCGTAAATTAGCAGGAAGGACCGCAAGTGAAGTGGTAATTAGGACATTATCTAGAATGGACCCTAGGAACATGCTGGTCAATGTCGACAGCTGTCTAGGAGGGTTTGTGGTGTGAGGTAACACTCAATATCGGCAGCTCTAGTTCGTTATGCGTATTGGGTATTACGGACAAATTAAGGAGGGTAGCTTGCGTATAGATTGTCTATGTTAGGAAATCTACGCGGGAACACAGCGGAATTTAAAATTTTATTTCCTTTTAACCAGGATCGACTTCGTTTAAGCAATAAACAAATAAGCTAGAGACGGTGATTACCTTGGTTGATCTAAAAGATCGACGCTTTGACCGTCTAAGGAGAGTAGTTCTGCATAGAGCCGCCCAAGTGTTCGGCCTCTACCGCTAGTCCACACGAACAGCCCGCCGGAATCCCATCATGGATTGCTATTGGAAAACTCTGGTTGCTAGACCGGCCTTTTTCCCCTCTCTCCAACTCTCTATAGAACGCTCTCTATTTTACACAAGAACTATTAGCTCTTGGAATTATGATGTACAAAAGATCTTGACACCCACCTCCTATTTATAGTGGTTGGGGCGCCACATACTAGAGTGGAGGAGAAGAAAACCTTTTTCCAATAAAATAACGAAAATATAATTGATTGATTTATCTCATTTATTATAATATATTATATTAAATAAATCTAGGATATTGTCAATATCTTATATTGAATATTTTCAAGATATTGTCAATATCTTATATTGACTATATTTATCTTATTACCATAAATCTATTTTTCAAAATCTATTAATATCTAATATTAATATTATGGTAATCTAATTAATTAAATTGCACAATCCAAATATATCCAATACACACAAATAATGCGCCACTCTTGAAAGCAAGTTCACGTGTGTTTGACAATGCATATATATATCCAATATATACATTTAATTAATATAATGCTATGATTGATTAATTTGCAAAATCCATGTATATCATATATCATTAATTTCGAAATTCATATGTATCAATATACATATTTCATTAATCATCATAATTAATATCTTGTATTTAATTTATTCATAATAAATAAATACCACCATATTAATTTACCACTATAACATTTATAGTCTCGAGATAAACTTTCCTTATTTGGTTATCATCTATAACCACATTTTAATCCGCTAGATGTTCATATGTGTGTGACCGAGATAGGCTTCCGAATATGTTGGCCGTAGACACAAAGTGCAAATTACTTAAAATGCCCTTCATGCCTAACGATCACGGGATAGCGTCTAGCAACACACCGTGACCCCAATCATCGGAAGAGTCAAATGCAATGACTACTACCTTTCATGTGAAACAAGCTACCGTGTAACTTACAATCCTATCATTTGTAATAATATCCATACGATCGTTAGTCGAGTGTCAAAACATCAACGACGGTATCTTATAATCTGGATATCATGCTCTCTCGAAGTAACTCGTTTACTCCCACTTTGAAAAGATTCATGAGAGTAAGACATTCCTTATAAGAAGGCCATTTCGGATATTCGATCCCAATCATTGGATACGCGATTCCCGGAAGACAAATCATGTATACTCCGCATGCTTCAGTATCATACCCAATCACTACCGCATGATCGCCACGTGGCTAGGGGAAACCTCAATAGTGTCAAAGCATGACAATCCACACCGTGATGCCATGAAGACTCCTGTTCGGTAAAAACGTGTTTTAAATTTATAAACCGAAACACCCCAAGTATAAGGATCGTAGTATAGGTGTTTACGGGTCGTCCTAAGGGAGTGGAATGTTTATCGGATCAAGGAACAATTATTCTAACGACTATGTCACGATTATCTATCTAAACGAAAGTTGAAACTAACTAAAACCTAAACCTAAGAATCAAAAACAGAGAACAGAGATAAAACAAGCTGAAAAATAAGAAAACAGAAAACCAGACGAGCGTTCACTTTGGTGAACGAGCGTCTGAAAACGGTATCTAACGGACGGGCGTCTGCTATTGCGGACGAGCGTCCAACTACGAACTGGAACAGAAAATTGCAGAAAAAACAGCAGGAAACTAGGGTTTATAAAACTAAAACTTAAACTAAAGATTAAACTAATGATTCGATTAATAAACAATAAAGGAAAACACAGCGAGGCAACGAATCCACCCATCAACCAACAACCCCCAACTAGATGGTGATTTAAGATGTAGTTTTTAGTGGTGATTTATTCACGAATCCAATTAAATATCTTCAATCAAATTCTAGGGTTTCGTTTATCTTTTCAAATAAACTAAACATACAATCAACACGAACTCACGAGGTTGTTTCCAAACTCTTACTCAACTAATCATGCATAATCTCTTAAAACACGAATAATTGCATCACTTGAACGAAATAAAACTTAAACCAATATATTTTCATACATAGATCCAAGCATATAGATATAGATAAATCGTTTCATCAAATCGTTAATTCCAACAAAACGTGATCAATACAAAACAGCATCCAAAGTGATGAAAAACTATAAATTAAACTCACTAACATAAAGCATCGAACTCTCTAGTTGGTTGTGTTGATGATGGGCTTCCTCCGTCGACTCACTGCAAGGTATTTAGCCAACAATCATGTTGAAGATGATTGTTGGTTGGGAGATTTGCATCTCTGTGAAATTAGGGTTCTCTGGCCGCAGCTTTTTGGTGAATTTGCGATCTCAATTATGTGGTATATGAATTAGGGTTGGGGCTGCCGCTTTATTTATAGAGTTTTGAGTCGGTTAGGGTTAAGTCGGCAACGGACGCTCGTCTGGTCTTATGGACGCCCGTCCATAATGCCTGGACGCTGAGTAAACGCTCGTTCATCCTCCGTCTGAACTCTCTGAATGTAAAATACAATTCCGGACGCCCGTCCACTTTATCAAACGCCCGTCCAAGATGCTGAGGATCGGATTTCATCATCTTTATCCAATTTCTTCAAGCCAATTCCAACTCTATCTCTTATGATTCGACTTGAGCTTCATTTATCCACTTATAGCACTCGAAGATTAACTCCTACATGATAAATAAACAATGCAAAAATTTAATAAAATCCAAATAATAATAATTCCATTAAATCAACACTTAAAATCATCAATTTTGCATACAACCCTCTTAAAATCATCTTTATTCAATAATTACACTTAAACCCTTAATTCTCATGTAAATTACGCAAATGTGGGGAAAATAATAATGAAATATACCCTTAATAATCATATAAATATGGCCTTAACAACACCCCCACACTTAGCTTTTTGTACGCCCTCGACAAAACAATCAAAACTACACTCAACTTTCATGCAATCCACATAGATCTCTAACTCACGTAACAAAAGATACAACAACTATAGCAAATAATACCAACACAGTAGATAGATTCGTGTAAGTGTGACAAGCCATTCTCAATCTAGCAAGCCTTTCAAAGAAATATCCTCTCGAAATTCCAATGACTATCCTAGGTACAGATAGTAACAATAGCTCCACTCAAAGCCTTCCCACGCACTCAGTAGGATAATCCCTACAAAGATATCATGCGGTTCTACTGGTATAAGATCCATGATAACAAAGACTTTACTTTATTTTTACTCATCATTTTTCAAAATTTTCAAATTTGACGATATCGTAATAAGCTCTTACCCATCATAGCGTAATAGGATGTTTCGGGATAACACCCTACCTTACTCAAATCATAAGGTAGCTATAAACTGACTGTCGTGAGCCATTGGTCATCATAGTGGTATAGGACATACGAGGTATACCCTACCGCACTCAAATCATAAACCAGCTTCCGACAAACGTATTTATTAATAATTGCTCACTCACTTTATTTATTCACTTTTCAAAGTCATAAGTTACATCTCACCTATCACATTCAAACGTTATGATATTCACAGCACACGGTCTAACTAAGGTGTAACTATACCGACCTTCCTAAGATGAATCATTAAAAATAATGAAAGGATATAATTCAAAAGTCATGCTTCAAAATCAAAGGCTTCCGTGAGTGAAAAAAAACGAGACTATCTCCATAAAAGTAAAACATGCTATAATTATCTCACTAAGTCACATACTATCATCGTTAGAAAACTACAACTAGCAAGCATCTCGTTCCAATTATATGCTCGAGACTCACAAAAAATTTTTAAATTTCGCAAGAAATTTAACATTCACTCATATTTCAAAGGATATAGCATAAAAACATACCCAAACACCCCCCCCACACTTAAATCACATTATGTCCTCAGAATGTGCAAATATAAAAGACAAGAAAACTTAGTTGGGTTCAACAAAGGGTTGTCGGATGAAAGTTGGCGAGGTCAGCCGAGCATGAACATACCGCAACACCTCGAATAGACAACACCGACAAGAGTAACTCAAAACTCGCTCAAAAGTATCTCGCAACACTCGACATACCATATAATCTCGGGGTACACGGGGTATATGAGCAACACATAACACAAAACACTTACAATGAACGTATGAGGAATAACCGTCAACACAAAATCAACTAAAGTATTATTTCTAACACAATAAAACAAAACAACCCAAGAAAAGAAACAAACAAAGAAAACTAGGCTGCCTCCTAGGAGCGCTCTTTTAATGTCAATAGCTTGACACAAAGTTAAAAAGATCAACCCGGATCGGGCCACTTCGGTTTGACTACCGCCACCTTAGTATCAGAATCAGTAGTACTAGGGCGGAAATGATTTTCACCACAACAACAAGTCAAGTGCGCAATAAGATCATTAAACTTTTCTCTCCAAACTACACTGACTCTCTTCTTCTTGTTCTTGCGCATGATAGGCATAGATATAGTGGTATGATCAGAAGTTTCAGCAGAAGGTACCTCACGGGTGGAGATAGGAACGTCATCGTCATCTGACTCAAAGAAATAAGATGGAATCTCCTCACAAATCAGACATCTCAGATTCTCATCTCTCGCTTTGGAAATAAAGAATCTCAGGCTTTTCCTTTGGTTGCCCAAAATATTTCTTAAGTCGATGGCCATTCACTTTAAAAGCTTGATTACCATACCCGCTCAAAGTAATTACTCCACTAGATTAACCTCGAGAATCTCAAAGGGACCGCACCATCTAGACTTGAGTTTACCCGAAACAGTGAAGTCTAGTATTATAAAGTAAAGCCATTTCACCAACTTTGAATTCTCGGTCCTTGATCTTAGCGTCATGGAGTATCTTAGTTCTCTCCTTGTCGAGCTTAGCATTCTCGTATGCACGGAGTCCGAATTAAATCGAGCTCGCTCAATTGTAACAATCTTTTCTCCCCACGAGTTGGCTATCAAAATTTAAAAATTTAATTGCCCGTAAAGCTCTGTGTTCAAGTTCGACAGTAAATGACAAGCTTTGCCATAGACCATTTGGAAGGGTGACGTGCCCATCGGGTTTTGAATGCGATTTATAAGCCCACAACGCGTCATCCAACTTAAGACTCCAATTAGATCGGTTATTGTTCACGGTCTTTTCCAAAATTCTTTTCAAGCTCTGGTTGCTTACCTCGACTTGGCCACTAGTTTGAGGATGATATGGTGTACCAATCTTATGTTTGACACCATACTTTTCAAGGATTTTGTCAAGCGGCGCATTGCAAAAGTGAGTGCCTTCATCACTAATGAGTGCTCTCGGACAGCCAAATCTAGTAAAGATATTCTTTTGCAAGAATTTCTTAACGACCTTGTGATCATTAGTTTGAGTAGCTATGGCCTCGACCCACTTTGAAACATAATCCACACATGCATTTGAGGATATACTTATTACCACAAGAAGATGGAAAGGGTCCCATAAAATCTATGCCCCATACATCGAAAACTTCGCATTCAAGAATGGGCTTAAGTGGCATTTCCATCCGACTACTCGCCTTCCCTGTTCTCTCCGCACCTATCACAACCTTTACAAAAGGCTTCGCATCTTTAAACAGAGTCGGCCAAGAGAATCCAAATTTTGAAGAATCTTTGCAACCGCTTTCGTGTTCCATAGTGACCTCGGTAGGACCGCTATGGCATTGCTCTAAGATATCCCATTGATCATGCTCAGAACACACCTTCAAGCAACCCGCCTTTACTGCACTCAACAAATAAGGATCTTCCCATACGAGATATTTGAGATCAAAGAAAGAACTTTTTCTTCTCCCGATACGTCATGTCTTCTAAATGACCACTCGCTAAATAGTTGACGTAGTCGACATACCACGGCCTAACCGCTTTCAAGCTTCATCAATTGCTCACCGGAAAATCAATGCCTATATCATTGTGATTTTCTCGCACCCTCATTTACTAAGCGAGATAAATGATCACCACAATATTCTCACTACCTTTCTTATCTTTAATCACAAGGTCAAACTCTTGTAGAATTAAAATCCATCTAAGTAACCTTGGTTTGGCATCCGCTTTATCCATAAGGTAGCGTAAAGTCGCATGATCTGTCCATACAACCACTTGAGACCCGAGAAGATAGCTTCTAAACTTGTCAATGGCAAAGACGACGGCTAAGAATTCCTTCTCGATCGTAGTATAATTGCATTGAGCCGGGTTCAAGGTACGACTCGCATAATAAATGGGCCTAAACCTTTTATCAACTCTTTGACCTAAAATCTGCGCCACGGCGTAATTAGAGGCATCGCACATCAACTCGAAAGGCTTGGTCCAACAAAAAGGCTAAAATAGGGGCACTGATAAGCTTATCTTTCAAACAATTGAAAGCTTCTTTGCACTTTGCATCGAACAAGAAATCTACATCTTCTTTCAAGAGATTTGATAAAGGCTTGGCAATCGTAGAAAAGTCTCTAATGAAACGCCGGTAGAAGCCAACATGTCCTAGAAAACCTCGTACCTCTTTCACCGCCTTAGGGTACGCCATCTTCTCAATGGCTTCAACCTTAGCCTTATCAACTTGAATACCAAAGATTGGACACCTTATGTCCCAAAACTATTCCTTCATCAACTAGAAAATGGCATTTTTCCCGCTTAAGCACCAGATTTTCTCTCAACACACCGTTGGAGTACCATATCTAGGTTCTTTAAAATTTCATCAAAGCTATCACCGTAGATCGAGAAGTCGCCCATGAAGACTTCCATGCATTTCTCAACAAGTCCATCAAAATGGCCAACATGCACCGTTGAAAAGTCGCGGGTGCATTGCATAGACCGAATGGCATTCTACGAAAAGCAAAAGTACCAGATGGACACGTAAACGTTGTCTTCTCTTGGTCATCGGGGTCGATGGCTATCCGAAGTAACCTAATATCCATCGAGAAAACAATAATACTTGTGACCACTCGGTCTTTCAATTAGTTGGTCAATGAAGGGTAAGGGGAAGTGATCTTTGCAAGAACCTCATTCACCCTACGATAGTCGATATGACACTCATCAGAGCTCGCCCACGAGACGTAGGCAACTTCCTCCCTTTTTCATTCTTTTCAACCGTGATTCCGCCTTCTTGGCACAACTTGAGTAGGGTCGACCCACTCGCTATCGGCGATTGCATAGATGATTCCCATGTCAAGCCACTTTATAACCTCCTTTTGACAACCTCTGCATATGCGGATTCAGCCTTCGAGAGGTTGTCTTACCTTTTAGCTCCTTCCTCCGCTCGATTTTATGCATGCATATGTCTGGCCGATCCTCGGATATCACCCACTTGCCAACCGAACGCGAGGATATTTTTCTTAAGCACTTCTATCACCGTGCTTCTTGCTCGTGGGTCGAGTTTCGAGGAAATGATCAAAGGCAATTTATCTCCATCCTTAAGAAAGATATACTTAAGGTGTTTTGGAAGCGGTTTAAGCTCTAAATCAGTAGGTGGTTGCTCAATACTAGACTTTAACGGGCCACCTTTCTCCTTATGAGCTTGAAGTGGTTGATGTGAGAACACCTCATCTTCCCGAGGCTCAACCCCGTAAAGGCATCGGATCAAATCATCCATCGGAATCCTCCGGTCAACGCCGGCTTCCTTTTTTCTTGTGATCGATCATTTTCCTTAACTCTTCGCCTTTAAGCTCTTCCGCGCTAACTCCTCCCAATCATCTACTTCCCAATGGGTAGCTTTCTCCAAAACTCTACCTCGTCCCAACTACCCATCGAGCTTCTTCTTCACCAGGGATGAAGTCTTCCCGACTCAGCCTTGAGATTATCGCTTGTTGTCGGGTATCTCCATGCTTCTAACTCAATAACAGGCTCAAGATGAAGCGAGTGAAGATGACTCGCCAATGCCTACGGCCGGAAATGAATTAGAAGATGGTCCGCAATCACCGGATCCTCAATGTCCATGACTTCAAAAACACCTATCTCTCGTAAGCTCCATTGCATCTTCATAATAGGCATCTCCTCCGTCCTCATATATGGCTTCGACAAACGATATTTCATCAATTACGGCTCTTTCAGATGTGTCCTCGTGTGAAGGTGACAGATGTGTCACCGACTCTAAGAGTGATCATCCTTTGCGTAAGTCGATGAGAGCGTTAGAAGTGTCTAAAAAGGTTCGGCCTAGAATTAGAGGCATCTCCTTATCGTGATAGTCTAGAATAACCCAGTCGGTAGGGAAGACTAAATGTTCAATTTGAAGGAGAACATTAGCTACACACCGGCCGCAGATTTACTAGATTTGTCTACCATCCAAGAGAAATGGGGCGTTCTCGCATTCTTTTGTCTAGTCCGAGCTTTTTGCAAACATTTAATGGCATCACATTAATAGAGGCCCCGAGTCGCATAAGACATTTTCGAACAAATGGCCTTCAATCTCGCAAGATATTGAAGGTCCGCTAGTGGTCACCTCGCTTAACAAATGACTTTTTCAGAAACCATTGCGCAATCTTCTCGAAACACTTCTTCACCATGCCCTCAAGCTTTCTCTTGCTCCTGCACTTCTTTAAGATACTTAGTACATTTAGGCATTTCACCAATACCTCGGCTAAGGGCATACTCACTTTAGTGTCCCTAAGTATCCTCCTCACCCCATCATACCGCTTGTCATTAGTGAGGGCTTTCTTTCCTTTTGGTGGATAAGGAAGGGCTTTATCATTCCTCAGTAGCTTGATTCTTTATCGCCTCATCCTCCTTATCCTTCCATCTCACAAACTTCTCTTCCTTTTTCTTAGTCGTGGTACGCCTCTGACCTTCCTTCCTTTCCTCATTATCGAATTATTTTCATCCTCCAAGAATTGTCACTAAGCTCATCATCGCTGCTTTCTTCGGCATGTGGTTTCGATTTCCCCTCCCGAACTCATGGCGCCGGGAGGGGCTACTCGCTTCCGACATCTTGCCGGGTCCAAATTTTCTTACCACTTCTCAAAGTTACTTCGCTCAACTCCTCTTCTTGCCCATACTCCCACCGAGGTGTGATGGCAAAGGTGCAAACATTCACATCGCTTTCGATTTCTCTCGGTATAACTCGGAAGTTTACCGTGAGGTCTCGCTTGCTTGCCGGTCCGCCATCCGACCAACTTGTCTCTCAATTGCTTTAACACTAGTAGACGAGTCTTTACCATGTCTACCACCTCATCGAATTTGTGTTGAGGGACACATGAGGTGGTATGATTGTTGTTCGGGTTTGATTCCAGCCACCTTGAGGCCTTTGGGAGTTCTCGAACGGGCTTTGATAGTTCGAGTTGAAAGAAGTTGAATTTGAAGGGCCAGTGGTAGCTTGGCTTGATTGAAGTTTTGTCTTTGAAATCTCGAATAGTTCTGTTGCCTTACTGCTTGAAGTTTCGGAAGGGTTGGTTTTGATTATCCATTAAGTTTACTTCTTCCGTCATCTCGGTTCCCCTACTGTGTTTCAAGATAATTTGAATCGAAGGTCGCATCTCAAGATTGGCCAACCGCTTGCTTATCAATTCCATCCGAGCAACTAACAGCTTGTGTATCGTGATTGCTTGCGTATCTTCTTTCTTAACAATGTTGGTCTTCTTAGAGTCGACCACATATTGTTCTTGGCTATTGTCTCACCCACTCTATAGGCGCCTCATCACCTCCCCTAAGAAGGATCCATGAGTCGTGGAGTCAAGATAGTCTCTATTAGGTTGAGAGACACCTCTCAGAAAACAGCCTCCAACAACTCATGTCTGTCATATCCATGATTGGGGCACTTCCTCATCAACAGATTTAATCTCTCCCAAGCCTTGCCAACAGCCTCATCCTCCAACCGCTCAAACGTAGCTATTTCTCGTTTCATTTCCATAATCTTCCTCGGTGAAACCCACTTAAGAGCGAAGGCTCTTTTGACATCATTCCATGTATGGAGAGAATGATGTGCTAACGATTTAAACCATCTCGCTTGCTTCACCTTTCAAAGCAAAAGGAAATAGCTTCAACTTTACGATCTCGTAATCAACACCAGATAATGGCCTCGCTTCACATTTGTAATGAATGTGGACAAGAAGTCGTGTGGATCTTCCCGAGCAAGCATTACCATGGAAAGAGCTATTCTCGAACTAGAGCAACTACTCCGCTTCTTTAGATCAAAGTTCGCTCCTCCCATGTCGGGAGGACGAATAGGTCTATGTCCTCGAGAAAATCTTGATTAAGATATGGAGTGTAGGGTCCCGGTTCGATTGATTAAGCCGGTTTTGGCGGAATTGTTGAAGTTGTTGATTTATGCCACTTGCTTGATTCTGTTGTTGCCGCAGAGCTTGCATCCGCTGAAGGAGTAAATTTAACGAGCTTGGGGATCGTGATTTGGAATTGGTGGATCTTGATCCGCCATTTTATCCAAATCGTGAAGAAGCCTTCTTTTAAGGATAGATCGTTCGTGCTCGTGATCAAAGATCGAAGTCCTTCTTACTTCGCGCTTGCATAAACCGTAAGAAGGGAAAGAAAGAAATCAACCCTTTGGGGTTGATTAGAATAGGTTTAGAAAAGATTAGATGGTTTAGAGGAGAAAAGAAAAGAAGTGTCAATTGAAGAGAGTGAATCATGCGTCAAGATATAAGTGAACGCTCGTTCGAGGAGATTCTCGAAGTGGACGCTGTTTCAGATCAACGAATCAAGCGTTCGTAAGACAGATTGGGAGAAACGGGTGTTTAGAGGTCGGACGAGCGTTTGGTAGTTCAGACGCTTTCGTCTGATCGCCTTAAACGATGCGAAAAGAAGATTTTAGAAACAGACGGGCGTCTGAAAGGATGGACGCCCGCTTAAAAACCGAAAACGAAAGAGTCTGTAAAAGAATAGCAGGAAAGAAAATAAAAACCTAAAATAGTAATAATTAAGGCAATATATTTATACGATCTAAAATCTAAGTCAATCTAAGCTAAATCTAAGGCTTCTAAACTAACAAAAAAATCTAATGCGACCAATAACATAAAATAAATAAATAAAAACTAAAATAATTAAAATCAAATTTATAAAATCGAAAATCTAAACTATGATAAAGTGAAATAAAATAAAAATGAAAATAAAACGTAGCAATTAGATTATTACCTAAAAAAAATAGTACCGAAATAAAAATTGCACCTAGAAGAATCCGACAACCGTTACCGACTCCCCGGCAACGGCGCCAAAAACTTGTTCGGTAAAAACGTGTTTTAAATTTATAAACCGAAACACCCCAAGTATAAGGATCGTAGTATAGGTGTTTACGGGTCGTCCTAAGGGAGTGGAATGTTTATCGGATCAAGGAACAATTATTCTAACGACTATGTCACGATTATCTATCTAAACGAAAGTTGAAACTAACTAAAACCTAAACCTAAGAATCAAAAACAGAGAACAGAGATAAAACAAGCTGAAAAATAAGAAAACAGAAAACCAGACGAGCGTTCACTTTGGTGAACGAGCGTCTGAAAACGGTATCTAACGGACGGGCGTCTGCTATTGCGGACGAGCGTCCAACTACGAAATCGAAATAAAATTGCGTAAAAACAAAGCAGAAACTAGGGTTTATAAAACTAAAACTTAAACTAAAGATTAAACTAATGATTCGATTAATAAACAATAAAGGAAAACACAGCGAGGCAACGAATCCACCCATCAACCAACAACCCCCAACTAGATGGTGATTTAAGATGTAGTTTTTAGTGGTGATTTATTCACGAATCCAATTAAATATCTTCAATCAAATTCTAGGGTTTCGTTTATCTTTTCAAATAAACTAAACATACAATCAACACGAACTCACGAGGTTGTTTCCAAACTCTTACTCAACTAATCATGCATAATCTCTTAAAACACGAATAATTGCATCACTTGAACGAAATAAAACTTAAACCAATATATTTTCATACATAGATCCAAGCATATAGATATAGATAAATCGTTTCATCAAATCGTTAATTCCAACAAAACGTGATCAATACAAAACAAAGATCCAAAGTGATGAAAAACTATAAATTAAACTCACTAACATAAAGCATCGAACTCTCTAGTTGGTTGTGTTGATGATGGGCTTCCTCCGTCGACTCATTGCATAGTATTTTAGCCAACAATCATGTTGAAGATGATTGTTGGTTGGGAGATTTGCATCTCTGTGAAATTAGGGTTCTCTCGCCGCAGCTTTTTGGTGAATTTGCGATCTCAATTATGTGGTATATGAATTAGGGTTGGGGCCGCCGCTTTATTTATAGAGTTTTGAGTCGGTTAGGGTTAAGTCGGCAACGGACGCCGTCTGGTCTTATGGACGCCCGCCCATAATGCCTGGACGCTGAGTAAACGCCGCTCATCCTCCGTCTGAACTCTCTCGAATGTAAATACACACCCGACGCCCGCCCACTTTATCAAACGCCCGTCCCAAGATGCCGAGGATCGGATTTCATCATCTTTATCCAATTTCTTCAAGCCAATTCCAACTCTATCTCTTATGATTCGACTTGAGCTTCATTTATCCACTTATAGCACTCGAAGATTAACTCCTACATGATAAATAAACAATGCAAAAATGTAATAAAATCCAAATAATAATAATTCCATTAAATCAACACTTAAAATCATCAATTTTGCATACAACCCTCTTAAAATCATCTTTATTCAATAATTACACTTAAACCCTTAATTCTCATGTAAATTACGCAAATGTGGGGAAAATAATAATGAAATATACCCTTAATAATCATATAAATATGGCCTTAACAACTCCGGTCTTAAGGATAATTACACAACCGCCACATAGTGTGACACATAGGGTCAGTCTAACGTATGCATTCTCTAATACACGTCCACGTACAGTCCAACTGTCTCTACACTTCGATAGACGAGATCTATCCTTGCCCTAAAGACAGAAGACATCTAATACGTGCTAGTCTGTTTATACTATCAATGCCCTGTTTAATAGTACATCAGCCTAGAGACATTTAAGTATCAAACTTATTAAAGTGATTAGAGGTCTCATCAACCATAATCGCCTATCATGGTTTCTCTCATCACGCTTTAATACTAAGGGCGTTATCATATAACAATTCATAATTGGTTCTTTAGAAGAATGTATATATGACAACATAAAAGCCATTATATATATGTATAAACATAAAGAAATAGTAGAAATGATCCGACCCGGTCGGATCCGGTCCAACCCGATTGGATTTAGGACACTATTCCAACAATCTCCCACTTGGCCTAAAACCAATTACTCGCACACACAAGACCATGTTGAAACACAAGAATCTCATGCAATACTCGCAACCAGCCCTAGCCATAAACGGATCGCTATCCGTGGGGACCTAGAATATCTTCATATCATGTTCCAAATGACCAAGTCAAAGGAACCGCCTCAACACACACATGAATCTCTGACGAGACCCTGGTCCTTTGCTTCAAGCAATGAATCCACTTACTATATCAGCTATATAGAAAAGGCGGAAGAACCGTACAAGGTTTAGGAATGAACCTTCTAGATCCATGTACTGCTCCCGCTGTGCCTCCATGGAAATACTGTGTTTTTGGCTAAGTTGTAGAGTTTGTAGTGACCCATAGCCAAGAACATTTCCAGCTCACTGTATCACCTAATCAAAGTGACTGCAAACCCAGACAGCAGCTCCCACTCGCCTTCATAAGACTCCGGATATACGCCTGTATAACTATATTTATCTAATTCCAAGTTTCGATAAACTAGGAACTCTTCCTTAACTTGTTTAAGGATATTCTCGACATTCACCAGATTTACTTTCATACTTGCTCATGACTATTCATGGACTATGAACATCAGGCATTATTCTTATAATGGTTTCTATCGCAGTAGCGAAGGAAACCTTCCATAAGCATCATCTTTCACCTTATCTTTAGGACCAATGTCCTAACATAGATAGATCTCGCGATCAATGCTAAACTTCTTTTAGCATCACACCTATATAGGTAAACTATAATCTAATAGCAGTTAAATCTATCACTATAGATTCTTATTTCCAAAAATAAGAACTGCCAATCCAAGTGCTTTTGTAAAGACCTTAAACTACCAAACATTAATTGACTGTGACATGGGGTGACAATTCTCGAGAGAGATATCCAATACCTTACTCAAAAATCGTAACACACTCCCACTATCCATCTTGCACATTGGGCATATCCTTCTTTTGACTAAATCAAACTCCTTTGATTATTAAACAAAGAAATCGTCTAGAGAAACTTGTTTCAGTCCATAAATGAATCTCGTGGGCTTACATATCATGTCATCGTCTATGAACATCGAGCTTTCCGCCCAACGTCTTAAACACTATCATATAGTCATGATACGAAGTTATAACAAGCATAGTCTGAATAGAATTGGGCTAAGCCTTACAGGGACATTCCCTCTAGGTAAGACAGACTAGGTTCATAACCTGGTTGTCACTGATGGAATCTAGTTCAGATATTATGGCTCCTGGCCATATCTCTCAATCTTTCCTTTTAAACATTCCTTCATAAGTTGTGAGATATTCGTTCTTCAAGATGAACATACCAGCAGCCTTTTCAGGCTTGAGGTTATCCACAGACTTATAGAACTTTTGTGTGCACTGAGCAGTATTCTACACCTCATGGCTATGTGGCGTCTGCTCTCGTTCTTATGGTTGAATATATCTTTGTGGTTCTCAAACTCTTTTGAGATCTGATTCAATCCTACTGTTTCTTTTGGAAGAAACACTTCCTTTAGAAGACAGCATGTTTGGAGACAAACACCTTTTGCTCTGCGGACGAGTAAATAATATCTAGCGTACTTGCTAAGATATTCCACAAAGTTGCACATGTCGTACTAAGCTCCAAGCCCTTTCTGACTTTGCCTATGAAAACTTCAAATCATCGGTTAAGATAGATTCGACATTATCCCCTTCCATATCTAATATGGAATTTATTCAACCTTTATTCTTTGGAACTAGGTTAAGTATAAGGGCACTATCCCGAAACGGGTAAGAGATACATCGCATTGCTTGCGTCACACCTTTATCATATAAAGTGTTATTTCCATTTTGGGAACACAATCTAATTGCGTATCCCAAAGATGGTATCCTTCAAGGAGAATCTTATTCCCTTTCGCATTTACTTCGAAACACCCTTCGTGTATTAATTACTTCAATCCAATTGAAGATTAATTCCTAAGTAGCTCATCAATCTCATTTTCGCACTGGCTCGAACTTTTTGGGCTTTCCGAATTATGCACTTCACTGAGTACACTTGAATATTTCCAAAAATAGTCATAGAGATTAACAAACAATTATTTGTGGCATTAATTGTCATAAGCCAACAAACATCGGTATGTTTAGGCTTTAGACAATTTTTCTAGAGTTTACGACCTTTTTCATAAAAGGGTATTTTAGTCATCTTTAGATAAGATACGATACCCACGTGATTCATAATCATATGGTTCAACATCATCGTAATGACGCTTAATTACACGCTTCCCTTCCAGAGAGACTATGTCTAGAGCAACCACAAATATTAAGGATAACAGCCATACAAATATTTAGTTGAGATCTCATCACATATATCAACTATATAGTGACATCAATCTAGTATGTTAGATTCAAAGACCTTCCAACTTTATCGGAATAACATTTATTCTTTACAATTGAATATGTCTACTAAATCCTAACAAATAATCGAAAGTATGTTCTTCATAAGAACCGAACATAATAACATTTATTTAGTTCCCTTATCAGTTTACTAGTTCCAGAATATGGTAAGTGTTACAACGTTTGCTTCACCTTCCATATATGTATTTAATCTTTCTAATTTAATCACACTCGTAAGATATCATATATCTAAGAGTTGACTTGAACTTAGATAGATTTATCTCAACTCACTTGCCTAGAATAGAAACTTCAATAAGTTCTCTATTTAAGCACATGCCCTAACTTTCCTTTTTAATCCTTTAAGCACTTGAAAATGTTTCTTATTGTAGTCTTCATAAGACTTAAGAAAGATCACAAGAGCTTTGTCTTTGATCTCCTTTCATAAAGAAAATCTAAAGTTTATTAAATAGTTTATTTAACCTTTTAAATCGTAGTTAAAATATTAACTATTTAATTAACCTTTAAGCAATGGTAGAATTAAGTCGACACTTAAATCTTATAACTTTGAAAACAACCTTTCCAAAATTAGAGTGGTCATTCTTATCCAACATTTGAATTAATTGTCATCATATGACTGAATGATCATATTGGATCATATCCGATGCCATAAGCTTCCGTTTTTCATTAATAATTAAAGTCTTGGAGCACTGCATTAAATATGTAGTCTCCTTGTCCCTAACTACTATAACAAGATTGCTCGTGTCATTTCTTATTTTAAAAGGATTAAAATTACTTAATCATATTTGAGAACGTTTCTCAGAAGGTAACAGTCATAATTTGGTTTTACTAATCGAGAATAAAACATAAATATAAAAGTTTGCTAAAACTACGACCTAAAAATGAAAATAAAAGAGTGTTGTTGTTTATACACGCAAAATCAAAAATGGTCTTTTGGTTTATGATTTTGCTCCCACTAGTCAACTACTCCCAATTGACTTTCAAGAATATTTCAAAATTCTTTAGTGGTTGAGATCCAATCTAGTTACCTTGATTCCCGACGGTGGTTGATCAACCAAGATAATTTCGAAAGGTAGGTAACTCTTTACCATTCACATCTCAATGTGATTCTCAGTGGTTGACTAGTCAACTCTTTGGCGATACACATCACTATGTGTTAGTCAACCCCTTGTCTCTAAAGTCAGACGGGCCTGACGGTGGTCAATCACCGAAAGACTCTAGTCAAGTCACAACCCAATATTCACGAGATCTCATACGATCATATCTCAATAACGACGATATACCCGTGGTAGGTCAACTCCCGGCGGTGGTCGATAAGTTGGATCCGAACAAAGGCTCTTCACCGTCGCTATAATATTAGGAGACAATATTTCGACTTGATTTTTGTCGTGGAAGTATTTGCTTAAATTAATTCACTTAATTAATTTTAATTACGGTCTCATCAAAAATATCTATCTCTATAGACACACATCCTACACATTTATCTAGATCGTGCCTAGTCATGCACCTATCGTATCATATAAAATAAATACAAGCACAAAATAAATAAATGCATAAAGTAACCGGTATGATCATGGACTTTTCCTAGGTGCGGTTTCGAATACAACTGACGAAACCTTTTGTCACAATCTAAGGGTAGCTGCAACCGCCAATAGGATCTTTAATGCTCCATTCTCCAATGGGATCTTTATTTTCGTCTTTCTTTGGTCTTCATCTTCTGCTCCATTCTTGTTACATTTAATTCTATCTAATAAAATAAATACACCCTCCGAACACGGGGGGGAGCAAACGGGAATGGGATGAATGCAGAAAATAAACTAAGTCACGTTCTTCATAACGGCCTAGGACAATTTTTAAACCAACAGAAAATTAAATCATTTGCATATATCCTATCGGTCGAGTCCATGATCAATCGGGGTCTATATAATCATATTATATCTACTATATCTAATCCATACAATAACATCTTATGAAAAAGATAAAATTAAAATTTAACTACTTGCGTCTTAATTAATCAATTAACATTTAATCTATGAAATAATTTTATCCAATCAATTAACTAATTAACATTTAATTAATTAAATGATTTTAATCGAAATAAAATTAACGATTAATTTTAAACGATTTTAATTTTAATTAATTAGAACTATTCTAAAAATAAATCAAAATTAAAATTAAGTCAATTTTGTTTCTTTCCTTTTGATTCTTAATCAAAAGGGATGGCTTGGTTTCCTAAACCAAAAGGCATCTTCCTAAACCAAATTTGGCTTAGGTCTGGCTACTTTCCAAAATCAAAATTTTGGAAGTGGCCTAGGCCTAGGTCTTTTACAAATCAAATATTTGAAAAGGGCCTAGGCCTATTCCAAACCAAATATTTGAAAAGGCCAAATAATTTTGGTTTAGGCCTTGCCACTTTCCAAAATAAAATTTTTGGAAGTGGCCTAGGCCTAGGCCTTTTTTCAAATCAAATATTTGGAAAGGGCCTAGGCCTATTCCAAACAAAGTTTGGAAAGACCATAATTATTTTAATGCCATGTGGAATCCCAATGGCCCAAACTATTTGAACCATTGGTTAGCCACATGACACGACTAAACAAAGGAGATATCAATCACAACTATGAACCATATTGAATCACAAAATACACAAAACAAAAGTTTGGAGATCTCACAAAGATTGACCGGTCAATCGACTTCCAAAGAAGAAGTCGCCTCTGCCGCCGCCAATGGCCCGAGAACCACCAGATCTCGTTTTTTTTCTTTTCGTGTATCAATTTTGCAAATCAAAAATCTTTCATCTTTTAATTACGTGATTTAAACGATAAAATTAACTACGTAATATTACATGCTTATTGTTTAAGCTCGAAGCTCTCTCTGATACCACTGTTAGGAAATCTACGTGGGAACGCAGCAGAATTTAAAATTTTATTTCCTTTTAACCAGGATCGACTTCGTTTAAGCAATAAACAAATAAGCTAGAGACGGTGATTACCTTGGTTGATCTAAAAGATCGACGCTTTGACCGTCTGAGGAGAGTAGTTCTGCATAGAGCCGCCCAAGTGTTCGGCCTCTACCACTAGTCCACACGAACAACACGCCGGAATCCCATCATGGATTGCTATTGGAAAACTCCGGTTGCAAGACCGGTATTTTTCCCCTCTCTCCCACTCTCTATAGAACGCTCTCTATTTTACACAAGAACTATTAGCTCTTGGAATTATGATGTACAAAAGAGCTTGACACCCACCTCCTATTTATAGTGGTTGGGGCGCCACATACTAGAGTAGAGGAGAAGAAAACCTTTTTCCAATAAAATAAGAAAAATATAATTGATTGATTTATCTCATTTATTTTAATATCTTATATTAAATAAATCTAGGATATTGTCAATATCTTATATTGAATATTTTCAAGATATTGTCAATATCTTATATTGACTATATTTATCTTATTACCATAAATCTATTTTTCAAAATCTATTAATATCTAATATTAATATTATGGTAATCTAATTAATTAAATTGCACAATCCAAATATATCCAATACACACAAAATATGCGCCACTCTTGAAAGCAAGTTCACGTGTGTTTGACAATGCATATATATATCCAATATATACATTTAATTAATATAATGCTATGATTGATTAATTTGCAAAATCCATGTATATCATATATCATTAATTTCGAAATTCATATGTATCAATATACATATTTAATTAATCATCATAATTAATATCTTGTATTTGATTTATTCATAATAAATAAATACCACCATGTTAATTTACCCCTATAATCTTTATAGTCTCGAGATAAACTTTCCTTATTTGGTTACCATCTATAACCACATTTTAATCCGGCTAGATGTTCATATGTGTGTGACCCGATAGGCTTCCGAATATGTTGGCCGTAGACACAATGTGCAAATTACAAAAATGCCCTTCATGCCTAACGATCACGGGATAGCGTCTAGCAACACACCGTGACCCCCAATCATCGGAAGAGTCAAATGCAATGACTACTACCTTTCATGTGAAACGGTTACCGTGTAACTTACAATCCTATCGCTGTAATAATATCCATACGGTCGTTAGTCGAGTGTCAAAACATCAACGACCGTATCTTATAATATGGATATCATGCTCTCTCGAAGTAACTCGTTTACTCCCACTTTGCAAAGATTCACGAGAGTAAGACATTCCTTATAAGAAGGCCATTTCGGATATTCGATCCCAATCATAGGATACGCGATTCCCGGACGACCAATCATGTATACTTCGCATGCTTCAGTATCATACCCAATCACTACCGCATGATCGCCCTGTGGCTAGGGGAAACCTCAATAGTGTCAAAGCATGACAATCCACACCGTGATGCCATGAATACTCCGGTCTTAAGGATAATTACACAACCGCCACATAGTGTGACACTTATCCGTTTAAGTGGGTCAGTCTAACGTACGCATTCTCTAACACACGTCCATGTACAGTCCAAGTGTCTCTACACTTCGATAGACGAGATCTATCCTTGCGCTAAAGACAAAAGACATCTAATACGTGCTAGTCTGTTTATACTATCAATGCCCTGTTTAATAGTACATAAGCCTAGAGACATTTAAGTATCAAACTTATTAAAGTGATTAGAGATCTCATCAACCATAATCGCCTATCATGGTTTCTCTATCACAGTATAATACTAAGGACGTTATCATATAACAATTCATAATTGGTTCTTTAGAAGAACAGATATATGACAACATAAAAGCCATTATATATATGTATAAACATAAAGAAATAGTAGAAATGATCCGACCCGGTCGGATCTGGTCCAATCCGATTGGATTTAGGACACTATTCCAACAGTCTACTGCCATTGTCGGAGTAGATAGGGTAAGAAGTTGTACCCGTAGTTGAACAATGAATAAATTCACCAATGGGGAGGAATGTTGCATGTGTGGGGAGAATAACTAATTACTCATAATTGAACAAATACATTAGAAACTCTTGTTTCTTAGTTAAACATGCATATTCTTGTTAGTTTGAGGCACCAATACTACTGTCTATATATTTAGTTGGTTGTAGACCGTTATCGTGACAACTCAATCTTGATAATTAGACGTTCTTACCAGTCTCTATGGGATTCAACCGTGACTCTCCAGTACTCTTCTACGATAGACCTAGTCCTATTGCTAGTAAGTGCTTTGCACGCGATCAACCACCCACAAACCAATGGACAAGCGGAGGTCTCAAACCGAGAGATAAAAAGCATTGTGGAGAAAGTTGTGAATCCGAACCGCAAGGATTGGAGTTTGCGTTTGGATGATGCTCTTTGGGCATATCGCACGACCTATAATACCCTATTAGGAATGTCACCATATAGATTTGTTTTTGGTAAAATATTCCATTTACCTGTTTCCATTGATCATCGTTCTTATTGGGCAGTTAAAGAGTGTAACTTGAGCCTAAAGGAAGCAGGATTGGAAAGGAAGTTACAACTTCAGGAGATTGAAGAATTGAGATTGGAGTCATATGTGAATGCTCACATGTATAAAGAGAAGACAAGGATGTGGCATGATAAGCTCATCCGTCATAAGGAGTTTCATCCGGGTCAGAAGGTGTTATTATTCAATTCGCGTTTGAAACTTATGCCGGGTAAACTTAAGTCATGATGTATTGGACCTTTCATAGTGGTGAGTGTCTCTTCATGGTGTGATTGAGATTAAAAGTGTGGACACCGACAAAACTTTTGAAGTGAATGGACACAGGCTTAAGCCATACATTGAGAGTTGTGAAGTGTCTATGGTGGAGGAGATTGTTACCAAATTTACTTCTATCTATATTATAATTGGTCGTAGACCTTATATGTGACAAGCTCAATCTCGAGACTTAGCATTCTTATGAGTCTCTATGGGATTGACCTTGACTCGCCAGTACTCTACTATGATAGACCTAGCCCTATTGGTAGTAAGTGTTTTGCACGCGATCAATATTTTGTGGCACCATTTCCGGGGACTCATGTCAAGAATACTTTTCATTGAGATTGAGTGTCTGCGTATATTCGAGTCTATTTAATTGAGTCTGTTATATAGTCTATTTATACTAGAGTTGTACATAGTTAGTTCTGTTTAAATCTAGAAGAAATTGCATCCGGTTTATCAGGGGTGAACCACGGTAAATCGACGCTCCCGGATTCAGCAGAATTAGTTTTATCAGTTTAACATCGAGTCAGTAGTAAGAGTCTATATTTTTGAGTCTACCAGGCAAGTGTAACAGCCACCGAGGCAAGTGACTAAATTTTTCATTTTCTTTTTGTGTCTTGTAGTACGCTACATGGAGTTCAGCAGCCAAACTCGAGAGATTCATACTTGAGATCGAAAGTTTCTTAGACAAAAGAGAAAGGAAGCTTGAGAGAATACTGTTAGGCTGGTGGACGTCGTGAGTTCGTATGAAGGAGATCACGGCGAGAAGGAAGAAGAAATTCCACCTTTGGAGGATACAGAAAACAACATGGCACAGAATGGGCAAATCGGTGTCAATGGATGAAACGGGGAAGGAGTTGTAGTACAAGCAGATACGAGAACTCTATAGAGTTATGCAATGCCAATGATTGAGAAATTTGTGCCAGTGATTGTTCAGCCAGAGAATGCGGCTGAGGTATTTCACCCAAACCCAAACGTGATACAGGTGTTGACCAATTACACTACCTTCCATGGAGTACCAAATGAAGATCCTAGTGTACATGTCACTAACTTCTTGGAGATAGTCCACAGTCAAACCAGCAGGGGTACCTGAAGATAACATTAATCTAAAGTTGTTTCCATTCATTCTGAAAGACAAAGCGAATATATGGTTATTGTCTCTAGCACCAGGATCGATCCAAACTTGGACCGATCTGCTACAAAATTTATGAACATGTATTGCCCACCTGGGAAGCCACTACAAATGAGACAAGACATCATGAATTTCAAGCAAAAACCCACTAAAACTTTCGAAGAAGCTTGGGAAAGATGTAAGGAAGCACAAAGGAGATGCCCTCACCACGATATCACTCCGCTCGTACGAATGCATAGTATATATCATGCACTACTGCCGAGGGGTGAACATATGAGAGTTGATGCATCGATCAACGGATGTTTTGCATTGCTATCACCTGAAGAAGCTGAAGAAAAATTGGAGCAAATAGCACTTACAAGCCAATGGGGAACGCATCAAATTGAGACTGCAAAGGTAGCTGAAGACGTATTTGGAAAAGATACTTCTCAAAAGATCATATACAGCTAATGGCGATGAACGAGAAAATAGATGGCATGCAAGATCGCTTTGCCAAGGTAGAGAAAGTTCAATAAATCAAAGCAACCAACACCGAAGATCTGAACTATCTGGGGAGGCAAGAAAATCCTTATAGGGGCGGATATCGCCCAGGTTCTCATGACCACCCTGGTTTTCGACTAAGTGATCCTAATGGTGGAGAGAGACCAAGACAAAATGGTGGATTTATGCCTCAATTAAACAAGTCAGATGGTTGGGAAGCAGCCATGGATAAAATGAGCTCAATTGTGACCGACACGGTCAATCAACTCACAAAATCCATGACTGAGCTGAATACATATTTCACCACATATTGTCAGAAGAACGATACAAGACTGACCAATCAGGAAGCCTTAGTGCAGAATCTATCACACCAAGTGTGGCAGATCGCCAAACAAATGTCAGCCCGTCCTTCGGGAGGACTGCCAAGTAACACTAAGAATAATCCGAAGGATGTGAATGCAATTATGACTAGAAGCGGAAAGGAACTACCTGGACCAGTTATGCCAATTTTCCAGGAAGAATCAGAAAGCAAGCAGCAGTAGAACGCAACATAATCAGGAGAAAAAGAGAGGCCAGTAAATCGGGCACTACGCCGATTAACCGGGCATCTTAAAGTTCCATAGACGAGCAGGCAGAGCTGCAGCATGCAGCAGGTAAGTCTTCATGAACTGTAAATATTAATCCTGCTACTTTACCCTATCCTATTTGGAAATATAAACTGAATAATGATGATGCTCGTTATAAAAAGTTCATAGAAATGTTTATGAAATTGCAAGTAAATATACCTTTGGTAGAAGCTCTGGCCGGAATGCCAGAATACGCAAAATTCTTAAAAGTCGCAATCTTTACAAAAAATGAAATTGTTAGACCTTGAGACTATTTGCCTTAACAAGTAATGATCGGGAGTTTTGCAACGCAAACTGCCTCCTCAGTGTAAAGATCCGGGGAGCTTCCTCATACCTTGCACAATTGGAGGAGTATGCCTAAACAAAGCATTGTGTGATCTTGGAGCCTGTGTCAATTTAATGCCACTCTCCATCTTTCATAAGTTAGGCATGAAAGAGTTAAGCGAAACATCTATAACCCTTCAATTGGCCGATAGGTCTATGAAGCAACCGTGTGGAGTGGTGAAGGATGTTCTGGTGAAAGTCGATAGGTTCGTACTCTCCGTAAACTTTGTAGTGCTAGACATGGAAGCTAACCACGATGTTCCACAAATCCTTGGAAGACCTTTCCTAGCAACAAGTAAGACATTGATAGATGTTCATAAGGGTGAATTGTTTCGTAGAGTAAATAGGATAGCATAGTGTTCAATGTGATGAAAACAATGAAGTATGCACAAGATGAGGGAGAAGCATGTTACATGCTAGATGCCGTAGATGAGCTTGTTTTGGAATTATCAGCAAGTGGCACTAGACCCTGACGTAGCACCTATATCTACATGGCTTGGCTGTAGCGAAGGTCAAATACAAGAAGTAGAACCTATATCTTCTTTGGATTAAGGAGGAATAACTCATAGACTTTTATGGCATAAGTTTTTTGACTTACAATTGACTGGTAAGCTGCTAAGATCATCGCTGGAAGAGCCACCAAGGAACTTAACGTTGAAACCTTTGCCATCTCACCCGAAGTATGTATACTTGCAAGACGAAACTCTTCCCCACATAATTTCATCGTTACTATCACATTTAGAGGAGAAGAAACTTTTAAGTGTACTTAGAGAGCATAAGGGAGCATTCGGGTGGACGATTGTAGATATTAGAGGAATAAGCCCATCAGTATGCATGCATAAGATCTCAGTGGATATTAATAAGAAAGCGGTAGCACAACCTCAAAGAAGGCTGACGCCACAATTGAAGGTTGTTGTTAAGGAGGAAATTATATAGATGTTGGAAATGAGAATCATTTTCCCAATTGCAGACAGTGAATGGGTGAGCTCAATTCATGTGGAGCCCAAGAAATGAGGACTCACTGTCCAACCTAATGAGTTCGATGAGTTAATCCTTGTGAGGCTAATTACTGGACATTGAGTTTACATTGATTTTAGGAAACTGAATGACACAACTCGTATAGATCATTTTCCCCTACCATTCATTGACCAGATGTTAGAAAGATTAAGCGGTCATGCTTTTCATTGTTTCTTAGATGGATATTTTGGTTACTATCAGATCCATATTGCCTCCGAGGACCGAGAGAAACAACTTTCACATGTACATATGGAACTTTTACGTACAATCGCATGCCTTTTGGACTTTGTAATGCACCAGCAACATTCCAAAGGTGCATGATGTCATTATTTGCGGGCATGGTGGAGGACTTTCTGGAAATTTTCATTGTTGATTTTTCTATATTTGGAGATAGCTTTGATAAATGCTTAGACAACTTGAGTAGAGTGCTGAAGAGATGTGAAAAGACCAACCTTGTACTTAACTGGGAAAAATGCCTTTTCATGGTAACAGAAGGAATAATGTGGGGTCATAAGATTTCAAGGAAAGGAATGGAGGTTGATAAGGCAAAGTTAGAGGTAATAGAGAAGTAACCCCTTCCAACCAACTTAAAAAAGTTGGAGCCTTTCTTGGCCATGCAGGATTCTATAGGAGATTTATTAAGGATTTCTCTAAAGTTTCTAGACCTTTGATAGAATTATTTGCAAAGGATGTGCCTTTTGTATTTGGAGAAGAGTGCAAGCAATCATTCAACACATTAGAAGCAAATTATTACAACCGCCTCAATTCTGGTAGCCCCAGATTGGAACAAACCTTTTGAGCTTATGTGTGATGCAAGCGACACGGCCGTTGGAGCAGCTCTGGAACAAAGGGAGGATAAAATATTTAAGGCTAATTACTACGACAGTCGTACCCTTAACAGTTCCCAGAGGAATTGTGCGACTACAGTGAAGGAACTGTTAGCTGTTATATTCGTATTTGACAAGTTTTGACCATATCTGATAGGATGGAAAGTTACTGTGTTCACTGACCATGTAGCTCTGAAATACCTTCTAACCAAGCAAGACTCAAAGCCAAGATTTTTGAGGTGGATTCTACTCTTACAAGAGTTTGATGTTGAAATCAAAGATAAAAAGGGATCTGAGAACCAGGTGGCTGATCACCTGTCAAGATTAACTTTGCTAGAGGAAGAGCAACCGACTGAGATTAAGGAGAGCTTTCCTGATGAACAACTTTTTTCCGTCTTAGTAGTACCTCCAATTGAATCTCAGTCCCGATAAAATATATCAATAGTAGGAAATGTATACCATTGGTTTGCTAACATTGTCAATTATCTAGCAGGAAGGTACCTACTACCGTAATTCATGAATGTTGATAAGAAAAAGTTCTTACGGATCTGAAGCATTATTATTTGGATGATCCCTACCTATACAAGATGTGCCCTAATACCATTCTTAGGAGATGCGTCCATGATGATGAGATTCCAATTATTTTAAGCCAATGTCATTCTGGAGAAGTTGAAGGTCACTATGGGCCGGACAAGACAGCAGCAAAGGTACTACAATGTGGATTCTATTGGCCTACAATTCATAAATCTGCTTACAAGTTTACAAGAGCCTGTCATTCCTGTCAAATGACTGGTAACATTTCCAAGCGGAATGAGATGTGTTTGTCCCTTGAAAAGGCTTTGGTTAAGATTAGAGGGGGGGTGAAAAAACTTAACACTTAAAACTTTTGGAGTTAACAACTTCAGCAACTTCAGCAGCCTGCTGATAGCTCAGTAGTCTGCTGACTCTCAATAGTCTGTTGACTACTGACTTTACTGAATTTGTTGCAGCGGAATATATTTAAATTAAGCCTTATTACTTGTTAAAATATGATACCAAGTATTAGATACTCAGTAGTGTATGTGTGTGATTCAGTTGCTAGTTCAGTAGGTTGATGTGCTAAATGTACTAATTGCCGAATATAAATGCAGAAAGTAAGTAGGCAGATTTTATAGTGGTTCCAGGTGGTGTAATCCTATCAGTCCACTCTTCTCCAGTGATGTTGGAGGTAATTCACTAGAGATTCTTGAGGTAGCAGTTACAAAAATCCCTAAGTTGTTTGTCCTTCACCAATAACTATGGCTTCACAAACTGAACACTTGGAACAGGTAGGATTGCTGCTCCAAAGTCTTCCACTGGTCCTTGAAGGGTAGGATTTCCTCATCACCAGCTCCACCACAAACAACAGTCCTTGACACCCAAAGATGCTTCACTGTCTTTAGTAGATTTCTTGTAAAAGAAAGTTTGAATCAAGTATGTGATTCAGTCTTCAGCAGCTTGATCAAGATGATATGATCAGCAGCTTGGATTCTTCAAGTGTGTAAACTTGATGTAGCTTGATAGCAGATTACACTTGAAGATATTTCCTGGATCAGTAGCTTTAAGCTCAGTAGGGTCAGCAGGGTGATTCTTAGATTGAAATCTGATAGCTCAAGATAAATCTTTTATTTTCATCACTTGTATCAGAATTAGGAGTCCTCTATTTATAGTTAGGAATCCTTGTGACTTATGTTTGAAATTCAAACATAGCCGTTTCAGACTTGTCCCATCTTGACTTTCTTTTTGTCACTGTTCATAGTACTGACACTGTCAGATTGCTTTTTGAAAGTTTCCAGTATGTCCACCCATTGACTTGTATCCATTGGATAAAGGTCTAAATCTTCCCAACGTCCCTTTAATCCTAGCCATTGATTTGTTTGATAAAATCAGAGGTTGTTACCTGTCCTTATCCTTGTATTCTTCAAATGTAACCTTTGAATAATTCAAAATACATATCAGTAGGTTCTTGTGGGTATTAGTCTGTTGAAATCCATATCAGTCAGCTGATTCAAGTTGCTGTGTTTATAGAACACTGTAACTGACTTCTCTTATATCTAACTTTTAATTGTGAAGTTAGATTACACAATTTTAATCATAACCAAGTTCCAATCACCATTTAACTTGTGGAAATTAGACCTTGAACATAAGGTATATGTAATCAGTTTAGGTCATCACAGACTTCCCTAAATTCTGATTCCATATCCTTGACTTTAAATACTAAGTTTGATCCCTTATCCTTCAATAACTGAGTTTGAGCCCTTAGCCTTCATTCTTCAGCAGGTTCCTAAAATAGTCTACTGACTCAGGTACCCTACTGATATGGACAGGTCTGCTGATGAAAGTCAGCTGACCTTTTACAGTGCTTGTTTGATCAAACCTATACAAGATCAAACTCTAATAAGCCTATACATTTGATCTAGACAACTTTTTGCCTTTGCTCTATAACAGCTAGTCTGGCACTCATCAGTTAAACTTAAAATAAGTCCAACAATTTCCCCCTTTTTGGTGATGATGCGAATACCCTCCTTACGGAAAAGCAAAAAGAGTAAAAACAAAAACAGAACAAATTTAGTCATTTCTCATTATAATCATATTTGTTCAAAAAGTATTACCGTCTAGATTCAGCCGAAATAAAGCAGATGAATGTATGTTGATCTAGTTTCTTCTTTCTCTTTCTTGCCTCTCCTTCTCTTGTTGTTCTTGATATTCCTTTTTTTCTCTAACCATTTGTCTCATCCATTCATTTTCTATAAGGGAAAAATCAATATGGGGGTTGACTTCTTTCCACCACTTCCATGCCTCAGGTAGAGTAAGGTTGATCTGATGTACTCTAAAGCCTAAATGCATGTATAATTCCTTGAATTCATTTAGTGATTCCCTTGCTGGTGTGGTAGGAAGACTTCTTCCACCTCTAGATCACAAGGATTTGACTCTTGCTTCCCAAAATTTCAAACCCAAAAAAGAGTTTAGTCCTTCATGAAAGCCCTTGTCATGATAAGGTCTCCTCTTATTATAGTACAACTTCTTGTATTCCTTGAAGAGATCATTAGTCAGCTGAAGTTGCCAGGTGCAGGCTCTCTAAATGCATTGGTGTCAGCCTCTCATCTCTTCTGTGCAAAAATTCTGGCAGCCTCTTTTGCTACTGTTGTTTGGCTCTCTTCCCCCTTATTGACATCATCAACAAAACGGGACAGTAGGCCATGAACATGTAGGATGTAATATCGTTGGATGGATCATGGATCCACCCGATTACGCAGCGGAAAGTACAAGAACTAGATCTAAACAATCAAAGCACATAAAATAATAGATCTAACCTACGACGGGGTTAGATTACCAACCTTTTTATGGTGCAAAACGCCAAGAACAAGGTCAATCCAATCCGATCTAGTTGAGAGCCTAGTTGGGAAGCCAAAGTCTTCCAACATGTGTCTCCAAGCACCACCAGATGGATGGTGTTTCAAGCCGCTTGACCTCCTCGATATGCTACCTGAATAATCCCGAGGATTATCCGAACTCGAAACCCTAATGTCGAAGCCGAAAATTCTAAGCTTCAAACACTCATCTAAGTCGCATGTCATGTGTGTATTGAGGCTTGGGAGAACTCTCTTTATATAGGAGAGTAATCCTTGTCCTCCAAGGATTTAATAATTAATACAAAATCAATTATAATAATCCTTATTAAATAAAAGATACTCCTAGAATAAATCTAGATTATTTAAGGATCAATCTAATATTTTTTTCCTTAATTAATTATTCAACAAATAAATAATTAAATTCTTGTACCATAATTATCCAAGAAAAAAAAAATTCTTGATAACCAAACAAGTAATACACGCCACTTTTATATTTGACCAATTAGGTCAAAAAGTCAACACACTAATTTGTGCCGAGTCCACGAAAAATGTCTTTTCCTTGTATTTAATTATTTAGTCCAACTAAACAATTAATCCACATATCAATTAAATAGTCCAATCCAACTATTTAATTATAATTGAGGTGAAACGATGTGAAAACATATGCTATGTTAGGAGCCACGTCGGGGACCATGGACCCATATTCTGTAGCTACAATAAGTTAAATAATATTATCCGTCATACCGAATATTAATATTCACTCTATTAATTCCGGGATTACACCACCATAAACCCGAAACTGAACTCTGCCGAATATAGATAACTTACACTCAACCATGAGTTTATAAGGTTTCCACTGATATAATCATTACATACAGATAAATTCTCCATAGACTGTTCGTTTCGTTTCGGGATATCTCCATAAACCCTTCTCGAAACCTCTTATCCTTATTTACCATTAACCCCCTAGTGATCAATTAGTTCATAACTAATATAATATGAACTCCCGGGATCGATCAGTTTCTAGGATTAACAAATAAGGGAACTGTCTGGCTACTTCCCAAGGGAAGGAATGGATTCCATATCTGTGATAGCACAGACTACTCACTCATCCTAAAATAGAGCCAACGAGAAGTGTTGGACCACATACTACAAAGTGATCCTTACTAACACATCAAACCCTACCCTAGTCTAAGCGGTTATGCAGATCACCTCAGATGAGATTAATCCATATATGATCATCTTGTGATTCGATAAGACTTCTCGATTACGGAATTATATCGAGAACTCAAATCAAATCGGTCCAACCCTATATGATTATCATCATATATAAATGCCCCACTAGGTACCCTATTACCGACAGTACGGATAGGACTGTCACACCTAAAGTGTTCTGGGCGTATTATTAGCAAATTAATCATGAGACCCGTACTCAGATTAATAAACGCTACGGAATAAATTAATTTTAAGTACATCTCACTAACTCAATCCTCTTGTGTATAGCTATACACTGAGTTATGTGATTACATAAATGAGGTACTTAGCGTTTTCAGTAGTGTCTTATTATAAGCATTCATGCATATAATAAGATGAATTATTAATTCTGTCATAAAATCAATTAGATAATTGTCTTTCGGGCACTACACCTAACAATCTCCCACTTGCACGAAAGGCAAGTGGATTAATTGTTTTAGAGCACACCCTTTATATCTATATCTACAATATTCTCCCACTTGCTCAAAACAAGTGACACATATCCCTCAAATATGTACCCTCCAAGCGCATCTTAGTAATTCATCATTCCAAGCACGACCGGAGTGTGCCGCCGTAGGGTAGGTCAGTGACCCGGCGCGTACTTAGAATCCGAATACCATGTGACATGGTACACTGATCAGGTAGGTTGGCGTCTTGGGTCAATCTTTGGGATTGAAACATCGCCTTTCCATCTAATCCAGTGGTACACTTTCAATATGCCTTTGAGTCAACACTGAGGACAAGATCGACTTAACGATCATCCTTAATCCATCATAAAGTCAGAATCAGTGTCATCACTTATATTCTAGTTTGCACCTGAATATACTAGAATATTATTCCTCATTCTCCCGAAGAGACTTGAGGATTCACTAAACATCCCATTTCGTATTCATCTGCAGGTTTAGATAACCATTCCTGAGAGGTAGGGTAGACTACATCATTGAATGTTGCATAAATGCAAGAATATCTTAACCAGGTGAATGGATGGGATTGCCAATAATCAATTCTCGAGAATTTGAGCGAATCAAATCCTTAAGAATGAATCCCGATGGCATGTCAGACTCTGACTTCAGATAACACACCCATGTTGTTTCCAACTGATTCAGTGTTACCATTCACAAACATTAATCTACATACTACTTTACTAATATTGATGCCCAGTCTACGAAAGACATATCAATATTCTGGTAAAGTCCACATATTAAAATATATGACTTTGAAATGACCTAGAGGTTTGCTTTAATCCCCAAAGGATATAAGCTATGGCAGACATCCTGCTAAAGGTTCTTTCTGAATAAATTAAGATACCGTTAGTCTCGCAAAAAGGTCTTAGGGAATCACCCCTATTTTCTACGTTGTAACGAATCCGTTATTTGTTCTTTGCTAAAACCCTTATGTTCTGAATAAATTCAGATTCCGTTGTTCGGCAAGGAAGTCTTAGGGAATCACCCCTATTTCCCGCTTTCTGACGAAATCAAGCAAGACTGAGTGGTAAGAGAGATCACGGTCTGGTTAACTCTCTACCTTGTGGGGAATCACCCCTATATTTTTTCTCAGCTTTGCATTGAAAGTTAAACTTTCCTATTATTCGACTATTCTCCGTGTAGTTCTAATTACTCCCACTGTGCCTGAGATACTCAGGTGGTTCTACAAGAGTTTCAACAGAAATGGAGTATCAAACTCCATTCACAGGGTTATGGCTTTTAAAACAACCTCTATGATCAGGATCCTACACAGCCCACAATGGACTATGGGTCATCAATCTACTCTATAGACCGTAAGGTCTTGCAATGGGTAATGGACAAACCATACTCCCACTACGTTCGGGGTGGATCGATATACTGATCTAGTTTAGTAGTTTTTATTAGTGTTATCACCAACTGCCGGTGTTGGATGTGGACTGAACAAATCCGTTAGTAACAACTTGAGTACAAATACTTCAAGATCTAAAGTTGTTATTTTATAGACTCTATCAGACCGAGTTTGACAGTATAACCGTCATTCTCTGATTTTACGAGTTTTATAACCAACCTTTACTCAGTGCATTAAGATATTTCACGACATGAACGTGTACGCAAAATTTCCAGTCCTACCTTCAAGAACTCGGTGCTAAATGCCTCTATTTACGAAAGTGGGGTGAACCGAATTCACTCCTTATCCATAAATGCGTAGGGATCTTTTAGGTAGAATTCTCGTTTTTTCATTACAACGTAAACCGTTATTTTGCAACCAATATCTTAAATAAGTTTAGCAGTGTATCGTAGCACATCAATAACTATATAAGGAAAATTTATGGTGTATCCCTTAGTGAAAACATTTCACTAGGAGGCGGCCGAGCATCAGTCCCGAAGACTACGCAATAACCTATTTCTGAGTATGGAATACTCTATCTCTGGTGAAATCAGAGATTTTCTCCAAATATTTTGGATAAACTCACCGGAGTTTCGAGTAGTTATCAGACAATATGTCACCACTCAGATGCTCCCACTAGCTTGTATCTTTCATATGACCCAGAAGGTCAATATGAACAAGCTATGTAACTTCTTTAAATCTATTACCCTTTTCCCGATTGAAAGGAAACTTAGTCATTGTTCCTTGAGACAGTGTTCTGTTTACTGGGAGATAGGAATCACCCTAAGCCAGTCTTCAGATCTTGTCTTTATAAAGCATACACTAATTAATAGAATAGAAAGAAGTGTTTATCTAAATGTGGAAACCATTTGAGTTTATATAGTTTAAGATGTGTTACTAATAACTTTTTAGCAATGCCTAGTGGTTTTGACTTTATCAAACAATAGTCCGAGTCTTGGATTCATGCTACGAATGTTATATTTATCGTCAATAAGACAAACAAATTATCCTATTGAAAATGAATACGTTCGTTCCAACGAATCCGAAACAGAAAATGAATTTTCTGTGATACTCAGGAATTGAATCCGAGATTCATTTCCCTATATCACTCCCACTAGTCTATCTGAAATAACTACCCATTGTCTATTTAATTTATCGTTTAATGCAAGGCTAACTAGTTCTTCCAAAGAACTTAGCTTTGAGAAAATTGCTAAGGATGCATTGGTCAGTGATCCGAAATTACTTTCCTTATCCTCTTATTTTCAATTTATTAATTTTCTGGTTTATCCTTAAAAGTACTTAGTTTAGATGACTAACACATATAAACATTCTTTCCCATTCTCGACTTTCCTTAGATGGAAACAGTCTTGAACTAGTAGTTCGTTTGAGTAGACACTACACTTGAACTGTGGGATGTTCAGTGTTACTTGCTTGGACTATCGATTTTTCTAATCGTCAAATCATAAGGCCAAAGCTCCCACTAGTTTATCGGTTCCAAATACCGTCTAACTAGCAGCACTTTGTATTTATGATTATTCAAGATTTAGAAAATCACTCAGAACTAAGCTCCCACTAGTTTATCAGTTCCAAATAATGTCTAACTAGCAACGCTTTATTCTTGTTTTTCCGATAAATGGAGAAACTCATGTGCAGTCTATTACACATTTCTAATGATTTAGAAAAACAACAAATCATAAGGCTAAGGCTCCCACTAGTTTATCGGTTCCAAATACCGTCTAACTAGCAACGCCGTATGTATATGATTTTCCAATTTTTTAATTTAGAAATTTATTGTGTAATTAGACTTTTAAAATTCACTAAATGAATTTTATTTATATAGTCCTAAATCATCTTTTGTAAACTAAGTACGGTCGTTTCTCGTTTTACACGAGCGACATCCGTGACATACCTATACTATGTCACTTAAGTTTTTAAAGGCTCAAGGGAAAAATCTCTTCTAAAAAAGTAACTGCATTCTTTTGATAATTACAACGTACTTGTTACTTCCACATTTTTAATGAAGTCTTATTACTAACAGTTTAGTTGCCTAGAGATTAACGTTGTAAAATAAATATGACAGAAAGTTAAATTCAAAAGTAAATTTTCACTACTAGATTTTTATTTTAGGAATGATAAACTATAAAAAAGTTTATCCTACCTTTTCAAGGATTTAACCTCGCATAGTATTGTCCGAGAGGGTCTATATCAGCACTATGACGGTTAAACTGAGCAATCTCTCTCAATGATTAAGCTTCGAGAATCGAACATCTCACGGGAATCAGACATCCCGGACCTTAATCATTGATTACCTTCCTTTTCTAGCCTAGATATTTCAAAAATATCCATAAAGAGTGTGACCTACTATAGCAGATCTCAGAGTACGACCCGAGTATGCCTACGAGGGGCAGGTCAGTGACCCGGCGAGTACCCGATATCCTATCCTTTCGGAGACCAAGCCCTGAATTTTGATAGCGGTGAACACCATCCGAAGGGGGCCGAAATCAAAGCGGCACGAGGTGTCACCATTCTCTCACGTGCTTGCATCTATAGTAGAGGCCGTGGGGTTGGATGTCGCCTTCCCCGCTCCCACTCAATAATTTGAAAAAGTGGTGGGTTTACTAATTACGGTTTCGGTCTTGACAATAAGAAACAATAATCAAAGTACTCCGAACATGGTCGGTAAAGTATGCAAGCCTACGCCGTCTTATTCGTTGGAACATATGTGACTGTCGGTCGGATCCGGAAAGAGAAGCCCCGTTTAGCCCGAAGGCTTATCGGATATCCTAAGTCTTGTCGAAACCCCGTGCAAACGTCACATGTGGAGTGGATTCAATCGAGCCATTGCTAAGTTGAACTCGCCCAACCATGGTTAGACCATTTCCGAACCCATGTACTAAGATTTTCCGATTTCTATGTTGTCAACCAAAGCGTAATCTCATATCTGTTTAAGGTAGGTTCACCGAAAACTCAACGATTTATCTAAGTGGGATTCACCGAGAATCCATCACTAAAATCGCAACGATTGACAGAACCCGGTTCCTCGGTTTTAATAATTAGTTACTTAATTAATTAACTACCACATATTAATTAAAAATTCTTTTTAACTAATTATACGAGTTATACATGCTTAATTTATTCGAAATAAACTAGCTACATGTATGCATTGGAGTGGAATCATGATATGATGCATGTCATGGCAATTTTCCGGTTTCTATCACATAATTTCGATCATACACGGAAAAAGATGCGGAAAAAATAAACACCGAGATAGATCGTTGGTACTGTTAAGGGTGAATTTATACGATTTATAACGCTAAATTTTATGATAATTTCCCTCATGTTCGTATGAATTTGCATAAGAAACGAGTGTTTAATGGATTTATTGAGTAAATGACGTTTTCAATGAGTTAATCGCAAAATAGGTTGAATTTTGTGCTTTAATTGTGATTTTATGATTATTTGAGCGATATTACATTTTGCGATGTTTTTGTGTTATAGATACATGCTTGAGGCTCAAAAGATGATCAAAAGTTGATTAAGTTCGAGCTAATTGATGATAAAAGAGATAATGAAGGAATTGACAAGAAGAAAAGAGATAAAGATCAAAGAAATCAGAATTCGATCATATTGGACTGGCGTCCAAAATCTCCGTCCAGTGGACGGGCGTCTGATGAAGTGAACGAGCGTCCAGGATGACATCTTTGATTCAGGAAGTTTGGACGCCAGAGTGGACGCTGGGTGGACGAGCGTCTGGTCATGACTCGGCCCGATTCAAAGTTTTATTGAAGAGTGGACGGGCGTTCAAGGTTTCAGACGGGCGTCCGGTAGCCGACTTTGCTTAACCGACTTCAACTTCTATATAAGGCAGCGTATTTTCTCCAGAATCACAACACATTACTCAAACCCTAAACCTAGGGGCGGCTCAACTGCGTTTTACTTTAGTTTTCATCCAGTTTTTATGCTTTTAATTTCTAGATAAACAACTTCAAATTTATGTAATTTTCTCAAGCTTTTCGAGTTGATCAAGTGATGTTGAGAGGCTAAAGCCTTATCAAACGAGCATTGTGAAGCCATCCAACACGTTTTGATTCCGTTTCTGCGATTATATTGTGAGTTCCATCTTAAGTTGTTTCCTTTATCATCGTTTTATGTTGTTTAATTGCAATTGTATCGAAAGACTTGCATGTTTTGATTGTTTATGTTGATGAAAATCTCTATAAACCCTAGATCATCATTATGAAGGTATGGTTGTTTAATCTATCATAACGAGAGTTAATAGGTTAAATTGCTAGGTTAAAGTTCACACCTTTATTAGTAAAATCGTTAATCTTAGATCGAAAGATATAGATTAGTAAGTGAATCACCTAAGAAATTAGGGTTCATGCTTTAGACAAGGAAAAACCACAACTTGGTTAGAAAACGCAATATAATCGAGATAGGAATTGATACTTGTTAGGATAGGTGGATCAATCGCTCGTTTGTTTGTTAAAATCTGAATTTAATCCCGTGAAACTTGAATTGCCTAGTTTAGTTACTTTTATTTCATAATTACTTTAAGTTTAATAGTTCGCAACCCGTATCTTTCCTGGCTTTAGATCATATCTTCTGCCCAGTTTTACGTTTTAGTTAAGTTTGTTTTCAGTTTTGTTTAGTTTTATCCACTGTTTAGTTTAGTAATCGTGACATAGGTTAGTTAGTTAAACAAAAACCAGGATTAGCAAACTCCAGTTCCCCGTAAGATCGACCCGGTATCAACCTCTTTACTATGATCCTTGCACTTGAGGTATATCGGATTATAAATTTATTACTTGTTTGTTTTGTTAATAAAATCCGTGAACAAGTTTTTGGCGCCGTTGCAGGGGAACCGGACGGTTGTCTAGTTTTTGTTTTTCGTTTTTTTCTGTTTGTTTCTGTTTTTCCTATTTTTATTTCGTTTTAAATTCCTGTTTTAGTTGATAATTGTTTTAGGTAGTTGTTAAGTAGATAATTAGGGTTTAGTTAGGGTTTAAGACCTTCCTTAGTAGTTTCTCTCGAGATTAGATCGTCTTTCTTTCTGCTTTTACTGCTCTTTTCTGTCTTACCTTCTTTTCTTTTCTGCAAATTTCTGCTTCTGTTCTAGTTTTCCCGCTACCAAACGGGCGTCTGAATATCTTGGACGCCCGTCCGCTGGAAAATTTTCAATTATGTTCTGTTTTTAACCACTTAGACGAAGTCCCATAAGATTTGGGCGCCCGCTCAAGAATTCGCGCTTTCGATTTGAGCGTTTGGATCGATGGCGCCCGTCGGTCCAAATCCACCCGGACGCCCGTCCAAACCCTTGGACGTCCGTCTGGCCCCCCTTTTCCTTCAATAATTTTGTTCCCTTTTTCTTTCCATTTCTTTTCTTTAGGCTTTTAATTTCTTAGTTTTTAGGCTTCGCTTTCACTTGTTTTTGGTCCGGTTTATGCAAACTCGGAGTCAAAAGGACCGTTATTATACACCCACGACCCGAGCGAACCGTAGTCCGCCAAACAGCGGATTTTCCGTTCTGCGGTTCGCGCGCAGACGAGCCGAGCAAGATCTTGAAGATCAACTAGCAAAGGAAATCACCGATTTTGTGATAATGGCCACTAATAATAGACGACGCGTTGGCGGACTACGCCATGCCAGCGAAGTCAAAGTCAACCCGTCTATTGTTATCCCAACCATTACCGCGACAAACCTTTGAGCTAAAGCCAGGACTTATCCGGATGATGCAGCACGCATCAATTTTTCATGGCTATCAATCAGAGAATCCGCATACCCACTTACATACGTTCTTAGAGATATGCGGTACTACACGCATCCAAGGAGTAAGTGAGGATGCTATCAAGCTAAAACTTTTTCCATTTTCTCTAGAAAGGAGAGGCTAAAGAGTGGTACACCTCTCTCCCCTCTGAATCTATCACCACCTGGCAGAACTCGAAAAGGAGTTCTTGAGTCAATATTTTCCACCTTCAAAGACGGCCCAGTGTTTAAATGAAATATTCACTTTCTATCAGAAAGAGAATGAATCCTTCTTCGAATGTTGGAAGAGATTCAAGTCTCTTCTTAGAAAGTGTCCCCACCATGGCTTGCCACTGGGAAGGCAAGTCAACACCTTCTTTAAAGGATTGACCGAGCTTACCAAAGGCATGGTCAATAGTTCTTCTCGGTGGGGCATTCTCTCAAGAAAACACCAAGAGGATGGGCATTGTTTGAGGACATTGCAAAGTATAACTATGCCCCCTCTTATCAAGGAATCCAAGCACCTCCTCCTCCCAAGGTTGAGGAAGTCAATTTGCAAAGTTTGATCGCCATGCTGCAGAAGCAGATGGCAACACCTCAAGTTTCAAATCCGGTAAATCAAACTTCCTCTTTTCCACAGAACCCTCGGTTTTGTACTCGCTGCAATCTTTGTCGACCGCCATATGAATGGCCAATGTCAATTTAATCCCCCTGCACCTTATCAAGTGAATGTTGTTCATGATTATGGACAGTACAATCAAGTCACATGTCAGAATTGTGACGAGGTAGGGGACACTTCTAGATTCTGTCCTATGAACGGACAGAATGCTGAAGTGAATGCATTATATGGCCAGAACAATCAAAGGTTCAATAAGTTTTCTGGCCAGAACAATTTTCAAAACCAAGGGTTTAATCCATCTTCAAGTTTTAATCCTAATTCGAATTTTAATTCGAATCAAAATTTCAATAGAAACCCTGGTTTTAATCAGAACCAGAACTCGAATTTTTCCAATCCTTCTCAAAGGTTCAATCAGAATTGGCCTTCCAATTCAAATCTTGCAGTCCAAAGTCGGCCCAGCCAGCCCTACTCTCCAAATTTCCAAAACTCTCAAGGCCCCTCCCAATCTACCAATCTTGAAGCTAAATTGGAGGAGCAAAGTAAATCAATGAAGAATCTTGAGAGACAAATTGGGCAACTGGCTGAATAGTTAGCTTCAAGACCCCCAGGGCAGCTGCCCAGTTTCACCGAGAAGAATCCAAAAGGTGGTCAAGTTGCTCAAGCTGACTTAAACAAAGGCTCATGTACTGACCTCGTGCCATCAATTCAATACGGTAAAGAAGAGGCCAGTGCGATGAACCTTAGAAGCGGTACTCAAGTTAGTGGTCCTTCCCATCAGGGAAACCACTAGCCCCTCCTGCCATTGATAAGGCAGGAGGGGAAGCCGATCACCTACACTCCCCTCAACTGCAAGTAAAGACTCAGGTAGCTGAACCCCTGAGAGGTGAAGAAGTTGGAGATCCTCAAGTGGCTGATCCCTTGAGAACTGAAAAAGCAAGCGAAAGTCAGGAGGCTGATCCCCTGACTACAAAAAGATCTGAAAAAGCTGTTCGATGGAAGGATCTGGAAGATAAAGCTGTAAGTGCATCCTCAAAGAAAGTATTTTCTGAGAGTGACCTTAAGAAGCTTCCATTTCCACCGAGAAAGAGTAACATTCCCTTGATTGAGGACAAAAAGTACGAAAAGGTGCTGAACCATTTGAAAAATACTCAGGTAAATCTTCCATTATCAGAAGTCTTGGTCGAGATGCCTAAGTATACAAAATTCATCAAGGATGTTGTGTCTTCGAAAAAGAAGTTAGCAGGCATGGAAAGGCAAATTGGTGAGGATTGCTTCATGATTAATTATGAAGACTTACCAATTAAAAGAGGTGACCCAGGCAAGTTCGTACTTACAGTATTAATGGGAGGTCTAGTCTTCCCTAATTCGTTGTGTGATCTAGGTGCCTCTATAAGTCTTATGCCAATGTCTCAGTATGCAACAAATCTGGTTTACAAAGCCTTCTAGAACCCACTACTATGAGTTTACAACTCATTGATAGATCTTCTAAGAAAGCTTCAGGATCCCGAAAGATGTTTTGGTTGATTGATAGATTTACCTTTCCAGCTTGATTGGTATGTTTTAGATATGGAGAAAGATGAAAACGCTCCCGATTCTTGAAGACCTTTCTTATCTACAGCCAGAGCCCTCATCGATTGCGATGGTGGGCAAGTGACTATCCGATTTGGTGATCAAGAGGTGCGTTACAAGGTCTTAAAGTCCATTCAAGTACCCTCTGGCCCTCCAACCGGCTTTTCCATTGATTATACGACGGATGATTTCACCGATTATATGGATAAGCAAGTCATGGTCAGAGAGCGAATATGAGCAATTGGTTGACAACCTAAATACTCATGGTGTGGTTAATCTAGATCAATTAGCAGCTGATTTTGAGGAAGAATTGTTGGAAGGAGAAGCTTTGGCAGTGGGACCACAGAGTAAACTCAGTGATATTGAGTTGAAAAGTGGAGATCTTAAGTCAAGTTTGGAAGACCCCCCTGCTGATTTGGTTTTGATGCCGTTGCCTAAACATCTTAAGTATGTGTTTTTAAGAGAAGGTGACAAACTTCCGTTAATCATATCCGCCAAGCTGTCTCGACTAGAAGAGATGAAATTGATCAACGTCTTGAAACGAAATGAAAGTGCTTTTGGTTGGCAGGTAGGAGATATCAGAGGGATATCTCCTGACATCTGCATGCATAAGATCAAGACAAATGAGGGTGCTAAATGTGTAAGACAGCCCCAGAGGAGGCTCAACCCTCATATGCAAGAAGTCGTTAAAAAGGAAATTATCAAACTGCTGGACATTAGAATCATTTATGCCATCGCTAATAGTGAATGGGTTTCCCCGACTCAAGTAGTTCCCAAGAAAGGAGGAATTACGATTGAGAAGAATGAGAAGGGCGAGGAAATAGCATTGAGACTTGTCACTGGTTACAGAGTCTGCATCGATTATCGAAAGCTCAATGAGGTAACCATGAAAGATCACTTTCCCCTTCCATTCATTGACCAGATGCTTGAGCGTCTGGCGGGACACGCATTCGACTGCTTCCTAGATGGCTATTCAGGATACTTCCAAATACCCATAGATCCAGCTGACCAAGAAAAGACCATTTTTACCTGCCCTTATGGTACATTCGCTTACCGGCGAATTCCATTTGGTCTCTGCAATGCCCCCAGCTACATTTCAAAGATGTATGCTGGCTATCTTTGACGGCTTGTAGAGAATTGTATGGAGATCTTTATGGTCGATTTTTCGGTCTTTGGTCAGTCTTTTGATGATTTCCTTGACAATCTTGATCAAGTGTTATCCAGATGTGTAGAAAAGAACTTAGTGCTCAATTGGGAGAAATGCCATTTCATGGTAGATGAAGGAATAGTTCTTGGCCACAAAATCTCCGCCAAAGGTATAGAAGTTGACAGGGCAAAAGTAGAAGCTATCGAGAAGATGAGCTATCCCAAGAATGTGCGTGAAGTTAGAGGCTTTCTTGGACATGTCGGTTTCTACAGAAGATTCATTCAAGACTTCTCCAAGATAGCCAAGCCCCTGTCTACTTTACTAAAGGAAGACGTTGAGTTCAATTTTGATGAGAGCTACAAGCAAGCGTTTGAGGAGCTTAAGGATCGTTTAATATCTGCTCCAATTCTTATATCGCCTGACTGGAACTTACCCTTTGAGCTTATGTGCGACGCATCAAACTATGCTGTTGGTGCGGTCTTAGGACAAAAGATCAAAGGGAAATTCCATCCTATCTATTACGCCAGTCACACTTTGAATCCTTCTCAAGTTAACTATACGACCACTGAAAAGGAATTATTGGCCGTAGTCTTTGCTATGGACAAGTTTCGTAGTTACTTGTTGGGAGCTCAAGTTGTTGTGTGGACTGATCACGCTGCTTTGCATTATCTGATGACTAAGAAAGAGGCCAAACCGTGCTTACTACGGTGGATACTGACCCTACAAGAGTTTGACGTTCAAATTAAGGACAAAAAGGGCAGTGAAAACGTAGTGGCTGATCACGTTTCTAGAATGTTAAGTGAGGAAATGGATGATCCAGATGATATAGATCTTTACTTTCCTCTAGAGAACATTATGCTAATAGACGGTTGTCCTCCTGATGTTCCATGGTATTCTTCCATTGTAAATTACCTTCATGCCCGATATCTCGATCCAGAATTGTCTTATCGGAGAAGAAAAAGTTCTTCTCTGATTTGAAATCTTCGTTTGGGATGAACCTTATCTGCTTTAAGATCTCAGAAAGATGGTCCGCTTAGAAGATGTGTTCCGTAATGAGCAACACGATATTATTGAGCAAAGGCCACAGTGGACCCACCTGAGGTCACTTTGGTCCGTGGAAAACCGTTGCCAAGATCTTCCAATCCGGTTTCTATTGGCCTACGATCTTTAAGGACACATAAGCTTTCTGTAAAGCTTGTGATAGGTGCCAAAGAACCGGTACTCTGACAAGACGTTTCGACATGCCATTGAAACCCATCCTAGAATGCGAAGTCTTTGATGTATGGGGTATCAATTTTATGGGACCATTCCCATCATCTTGCGGTAACAAATACATCTTAGTCTACGTAGACTATGTGTCTAAATGGGTGGAGGCTCAAGCCACTCTTCACAATGATCATAAGACGGTCATGAAATTTCTAAAGAAAAATATCTTCGTGAGGTTTGGATGTCCACGTGCCTTGATCAGTGATGAAGGGACACATTTCTGCAACCGACCCCTAGAGAAAGTTCTTGAAAAGTATGGTGTACGTCATAAGACGGGCACACCATACCATCCGATGACTAGTGGTCGGGTTGAGAGAAGCAACCAAAGCATTAAGAAAATCCTGGAAAAAACGGTAAACAGTCATAGAAAAGACTGGAGTTTGAAGTTGGATGATGTACTATGGGCATATAGAACTGCCTATAAAACCCCTATGGGTACATCTCCATATCAAATGGTCTATGGAAAGCCATGTCATCTGCCTGTCGAGTTAGAGCATAGAGCTTATTGGGCGACGAAGTTTCTACACTTTGATTCCCAATCTTGTGGAAAACATCGACTGCAGCAGTTACATGAGTTAGACGAATTCAGACTCCAGGCCTATGAAAGTGCCAGGATTAGTAAAGATAATATGAAACTACTCCACGATGCTAAGATTAAAAAGAGAGAATTTCGAGTCGGCGAACAAGTTCTTCTATAAAATTCTAGGTTACATTTGTTTCTGGAAAGTTGAGGACACGTTGGTCCGGTCCTCCGAGATTCTCCGAATTATTCTGAGGCGTTCTAGAACGACGAGGTTATGGTGACCAGCCGCCCGAGTGAATGGTCAAAGGTGTAAGCACTACAATGGTGAACCTAAAGAAAAGCCTTTGACTGTCCGTTGCCTCGATATCCTCAGGTGTGGTGCTACGGAAGTCGAAGAATTCGATGAGTTTTCACCCGACCTGTTTTCAGAAGATGGCGGTAGTTGTCAAACTGAAGAAGTTCTAGCTGGTAGTTGGGACATGGAAGAACTTGAGAGGGAGCGTCGGTTGAAGCGTCATCAGAAGGCTCAGAGAATGAAAAAGTCAACCATGGGGAAGTTTAAGCGTGTTTGGAAAGCTATTAAAAGTTTCACCCCATGTGTTAGATGCTGTTTCTGCAGCCACACTACTTATCAGAGCTTACACGAGGTAGTGGCTGGCAGAAAAGTCAAATGGCCTGATCCAGGCTGAGCTTAAACGGTGTCGAGCTAACGACATTAACCAAAAGCGCCAATATGGGGCAGCCTAGATATCGTTCTTTTAGTTATTCTTGTTTTATGCTTTTAGTATTTAAGTTTAGTTTATTTGTAGCCTTATTAAGTTTTTGTTTTATCTGTCAGTTAGTTGTGCTTTCTAGATATGGATTTCGGTGTTCAGCCAGAGGATCGGAGTTACCTTTCCTTAGGAAGATTCCACTCATTATTGTAGATGATGGACCGGGAGGGACTATAGTGTTGCACGTAGATTTTGACATTAGTACCCGCGTCAAGACTGTCACCTATGTTCTCATTGTTCCCTACTATTCGGGAGGTGGAGACTTCACTACTGAGGAGTTGCAGGAGGCTCTAGGACGTCCGTACACGATCCTCAATGATCCGATGCTGACAGATTTAGCGCTAGTGCTGCAAGCTGAACATTTTTGAGGTGTTGATGTAGCTGGTGAGGATTGGGGTTTGCAGGATGAGTGTGACTTCCCTCCGGCGATTGACATGCTCCGCCATCTTATTCGAGTGATAGATTGGTCGGAGATTTATGAGGACTAGCGTGGTTAGGTTATTTCGTCGAGCAAACGACGTAAAACAAAAGCGCTTGGTTGGAGGCAACCCACTGTTTTCTATTTGTTTCTATTTATTTTCTAGTAATTTTATATACTTCGTTTGATTTTTATTTGTATTTTTGAAGTTTTATTTAAGTTTAATAAGAAAGTGCAATTTTGAATTTGATTTGTATGGAAATTTTATAATTTTTGCACTTATACTGCTTGGACGCCCGTCTGCCTTGACCAATTTTTGGAGGAGCGTCCACTAAGCCTGGACGCCCGTCTGCTTTATTCCCTCCAATCATGTATGTGATTTGAATGTTTGGACGAGCGTCTGGTAATCAGGACGCCCGTCCAGTTCATCTAGTTCCCCAGTGAACGCCCGTCCACTGAGTTGGACGAGCGTCCAGCCCCTGTCTATATATACGCCCTCAGCCCATGAACATTCACATTTCCAGAATTTCAAATCGCAAAAACCGACTTTTTGCCTCCTCTCGACCTAAATCCTTCGACATTACACCAAATTGGGCGCTTTAAGTTGTTATAGGCCGCATTTGATCCCTTCTTTTCACTTTTCAAAGCCAAACTCCCCAACACGCCATATCTTAGGAGAATCGGCACCCTCCTCAGTCCGACTTTTTGGTGAAAAAAATTCGATTTTGGAGGCCGTATTTGTGTTGTTTGGACTCGTTTTCATCTCGATCAACATCTACTCACCCTACTTGGTAAGTTAGTAACAACTTTTCTAGATTTTATTCACGTTTTTGTGAGTTCGTTCTTCGGGTCGGCTCGTTCACTTGAATACTACCTTAATTCGTTTTTTTTTTTTCTGGTTTTGTGTTTCTTTCTGCTCTGTTATGATGATGTGGTGTTGTGATGGGTGGTGAATGGGTTGCTTGGTGATGATTATGGTTGTGGTTTTGGTTTGGTTGTTTTGAAATCCCGCTTTGGATGTTAAACGGGTATCTTGTTGCAAATTGGGATTGTTTTGGTTTAGTCTAGGCTTGAATAATGGTTCATAAGAAAGCAGTGGTGAAGAGGCATGGTAAGGAAGTGGCCCGGGAGGCCGGGAGGAAGCGTAAAGAGATTGATCCTACCTTAGTTGATCCTAACCGAGGTATTAGTATTCGGGAGCAACCTCATAGAGCCACCCAAACTAGGGCTACTTTGAGAGATGAACCAACCTCAGACTCTGAGACGGATGAGGATGTGCCATTGGCACGGATGCACAGGGTTCCCCGAGGTGGAGGGTCATCTAGGGCTGAGGATACTGTAGAAGCTACCCGGGAAGAGGAACCGGCTGCACCTAGGGCTACCCAACCTAGAAAGAAAGCTAAAACCGTCGCTCCCATGCCATTGCCTCGTAGATTCGTGAACCCTAGAGCCCACGATGCCTATACTAAACATTATTTCTCGAGGACAATGTTGATTGAGAGGGCTACTTTGGAGGCAAAGGTCGATCCGGATTTTGTTAAGTTGCTTAAGGATCGGAAATGGGAAGCCTTGATGACGATCCCGACTACCCCGGTGAATGGTTCCCTAGTTCGGGAATTTTACGCTAATTGTTTGGAAACCGACTTGGGGACGAAGGTAGTTGTGGTTCGAGGGGTGGAAGTTCCGTTTTCGCCGGAGGTGATCAACCAGAAATATAACTTAGCGGCTTTTGCGGGTCGGGACTACAAGGAGGAGATTGTTCATAAACAGAGTTTGGGACAGGATCCTTTGGAGGAGTTGAGGTTGAGAGTTTGCCCGGATGTGGCGTGGACGTTAAGACCGGGAGGAGACCGGAAGGAGTTGGTTACCACGACCTGGACGGAGGACTGGAAGGTCCAGTGTCGGTTCATTCAGAGTCGGTTGTTGCCTAAGAACAACTTGACACATTTTCACATTGGTGACCTAGGCATGTTGTATGCATTGACGTTTGGCTTGAATGTGGATGTGGGACAAGCTTTGTATGACGAGATATCTATCAATCAGAAGGTTTACACGCGGTGCTTGATCGTCCCTCACCGGATCCACAGTTTTTGTATCGATGCCGGTGTGCCTGAGTTTGGAGCCGATCATAAGCCGAAGAACCCGAGGCCTATACAGAGAGAGAAGGGTAAGCCTTCGGGTCAGTCTGAGGCAGGGGCACCGCAGGAGCCTGGTTCGTCATCAGCACTGCCTCGAGCGTCCTCGCTTCCTACTTTATCTCCCTCGGTACGGATGAGGTTGAGTATGGCCAACAGTGTTCGGAATTGGATGGAGGATATGAGGACGTCGCAAAACAATATTTTAACTATTTTGAAGTGCATGAGTGAGGGCCGGCCTGTCCGAGACGATAGAATCTTCAATCCGAGCGTCATTGATTACCTTTATTCGGATGAGATTGAGCAGGCCATTGCGGACGTTTTGGATGAGTCTGAGTCGTCTTCCGAGGAGGAGCAGCCTGATGATTCCGCGGCGCCGGGCCAGACTTGATGTTATTTTCTTTTCTGATCTTAGATTTTGTTTCTATTTTGATACGATGATTGATTTGTCTTGATACTTTTCCTTCTATGATTCGTTGTAATTTTGATGTTGATACTGTTACTGTTTTCGATGGATCATGTAAGCCATAAGGCATCAGTACTTTTATTTCTAGCTTGTTTCAATTTTTTGGATGTATTGAATGCTTTATCTTTTCGTATTACTCGTTTTTATTATCTCTTTTCATTCTGGTGTAATTCCCCGTTTTCCCCGAGATGGTTCCGTGTTTGTCAAGTCGTGTAGGTATATTTTTAGCGGTTTTATCGAGCTACATTTTATGGTTACCAGTTTCCAGTGTCACTAGATAGGCTCCGGCCTGACCGACGATTCGTGTACCGGTTGAAATCAGCTAAGTCTTTTACCTTTTCTTTCGTTCTGCACAACATGAGGACATGTTGATTTTTAAGTGTGGGGGAGGGGAATGTTTGATATGTATCTACACATTTGCTTAATTCGTAATGTTTCTATGCTAAAATGAGCTCGATTTTTCAAAATTTTCCGACATTTTTGTTTTTGTTTTGTCCCGAGTAGGCAATCCAGATCTATGTTCGTTATTTTTATAGTCATCTAAGCCGTATATCATATGTTTGATAAGTTAGTTGTTTCACCTGAGATCTATTTTTCACGAGCCATAGTAAATGATGAGCTAGTTTATAAAGTTATACGCCTTTTGACGAGTGATTTCTGATTTTCTTATAAGTCACGTGCTTAGTGCTACGTATGTATCTTGAGATTTATGATAGTTTGTATTTAGATCCGGAGTATGTTATACTGTGAATATCTAAGGTTTGAATGTGATAAGTAACACGTGACTTATTGTCAAAATGAAAAAGTTGAATTAATATGAAGAATTATTGGGTGTGTCGGAAGCTAGTCGATGATTTGAGTGCGATAGGGTATACCACGTATGTCCTATACCACTATGATGACTAAAAGCTCACGACAGTCAGAAAAAGTTGCCTTATGATTGGAGTAAGGTAGGGTATATCTCGAATATCCTATTCTGCTATGACAGGGCAACAGCTCATTCTGATGTGCGTTTAAAAGTGAAATAGTTAAATCAACTAATGAATTGTTATGAATAAAAGACTAAGTTATCGTCTATCTTATCCCCAGTAGAAACTGAAAGATATGTTGTAGGGATTATCCTCTGAGTATCTCAGAAAGGCCCTAGATATATTCGATCATTCTTTTCGGGATATTTTACGTTTGTAGGGTGCATCTTATGAGTGTCATTGATCTCTAGTTTGAAGGGGGTATTAGCTAGTTTTGCTTCGACTTTCTCAAGTTTGGATTTAGTTGAAGTTTTCTATGGCTTTGCTTACACACACTGGTGAACCTCTGATTTATTGGATCTATGCTATATTGTCTGGGATGTCTATCTTTTTCCGAGCATTTATTCTGTTTTGTTTTGCTCGGGACGAGCAAAAGCTTAAGTGTGGGGGAGTTGTTAAGGGTGAATTTATACGATTTATAACGCTATATTTTATGATAATTTCCCTCATGTTCGTATGAATTTGCATAGGAAACGAGTGTTTAATGGATTTATTGAGTAAATGACGTTTTCAATGAGTTAATCGCAAAATAGTTTGAATTTTGTGTTTTAATTGTGATTTTATGATTATTTGAGCGATATTATATTTTGCGATGTTTTTGTGTTATAGATACATGCTTGAGGCTCAAAAGATGATCAAAAGTTGATTAAGTTCGAGCTAATTGATGATAAAAGAGATAATGAAGGAATTGACAAGAAGAAAAGAGATAAAGATCAAAGAAATCAGAATTCGATCATATTGGACTGGCGTCCAGAATCTCCGTCCAGTGGACGGGCGTCTGATGAAGTGAACGAGTGTCCAGGATGACATCTTTGATTCAGGAAGTTTGGACGCCAGAGTGGACGTTGGGTGGACGAGCGTCTGGTCATCACTCGGCCCGATTCAAAGTTTTATTGAAGAGTGGACGGGCGTTCAAGGTTTCAGACGGGCGTCCGGTAGCCGACTTTGCTGAACCGACTTCGAATTCTATATAAGGCAGCGTATTTTCTCCAGAATCACAACACATTACTCAAACCCTAAACCTAGGGGCGGCTCAGCTGCGTTTTACTTTAGTTTTCATCCAGTTTTTATGCTTTTAATTTCTAGATAAACACCTTCAAATTTATGTACTTTTCTCAAGCTTTTCGAGTTGATCAAGTGATGTTGAGAGGCTAAAGCCTTATCAAACGAGCATTGCGATGCCATCCAACACGTTTTGATTCCGTTTCTGCGATTATATTGTGAGTTCCATCTTAAGTTGTTTCCTTTATCATCGTTTTATGTTGTTTAATTGCAATTGTATCGAAAGACTTGCATGTTTTGATTGTTTATGTTGATGAAAATCTCTATAAACCCTAGATCATCATGATGAAGGTATGGTTGTTTAATCTATCATAACGAGAGTTAATAGGTTAAATTGCTAGGTTAAAGTTCACACCTTTGATTAGTAAAATCGTTAATCTTAGATCAAAAGATATAGATTAGTAAGTGAATCACCTAAGAAATTAGGGTTCATGCTTTAGACAAGGAAAAACCACAACTTGGTTAGAAAACGCAATATAATCGAGACAGGAATTGATACTTGTTAGGATAGGTGGATCAATCGCTCGTTTGTTTGTTAAAATCTGAATTTAATCCCGTGAAAGTTGAATTGCCTAGTTTAGTTACTTTTATTTCATAATTAGTTTAAGTTTAATAGTTCGCAACCCGTATCTTTCCTGGCTTTAGATCATATCTTCTGTCCAGTTTTACGTTTTAGTTAAGTTTGTTTTCAGTTTTGTTTAGTTTTATCCGCTGTTTAGTTTAGTAATCGTGACATAGGTTAGTTAGTTAAACAAAAACCAGGATTAGCAAACGCCAGTTCCCCGTAAGATCGACCCGGTATCAACCTCTTTACTACGATCCTTGCACTTGAGGTATATCGGATTATAAATTTATTACTTGTTTGTTTTGTTAATAAAATCCGTGAACAGGTACCCCCGTATCAAACAAAAAAAAAAACACAAACACAAACCCTAACTAGGGTTTAATATTTTCTAATCTGCTGCTGCTGCGTTTTATCGATGATCGCACATCGAAACGAACCTTGATCGTCACGAAACTTTATGGACCTGTTCTTCACTCCTCCTACTTCAATCGGAACGGTTAGATCTTCATTTCAACGGTCCAATTTTCTCCAAAAATCCGCCGATCCAACTGCTGCATCTGTTTATAACTGCGGCTGAGTAGTGTCTTCCCGGGGACGATCGGGCATCGAGACAAAATCCGATCGACCTGAAATTTTTACGGCTTGTTCATAACTCCATGGTAATCGATCTGAATGGTCGGATCTTCGTTTTAACGTTCCAAACTCTTCCAGAAAATCAACGAACTCAGAGCTAGGGTTTTTATGGCTGCTGTGTTTTTCTGTTACAGAAGCAACTTTATTGCAGCTATTGGACATGGAGATGGACTCCGATCGTCATGAAATTTTGAGGACCTGTTCCTCAACTTTTATTCTTCAGTTTGACTGGAGGGATTGTCGTTTCAACGCCTCAATCTCCAGGAATAAATTATAAACGGAACAGCAACAAAACAGATCTACTTCTAGGAAACTAAAATTACAAAATTTCCTATACTCATATAAACGAATTTATATGAGTTTACAATAGATCTAACGAGTAAACAATACCAACCCCAATCCATCTCTTCAACCACGACAATCACAAGGCATCATCATCAAATTTTCGAATCAATAAAAAAAATGAAAACGAAAACAAGCAATCTACACATGCTATTCCACTCCTAGATCTAAAATTCACATACTTTGATTGATAGATCAAAGGCTCCGATACCACTTGTAAGATGTAATATCGTCGGATGGATCATGGATCCACCCGATTACGCAGCGGAAAGTACAAGATCTAGATCTAAACAATCAAAGCACATAAAATAATAGATCTAACCTACGAGGGGGTTAGATTACCAAACTTTTTTATGGTGCAAAACGCCAAGAACAAGGTCAATCCAATCCGAGCTAGTTGAGAGCCTAGTTGAGAAGCCAAAGTCTTCCAACGTGTGTCTCCAAGCACCACCAGGTGGATGGTGTTTCAAGCCGCTTGACCTCCTCGATATGCTACCTGAATAATCCCGAGGATTATTCCAACTCGAAACCCTAGTGTTGAAGCCGAAAATTCTAAGCTTCAAACACTCATCTAAGTCGCATGTTACGTGTGTATTGAGGCTTGGGAGAACTCTCTTTATATAGGAGAGTAATCATTGTCCTCCAAAGATTTAATAATTAATACAAAATCAATTAGAATAATCCTTAATAAATAAAAGATACTCCTAGAATAATCTAGAATAAATCTAGATTATTTAAGGATCAAACTAATATTTTTTTCCTTAATTAATTATTGAACAAATAAATAATTAAATACTTGTACCATAATTACCCAAGAAAATAAATATCTTGATAACCAAACAAGTAATACACGCCACTTTTATATTTGACCAATTAGGTCCAAAAGTCAACACACTAATTTGTGCCGACCACGAAAAATGTCTTTTCCGTGTATTTAATTATTTAGTCGAACTAAACAATTAATCCACATATCAATTAAATAGTCCAATCCAACTATTTAATTATAATTGAGGTGAAACGACGAGAAAACATATGCTATGTTAGAAGCCATGTCGGGGACCATGGACCCATATTCAGTAGCTACAATAAATTAAATAATATTATCCGTCAGACCGAACATTAATATTCAATCTATTAATTCCGGGATTACACCACCATAAACCCGAAACAGAACTCTGCCGAATATAGATAACTTACACTCAACCATGAGTTGATAAGGTGTCCACTGATATAATCATTACATATGGATAAATTCTCCACAGACTGTTCGTTTCGATTCGGGATATCTCCGTAAACCCTTCTCGAAACCTCTTATCCTTATTTACCATTAACTCCCTAGTGATCAATTAGTTCATAACTAATATAATATGAACTCCCGGGATCGATCAGTTTCTAGGATTAACAAATAAGGGAACTGTCTGTCTACTTCCCGAGGGAAGGAATGCATTCCATAACTGTGATAGCACAGACTACTCACTCATCTTAAAATAGAGCCAACGAGAAGTGTTGGACCTTATACTACGAAGTGATCCTTACTAACACATCAAACCCTACAATAGTCTAAGCAGTTGTCTGTGATCACCTCAGCATTGAGATGAATCCATATATGATCATCTTGTGATTCGATAAGACTTCTCGATTATGGAATTATATCGAGAACTCAAATCAAATCGGTCCAGCCCTATATGATTATCATCATATATAAATGCCCCACTAGGTACCATATTACCGACAGTCCGGATAAGACTGTCACACCTAAAGTGTTCTGGGCGCATTATTAGCAAATTAATCACGAGACCCGTACTCAGATTAATAAACGCTACGGACTAAATTAATTTTGATTACATCTCAGTAACTCAATCCTCTTGTGTATTGTCATACACTGAGTTATGTGATTACATAAACGAGGTAGTTAGGGTTTTCATTAGCGTCTTAATTATAAGCATTCATGCATATAATAAGATGAATTATTAATTCTTTCATAAAACCAATTAGATAATTGTCTTTCGGGCACTACACCTAACAGAACACTCTCCTGTGTGATCACTAGATTATTCAGTTGACCTTCCATTATTTCAGTTCTAGTGTCAACTGCAGTGATTCTTCCTTGCATTGTTTGCTCCAGTAGAATGATCCTCTCAGTAAGCTTAGGATCCAATCCAGCAGGATGAGATGTTCCAACAGATTCAGCCACAGCAGGCTTAGGTGCCTCAACAAGTTTAACAAGTTCTGGTGAATGGATGTAAGTTGATCTTTTAGAAACATATCCTTCAGTGTATTACCTTGTCTAATTCCCTTTACACCTAGAGCAAGGTTAGCAAGAGCATACTGAGTGGAGGTAATATTGGAAGCAACAGTTTAAGTGGTTCTTCCTCTATTCTCTGATCTTGCCTGTCAAATTGAGTTCTTAACCTTGTAATGTCACTTCTGACAGCCCTCAACTCATCCACAATCTGTGCTGGTACTCCACCAGCCATTCCTCCAGCCATATGCCCAGCAGCTTCATCAGTAGGCTCCTCTACATTATATTGTGCCCTCTATCTGCTGACAACCATGGCCCAACTCATATCTCTTCCAGCAGGATTAGGTCCTTGGAATTCCTTCAAAATTGGATCTAGGGCAGGTTCCGCAAAGAGTGGTACAAATGCCTGTTGTGGTTCATCATCTATAGGTTCTTCCTCAGGCACTTGAAACTCCTCATCACTGTAGTCATAGTCCAGCAGCTATTCATCCTCATCAATAACAACAGTCTGCTGACTATCCTTGCCCTCAGTGACCTTTCCTCCAGTAGGCTCTACTACAGCAACCTGTTCTTCAACACCTACAGGTTCCAACCTTTGTCCAGGTGTTGTCTGATCCTCAGCAACCGGTACCACCAGTTCCAACTTTTGTTCAGGTGCTGTTTGAACCTCAGCAGCCTGAACCTCCTCAACAAGTAATGGTGATCCCTCAAATCCCATCACCAAGTCCAATCTCTGTGCTATCACTGTTTGTTCCTCAGTGATCAACACTCTCTGTACAACAATTGCAGGGAATTCTGCCATATTTTCTTCCAAAACTCCTCTGGCATCTGCAATCTGCTGTAGATTATTAGCAGTTTTGCATAGAGGTTCCTGAGTATCAATCCATTCTTGATATTGAACAGAATCCTCAGAACTGATATCAGACTCATTATGATCAGTAACCTTCTCCTCATCCAGATCTACAGTCTACTGATCATCAGTATGTTCAGTAGATTCTACAACAAAGAAAGTATATGATATACCAACCAGTCTATTGCCTCCAAGATTTAACCCATCATTAATAATGCTTCCAGACCATCTATGGTTAAATCTTCCAAATCTTCATCCATCTGTTCAGTTTGTTGCCTCTCAGTGGACTGCCCAACATTAGTAGACTGCTCTACTCATGGTTCAAATAATACAGTACCACCAACCTCTCCTTGATGTGGAGGATGACCATCATCAGAGTCAGATGATGAAGAATCATCACTATCTGATCCATCTCTTGGATCCATGAATTTGATACCCTCTTCTTTCTTTTGCTTATCAATGAGATCCATCGGTCTCATTTCTAACAAGGAGGTATCAACCAAATCAAGCAAGTTTTCCACTCCTAACTTTCCAAAAGCCCACTCCTCAAAATCTGTCATTGGCTCAGCAGCTGATTTTTGTCTTTTGTAAAACCCAAACTTCCATTCAAAATAATTAGCCACCAGCTTGAGCTTAGGATCAACATGCCCTTCTTTCTTCTTTTTCTCCTTCCTTTAAAAAGGTATGGTTGGCTTTCAAGGAGCTGTTTCCTTACTCTGCCGACCACCAAAGGTCTCAACAAGTAAATTTAAGGTTTCTTCAACTGATGCATTTAGGTCAGTAGTTTGATCAAATTGTACATTAGTGCCTACCACCTCCATCAGCTCCACACTTGCTTCCCCCTGACTTACATACTCATCAGCAGGGTTAGCAGCAGACTGCTCTTCCCCCTGAACTATTGCAGAACTAGCAGGGTCTTGTACCAATGTACCAACTTCCACAGCAGGTGCAGACTCAGTAGTTTGCTGTGGTCTTTCATTAACTTACTCAACAACAACTTCTGCAGCTTCAATAGGCTCAGCAGCCTTTAGAGAGGAGGATTCAACAACTTCTTCAGCAGGCTCAGGTGCAGTAGTCTGTTGTGATTCTCCAGTAGGTTGCTCAACAACAACATGTTCAATCTCAGTAGGAAAAATAGTTGTTAAGGGCTCAGCTTCAATAGCCTCTTCTTCTTCTTGCCTTTGAGCCTCTAGAATCCGTAACTGTTTCCCCTTTCCATGCTTCTTTTTCTGTGCAATTTCCTTCATCCTTTTGGAAATTTGCTCAGATTCCACTTCAGCAGCTTTTCTCTTTCTACTATCTGCTTTATGTTGCTCTCTCAAAATATCAGCAACATACTTCTTCTTTGCCACTACAGCAGGGTCAGTAACTTCAATTTCAACTGGACCCTCAGTAGACTCAGCAGTCTCTGCTGTTTGCCTCATTGTCTTCCTAGGCTTTAACATTTCTGTAATCTTTCTTGTGTCGGCAGTCTTTCTCTTCTCAACAGTATCCTTGGGTGCAGCAGACTTAGCAACTTGCTTAACCTGCTCACCACCAGCATCATCATCTCCACCATCATTATCACTATATGTAGCCTCTTCATCTACATCTGCATCATCACTAATCCAGGAATAGGAGTAGCAACTTCTGGCTTGTATCTGGATTTGTTAATCTTCTCTGATGCAACATCAGGTATCTGAAAATGATTCAACAAGGTCTGAATCAGTAGACCTAGGGGTTTGGTTTTGGACTTCCTTACACCATCTCTATCTTCAGTAAACACCTTCTTCTTGTAATGTATAAAAAATCCAGCCCAATCAAACTTCATACTTCTGCAGATGATGATCAATAGGTCTATTTTAGGTCCAGACAGTGTATTTAGACACCCAATGAATCCCAAAATGGTTTTGGCAATTAATTTGCTCAGCAGATTATACTCATATCCAATATGCTTCACATTAATGCCTAGTGATGAAGATATCTTCTCATTTGTCTTTATTGCATCCACCAACTTCATTCTTGGCTGATTCATTGCTTCTGGATTGGTAGGAGCACCATTTCCAGGTCCAAAGTGAAAAACCTCTCTCAGTAGGTCTGAAGAGATTTCAATCTCTCTACCATTAACCGTTGAAGTGAAGGTCTCTCTACCTTCATGTATAACTATGTTCTTCCAGAATTCCAACACGTTGACATATGAGATTCTTTCAGTCTTCTATTGATAACATTTTCTAAACTAGCAATCCTTCTGATTCTTCTTCCGATGTTAATAGCTAACTCAGTAGAGTGACAGTCTGTAACATATCATCTCACACTTTGACTAGTTCCAATATGAACATCATCCTTGTTCACCATTATAAATGAGAAAGATGAAGAAGAAAGCTTTCAAATCTGTGTTCACACAAAGTATTTGCAGAGAATGGCAATATGAGAGTTGTAAATATCTTCTGTGTATAGGTCTGTATATATAACAGAGAGTGATGGTTGGAAACTGTCATAGCACGTACTGTAGCATTAACCATGATTAAATATCAATAAATGAGATGTTGACACGTGGCCCATAAATTATCCATAAAGAGTTGTAACCGCTTGATTGTGTAACCGTAGTTATAAAGATAGAATAAATATCCCGCTATTTTGCTTTTTGACTTTTGTAAGTTTGACTGAGTAACGTTTCCTTCAGCAGCCTTGTCATCAGTAGACTTGGCTCTAAGCTCACCGACAAAGATGCCTCGGCGGATCTGGCGTGAGTTACTCTGTGATCTTCAATTCTTCTTTGTTTTGTCCAACTGATAATACAAGATGAAGTTTAATACCAATGACTGATCTGTCAAGTGAGCTCACCCAACATGACAAAGACCAATCCCTTTGGCAACTTCATTTGCTCAATTGTCCAAACATAAGTACATGGAATTGTTGATACCAATGACTAATCTGCTAAGTGAGCTCACCCAACATAGCAAAGACTAATCCCCTTGGTGAATTCCAGTACATTGCTGATCATAGGTGTATTAGTCAACTTTGATAATTCCAAGTTATGTCCTTAACTTAGCAAATCTTTCACTATCCAGTGGTTTTGTGAAAATATGAGCAAGTTGATATTCTGTAGGGATGTAAAGAACCACCACATCTTTCTTTTCAACATGATCTCTTATAAAGTGATGTCTCACATCAATGTGCTTGGTTCTTGTGTTCAAAATAGGATTTTCTGTGATTGCAATTGCACTTGTGTTGTCACACATTATAGGAATTTCTTTTTCTTCAATCCCATAATCCCTTAAATATTGTCTTAACCAAAGTATTTGTGCACAGCAACTTCCAGCAGCAATATATTCAGCTTCAGCAGTAGAAGTTGATATTGAATTTTGTTTCTTGCTAAACCAGGAATCCAGTCTATTTCCCACCAACTGACAAGTTCCTGTGGTGCTTTTTCTATCAATTTTGCATCCAGCATAATCAGAATCAGAGTAGGATATAACTTTGAAAACTTCCATCTTTTGAATACCAAATTCCGACATCCAAAGTCTCTTTTAGATACTTGAGAATTCTTTTGACTACAACTAAATGACTTTCCTTAGGTTTTGTTGGAAATAAAATTTATGTTTTGATGATAATTCATCATACTTATTCAGAGTATTATCTTAACCTCATTGATGAAGTGCTGAAGCTAGCTGTTATTGTGAAAAGCTAAAAGATGCTAAAACTGAATGTTTAGGTTTTACTAGAGTCTGATATTTGTATAGGTTACATCAGACAAGCAGTGTAATAGTTAGTGTGTCGTAAAACTAAAAACTGGAAATCATTCAGAAAACTGGAAATCATCGAGACAAACAAACTGACTCAGAATACACCTACATAAAACTGAAGTAGGTAAGTTCACTGAGGGACAGACTCAGTTGGCTTATCTAGAAGATTGAAGAACTGAGGGTCCAAACTCAGTAAATGAAGAACTGAGGGACACAAACTCAATTATTGAAGATTGAAGAACTAAGGGTTCAAACTCAGTTATGAAGATTATATCGAGACTGTAAAGTTAGACTTCAGGCAAGATTGTGGTGACCTGAACTGACTTTATGGATCTTGTATGAAGACCTAAGAATCATAAGGACAATGAATTCTTAGATGACAATGAAGTCATGGGGTACTCTGATTAAGTCAATCATAGTCAGATATAAACTGGAGTACTGATATTTGAAGAAATGTAAAATCTCAGTTAACGCTCCAAGTCAGTCAAGAAACTGACAAGAGATAAAATCAGTATAAAACTGATAAGAATACTCAGTTTTATATGTCAGCCATCCAACAAACTGATAGTACAGTCGAACGTTATAAAGGAAGCGATTCTATTGGATGAGGTACTGACACAGTAGAACGGTCAGAAATTATATCCGTTACAAGATAGACGTTGATACAATTTGAATTCAAGCCAAATGAACATTGGAACTCAGACTATAAATAGAGGACTTTGCACCAAGGATAATATATATAACAAGAACGCTAATTAAGATCAATCAGATTAACGTGTGCATTAGTCATTCGAATTGCTATCATCTTTGTGCTATAACAAGATCATATCTAGTATTTCTTCAAGTGTTCAAGCTACAAAGAATTTATCAAGAATCAGACACTTTGAAGAACACAAACAAGAATCAATTCAATGATTCTCAGCCCAACTTTGATTCTACATCAAAGGTTTAGACTGTGAAGCAAACCGGGAAGGTTTTGCCAAGGACAGTTGTTACAAGCAGTCGGGTAGACTGTGTTTGTGGTGGTAGCTGGTGAAGAGGAAATCCTACCCTCTAAGGACCAGTGGTTCAAGCAATTGGAGAGCAGCAATTCTACCTGTTCTACAACTGTTTAGATAGTGAAGCTAGGGATTAGCCAAGGACTATTGTTTAGGAATTTTTGTAACAATTTACCTCAAGAAGTTCTAGTGGAATTTTCCTCCACACCACAGGGGAAGAGAGGACGTACATGATTACACCACCTGGAACCTCTATAATATTTGCCTCTTTTACTTTACGCATTTATTTATTCATTCAGTATTTACTTACAGCATTTTGTTAGTTGATTGTTATACACTTCACTGTTCACTAACTGACATTCATCAGAATTCAGTTTATCACATTCAGTTTTCATAAAAGAATAACAAGATCAAGAAAAGGCTAGAATAATATCCACTGTCGGTTGACTCAGTTTCAGCTTAAGTCAGTTTGACTTAATCTCAGCTTCGTCAACTTAACTCCACACAAGTTTTAACTGAACCTTAACTGTCTTAAATCCAGTTTTAGAAAAGGTTTTGGTGACAAGTTTATTCACCCCCCTCTCTAAACTAGTGTTAGCCTTTCCAAGGACCAACAATTGGTATCGAGCGGTGTTTCTTTGACAAGATATCGTTTGCTCTATATCTCCTCCAGTTGTTCTCATTTGAAAGCTCAGTTCACTATCAGTCTTCACTCACTCACAATGGATAACAATCAGTATGCAAGACAAATGCTTATGTGCGACATGGACAGATTTGACGAATATAAACATCGTATGCAGGCTTTTCTAGTAGCTACTCATGATGAAATGATGGATGTACTCACTGATGGACCAATTCAGATCACTCACATGCAAACTGTTGGTGGAGAGAAAGTTCGAGTTGCAAAGCCCAAATCTGAATGGACTAGTGATGACCGCAAGCGAAACAATCTCAACAATGTTGATATGGACTTTATCCTCAGAACTCTTGACAGCAACATGTATTTGAAAGTGAAAGAATGCACAACTTCTAAGGAAATGTGGGACAAACTACAATAAGTTTGTGAAGGAACAGATTCAATCAAGGAGAATAAAATCTCTGTTGCAAAACAAAAGTTTGAGAATTTAAAGATGAAATTTGGAGAAACCATTGACCAAATGGAAACAAGATTCAGTGCTATCATGGATGAGCTAGATCTACTCAAGATTGAGTACTCAAAGAAAGTTATCAACACAAGAATCTTGAAGGCATTACCAATGTGCTGGAAAATGAAGGTCACTGCTATGAAAGAATCTAGAAGACTTGACATAGAAGATTCATTCAAAATCTTCTCAGATTTGAAAGCTTATGAATTTAGTGAAGATTTTACAAGTACAGCTGCAATAATCAAAGCATTGGAGGAACCAAAAACCACAGCATTTGCAGCAGCATCAAATGACAATCAAGAAAACTCATCAAGCAATCTTCATGAATTGGATGAGATGGAAGAACAGATGGCTCTAATGATGAACAGAATACGAAGAATGAAGAGTGGACACCAAGTCACTCAGAAATTCATCAAGAGGACTCCTAAGAAAAGAAAAGACGATGAATATCTTTGTTTCAACTGCAAGAAACCTGAACATTATAAAGCTGAATGTCCAGAACTGACCAAAAAGAGACCACTAAGAAGAGTTTGTAGAAGAGCATTTCTTGCTAGAGATGAGTCAGATTATGAAGCTAGTACTGAAAGACTATCAGATGACACGGCTTTAATGGCACACATGAAAGACCCAAATGAGGACATTTGGTACTTTGACAGTGGTTGCTCTAGGCACATAACAAAGAGCAAGGACTGTCTCAGAAATTTTATTGCAAAAGATGGGCCAAAGGTTAATTTCGGAAGTAAAGACAAACCTGGATACACCAGAGGTTATGGCACCTTCATCAGGAATGGACTTACAATCAAGAATGTATCTTATGTAGAAGGATCGCACTACAATCTACTCAGCACCAGTCAATTCTGTGATATGGGATACAAAGTCAATTTTGACAAAGAATATTGCGTTGTCGTCAGCGAATCGGCATATTAAGTTGTCTTGGCCGGAAGAAGAAAAGAAAATATGTATGTAGTAGACTGGACAACAACCGTTGATGAAACCTGTTTGCTTGTGCATACCAAATCAGAAGTCAGTTGGCTATGTCACAAGAAACTGAGTCATCTCAACTTTGATGACATCAACACACTTGTTAAGAAACAATTAGTCATTGGACTACCGGAAATATCATATAAGAAGGACAGCTTATGTGATGCTTGTCAACAAGAAAAGCAAACAAAAGAAAGTTTCAAGACCAAGTCTCAGCATTCAACAACTAGACATTTGGAGTTACTACACATGGACTTATTTGGACCTATTACACCAATTAGTATCAGTGGAAATAAGTATACATTGGTAGTAGTAGATGATTTTTCAAGGTACACTTGGGTAATCTTCTTAACCAAGAAAAGTGAAACCAAGCAAAGACTTACTGAATTACTCAAGAGACTTCTGAATCAGAAAGGAGTATCAGTTGTGAAAATAAGATCAGACAAGAGAACTGAATTCCTCAAAAGCGTGATTATTGAATATTGTGAAGAAAATGGTGTTTTACACCAACTTCTTGCCACATGAACACCTCAACATAATGGTGTAGCTGAAAGAAGAAATAGAACACTCAGAGAAGCAGGGAGGATTATGATCTGTGAAGCAAAACTGCCTGAAAGATATTGGGCAGAAGCAGTTAACACAGCCTGTTACACATAGAACAGAGCTCTCATGAATAAATGGCATGAGAAGACTCCTTATGAAATTTGGAATTGAAGAAAACCAAATGTTTCCTACTTTCATGTTTTTGGAAGCAAGTGATTCATACACAACAATGGAAAGGATCAACTTCATGTTTTTCAGCCCAAAGCTGATGAAGGAATTTTTCTAGGATATTCAAGTGTCAGCAAAGCTTTTAGATTTCTAAACAAAAGGACACTCAAGCATGAAGAATCTATTCACGTGGTATTTGATGAACCAAACTTCCTTGGTGAAACAACTGAAGAAACACCAGAACCAGTTTCTCAGTATCAGTTAACAGTCTCTCCAGAACAAGTTTTTGTTGACATTGGAAGACTACAGATTTCAGAATATTCAGATCCAGATCAGTCTCAGTTTCCAACTTCTCAACAAACCATACCTGAACCACATAGTTCAGATCCAACTAAAGAAATTCCAGAACCAGTTCTTGATGAACCAGTCGAACAAGATATAGATCCTTTGATGCAAGCACCAGTTCATCAATGGATGAGAGATCACCCTGAAGAACATGTAATTGGTGACAGTCAAGCTGGAGTTCGAACTAGACATCAACTAGATGCAATGATTGCATGTTTCCTATCTCAGTCTGAACCCAAGGAAATAGAAGAAGCATTGAAAGATCCAGGTTGGATACTAGCTATGGAAGAAGAATTAAATGACCAGCCTATGTAAATATCATTGGAACAAAATGGGTTTTCAGAGACAAACTTGATGAAGATGGGAATATCATCAGAAACAAAGCTACACTTGTAGCTAAAGGATACTCTCAAGCAGAAGGCATAGACTTTGATGAAACCTATGCACCAGTTGCAAGATTGGAAGCAATCAGACTATTTCTTGCCTTTGCAGCTCATAAGAAATTCAAAGTTTACCAGATGGATGTTAAATGTGCGTTTTTGAATGGAATTCTTGAAGAAGAAGTATATGTCCAACAACCACCTGGGTTTGAAATCAAGGATCAAGCAGATAAAGTTTTCAGACTAAGGAAAGCTCTTTATGGACTTAAACAAGCACCAAGAGCTTCGTATGAAACTCTATCTCAGTTTCTAGTGGATAATGGATTAATCAAAGGGACTATAGACAAGACCTTGTTCAGAATGAAAAATGGTGAAAATACTCTACTTGTTCAAATTTATGTTGATGACCTTATTTTTGGATCGAAGATGAACAATTATGTGAGAAATTTGCAAGTTTGATGAAAAGCAAATTCCAAATGAGTATGATGGGAGAATTGAATTACTTCATTGGATTACAAGTTAAACAATTAGATGATGGAATTTTCATTCACCAAACCAAGTATACAAGAGAACTTATCAAAAAGTTTGGTATGGAAAAATCAACGGGAATTTCTACACCAATGGGGACCAACATCAGATTAGATGAAGACAAAGAAGGGTTATGTTGCTCAAACACTTTATAGAAGAATGATTGGAAGCTTACTCTATCTCACTGCAAGTAGGCCAGATATATCATTCACTGTTGGAGTATGTGCAAGATTTCAGTCAAGGCCAAAGGAAAGTCATCTCACAGTGGTGAAAAGAACATTGAAATATCTGAAAGACACAGATGTAGTTGGAATATGGTATTCAAAAGAAGGAGAATTCAAGCTAATATCTTATTCAGACTCAGATTATGCTGGATGCAAAGTGGACAAGAAAAGCACATCAGGCACATGTTAGTTTAGGAAATAGACTTGTGTCATGGTTTAGCAAAAAGCAAAACTCAATCTCAACTTCTACAACTGAAGCTGAATATATAGCAGCTGGGAGTTGTTGTGCTCAAGTTTTATGGATTAGACAGTAATTAAGGGATTATGGGATAGAAGAAGGGATGATACCCATAATGTGTGACAACACAAGTGCAATTGCAATCACTGATAATCCAGTTCTACATTCAAGGACAAAGCACATTGATGTGCGTCACCACTTCATAAGAGATCATGCAGAGAAGAAGGACATTACAGTTCTTTATGTACCTACTGAAGATCAGTTGGCAGATATCTTTACAAAGCCATTGTACAAACATAGATTTGCCAAAATGAGAACTGAATTGGGGATAATCAAAGTCAGTTGAAATCAATTAAGCCAGAAATTCGTCAAGAGGATTATTCTTTGTTATGCTGGGTGCACTCACTTAACAGATTAGTCATTGACATCAACAACTTCAAACTGATCAACTGAAAATGACAGACCTTACCGAAATTGAATGATTTGACAAAACTGAAAGTTATCTCTAAAACTGACATCAGTCTCAGTTTCTATTCCAATCAACTAGAGTCAAAGGTTGACAAGATAAAAGCGACAGCGGTTATATCGCATTTAATAGCGACAACTTACTTTTGTCAGAATATTGCGTGTACATCCCACGACTGTCAGAACAATGCATACATTGGTTACCCAAACCATCATGGAATTTGAAAAGTTGTACTACTCAACCGCCAGTATATCCTACCTATTTATCCACCCCTCGTTCACACTTTTCTCATTCAATAATTCAAATGCTTCATCTCGTTCCTAAAAACAGAATCAGACTCTTCAAAATCTTTGTCTCTCAAAAATCAATTTTTGTGTTCACACCCAGATATGGCCACTTCAAAGAAAACACAAGAAGAAAGACTAATAACAGAGATAGATGAATTTACATTCGAAATGTATGAAGCTATGTGTCGAAACACTCTGTTGGCAAGTCATATCTGCGTGAAGATTGAAAAACAACCAGGTTTAATAAATGTTCTGGAAGTTACATTCAAAGAAAAACGCGACTTAGAAGGTATTTTGCAATTTTGGCAAAATATGCGTTTGGTACGAGACAACTTAATGACAACGATTCGTGGAGATCGCATTGCTATCAATGAAAAAGTCATGAACTCACTTTTTGGCTTCACAAATTCATCTGTGACATCAACAGATTTGTCAACACTACCATTGGATAGGACTACTTTTCTAAAGAAGCTAACTTTTTCTACTGTACCAATCGAAATTGGTATTAATGTTGATCAAATCAAGCCTGAATTTGGACACCTCAGCAGATGGCTTAGCAAGCATGTCATTGGAAAATCCAGAGGAGTCAGCACACTATCTGAAGAAAATATTTATCTGATGAACATTATTTGGGATGAAATAGAATTCAACTGGGCAGGTTATATAGTCAATCAGATAAAGAAGCAGCACTTAGCCGAATTAGAAAGTGCACAAAGGGCTCAAGCTGAAGGTCAGGAAACCGTTGGAAGAATTCGACTGAAGAAAACACTCAGTGGAATCATTCAATTTTATCTGGAAAAACTCAAGGAAGGGAAGCAACCAAGACAAGATGCAGCTAACAAAGAAATAGCAGCAAAAACAGGAACAACTTCCCAACCTGAAGCAGGTCAGGAAACTATGTCTCAGCAGGAAGTTGAACATAGAGGAATTAAACGGATGGCAGAATCAACAGAAGGAAGATCAGTTGTAAGATGTTTGTACCCAGAACCGTCAAACAAGACAGCAACAGCTGAGGGGGAACAACAACAACAACAACTGACAACTGAGGTTACAGGGAAAAACACTGTTGCTGATAATACTTCTCAATTACAATAGCAATCAGCTCAGCAATCAGCCCCAGTTTTCGAAGCTGATAAAATTGTCAGACTAATGAAGATGAAACTTAAACCAGAGGATTCTCGTGATGCTAGTCTACAGACTGAAGAGAAATTTTTCTTGGAGAAATTGGAAGTCGGAGATCTATATGCTCTGTTTCCTATATCAGAATTTCTTGAAAACTGTTTCAACAGGTTTACGGAACTAGCTAAAAGAAGAGAATCAGCCACATCATCTGCTCCCAAAGGAAGTTCAAAGAAAAAGGATGATGATGAAGATGATCATACACGGAAAGAAACTGATGAAACTACAGTTTTGCAGTCAGAAATTCAATCTCAACCTCTAGCTCTGCAAACTGTAAGTCAGCAAGAAGAGTTTCCAGTTGGAAATCAGACAACTGACACTCAGCAAGCTATTGATAAAACTGATAATCGACAACTGATGATCATTGAAGATATAAATCAGTCTAAGGATCAAACTGAAACCACATATGATCCTTCTGACATCCTAACCAAGGATGAGTTGGCCAAAGTTCATGAAAACTTAAGAATTGTGCTCAGTCACAAGGATGCACAAAATGGCCTTCTATGAAACATTTCTGGATATCTCGATTATAGAACTAGAACTGATGTTTCAGTTCATGCAAGACTAGAGATGATCCATAAATCCAGTTCAAGTTCTGCTTCAGAAATACTGTTACTCAAACAGAAACTAGAAGATTCAACCGCAGTAGATCGGGAAACTCATGCTCAGGCTTATTGGCATATGAATCAGCACATCTACGGGATAGAATCTCAGCTTAAGGAAGTAATTGCTTCTCAGCAACGCATATCAGCCGACCAACAGACAACCCATACTTTGGTAGATCAGCTTTATGATGCCAAAAAGGGGGAAGCTGAAGAAGAAAAGCTGAAGTTACTGACAGAAATGAAGCGACTTGAAGGAGAACTGCAAAGATACAAATCAGATCCAAAGTTCTTACAGAAAGAGCTAACTGATGAGCAGCTCATTGTGAAATACAGTCAACCAGGAGAACGAAGAGCTACTCTTACAGAAGATCTGTGGATGCAGTTTGTCAAAGATTACAATCCTATTAAAGCCAAGTACAATGACAGAACATTTGAAGAATCCTTGAACTACTTTTTGTCTGATATTTTCTCAAAACAGAAAATGGCACAACATAAGAAGAATCAGAGGATTGATGATAAACTGAAGATTAAAGACAAGGCTGAACAAATAAAAGCTGATGTAGTAGAATTTGAAAAATACTACTTGAAAGAATCAAACTTACCAAAGTTAATTCTATGGAGAAGATGGAAAGAAGGAAGTCAAGTTGACTACAACAAGACATTCTCAAAGGAAGACTCCAAGCTAAAAGAAGACTATCGTCTGTATGGCAAGAAAATGAAGTATATTTCAGTTAATAAAAAGCTTAGTCTTTAATCTCAGTTATTTGGACAAAATGTAACTATTCCAGTTTTTGCTCATTCTAATGAAATCCAGTTTTCCAGTTTTACATTGTTTTGTTCTTTAAGCTTTTCTTTTAGGGAGAGTTTTGGCATCATAAAAAAAGGGGAAATTGTTGGAAATAAAATTTATGTTTTGATGATAATTCATCATACTTATTCGTGAGTATTATCTTAACCTCATTGATGAAGTCTCAAGCTAGTCATTATTATAGTGAAAAGCTAAAAGATGTCTAGAACTGAATGCTTAGGTTTTACTAGAGTCTGATATTTGTATAGGTTACATCAGACAAGCACTGTAATAGTTAGTGTGTCGTAAAACTGAAAACTGGAAATCATTCAGAAAACTGGAAATCATCGAGACAAACAAACTGACTCAGAATACACCTATATGAAACTGAAGAAGGTAAGTTCACTGAGGGATAGACTCGGTTGGCTTATCTAGAAGATTGAAGAACTGAGGGTTCAAAATTAGTAAATGAAGAACTGAGGGACACAGACTCGGTTATTGAAGATTGAAGAACTGAGGGTTCAAACTCAGTTATGAAGATTATATCGATATCGTAAACTTATACTTCAGGCATGATTGTGGTGACCTAAACTGACTTTATGGATCTAGTATGAAGACCTAAGAATCATAAGGACAATGAATTCTTAGATGACAATGAATTCATAGTGTACTCTGATTAAGTCAATCATAGTCAGATATAAACTGGAGTACTGACATTTGAAGAAGAGTAAAATCTCAGTTAATGCTCCAAGTCAGTCAAGAAACTGACAAGAGATAAACTCAGTATAAAACTGATAAGAATACTCAGTTTTATATGTCAGCCATCCAACAAACTGATAGCTCCTTGGTATACTTGGTTTGATGAATGAAGATTCAATCTTTTATTTGTTTAACTTGCACACCCAAAAAGTAGTTCATTTCTCCCATCATACTCATTTGGAATTTACTTTTCATGAGATTAGTAAACTTTTCACATAGCAATTCATTTTCAGAACAAAAAATTATGTCATCAACATAAATCTGCATGCCAGTGAGTCTTTGTTTCCTTCATTGATTCTGAAAAGAGTCTTGTCAATTGTACCTTTGGTAAAACAATTGTCCACCAGAATTGAGATAGGGTTTCATACCATGCTTTTGGTGCTTGTTTCAAACCATAAAGTGCTTTGTTGAGTCTGTACACTTTATCTTCTTGATCTTTAACTTCAAAACCAGGAGGTTGCTGAACATAGACCTCCTCTTCCAGAATGCCATTCAAAAATGCACTTTTGACATCCATCTGATATACTTTGAAGTTTTTGTAAGCAGCATATGCCAAGAATAGTGTTATAGCTTCCAATCTTGCAACAGGGGCATATGTTTCATCAAAATCTATTCCTTCTTCTTGAGAGTAGCCTTTTGTTACTAGTCTGGCCTTATTCCTCACAATGGTACCAGATTCATCCAATTTGTTTCTGTATGCCCATTTTGTACCAATTATATTTGCAGGAATATGCCTTTCCACTACTGTCCAAACTTGATTTCTTTCAAATTCATTCAATTCTTCTTGCATAGCAATTATCCAATCCGGATCTGATATTGCTCCTTCAACAACTTTATGTTCCATTTGAGATAGAAAACATGTAAACATTGCTTCTAATTGTCTTCTAGTCCTCACACCTTGCTGTATATTGCCAATAACTTGCTCAGCAGGGTGATCCCTTAACCATTGTGGATTCTGATTAGATTGATTCTCAGGAACATCATCTTTAGTAGGGTCCGCTGTTTCTTCAACAGGGGGTTCAGCAGATCCTTGAACTGCCTCAGTTGTTGCATCAATAGTGTTATCAGCAGGGGGTTCAGCAGGGGCAGAGTCAGAAACCTTTAAGTCATTAAATCTTTCCAAAATATCAACACATTCTGGATCAGTGACTTGTTGATTCTCAGCAGGTTCTGAATCTTCATCTTCCATTCCAGTGAATTTAGGTTCACCAAATACAACATGGATTGTTTCTTCATGTTTCCGTGTCCTTTTATTCAGTACCCTGAATGCCTTGCTGACAGAAGAATATCCCAAGAAGATTCCTTCATCTGATTTAGGTTGGAAGGTCTTCAATTGCTCCTTATGATTTAAATAAAACATTTGCTTCCAAATGGATGAAAGTAAGATATATTAGGTTTCCCTCCATTCCAGATCTCATAAGTTGTCTTCAGCAGCTTCTTGTTCACTGAGGTCCTGTTTTGTGTATAGCATGCTCTATTGACTGGTTCAGCCCAATATCTTTCCGGTAATAATGCTTCACAAATCATAGTTCTTCCTGCTTCTTTCAAAGTCCTGTTTCTTCTCTCAGCAACCCCATTTTGCTGAGGTGTACCAGCAGCAGCAAGTTGATGCAGTACACCATTTTGCTCACAATATTCTCTTATAACTTTGTTGAGAAATTCAGTACCCTTATATGATCTGATCTTCACTACTGTCAAACTTTTCTCATTTTGCAATCTCTTCAAAAGTTCAGGCATCTTTTGAAGTGTTTAACTTTTCTTGTTCATGAATACTACCCAAGTGTATCTTGAATAATCATCCACAACTACTAAGGTGTACTTCTTTCCTGTTACACTTGTTGGTGTTACTGGTCCAAATAGATCCATGTGCAACAGCTCCAAAACTCTTTTTGTTGACTGCTTTGTTTTTGACTTGAAGCTTGATTTTGTTTGTTTACCTTACTGACAAGCTTCACATATAGCATCCTTCTTGAATGTGATCTCAGGTAAACCAATCACCAGTTTCTTCTTCACCAACTGATTGATATCATCAAAGTTTAGATGATTCAACTTCTTATGCCATAACCAATTAGGTTCTGACTTGGTATGCACAATTAGGCAAGTTTCTGGAACAGCAGTAGACCAATCCACAACATACATGTTTTGTTGTCTTCTTCCAGCCAACACAACTTGATCACCTCTTTCACTAATGACAATACAGGTGCCCTTGTCAAAAGTGACCTTGTAACCCATGTCACAAAATTGTCCAGTGCTCAGTAGATTGAAGTCCAGTCCTTCCACATATGCAAAATTCCTGATTGTTAATCCATTTCTCACAAGTGTGCCATATCCTCTTGTGTATCCTGGTGTGTTCTTGTTGCCAAAATTCACTCTTGGACCAACATCTGTCACATAGTTTGACAAACAATGCTTATTCTTTGTCATATGTCTAGAGCATCCACTGTCAAAGTACCAGACACCCTACAAAACAAAGTTAATGAATTTTAGGTACCCAAAACTGTTTGGGTCCATGATGGTCAGTGGCAAGCATGACCCTTGGCAAATTTCGATAAGGTCTTCTTTGAAAGGTATCATACTTTTGTTCATACATGTATTCCACACATCCATAAGGTTTAACATTTGGTTGTGTAGAACTCACATATGCTTTCTGGCCTTTCGGTATATAGTGCTGTTTGGAGTGATTTCTTTTGTTAGAAGCACTAGTATAACCATGGATTTGCTGTGTTTTAAAAATAGCCATGTAATATGGAGTCTGCTGAGTCCTCAGCTGATTCTATTGCTGAGGTTTTACCCTAGCAGTATGGTTATATCTGTTGTTTCTGGCAGTGGGGGCAGGAATATTCCAATCTTCATCAGTCGGAACACTCTACCTTTTCCCCTGAGATACGTACCCCTTGAATGATTGAGATTTTTAGGTTTAGGATTCTTATCCTTAGAATATCTCTGATTTTTACCCTTTTGTGGTCCAGCAGACTTGGTAGCAGGTCTGCTATCAGTAGGTCTAGAAGGTACAACAGTCCTATTTTTGGATTTGTTCTATTTGTTAGGTGTTGTTGACCTTTTTGACTTCTGATTTTGCTTCATTGAAGTTTTCTTAGTAGGCTTCATTGCCTCAAAAATCCTTTTCGGAGTTGGATCTTATGCAGGCACAAACTTAGGACCTATTCTGGTATTAGGTTCAGTAACCTTACTGGATCCACTCTTATTGGATTGTTGAGTTCCAAATCCAAGGCCTGTTCTATCACCATAAGGCTTTCCAGATTTGAATTCAGTGGAGGAACAAGATTTTTCAGGAGATTCAGTAGCCACTGAATGTACAACAGACTTATGATGATTCTGTCCAACTTCTTTTTCCTTTCCTTTGAGAATTCTTAATTCAGCTTTTAATCTTTCAACTTCTATTTGAAGAGCTTCTTTTTCAGCCTTCACAATCTCATAACCAAATTGTATTATCCTCAGTTGATTAAGGATGGCATCCAAAGTTTCTTTATTGTAAGAATTTTTTGGATTTGAACCACAAGTTGATTCACAATCACTTCCAGCAGGGGTGTTAATAGATACAGAATTGTATACCTCCTCTGTTTCATCCATATTTGCCATTAAAGCATAATCAACCATATCAGCAACAAGTGAAGTATCCTCAGATTCATTTCTTTTTTCTTATTATACTTCATATCCTAATTCATCTTCAGCAACCATAGTTTTCTTGCCAGATCTTCTTGGTTGGCTTTTGCTCTTCAGTAGGTCTGGACAATCTGGTCTGAAATGTCCAGGCTTCTTGCAATTAAAGCAAAGATAATCAGGTTCCTTTTTTCTGCTTTAGTTAAGGACAGTCAGGTTTGAAGTGTCCTGGTTTCTTGCATTGATAGCACAAGTAATCATTGTCTTTCTTGGATTCTTCCTTCTTCTTTTCTCTAAACTTCTTTGTGAAATTCCTTGGAGAAACCATTGCAGTTTTCATCATTCTGATTTTCTTGCTCAGTAGGCCAATTTGCTCTTGCATCTCATCCAGTAGATCATCTTGAGCTCCTGATGTTTCTTCTTGATGTGCAGCAGCCAATGTAGTGGTCTTTTGTTCGTCTTTTTCAGTCTCAGGTACAAGTTTCTTACTGAATTCATATGCCTTGAGATCTGAGAACAATTTGAAGGTTTCCTCTTCATGTAGACTTCTCATTTCTTCTATGGAAGTCACCTTCATCTCCCAAACTTCTTTTGCAGGTAATGCTTCTATGATTTTTGAATTGATTTCTTCTTATGAGTACTTCACACTCAGTAGGGTGAGTTCATCCATGATTGCATTGAATCTTGACTCCATTTGTTCAATAGATTCATTTTGTTTCATTTTGAACTCCTGGAACTTCTTCTTTGCCACACTGATCTTGTTCTTCTTGATTGTATCAGTGCCTTCACAGATTAATTGCAACTTATCCCAAAGTTCTTTTGCAGTCTTGCAATCTTTCACCTTCATATACATATTGCTATCCAAAGTTCTGTATATGATATCAATAGCAATGTTGTTGAGGTTTGCTCTTTTTCTATCTTCAGCAGTCCATTCTCTTTTTGGCTTTGGAATGTACTGAGTTTCATTATCCACAGTTATGTCTTTTATGATTTCCAGTGGTCCATTAGTCAGCACATCCATCATCTCATGATGTGTTGCAGCTAGATAAGCCTGCATACGACGTTTATACACATCAAAATGATCTAAAGAACACATCAACATTGTTCTAGCATACTGGTTGTTATCCATGATGCAAATCTTTGAAAATCAGAAACTTGAAAAAGTTTTTAAAATATTTTCACAAGCACAACAAGTACGATTACTTCAGAACTGAAGCACTGCTCCGATACCAAATGTTGGTCCCTTGAAAAGGCTTTGGTTAAGTTTAGAGGGGGGTGAATAAACTTAACACTTAAAACTTTTGGAGTTAACAAACTCAGCAACTTCAGCAGCCTGCTGATAGCTCAGTAGTCTGCTGACTCTCAGTAGTCTGCTGACTACTGACTTTACTGAATTTGTTGCAGCGGAATATATTTAAATTAAGCCTTATTACTTGTTGTTAAAATATGATACCAAGTATTAGATACTAAGTAGTGTATGTGTGTGATTCAGTTGCTAGTTCAGTAGGTTGATGTGCTAAATATACTAATTGCAGAATATAAATGCAGAAAGTAAGTAGGCAGATTTTATAGTGGTTCTAGGTGGTGTAATCATGTCAGTCCACTCTTCTCCTGTGATGTTGGAGGTAATTCAATAGAGATTCTTGAGGTAGCAGTTACAAAAATCCCTAAGTTGTTTGTCCTTCACCAATAACTATGGCTTCACAAACTGAACACTTGGAACAGGTAGGATTGCTGCTCCAAAGTCTTCCACTGGTCCTTGAAGGGTAGGATTTCCTCTTCACCAGCTCCACCACAAACAATAGTTCTTGACACCCAAAAGATGCTTCACTGTCTTCAGTAGATTTCTTGTAAAAGAAAGTTTGAATCAAGTAAGTGATTCAGTCTTCAGCAGCTTGATCAGGATGATATGATCAGCAGCTTGGATTCTTCAAGTGTGTAAACTTGATGTAGCTTGATAGCAGATTACACTTGAAGATATTTCCTGGATCAGTAGCTTTAAGCTTAGTAGGGTCAGCAGGGTGATTCTTAGATTGAAATATGATAGCCCCAGATAAATCTTTTATTTTCATCACTTGTATCTGAATTATGAGTCCTCTATTATAGGTAGGAATCCTTGTGACTTATGTTTGAATTTCAAACATAGCCGTTTCAGACTTGTCCTATCTTGACTTGCTTTCTATCACTGTTCATAGTACTGACACTGTCAGATTGCTTTTTGATAGTTTCCAGTCTGTCCACCCTTTGACTTGTATCTATTGGATAAATGTCTGAATCTTCCCAACGTCCTTTTAATCCTAGCTATTGATTTTTTTGATAAAATCAGAGGTTGTTACATGTCCTTATCCTTGTATTCTTCCAATGTAACCTTTGAATAATTTGAAATACATATCAGCAGGTTCTTGTGGGTATTAGTCTGCTGAAATCCATATCAGTTAGCTGATTCAAGTTGCTGTGTTTATAGAACACTGCATCTGACTTCTCTTATATCTAACTTTTAATTGTGAAGTTATATTACACCATTTTAATCATAACCAAGTTCCAATCACCATTTAACTTGTGGAACTTTGACCTTGAACATAAGGTATATGTAATAAGTTTAGGTCATCATAGACTTCCCTAAATTCTGATTGCATATCCTTGACTTTAAATACTAAGTTTGATCCCTTAGCCTTCAATAACTGAGTTTGAGCCTCAAATTTTCATTCTTCAAAGAGGTTCCTAAACTAGTCTCATCGACTCAGTACCTCTATGATATGGACAGTCTCAACGATGAAAGTCAGCTGACCTTTTACAGTGCTTGTTTGATCAAACCTATAAAAGATCAAACTCTAATAAGCCTATACATTTGTTCTTTACATCTTTTTTCCTTTGCTCTATAACAGCTAGTTTGGCACTCATCACTAAAACTTAAAATAAGTCCAACAAGATGCCACTGCAAAGTATCTTAGAAGTGGAGTTATTCGATGTTTGGGGAATTGATTATGTGGGGCCTTTCACATCGTCAAAATCAAATCATTGCATCCTAGTAGCCATTGATTCTGTTTCCAATGGGAGGAGGCAGTGGCCTCACCGACTAATGATCGCAGAGTTGTCCTGAGATTTCTTAAGAAGTACATTTTGATGAGGTTTGGAGTTCCCAGAGCCATAGTTAGTGACGGAGGGAGTCATTCATGTAACATGTTGTTTGAGAAATTGATGTTGAGATATGGGTTAGACATAAGATTGCAGCTACATATCACCCCCAGACAAGTGGAGGTCATGAATAGAGAGATAAAGAGGATATTGGAGAAGACTGTGAATCCCATGAGGAAAGATTGGTCTTTGAAATTAGATGACGTTGTTTGGGCGTACGGAACAGCTTATAGGACAACAATTGGGATGTCACCGTAGATGATAGTATTTGGAAATGCAAGTCATTTTTACCGGTAAAACTCGAGCACCGAGCCCTGTGGGCTATGAGATTTCTAAAAATGGATGAAATTTTAGCCAGTGAGAAGAGATTATTAGAATTGAATAGATTGGAGGAGTTTAGACTTCAAGCGTATGAGAATGTGAAGATTTATAAGGAAAGAACGAAGCGCTTGCACGATAAATGGATTCTCAAACCCACATGTCAAGTTGGAGATAAGGTGCTGGTATATAATTCGCGTCTTCGACTTTTTCCTGGGAAGTTGAAGTCTAGATGGTATGGACCACATGTAGTCACAAAAGTTTTCAATTCAGGCGCGTGTGACATTAAGAATGAATACTCTGGGAAAACATTCATAGTAAACGGCCATAGGCTGAAGCATTACCTAGAGCACAAGTATGACCCTGAATTGGAAGCCTTTATGTTGGGGGATCCAAAGTACGAATAAAGGAGCCCTATTAGTACAGTCGAGCTGGCGAGTATAAATTCAGAACTATTTCTATAAACCCGTATTTATTGCTTTTGTTTATTTAAGTTATTTTGAGTCAATAAAGTAGCATGACAATCGGTAGGTTTTTTCATCACATATATATTCGGTCATATGGCTAGAGATATATGTGGCTTTTTCCTCGAGATTCTCATGTGATACGCTCGTACAAGTTTTCGCGTCTTGCTAAGGCCAATAAAAGAAGAAAGTGGCTTAAACTGTTTTTGCGCATTCCTCCGGTATGCACAATTACCGCCACCTTATTTTCTTGCTATCCTTCGCATGTTACTCATAGTTTTTGGAAGTATTTTGGAATGCAGTTAAAACTTGGAAGATGGATGACCTAGGAGCTAATGATTATGCGCCAGGATTAACTTTGACTCAGCCGACCAATTCTAGAACTAAGTACCTTTCCTTTTCTTTATTATTTGTCATTGGGGATGATGCCTATAATAAGTGCGGGTAGGCGGTCTTAGCCGGATAATCGAAAAAGGGATAATTTTGAAATTTTTAACACTGTTTTTAGCTTGCCTATTACATGTTTCCGAGTAAGAAATCGGTAGAAAAGGAGCCCAAGTTCAATTTGAAGTTGGCTATAGCATGTTCAATTTAGTATGGAAGAATGAGCATATATTATGTTGTATGAAGTAATGACTTATTAATTATTATTCTATCATTGCACTCAATTATTTGAGCACATAATCTGAGTGAGAAGTGTTTGAGACTAGATGATAATTGTTTTAACTGGGAATCATAATTTGTCTGTCTATATACTTTAACAAATTGTTGAAGGATAAGGGCAGCAACTTGAATACCACAAGAGGTAAACCGGGACAAAACGGGCTTGTGAGAGAGAGAAAAAAATAGTGAGAAATCTGCCAGGAAAAAAAAAAGAAAGAAAAAAAAGAGAAAATATATATAATAAAGGTAGTGGGGGAAGCGAACTTGTAGCAAAAAGGGCACGACCCTCACATAAAAAAGAAACAAACAAGTACCTAAGAGAAAGACTCGGTCCCCAAGTCCGCCCGGCCCAATTAAGGTACCATGTTGTGTAACCAAAAGTCTGAAAGCAAGATGAGCGATTGTATGCGCAGGCAAGTTAAGATTGTAGGGTTAAAACAACTTGATTCCCTTCACGAATGCACTCTCACGACTGATTCATCACACGACACATTGATGCATGGTGAGTAGTGATTAATGAGGATCTTATGGATTGTGGCTAAATGTATGTTTTACCAGAAATCTTTATTGAATATTTGGTAGTTGATGGAGATTGCTCTTGGAGGTACATTCTGCCTTGATACTCTGGTTGAGGACGAGCAAAGGGCTGTTGGGGGTAGTTGATGACACTTAAAATAGTCTATCCTATGGCATCAACATTCTGTCCATTATGAGCTAAAAATAGTTGTTTCGACCTATAAATATGAACCATTTGAGTTGAATATCATATGTCAGGTTCGTGAGTCGAGTAATCTGCACTTAACGGTTATTTTCCCTATTTTGATATTAATTCGTGTGATATTCGATTATTTTCAAGAAATGAGATATTTGGCTGAGCATTGTGGACGAATCTGGAGTGGACTGAATGAAAGGATTGGGCCTAGGGTATTCCAAAACCTTCAGAGCTATGTCGGGAAAAAGAAAATGACATAAATACACCCGGTATCTGGAGCTGCCGCCGACTTACCGAGAGTCTAGAATCATCCGAAACACGTTTTCTTGGACGAATGGTAGATCTAGGTGTTTGTAAGTCGGTTTATGTAACTATAAATAAGAGGCATCACCTCAGAATTTAATGTACACAATTTTCAAGACAAAATTATTCAATAAAAGTTCTTTATTCATTATTTTATTTTATTTAATGAGTTCTGGTCGGAGAGACGACGGAGTCGCCTCCTAGGAAGAGATCCGATGGAGATCTACACTCGTCTTTGAGGGTATGATTTTCTATCTTTTCCAAGATGTAGATCTGTCGTTGTTCTTCTTGACTAGTATGTGCTAATTGTTTATTTATTTTAATTATGTAGTTGTTAGTTTATTTTTACCCTATGTATGTATAGATATAATTCGTTAGTGAAGAAATCATGAAATAGTGGATGCGTTCTTCAGATCTGCGACGGTGTATATCGTTAGATCTGAATTCCTAGCAAATTAATAGTTCAAGATAATCGGCGCCAGCTACGTTGATCGACAGATTTAATTTACATGTTCGTAGCCTGATCAAATATTTGCATGTCATCATAAATTAGCATGAAGTGTTGTTAGTGATGTGTTAATTTTGACATAGTCTTTATGGACACTAGGAACGTGCTAGTCAGTGTCGATAGCTGCCTAGGCGGGTTAGCGGTATGGGTTAACGCTCAATATCGGCAACTCTAGAACTTATTGTGTATGGGCTATTACTGACCAATTAAGGAGGGTATCTTTCGTATAGATTTTTGGCTACCATTATCAGAGTAGATCGGGTTAGGAGTTGCACCTTTAGCTAACAATGAATTAAAATTTACAAACGGGGAGGACTCTTGCATATGTGGGAGGAATAACTAATCACTCATAATTAGACTAATACTTAAAAAATTCTTGTTGCTTCGTTTGAACTTGTTGCTAGTTTATTGTTACCAAATTTACTTATATCCATATTATAGTTGGTCGTAGACCTTATTTGTGACAAGCTCATCTCGAGACTTTACGTTCTTACGATTCTCTGTGGGATCGACCTTGACTCGCCAGTACTCTACTACGTACGATAGACCTAGTCCTATTGCTAGTAAAAACTTTGCACGTGATCATAGTGTTTAAAACTAAATTTGGTTTATATGAGTGGCATGTTATACCCTTCGGTCCCACCAATGCACCTAGCATTTTTATACATATTGTGAATGATGTTCTTAGGGACTTTATTACTAAATTTGTGGTTGTTTACTTTGATGATATCTTACTTTACAGCCATGATTTAGAGTCACACCTTAGTCACTTACACGTTGTTTTGGAGACACTTATAGATGCTAAATTGTATGCTAACCTTAAAAAGTGTATTTTTTGCATAGATAGGGTCATGTTTCATTGTTTGGTTGTGAGTGCATAGGGTGTGGAGGTTGATAAAGAGAAGGTCAAAGATATGGAGGAAAGGCCTGAACCAACAAATGTAGCAGAAGTTCGTAGTTTCCATGGCCTTGTAAGCTTTTATTGGCTTGCGAGCATATAAAGGCTATTTGTGAGGGATTTCAGTAGCATAGCCGCACCCCTCAACGAGTTGGTGAAGAAGAATGTCCCTTTCCATTAGGGATCAAAGCAAAGGGAGTCTTTCAAACCTCTTAAGGATCTTTTAATTTCTGCACCCATACTTGCTTTGCCTAATTTTGATAAATCTTTTGAGATTGAATGTGATGGTTCAGGTGTGGTAATTTGTGGTGTGTTAATTTAGGAGGGTAAACCTATTGCATATTTTAGTGAGAAATTAAAAGGTACCCATTTTAATGCTACGTATGAGAAAGATCTTATGCCTTGGTTAGATCACTTCAAACTTGGCAGCATTACTTGAGACATAAGGAGTTTGTTATTCACACAGATCATGAGTCCTTAAAGTACTTAAAAAGGCAAGGTAAATTGAGTAAGAGGCATGTTCGTTGGTTAGAATTCACAGAATATTTTCCTTATGTGAGTAAGTATAAAAAGGGTAAGAGAACATTTTAGCGGATGTGTTATCACGTAGATATACTTTAATCACTATTGTGCAATCTAAAATTTTTGGATTTGAATTTATTAAGGAATTTTATGCTGTGGATGTTGATTTTGTTGAACCTTATGCTGCTACTGAGCACTCGGGTCAAAGGAAATATTATAGGCACGAGGGTTGTTTTATGTATTCCTCGTTGTTCTATGCGTGAGGCTTGTTTGTGAAGCACATGGTGGGGGTCTTATGGGACATTTTGGGATCACGAAAACTTCAGACATGCTTCAATAACACTTTTATTGGTCTAAAATGAAAACTGATGTTTCTCATGTGTGTGATGCTTGTCTTGTGTGCAAATATCCTAAGTCCAAATCTACCCCACCCATATTGTTTGTATACCCCACTGTCTATTCTACATCCCCTTGGACTGATTTATCTATGGATTTTGTCTTGGGATTACCTCATTCTAGGAGTGGTAATGATTCTGTGTTTGTGGTAGTTGATCGTTTTTTTTAAGATGGCACACTTTGTGGCATGTAATAAAATGATTGATGCTTCTCATATAGCTTATCTGTTCTTTATGGAAATTGTATATTTACATGGTGTGCCTTTAACTATTGTGAGTGACCGTGATGTTATGTTTAGTAGGCACATTTGGCGTGTGTTATGGATGCATTTAGGAACTAAACCTTTGTACTCTAATGCGTATCACCCCCAAACTGATGGTCAAACTGAGGTGGTTAATTGAGTTTTTGGTCAATTGTTGCATTGTGTTATTACCAAGAATCTGAAAATTTGGGAAACTTGCTTGCCATTTATGGAGTTTGCTTATAATCATTGTAAACATTCTGCTACTTGCTATACTCTAGTGGAGTTGGTGTACGGGTTCAACCCGGATACACCTTTTTCTTTGTTTCCTTTGCCTACAGGTGCTCAATCTCATTTCGATGGTGAGCAAAAGGCCGAGTTGATGAAAGAACTACATGCAAATGCAAGGCAACATGTAGAGAAAGCGTCATAGAGGTACATGAAGCAAGCCAACAAGGGCCGTAAAAAAGTCATTTTCGAGCCGGGAGATCGGGTTTTGCTGCATTTCCATAAAGATAGGTTCCCAGAGCAATGCAAGTCAAAGTTATATCCTCGAGGTGATGGTCCGTTTGAAGTATTGGAGCGGGTAAACAACAATGCTTATAAGATTTCTATTCCTGAAGATTGGGGCGTGTCACCCACCGTTAATGTTCCTGATTTGATGCCGTTCGACACCCTCTTTGATCTGAGGATAGATCCTTCCCAACTGGGAGGGAATGATTTGATCCGCGATAGTATGCCAGATCCATTAGCTGCTACAAAGACCGAGGACCCGCTTGTGATTCGAGATGGGCCTATGACTAGTCTCCAAAAGAAGAGAGTTAGAGAGGCCTTGAATAATTTGGCCTTGGAAGCCCATTTAGAGCAAGAACATCCTTCAAACACCAGAGATCTGCACACTAAGTGCACCATCGATGCTATTTGTCTTGACGAAGACACTATTGTGCTTGAATAAATTAACTAGAAGACTTTTATTTATGTTTGGTATTGTTGGACCACTTTTTATATTATTTTTGCACTAGTGTTTATTTAATAATTGTCTGTGTGCCTAAATATCTCAAGAAAGCCCATCTAGCTTGTTACAGGCGAAATTTACTTGAAAATTTATCCCACGTTGCTTAGCTACACGAGATACTTGGAGATTGTAGCCTATATAAGGCATCAAGCTGTTTCTTTTGTATATAGTTCCATTTTGAGAGTTATAATATTAAAGTCTTTGCCTTGTTTAATCACTTGCGAGTGAGAGTCTCTTTGTTGTAGAGATTCACCCCTTAAAGAACTTATCAGCGCCTTTAGGAAGCGTTGTTGCATTCTTGCCAATGTTCTTAGATTGGATTATATAAGATCGTTGTTTCGAGCTCACCATTAATTTTTAAAAGGTCCTTGGAGAATCTTTCATATCATCATCTCAACTTCCCTGCTAGAGCAATAACTACGAGACTCAAGTCCCTCGGCGTCGCTCTGTTGGGAATAAAATTTAGTTTTGATGTTGATTCATCTTATTCAAGAATATGTTTTTTACACCCTATTGATGAAGTGCTGAAACTAGCTGTTAAGGCTAAAAGATGTCTAAAACAGAATGTATAAGTGTTACAGAGTCTGATAATTGTATAAGTTATATCAGACAAGCATTGTAATAGATAGAAGTGTCGTAAAACTGGAAACTGGAAATCATCTAAATAACTGGAACTTAACTTAAGACTGAAGATGTACACCTAGAACTGAAGCTCACTCAGAACTGAAGAAAGTAAGTTCGCTGAGGGTCATAGACTCGGTTGACTTATCTAAAACTAAAGGCTGAGGGCACATACACAGTTGTAGAAGACTGAAGAACTGAGGGTTCAAACTCAGTTATGAAGATTTTAAGCCGAGACTGTAAAGTTAGAATTCAGGTAAGTCTGTGATGGCCTGAATTGACTTTATGGATCTTGAAGAAGACCCAAGTATTATAAGGACTTTGATATCTTAGATGATCTCTAAAGTTAATGGTGTAATCTGATTCAGTCACATAAAATCAGATAAATAGAGTACTGAAATTTTCAAGAAGAGTAAAAACTCAGTTAATGCTCTAAGTAACTTAACAAACTGAAAACAGACATACTCAGTATAAAACTTATCTGGATACTTAGTTTTATAGTCATCCATCCAAAAAACTGAAAGTACATTCGAACATTGTAAATCAAGGATTCTTATTGGATGAAGAACTGACATGTCAGAACGGTCACTAACATCAGACATCTGAAAATATAGACGTTGAAGCAATTCAAATTCAAGCGATATGAACGTTGAACTTCACACTATAAATAGAGGACTTTGCACCAAGGATCAAACACTAGAATTAACAAGATTACAAGCATTTTTGTGCAAAAGTCTAGTTCATTCGAATTCCTATCTATATCTGTGCTCAACAAGATCACATCGAGATTTCTTCAAGTGTTCAAGCTACATCGATTATATCCAGATTTCGACACTTTGGAGAACCACAAGCTAGAATCAATTTATTGAGTCTCAGCCCTACTTTGATTCTTAACCAAAGGTTTAGACTGTGAAGCAATCCGGTCAAAGAGTTGCTAAGGATAGTTGTTTCCAGTTGGGTAGACTGTGTTTATGGTGGTAGCTGGTGCAGAGTCAATTCAACACCCCAAGGACCAGTGGCTCAAGCAGTTGAAGAGCAGCAATACAACCTGTTCTTTCGTTGTTTAGATAGTGACACTAGGGATTAGTCAGGGACTATCATTTAGGACTTTTTGTAACTACGTACCTCAAGATGTTCTAGTGGAATTTTGCGCCTACAACACAGGGGAAGAGTGGACTAACAGGATTACACCACCTGGAACCACTATAATTCTTGCTCTATTTACTTTACGCACTTACATTCTGTTATTTACTTTACAACATTTATTATTGTTCATTTAGCATACTGAAATTGATTGTTACTAGCATACATTGTTTACAAACTGACATTCACCAGAATTCAGTTTTGCATACCTAGATTTTTCTTATAGTATCAACAAGATCCAGTTAAAGGCCATATCTTAAATCCGTTGCCGGTTGACTTATATGTGTCAGTCTGTTTGACTTAGACTCAGCTTTGTCAGCACAACTACATACAAGTTAAACCTGAACCTTAAATTGTTAATTAATCTAGTTTTTGGTGACAAGTTTATTCACCCCCCCCCCCCCCTCTAAACTTGTGTTAGCCTTTCTAAAGAACCAACAATTTGTATCAGAGCGGTGTTCTTTAACAAGCTATTGCTTGAAAACTCACATTAAATCATCTAGTTGATCTCTTGAAAAAGCTCAGTCTTTCAGTTTCCAGTCTTTGCATAATCCAGTTTACACTCAATTTCACAATGGATAACAATCAGTATGCCAGAAATATGCTAATGTGCAACATGGGCATATTTGATTAATATAAACGTCGTTTGTAGGCTTTTCTAGCCATTTCTCATAATGAGATGATTGATGTACTCACTGATGGACCTATCTAGATCACTCACATGCAAATTGTCAATGGTGAACAAGTTAGAGTTCCAAAGCCCAAAAGCAAATGGACCAGTGATGATCGAAAAAGGAACTACTTGAACAATGTTTCCATGGATATCATCTGAGAACTCTTGACAGCAATATGTATCTGAAAGACAAGGATTGCACTACTGCAAAAGAAATGTGGGAGAAACTTCAATTAGTTTGTGAATGAACTGATTCTATTAAAGAGAATAAGATCTCTGTAGCAAAATAGAAGTTTGAGAATTTCAAGATGAAGTCAGGCGAGAATGTTGATTAGATGGAAACAAGGTTCAGTGCTATAATGGATGAACTAGCTTTACTCAAGATCGAGTATACCAAGAAAGAAATCAACACAAGAATCTTGAAGGCTTTACCCATGTGCTTTGGAAAATGTAGGTCACAAAGAATGGAAGAATCAAGAAGACTTGACATAGAAGATTCCTTCAAAATCTTCTCGGACAAGAAGCTTATGAATTCAAATGAAGATTCACAAGCAAGCACGGCTGCCATAATCAAGGCTCTAGAGGAACCCAAAACAACAGCACTCGCAGCAGCCTCGAATGAAAATCAAGAAACCTCATCTAACAATCTTCAGCAATTGGATGAGATGGAAGAACATATGGCCTTAATGATGAAAAGAATTCGAAGAATGAAGAGTGGACATCCAATCACTCAGAAGTTTATCAAGAAAACTCCTGAAAAGAGAAAAGACAATGAGTATCTCTGCTTCAACTATAAAAAGTCTGGACACTATAAAGCTAAATGCCTAGTGCTGACTGGTAAGAAGACTCAGCAATGAAGAACTGGCAGAAGAGCACTTTTAGCCGGAGATGAGTTTGACTATGAAGCTGGCACTAAAAGAGTATCATATGACACGGCTCTAATGGATCATATGGAGGATCCAAATGAAGTATGTGAATCTAACTCTAAGTATTCCTCAGCTTAGATTTCCGTGCAAAATGCATGTTCTTCGACTGCTGACTCCGATCCAAAAAATCTCGAATTAGAAGAAACACTTGACGAACTGATGAATCAGCTGGTAACCATCCAAGATGGTTATGAATCAATTAAAGCTAAGAAGGAAGTTCTAATTCTTGAAGTTTAAAGATTGAAGTCTGAACTGAACACGTTGAATCTTTTGCTCAATCAAGTTCAACCACTCGATTCAAATCCGGAAAACTCTATGGAGATCGAACTAGGTTAGGATTTGATACACAACATTCTTATAAGGAAGGAACGAGCAAGGCTGCAGAACCCAATGCCAAAACTGGTGTTAAATTCATAGCTGATAAATTTCCTCGGACTGAGAAGATTGCTGAACCAGTGAAGCCAGTCTTGCGTGAATCAACTCAAACTCGGTTTTCTAAGAAGACAGCTGCACCTACCAACAAAGGTAAATCGAATGGTAGATCAGCTATACCTCAAGGAAACAAGAGTAGTAGATCAACTGCAAGATCTACAAAAACTGATCAAGTCAAGAACCAAAAAAATTATAATTAGGGTAAATCTAAGAATGTTAATCGTTTAAAGATTCACACATCAAGAGGGAAAGGCAGACTATACCCCATTGTTGATGATTGGAATTTTACTGAATCTACTATTAAAAATGATAAGAATAATCATTCCAGACCGAAAACTTATCATAAGTTTCAGTCCAAGACTCAGTAGAGGGCCTATCCCAGTTCTCGGCAAAGGTCTCAGTACAAAGGTCAAACTAGACCTCAGTATAAAAGGAATGATGGTTATTATTTAGCTTTTAATAATATGAGACATTTTGGAAATCAGTTTCAACCAGAAGATCTGAGAAATCATATAATTGAGACACAATCCAAGAAGAGATATTATGGAAGTGTGGCTTATATATATGAAAAAAAGTGCAACAATTTCCAAATAAGACCTTATAGAAATATGCCCAGAGTTGTACTGACAACTGACCACTATGGACCCAAACAGAGTTGGGTACCTAAAGCATTTTAATTTGTTTTGCAGGATATTTGGTACTTTGACAGTGGATGCTCTAGGCACATGGCAAATGGCAAGGACTGTCTCACTGATTTTATAGCTAAAGATGGACCAAGAGTCAATTTTGGAAGTAAAGATAAACCTGGTTACACAAAAGGTTATGTAAACTTAATCAGAAATGGACTCACAATCAAGAATATATCTTACGTGGAAGGACTTCACTACAATCTACTCAGCACAAGTCAATTCTATGATATGGGATACAAAGTTACCTTTGATAAGAAGTATTTCATTGTCGTCAGTGAAATAGCTTTCCAGGTAGTTCTAGCCGGAAGAAGAGAAGAGAAAATGTACGTTGTAGATTGGTCTACAACAGTTTCAGAAACATGTTTAATTGTGAACACCAAGTCTGAACTCAGTTGGTTGGGGCATAAAAAACTGAGTCACCTAAACTTTGATGATATCAACTTGTTAGTCAAAAAGAACTTGGTGATTGGACTACCAGAGATAACATACAAGAAAGACAGCTTGTGTGATGCATGTCAGCAAGGAAAGCAAACTAAAGCAAGTTTCAAGACTAAGTCTCAGCATTCAACAAACAGAGTTTTAGAACTGATGCGTATGCACTTATTTCGACCAATCACACCAATCAGTGTTAGTGGCAAGAAATACACTTTTGTGGTGGTTGATGACTTTTCAAGATATACTTGGGTTATCTTCATGACCAAGAAAAGTGAAACCAAGCAACAATTGACTGAACTTCTTAAAAGACTCCAAAATCAGATGAGTGTCACAGTAGTCAAGATCAGATCAGACAAAGGAACAGAATTTCTCAACAACATAATCATTGAATATTGTGGAGAGAATGGAGTTCTACACCAGCTTGCAGCTACATCAACCCCTCAACAGAATGGAGTAGCTGAAAGGAGGAATAGAACACTCAAAAAAGTTTGAAGGATGATGATTTGTGAATCTAAACTGTCAGAAAGATATTGGGCAGAAGCTGTAAATAAAGCTTCATATACTCAGAATCGAGCTCTCATGAACAAGAGACATGAAAAGACGCCTTATGTGATATGGAACGGCAGAAAAGCAAATGTTTCATATTATCATGCCTTTGGAAGTAAATGTTTTATCCATAATAATGGTAAGGATTAGCCTAAGGTTTTTTAGCCCAAAGCTGATGAAGGAATATTTTTGGCTTACTCAAGTGTCAACAAAGCTTTCAGAGTATTGAACAAGCGAACACTCAAGCATGAAGAATCAATACATGTAGTTTTCAATGAACCAAAGTTCACTATAGATACACTTGAACACAAAGAAGAACCAGTTTGTCAGCCTCAGACAGAGAAGTCTCCAGAACCAGTTTTCATTGATATTGGAAATTTAAGGATTTCAGATTCTTCAGATCGAGTGGTCGAGTCTCAATTGCCAAGAATCGAACTCAGAATCGATCCAACCGAAATGATCAAGCTCAACAAGATCCAGTTCAACAAAATGAAGACCCTTTGATGCAACCCCCAGTACATCAATGTATGAGAGATAACCCAGAAGGACAAGTGATAGGTGATTTCCAAACCGGTGTTCGGACAAGACATCAGTTGGATGCTATGGCATGTTTTCTATCTCAGTCTGAACCCAAAGAAATTGAAGAAGCCTTAAATGATCCAGATTGGATTTTGGCTATACAAGAAGAACTCAACGAATTTGAGAGAAATCAAGTTTGGGATTTAGTAGACAAGCCAGATCATGTCAACATAATTGGAACTAAATGGGTTTTCAGAAACAAGCTTGATGAAGATGGAAATATTATCAGAAATAAAGCCAGACTTGTAGCTAAAGTTTACTCTTAAGATGAAGGGATAGACTTTGATGAAACTTATGCCCCATTTGCAAGGTTGGAGGCAAACAGACTATTTCTTGCATTTGCAGCTCACAAGAAATTCAAAGTGTACCAGATGGATTTAAAAGTGCATTTTTTAATTGGATACTTGAAGAGGAAGTCTATGTTCAGCAACCACCAAGATTTGAAATTCAAGACCAAGCCGACAAAGTCTTTAAACTGAGAAAAACTCTTTATGGACTCAAACAAGAACCAAGAGCTTGGTATGAAACTCTATCTCAGTTTTTGGTGGACAATGGTTTTACAAAAGGAACTATTGATAAAACCCTATTCAGGATGAAAGTTGAAGAAAGTAGTCTCTTAGTTCAAATCTATGTGGATGACATCATTTTTGGATCAAAAAATGAACAACTCTGTGAGAAATTTGCAAGTTTGATGAAGAGCAAATTTCAAATGAGCATGATGGGAGAGTTGAATTACTTTCTGAGTATACAAGTAAAACAGCTGAATAATGGGATTGTCATTCACCAAACCAAGTACACAAGAGAGTTAATCAAGAAGTTTGGAATGGATAAATCAGCTGGCATTGTAACACCAATAGGAACCAACATCAGATTGGATGAAGACAAAGATGGCAAGGATGTGGATCAAACTCTCTACAGAAAAATGATTGGAAGTCTACTTTATCTAAAAGACAGTAGACCAGACATATCCTTTGTAGTTGGTGTCTGTGCCAGATTTCAAACAAAACCCAAAGAGATTCATCTCACGGTTGTCAAAAGAACCTTGAAGTATTTGAAAGATACAGAAGGAGTTAGGATATGGTACTCAAAGGAAGGAGAATTCAAACTGATATCCTACTCAGACTCAGACTATGCCAGATGCAAAGTGGACAGAAAAATTACTTCAGGCACATGTTAGTTATTGGGAAATAGACTTCTGTCATGGTTCAGCAAGAAGCAAAATTCTATTTCGACATCAACAGTTGAAGCTGAGTACATAGCAGCTGGAAGTTGTTGTGCTCAAGTTTTATGGATCAGACAACAACTAAGAGATTATGGAATAAAAGAGGGACTGATTCCTATAATGTGTGATAATACAAGTGCAATTGCTATAACTGACATTCCAGTTTTGCACTCAAGAACCAAGCACATTGATGTGAGACATCACTTTATAAGGGATCGTGTAGAGAAAAAGGACATGACATTTCTCTATGTTCCAACTGAAGATAAGTTAGCCGGCATTTTTACCAAACCTCTGGACAAAGAAAGGTTTGCTAAACTGAGAACTGAATTGGGGATTATTAAAGTTAGTTAAGTTAGCTCAAGCTTAGAAATTCATCAAGGGGATTGTTCTTTGTCATGCTGGGTGCGCTCACTTGATAGATCAGTCATTGACATCAACAATCTCAATTCGACTAACTGAACTGGAGATTTGATGGAATGAAAGATTTAACTGAACTCAACACTTTTGTAAAACTGATATCAGTTTCAGTTTTAACCAGTCAATAATGGAACGGATAAAACCGACAACAGTTACATCGCAATTAATTAATACCGTTGTTTTTCTATCTAAATTTGTAGCGCTTATACCCCCATTATGTCAGTTAGTACACATCGGTTATACAAACCATGATGGAATTTGAAAAGATTGTACAAATCTTCCTGAAGATCGTGGATCAAATCACCAACCGTGCTCCTCCTATATATATACAACGATTTTTCACACTCTCTCCTTACAAAAAGAAAAATCAAACTTTTTCCTTCTCAATCAACCAAAAAAATTTCTCTTAAACAATTTCAAAAATGGCCGCTTCAAAAGAAACTCAAGAAGAAGGATTAATCATCACACCTGATACATTCACACTCAGAGAATTCGAAGAGATGTGTGGTAAAACTCTTCTCTCCAGTCATATAAGCGAGAAGATAGGACGATTACAAGGTTTAAAGAACCTGCTGAAAGCAGAACTACAGCAAGATATGGACTTGGAAGGTCTATTGCAATTTTGGGAACATATGAAGTCGCTGAAGAACTTTTTGCTAACAAGAGATCGTGGACAGAAGATTTTTGTAAATGAGGACATTATCAGACAGCTTTTTGGTTACAAAGATCATTTGGTGAAATCAATTGACCTAGCTTGTCTGCCACTCCAACGTAGTGCTTTTCTTAGCCAGATTTCAGTTTCAAAGCAACCAACAGCAGTCGATACACAAGGACCTCAAACCTGAATTTGGTCTTCTCAGTAGATGGATCAGTAGAAATGCCGTCGGACAACACAAAGAACTGAATAAATTAACTGAAGATGGCATTTACCTAATGAATGTCATTTGGGATGGATTCGAGTTTAATTGGGCAGGATACATCTTCAATCAGATCAAGCAGCAACATTTGGTTGAACTAGCAAGTGTCAGCAGAGACCAAGCTGAAAGAAGACAAATTGAGGGAAGATTTCGACTGAAGAAATCACTTAGCTTAGTGATTCAGCATTATTTGGAAAGACTCAGTGGTGGGAAGAAAGCAAAACAAACTCTACCTCATCTACAACAGGTGCAACACAATCTCTTTCTAGGAAAGAAACATTGAAGTTTTTCCAACCTGAAGCCAATAGGCAAACTGTGTCCCAGCAGATCACTCAGCAAAAAGGAATTAAAAAGAAAGCTGAGACACAGGGGGAAAAGTCAGTTGGCAGATGTTTGTTCCCATGAACTTCAAGTCAGTTAGCACAAACTGATGGGGAACAACAACTGACAATCAAGGACCGTAAGCTGAAGGCCTTGGTTCCTGGAATTTTTTCTAATCTTAAGCAGAAAATATCATAGAAACAAGTTTCTATTATGCATGTTGAGCAAGAGGAACAGATAAGTCAGCAACCAAAGGAATATCTATTTGATGCTGAAAGGATCATCAAACTGATGAAGATGAAGCTCAAGACTGAAGATTCTCGTGAAGAAACTCTACCTAATGATTAAAAACTATTAGAGAAACTGGAAATACAAAATCTCTATGACTTATTTCCAATGGAAGAGTTTCTCAACAACTGCTTCAACAGATTCATAGAGCTAGCTAAGAGAACTGAATCAACCACATCATCTACCCCGAAGGAAGTTTTAAAGAAGAAAGATGATGATAAGGATGATGATTAAAGGAATGAAGCTCAGAAAAATACAGTTTTGCAGTCAAACACTCAGCTTGAATTGCCAGTTTGAAATCAGACAACTGACAACAAAGAAAAAGAAGCCAGAGCTGATGATAATCAACAACTAATGATAATTAAAGATGTCAGTAGTCTAAAAACCAAGAAACAGAAGAAGAAGAAGACCCATCTGAGAAGCTTACAACAGAAGAATTGAGCAAGGTACATGAAGGCTTGAAGATTATGCTCAATCAAAAGGATGACTTAAGTGGTCTTCTATCACATGTTTCCAGTTACATGGCTTACAGGAAGAAAACTGATGTGTCAACTCACTCTAAGTTGGATATTATCAAGAAATTCACTCAGTTTCATAGATTCTCAGTCTCAAGGAAAAACTCAAAGTTACAACTATGGAAGATCGAGAAACTCATGCTCAAGCTGAATGGCACCTCAATCAACGTATTTATGGTCTTGAAACTCAGCTCAAAGAAGTTCTCACCTTCCAGAAAGATATGTCAGCAGATCAGAAGGCAACACATCAGCTAATCAATGAGTTGTATGATGCCAAAAAAGGGGAAGCAGTGAAAGAAAAGCTGAAGTTATGTGAAGAAAAACTGAAGCTTGAAGCTGAATTAACAGAACTGAAGAAATGCAATTCAGCAGGATATCCTTATGTCAGGGATATAGTGGAACTCAGTTAGTGCTGAAACTAGCTGTTATAGTGAAACTAGCAGTTACATACTAAGTTTGTTAAGTTACTTATAAAGTGCTGAAACTAGCTGATATGTCCAGAACTGAATGTATAAGTTTTACTAGAGTCTGATAATTGTATAGGTTATATCAGAAAAGCACTGTAATAGATAGAAGTTTTGTAAAACTAAAAACTGGAAATCATCTAGATAACTGGAACTTAACGTAAGACTGAAGATGTACACCTAGAACTGAAGCTCACACAGAACTGAAGAAGGTAAGTTCGCTGAGGGTCACAGACTCGGTTGACTTATCTAGAAATGAAGGCTGAGGGCACAGACTCAGTTGTAGAAGACTGAAGAATTGAGGGTTCAAACTCAGTTATAAAGATTTTAAGCTGAGACTGTAAAGTTAGAATTCAGGTAAGTCTGTGATGGCCTGAACTGACTTTATGGATCTTAAAGAAGAGCTAAGTATCATAAAGACAATGATATCTTAGATGATCTCTAAAGTTAATGGTGTAATCTGATTCAGTCACATAAAATCATATAAATAGAGTACTGAAATTTTGAAAAAGAGTAAAAACTCAGTTAATGGTCTAAGTCAGTTAACAAACTGAAAACTGACATACTCAGTATAAACCTGATCAGGATACTCAGTTTTATAGTCAGCCATCCAAACAACTGAAAGTACATTCGAACATTATAAATCAAGGATTCTTATTGGATGAAGAACTGACATGTCAGAACGGTCACTGACATCTGACATCTGAAAATATAGACATTGAAGCAATTCAAATTCAAGCGATATGAACGTTGAACTTCACACTATAAATAGAGGACTTTGCAACAAGGATCAACCACCGGAATTAACAAGATTACAAGCACTTTTTTGCAAAAGTCTAGTTCATTCGAATTGCTATCTATATCTGTGCTCAACAAGATCACATCTAGATTTCTTCAAGTGTTCAAGCTACATCGATTATATCTAGATTTCAACACTTTCGAGAACCACAAGCAAGTATCAATTTATTGATTCTCAGCCCAACTTTGATTCTTAATCAAAGGTTTAGACTGTGAAGCAATCCGGTCAAGGAGTTGCTAAGGACAGTTGTTTGCAGTCGGGTAGACTGTGTTTGTGGTGGTAGCTGGTGAAGAGGCAATCCAACCCTTCAAGGACCAGTGGCTCAAGCAGTTGAAGAGCAGCAATCCAACCTGTTCTTTAGTTGTTTAAATAGTGACACTAGGGATTAGTCAGGGACTATCGTTTAGGACATTTTGTATCTGCGTACCTCAAGAAGTTCTAGGGGTCTTTTGCTCCTACATCACAGAGAAAGAGTGGACTGACAGGATTACACTAGCTGGAACCACAATAATTCTTGCTCTATTTACTTTACGCACTTACATTCTATTATTTACTTTACAACATTTATTATTGTTCATTCAGCATACTGAAACTGATTGTTACTAGGATACACGATTCCAAACCCGACATTCACGAGTTCGCTTTGCATGCTTAGCTTTTTCTTATAGTATCAACAAGATCCAGTTAAAGGCTATATCTTAAATCCGTTGCCGGTTGACTCAGTTTCGTGTAAGTCAGTTTGACTTAGACTCAGCTTTGTCAGCTCAACTCCACACAAGTTAAAATTGAACCTTAAATTGTTAATTAATCTAGTTTTTGGTGACAAGTTTATTCACCGCCCTCCTCTAAACTTGTGTTAGCCTTTCTTAGGGACCAACACGCTTTGACTACGTTCTGAAGACATCCTGAAAAACAAAAAAGTGCGAGGTGGATTGTTAGTCACCTAGACTCAGAAGTAGGGTCGAGACAAGCGAGTCCACCCATCTCGACACCTCGCTCTTCTGTTTTATGTTTTCCCTCATTGCGTTTTTTGGCACTACTTAATTGTGTTTGTGATTGGTAAAATATTCTGATATCATTTCTTTGATTAAATGACATGAGGCAAAACAAGACTGTTGAAATGCCAAATGCCACATAGGATTCATGACCGGCTAGACCTATAATCTGTATTGCACCCCGTCAACGAACTTTCTTAACAAGTTTAACTGATTTCTTTAAGGACAATAGGCTTAAAGTAGGAGATACATACATTTCTGAACTCGTTCAACCTCCAAAAAGACAAGATCATGTCGTGATAAATGTGGTGTTCATGAGAAGACATTAATTAAGATTCAACTATGTAATTTCAGATGTTTCAAACGTTAAGAATCAACCTTTTAATTTCAACTTTCATTCTTGTAATGTTAACATTTCAATTACCTTATCTCAAACTACTTGATTATGTTGTACATACATTATGAATTTTGGAAATGTTTGTGTGTAGTTTGAACGATACAGTTACTTGTTTGTGTTTATTTTTGTTTGTTGTTGGAATGTGCATGTGTTTGGAGAAAACAGGTACTACCTCCGTCCCAAAATATAAATCCATTTAGCTTTTTGTTTTGTCCCATAATATAAGTCCATTTAGATAACCAATAAAGCATTTATTATATTTTTCTTCTTTTACCCCTCATTTATTATTTACCCACCAACTTTTTAGTACTTTGCATTAATAGCAGTCAAAGATTATTTTGGAATGTTTAATAAAATTAATGACATGTAACCAATTTAACCAATTTTCTTAATTTGTGTGAAAAACCCAAAATGGACTTACATTTTGGGACGCACGTAGTACCATATTATGTAAATATTTGCATGGGAGGTCATGTAAGAATAATAAGAATATTTAAAACTGAAAAATATTTTTGGGACGACACATCGTCCCAAAAAATCAGTAAAAATATTTTTCCTATCTGAAAGTAATCTTATGAAAATGGTTATTTACTCATATTTTGTTTTCCCAAAATATAATAAATAATATTTAATACTGAATTAATTTAATAAAAAGTGAGAATACTATTATTTAAAACAACGCCGTCGCAAAATGCATGTCATGTCAGCTCCGTTGAAAAATCCAACGAAGCCTTATGCCATGTCATCAGCGATTTAATGCGACGACGATGTCTTTGCGCAAAATACCTTCCTGATATTTTGGCTCGAAAGTTGCGCGACAACGCTTTTAGGACCCCCAATCGTCGCATTAAATAGTATTTACGATGACTGGACCTTTAATGGGGCCACATTTTGTCATCGCGCAAAATCTTAATTATTGTAGTGGTGTCATTGTGCATTTGGTCATTGGATCAAAACTTGATAGCCATGTTTTTCATAACCTTTTTTTTGTTTTGTTTTTGTTTTTGGTTTTGTTTGTAATTTGTGTTTTCTCCTTTTTTTTTCCTAACCTTTTTTTGTGTTTATTTTTTGTTTTATAGGTAATTTACGTTTTCTCCTTTCTCATACATAAGGGTCACTAAGTATATGCATTGATCAATTTTCGTATAAAGATACGCGTGTCTGTTGTTAGTATTAAGTAAAAACCTTCAAAATCTACTGACATAACCTGACCAAAACCTTTTTATTAACCTACTTATTTACATATTTATTATGACTTTTTCATGAAATATTTTGTTACGATATTTTAGTGAGAATTTGGGCCCCACTAAAACAAAATCTTGGGTCCGCCACTACCTTCTAGTATCGATCAAGATCTCTACGAATATAGAAATAGAATTACAATATATCAATATATTTGAATTAATTCCTATATGTTATATGCTAATAAAATATAGAAACAAAATATGCAAGCATATAACGAGTAAATACATTAACATAGCAATCACATGTTCAGAGTGTTGAAATATAAAATCGACCTTTTAAGCTTTGAAATAATAATTTTGTATCTATTACAATGAATGCATGAATGATGTATATTAACGAAAATATTGTGTAAATATTTTAGGAAATATGTGATTGTAGAATGTTCTCGAAAATATTTCAATCTTTGATTAAGGGAGTGCTTGATTTTACTCTCGTAATATACATCTTTAATTTATAATATCATTAGCCTAAAAACCGTGCCATGCACGGGATGGTGTAAAAGTTATAAATAGTTTTTGTATATTGTAAATGTATACATTAAACAAAATGTTTTGATTTATTATTAAAAAAGACAATTAATACATTGTGTGTATACTGTCGCTACATTTTTATGAGCGACTAGGACACGCCGAATACGACACGCCTTTGCATTACGTGTTATTTCTTACATCCCGTTTGCATTTCATGTTGTGTATACATCATAATTTGACTATACCGTGTATTACGCCTTTGCATTACGTGTTATTTCATGTTGTATATAAAAAAACGTCTTCAAGTTCAACACAATTTCAAAGTAAATTATTAATTGGAAAAAAAATTATAAAAAATTGAACGAATGTGCAGGAAAGACATTTTTCTTTAACCTAAATAAAACAATAAAACAAAGGCTTTTCTCCTGACATGTTTTTTTAAATAGCAAGGTGTGTGTTATTCCAGACGGTCAATCCAAAACAAAAATCAAAAATCAATATAATCTGCCACCATGACATATCAGAAGAGCAAAAACACTTAACATTTCAACACTTTCATACTAAAATATAACAAAATGAAAGAATCTGTTACAAAACATTTCAACTTGCTATATTGCACTTCACCAATTATTAGTCTTCTACATGCTTCCTCATACGAAACATGAAGTAGTACATCTTATATAAAAGAAACTATTAACGTCATAATTATCCTTTTCTTCTAGAAGGTGATATTTTTGTTGAACGTGAGGAAGGAAATAATGCAATAAAATTTAATACATTAAAATTCTAACTTATTTAGAAAATATCAATAAAACATGAAAAAATGTCCAATAAAAACATGAAAGTGCACATGTTATAAGCTAGAATGAATGAAAACCAATTAAATCGTAGAATAACAATGACGTTTTCAATGAAATGAATATTGTTCCAAAAATATTTTAAAAAAATTAAAGGGAATGAAAAAAAATTTGTTGTATTAAAAATATTACTCCTACAATTTGGCACCACATTTATTGGAGCAATTTTGGTATTGTGTAATTAATGTAGTGGTGAAGGAAAAAAAAACCCACGTGTAAAAAAAGAATTTGAGTTGGATGATATCATGCATTTAATGAAAATCAATTAAAAATGCAAAAACAAAAATCATCAAAATCCTTGGTTAATTATTGTTGTAAAAAAACGAAAATAAATTAAAATATTTGACTGATTATTGATTATTAAATTAAAAACCGTAAATAAAAATACTAAAACAAGAACCCGACTAGAATGACAGATTTTTGTCCGATTAGCTTGTGTAACTCTATATATAAGATTCGTACAAGAACCTTGGTTAACCGGTTGAAACCTATCATGAAGAATTTTATATCCCAAAATCAATCTGCATTCCTTAAAGAGCGGCTAATAACGGACAATGTCATTACATCATTTGAGACCTTCCATAGCATGAGGATGGGTAGTAGAGGTTGCAACTCCCACATGGCCCTAAAGTTAGACATGATGAAGGCCTTCGATAGGGTTGAGTGGGGGTTCTTGGGGAAGGTTGTGCGAGCAATGACCTTCCCGCAATCGATCATTGATATAGTCTTAAGGTGCATATCCACAACTACGTACCAAATTTTGATAAATGGGCATCCAACTTTGGTCATATCACTTAGTAGGGGGATACGACAAGGGGACCCACTTTCCCCTTTTTGTTCCTCATTTGTTCCAAAGGTTTTTCAGCCCTAATTCACCAAGCTATTGATATGGGGGCCCTGAAAGGGCGTTAAGATAGGCCGGCATTTTGAGATCCATCACCTCTAGTTTGCGGACGACAATCTAATTTTTTTCGGAAGCTACTTCTGAAGCTTGTCACTCTATATTGTCTCTCCAGGAATCCTGTGAAAAGCTCTCAGGCCAAAAAAATAATTTACACAGATTGGGCTTATTCTTCAGCTCAAACTTGGTTAGTGATCTTCGGGTAGAGCTCTCCTCAATCTTAAATATCCCGTTGGGAGATGATTTTGGAAAATACCTCGGTCTACCTTTTGTCATTAGGCGAACAAAGAGCGAGATACTCTCCTATGTAAAGGAAAGAGTCAAGAAAATGTTAAAGGGATGGAAAGGAAAATTTCTCTCCCTGGCTGGAAAGGAGATTCTTATAAAATCAGTCATCCAAGCCCTCCCGCAGTACATAATGCAGTGTTTTCTCCTCCCAAAAAAATTATTACCGAACTGGAAAGTATGACAAAGTGATTTTTCTGGGGTAACTCGGATGCAAATAAAAAAATCCATTGGAATCTTGGCCCCATTGTTGTAAACCGAAATCCGATGATGGATTAGGCTTTCGAGATCTGGAATGTTTTAACATGGCTCTACTTGCAAAACAAGCATGCCGAATTCTCAACGATCCAAGTGCTCTCTCTTCCCTAGTCCTTAAAGCTAATTTTTTGCAAAGAAGGACTTCGATAAAGCTTCAATCACTTCTAGACCTTCAGCAATATGGAGGAGCATCCTTCATGGCCGAGACCTTCTTCTCTGGGGTCTCAGATGGCGCATTGGTAATGGTACAAAAGTGGATGCAAATTTGGACCCTTGGCTTCCCATGCTCCGAGCTTCAAGCCCTACTTCTCGACACCAGGCAAATTGGAAAGGTCTGTAAATTAATTAACTCTTACACTCGAAAATGGAATCAGGCGATGATATATCAACATTTTGCCCTTACAACACGGACATCATTCTGTCAATTCCTTTGTCCTCAAGGAATATAGAGGATAAATTAGCCTGGCATTATACAAACAATGATGTCTACTCGGTTAAGTCTGGTTATAACATTGCCTTTCAATATAAGACACATGGAAGGGAAAAAGAAATGGTGTCCTCCTCTCAAATTTATAAAAATATTTGGCGTTCTTTATAGGGATTGAAAGTGACACCTCGAATCACACAGTTTTGTTGGAAACTTTTACACAATTCACGGCCAACTGCTATGGGGTTGCTGTCTAGAGGCATCGGTGATTGTATTTGCCTTGTTTGCAAAAAATCTCAAGAAATGACACGGCATTTCTTCTTTGAATGTTATATAACTATATCGGTATGGTCTTAATATTCGGACGGCCGATTTTGGAGGAGATTGTCTATCAACTCTAACCTTGATCTCTTTGAGATGTTTGTGGAAAAAGAACCTGGGGAATCTGCAGCAGAATTTATCAATACCCTTTGGTTGATTTGGAAAAGTATGTGCAGTTTGATATATGAGCAATGCGAGCCTCACCCAGCGAAGATTATAATGCAGGCAGATACCGAGACTCATAATTACATTCCAGTTCTCTCAATGAGGGCATACATTCCTAAAACGCCTAGTGTTAAGAAATTATAGGAGCCACCAAGGGAAAATTGGTTAAAATTCAACGTGGATGTTGCAGTGAAAGGATTTGAGGTAGCAATTGGAGGCCTAGTCAGAAATAGCTCAAGTAAGATCCTCCGCAGCTTCTCTCAAAATCTTGTTGGAGGCTTTGATGTCGTCATAGCTGAAGCCTTAGCCATTCACCAAGCTATGGTCTTTTCAATCACATGGGGCTACTTCGATGTCATATTCGAAGGCGATTCACAGACGGTCCATAAAAAGCTTCTGCCCCATGAGGAGGATTTATCTCACTTAGGTTCTATTATCGTAGATTGTAAATCTCTTATTTCTACTTTTGTCAATTTTTGTTTCTCCTTTGTCAATAGAGATGGCAACATCCCCGCTCATATTCTGGCAAATGAAGGCTTATCTCTTGTCGTTCTCAAACAATAGGGCACTGATGACGGTTAAAATATACCTATTTATGTCATCAATTATAACCTTAAATCGGAGTTAATTATATATATTTCATATTAAATCACGTGTTTATATTTATTATTTAATGATAAGTGATTATTAATGTGATAATTTTTGGCGCCGTTGCTGGGGACTCGAGTCATTAAATTAAGATATAGCTTATTTTATTAGAACTGGATTCGTGAATATTCTGTGAATAAGAGTCTGTGTATTAAACAGTGTCGTAAAAAATAAATTAAAAAAAAAGGGGTTCGGTTGACCGAACCACAGTTCTCGGTCGACCGAGAGTTAGTTTTTTTTTTTCTGTTTTTGTTCTGTATTAGTTTTATAAAATTCTGCTTCTGTTTTATTTACGTTTTCTTTTCTCAAACTTATTTCGAGTCTGTTTTAGTTTTATTGAGTGAGTTAAAGGCCTAGCCTTTACTAGTGATTAATTGTTTTATTGTTGTTTATTATTTTATAGTACACTACTCGGAAATCGAAGGAACCACTTGAGCCTTATAATCCTGAAATAGAGAAATTTGCGAGAAGGAATAGGAAGTTAGCTAGAGAACTGGCTAAACAAGGAGAAGAGGATCCAAATCTTGAGGAATGCGAGCAAAGAGTGGAAGAAGGACATACAACCGACCATTACGAACATTCCGAATCAAAAGCAAAATGGAAGGCAATCCAAATAATCCAAACCAGTACCTAATCCCGTTATTAATCCCATTATCAATAATGCCAATAATGTGAATGCAAATGCTAATAATGAGAACCAAGCCCTAGTTCAAGGAGCGAGGCGTACTTTGCAAAGTTATGCAACGCCAACTATTGAAAAATTCATTCCCGCTTATCGTAGCACCGTGAAGATCTTTGCGAAGTCTATCACCCTAGGCCTAATGTAATTCAAATGGTGACCAACTATTCCACTTTTCATGGAATTGAACGAGGATCCCGATGTTCACGTGACCAATTTCTTGGAAATCGTCAAGACAAGTGAAACCGCAATTAATCCCGGAGGGTAACATTCGCCTTAAGCTTTTCCTTTCACCTTGAAAGATAAAGCTAAGCAATGGCTTCTCTCTTTAGAGGCTGGATCTATCACTACTTGGGAACAATTGTTGCAAAAATTCATGAATAAGTATTTCCCTTGTGAAAAACCTTTAAGTTACGCCAAGACATCCTAGGATTTAAGCAACAACACTGGGAGAGTTTTGATCAAGCTTGGGAGCGTTTCAAGGAAGCTATGAGGAAGTGTCCTCATCATGACATCTCTCTTTGGCTTTTAATGCAAACTTTTTACCATGGGTTGAGAGAGACGAGAAAATTAGAGTAGACGCCTCAAAGAATGGAGCGTTTGTTCTTTATCTCTGAGGAGGCACAAGGGAAGATGGAGCAAATAGCGATGAATAGCCAATGGGAGGCAATGACATAGCTACTGTGAAGATGGCGTGACATATTTGATGATAGTGCATCTACCAAAATCTTAGAACAACTTTCTTATCAACAATAAGGTAGATGGGATGCAAGAGAGGATGACAAGAGTAGAGAAAGGGTGGAATCGGTAGCACCTCAAAGTGAGAATGCTTTGCATGCTTGAAGAAGCCAATTATATCGGGGAGAGTGCAGGCCTAATCATAACCATCCTGGATTCCGATATAGTGACATTAATGCAGGAGAAAGGCCTAAACCGCCTACCACTTATGTACCACAAAAGAGACTAAAACTTTTGGTTGGGAAGCCTGCGATAGAAAAACTGAGTAATGTCGTCACTGACAATATGGGACAACTTTCAAAATCTATGGCTGAATTAGCCACTAACTTTAGCCAATATTGTCGAAGACCGATGCTAAGGTGACCAATCAAGAAGCTCTAGTCCAAAACCTCACGCACTTTGATAGGACAACTAGCTGAGCAAGTCTCAACTAGACCTCCTGGAGGGTTGCCAAGCAACACTGAGAAGAACCCTAAGGATTTGAATGCGATCATGACAAGGAGTGGAAAAGATGTAACTCCACCATCCCTACAAGAGAAAGAGAAAATCACAAAGAATAAGGATGGTGAGCCAAGCAATGAGACTAATACTTCCAAGTCTTTGCCTAAGCAAAGAACGTATAAAGAACCTGCTGGCCCTAGAGTTGAACTTTACGATAATAAGTATCCAATTTTCACTGATGTCGATCCTTCAACTCTACCTTATCCTCCACCAAAACCGAAGCCTAAGTTTGATAATAAGAGGTATAAGAAGTTCGTGGATATGTTTAGTAAGTTACAAATCAATATACCCCTAGTTGAAGCACTAGCTGAAATGCCTGAGTACACCAAGTTTTTAAAAGACGCAGTCTCAACTAAAAGGAAACTTTTAGATTTAGAGACCATATGCCTTAATGAGGAGTGTTCATCCATTCTTCAACATAAGTTACCCCCAAAATGCAAAGATCTGGGAAGCTTTCTCATTCCCTGCACCGTAGGTAACGTATGTCTGAACAAAGCTTTGAGTGATCTAGGAGCAAGCGTGAACTTGATGCCACTGTCTATTTTTCGGAAGCTAGGCGTGAAAGATCTTAAGAAGACCTCAATCACATTGCAATTAGCTGACCGTTCTGTCAAGGAACCATGTGGAGTGGTTGAGGATGTGCTAGTGAGGGTTGAAAAGTTTGTATTTCCTGTCGACTTTGTGCTATTAGATATGGAAGCTAACTACGAAGTGCCATTAATATTAGGGAGACCTTTCATGGCCACTAGTAGAACGCTAATTGATGTTTACAAAGGTGAGTTGGTGTTAAGAGTGAACGAAGAGAGAGTTGCATTCAATGTCTTCGACACTATGAAGCAACCTGATGATGGAGAGGATGCATGTTTCATGTTAGATTCCATTGATAGGATCGTTCAAGAATTTCAACAACATGAAAGTATCAAGGATTTCTTGGATGCTGTCTTAGAAGAAGAAGATGAAGTCAAGTACGTGAGTAGTGAGGAGGAGAAGATGATATGGCCAGGATGTAGTAGAGGGACCCCAAGGCCTGTAGAGGAAGTAAGTGCTGCGGAGATTGAAAGATTCTATCACGCACCAACGTGGCATAAGTACTTGAACTCAAACTCACTGGTCGGTTGAAGACCTCTTTGGAAGAACCTCCCACAAATTTGACTTTAAAACCTCTTCCTGCGAATTTGAAGTATGTATTTCTTCAAGATGAGGCTTTGCCGCTAATTATATCTTCTTCCTTGACGGACTTACAAGAGGAAAAACTAATGAGAGTTCTGAGAGAGTACCGCGGAGCATTTGGATGGACCATAGGCGACGTTAAGGGCATTAGTCCTAGCGTATGTATGCACAAGATCTCCGTGGACCCTAAAAAAAGCGGTTGCACAACCTCAGAGGCGTCTAACCCCACAATTAAAGGAAGTGGTTAGGGATGAGGTTATAAAAATGCTAGAAATGGGAATTATATTTCCAATTGCTGATAGCGAATGGGTAAGCCCTATCCACGTAGTTCCTAAAAAGGGAGGATTGACGGTGCAAGCCAATGAGTTGAATGAGTTAATTCCTGTGAGGCTAATCACCGGTCATCGAGTATGCATAGACTTTAGGAAACTAAATGATGCGACTCGTAAGGACCATTTTCCTCTTCCCTTCATCGATCAAATGCTCGAGAGACTGAGCGGGCATGCTTTCTATTGTTTTCTTGACGGATATTCGGGATACTATCAAATCCACATCTCGCCCGAAGATCGTGAGAAAACAACGTTTACATGCCCATATGGGACATTTGCGTATAATCGAATGCCATTTGGATTGTGCAACGCCCCCGCGACATTTCAACGATGTATGATGTCATTATTTGTGGATATGGTGGAAGATTTCTTGGAAATCTTTATGGATGATTTCTCCGTATTTGGAGACGATTTCGATTCATGTCTCACACACCTAGCACGAGTGTTGAAGAGATGTGAAGAGACGAATCTTGTGCTTAACTGGGAGAAATGTCATTTGATGGTTACGGAAGGTATAGTACTAGGCCACCGCATATCAAAGAACGGTATAGAGGTGGATAGAGCCAAAGTCGAGGTGATCGAGAAATTACCTCCACCTACTAATCTTAAAACTTTGCGAGGTTTTTTAGGCCACGCTGGATTTTATCGTAGGTTTATCAAGGACTTTTCCTTAATCTCTAGACCTCTTACCGAATTATTGGCCAAGGATGTGTCATTCATGTTTTCTAATGAGTGCATAAAAGCTTTCAACGAAATAAAAGTAGATCGATCATCGCACCGTTCGTCGCACTGCATTGGGATCTTCTGTTTGAACTGATGTGTGATGCAAGTGACACTGCTGTTGGCGCCGCTTTGGGTCATAGAAAAGATAAGATTTTTAGGCCCATTTATTATGCAAGCCGGACTTTGAATGCTGCCCAAAGAAATTACGCCACAACGGAGAAGGAACTTTTGGCCGTTATCTTTGCTTTTGACAAGTTTAGATCTTACTTAGTGGGATCTAAAGTCACTGTGTGGACTGACCATGCGGCTCTTAAGTATCTCCTAGCAAAGCAAGATTCAAAGCCGAGATCATGAGAGATGGATTCTACTGCTTTGCAAGAATTTGACGTAGAAATCCGAGATAAGAAAGGAAGTGAGAACGTGGTGGCCGATCATCTATCGCGCTTACAATTAGAGGATGGTGAGGAATTACCCGAGATAGGAGAATCTTTTCCGATGAACAACTTTTCTCCATCACCACCATCGGGGGACATAATGATTGTCTTTGCAGCTTTCTTCGCGAATAGAGGTTGTGAAGGAAGAGAAGCAACCATGGTTTAGTTTGTTTGTCAATTATCTATCCATAAATACCTACCATCGAATCTCACCGTCCAAGAAAGGAAAAATTCTTTAAAGATCTTAGACACTATTATTATTGGGATGAGCCTTATTTGTTTAGGCTAGGATCGATAATATTTTTCGAAGGTGTGTGCCCGAAGAAGAGTATAATGATATCCTGAAACATTGTCATTCCTATGAAGTTAAAGGACACTACGGGAGAGAAAAAACCGCGGCTAAGGTCCTCCAATGCGGTTTTTATTGGCCAACATTGTTTAAGGATGCACACCAATATGCAAAGGCATGTCATGCTTGTCAAATGACAGGTAATATTTCAAGGAGTAATGAGATGCCACTCAAGAGCATCTTAGAAGTGGAGCTTTTTGATGTTTGGGGAATAGATTTTGTTGGACCCTTCACTTCATCATTATCTAACCGATATATCTTAGTTGCTGTAGATTATGTATCCAAATGGGTTGAGGCCATTGCTTCCCCTACTAACGATGCTAGGGTTGTGGTTAGATTCTTGAAGAAGAACATTTTTACAAGGTTTGGGACGCCTAGGGCGATTATAAGCGACAATGGTAGTCATTTTTGCAATAAACCTTTTGAAAGGCTGATGATTAAGTATGGGGTTCGACATAAGCTAGCAACTGCATATCACCCCAAGACTAGTGGACAGGTAGAAGTCACCAATCGAGAGATAAAGCGTATCCTGGAGAAAACTGTCAATACGACTAGGAAGGATTGGTCGATACGTTTAGATGACGCTTTATGGGCTTATAGGACTGCATATAAAACCTCGATTGGAATGTCACCGTATAGGATTGTTTTTGGAAAGGCATGTCATCTACCTGTGGAACTGGAACACCGGGCCATGTGGGCAACAAGGATGCTAAATTTTGATGAGACGTTGGCTGGTGAGAAGAGGATGTTAGAATTAACTCTCCTAGAAGAGTTTCGTTTAGAAGCGTACGAGAATGCCAAGATTTTCAAGGAGCGCACGAAGAAGTTCCATGACAAGAAGATTCTAGATAGGACCTTTCAAGAGGGTGATCTGGTTCTCTTGTACAATTCGCGCTTAAGACTCTTCCCGGGTAAGTTGAAATCAAGATGGTGTGGCCCATTTCAAGTACATCGAGTCCTTCCTTCTGGAGCGGTGGAGCTATTCAATTTCAAAGACGAGTCCAGATTTGTGGTCAATGGACATCGTATTAAGCATTATCACGGGCTTCCGCCAGCTACTGAGGAGGAGGTTTTGTACCTCGATGACCCTGTCTATGAATAAACCATCTTGAACTGAGTCGAGCTAGCGACTATAAACGTAGAACTACTACCTATACCTATCTTTTTCGTTTTTAATTTTTTAATAAGGTAGCATGCGCCTATCACGGTTTTTTTCATCTCACCATGTTCCGAGTCTAAGTTCGGAATAAACGAGGTTTTTTCCTTGATAGCCGTCATGTGAGTTTTTATTTAGGTTTAATACCCCTTTTGGTCTTGTCCATGGCAGTATAACGTAAAGTGGCTTAAACTGTTTTTAGATATCTATATCTAATTCGCCCACATTATTTTATAACTTCCATAGACATGGTATTTGACGATTTCAAGGAGCTTGTTTGTTTATACAGGATGTGTTTGTCTCTCCACGCTGTGACGATGATTACTCCGATATTGTTCCTTTACTTGGGAGCCGTTTCCAGAGCTAAGTCTTTCATCTTGAACTCTCCTTTATTTTTGTCATTGAGGACAATGTCATGTTTAAGTGGGGGGCAGGGGACTTAGCTATATATTGTGCTATATGTTGAAAAAGTCAAGGGGAACGGAATACTGAGACAATATTGAGCCAAATTTAAAAATTTTTATGGATAAATGCCAAGTTGTTTAACTCGTACCCTTAAACTTGTGAAGTTCTTATACTAAGAATTAATAGGAAATGAACCAAGTTGCGTGAGTACGTGGTCATATTATACTTTTGCGATAAATTGTTAGTAGACTTAAGGATATTCATGCCAACAATTGCAAGTAGTTAGGTATTGTTCAATTACTCAACATGTGAATCGCTTAGTACCGCATGAGTTATAATAATTGAAAGAAGTATGTGTACATTGCGTAGATAATTGGTTATGAGGACCTAGTGTCGATATTTGTCGACTGATGTATTTTGATCTTCTAGCCAACAAAAGCGGAGTAATAAGCTTGGGACGTACCTGTGTTTTGACAATGCATTAAAACATTTGGGCTTGTAGTAACATTACCAAAGTAGCCCCGCGCTTGTGGTAATATTCGATGCTATGCTTAATCTAAGATAGGGGGATACTCTATGAAAAGTTTTCTTCCTTGAGATTAGTAGTATTCGAAAAATATACAAAATTGAAAAAAATTTCGAATTTTTAGAGGCTTTGAGTAGTACTCGGTCTCCAAGTCCAAAAACCCTATAGATACGCTCTTGCTTATTGTTCTAGTGCTTTAACCATTGCGAGGCATAAGAAGTATGAATGCTGATGTTGGTGAATTTTGATATGAAGTCTGCATAAGCTCTAATCTTGCTACATTTATATAAAACCAATGCACATGCACACAATCACTTCGATTCATAGCGAGTAGTGAATAATGCTTATCTTATGAGGATGATTGGTATGAGTTGACTCGGGTTTCTTGTGTAAGTATGAGTTGACCACAGAAAATGTTGTCTTGGGGAATGACTTGTTGATGCTTTGTTCGGGACGAAGCAAAGTTTAAGTGGGGGGCATTTTGATGACGGTTAAAATATACCTATTTATGTCATCAATTATAACCTTAAATCGGAGTTAATTATATATATATTTCATATTAAATCACGTGTTTATATTTATTATTTAATGATAAGTGATTATTAATGTGATAATTGGTATTTAGCTATTTTTATTATAAAAGAGCAATTAATTGTGTGACAAATACTGATTTTGCAGATTATAACGAATCAGGAAGATAATTATCACGCAATCGGGAGATCTCAAGATAAAAGAGAAGAAAATCGGAGCATTGAAGAAAAGATTAATCAGATCAATTCAAAAGCATGGAGTGGGGAAGAAGTCAGACGAAGCAAAAATTGAAAACGCGTAAAGAAGGAGGCTCGGTCGACCGAGCCATGCCATTCGGTCGACCGAGCGTAACTATTCGGTCACCCGAGCCTAATCGGATTAACGCGTCTCAATCTTCTCGGATTCTCCCTATGTCGCTACAACTCCTATATAAGCAAGCACCACGATCTTTGAGAAAACACACCATTACAACACAAAACAATTTATACAATTTAAGTTTTAGTTTAGTTTTCTTTTCTTTATGTTTGTTCATTGTGGATTCATCGGATTCTCCGGTTGGGGAGCGCATTAAAGAGTGGGAGTCACTCTCGTCTTCGAGGGTATGACTATTCGATTATGCAATCTTTATTCGTAGATCTGATGTATTTTATTATGGAGTAGTTTTTCTTGTATTGATTGCGTGATGTAGATTAATTTACGAACCCATGTGTTTAGGTTAGAAACGTTAAGAAGTAATCATGATTTGTACCAACACAGAACTGTGTTCGGTCGACCGAGACATGTCATTCGGTCGCCCGAGTGCTGTCATTCGGTTGACCGAGCGTGGTGATGTGTAGGGCAATATTATGATCGGCTTCGACTACGTCAGATTCTCTGATTTGGAATTCAAACGAGTAATTAAACCTGATCAACTTAGTTATTCGTCATCATAATTTAACAAGAAACCCAAAAAGTGATTGTTACTTAGGATATAGATTGAATCGGCATCTAAGAAGTGCGCCTTACCCTGGAATGTTGCTTAGATGAGGTTACGGTTTATACCGGCATCCCTAGTCTCGTAATTGTGTCGGAAGTTATATGAGATGGAGGCATTAAAAGCGAAGTCACGTAATGGAGGCACGATGATTTAGAGGCCTAACCGAGCTAAATCTACCTTGGGGATGACTCACGTGTAGTCATAATAATTAATCTTTAACGTTTGTTTTATCTCGTTATCATCCTAATTCACATGGGGAGTTATAATCTACTAGCGTAATCAATACTATTTGTTTAGATAATATCAACCGTATTATCCGTGTTTTAGTAGTCTTTAGTTTGTCTTTGTGGGCTTTTGTGTCTTGTGGTTGTCATTATTTTATTTACTGCACTTAGTTGGTCGTGAACCGCCACTTTCAATTTAGTTCTAATAGGATAAAGTTGTGTTTTATTTGTGCCGAGTCTCAGTGGATCGACCTCACCTCTATCTAGCTATACTACAATTGAACCTAGTTCTCTTGCTAGTGTGTTAGTAGGCATCGAGTTAATAATTTAACTTGACCTCCATCAGGCACGAGGCCGTCCCCCAATGTAATTTTGGCATGTTTTGCTGATTTGAATCAATAAAAAATGCCGTTTTCCCTCAAAAAAATTACTAAAACAAAAAAAATAAAAATACTTAGTTAATTATTGATATTAAAAATACAAAAACGAAATATAATTTAAATTTTTTATTGATTATTAATTAAATCAATTAAAACTTATAAAACATAAAACCAAAAATGAAAATGAAAATCAATGAAAAATACAAAAGGAAAATCAATTAAAAAATAATATATCATCAAAATATTTGATTGGGTATTGATTATTAAATTAAAAATAGTATATAAAACATAAAAACTCATCAAATTAAAAATACATAAAACCGAAAATGAAAAACGGAAATAAAAAATAATTGAAAAATACAATCAATTAAATATAAATGAATCAAAGTGGACATCAAATCATTTTGATTAATTAAAAAAATCTAAGGAGATGTGAAAATAACGCACTTTCAACCAAAGTGGCAAAATATTGTTTCCTTGATTTTATTCAACATGGAGTTTACTTTTCTCGAACCCCTCACGTTCATCTACCACCATCTGCCCAAAATGCTAGAAGCTGTGTAAATTTGACCAAAAAACATTCAATAATGTGTGAAAATTCCTTACTGGCATATTTTAAAAAATAATAAACTCACATCAGTTGAAAGACAAACATGGTTGACGATGATGGTTTATACGCCGCTAACGTAGTTGTTTGTCAGCATTTAACAAATTCGATTCAACTTAGAGAATAAAAACGATGACCGTGTAACCAAAAATCCAAAATGAAAAGGTGAAGGAAATCATACTGCAAGTCATGTGCAATCTCCACTCAGATATAAAAAGTCCAGGGATGAAGATGATTAATGTGGTGATAATTGATGTAGGAGTTGAAATTTGTTCAAAAAACCCACGCCTAAAAAAAGAATTTGAGTTTGATGTTATGTTATCAACTTTTTTCTTATTGGAGCAATTTTGGTATTATGTAATTAATGTGGTGGTGAAGGAAAAAACCCACATGTAAAAAATAATAATTTGAGTTGGATGATATTATGTAATTAAGGAAAATCAATTAAAAATAAAAAGGAAATCATCAAAATCTTTGGTAAATTATCGTTATAAAAAATGATAATCAATTAAATTCATTGATTATTGATAATTAAATTAAAAACCATAAATAAAAATACAAAAATGAAAAACATCAAAATATTTGGTTAATTATTGATTTTAAAAATACAAAAAAGAAATATGAATTAAAATTTTGATTGATTATTAATTAAATCAAATAAAACATATAATTCATAAAACCAAAAATTGAAAATCAATGAAAAATACAAAATAAAATCATTTGAAAATAGAAAAATAAATCATCAAATATTTTATTTAGTATTGGTTATTAAATTAAAACAGTAAATAAAACATAAAAGTCATCAAATTAAAAACTAATAATACATAAAACCGAATATAAAAAACAAAAAGTAAAAATAATTGAAGAATACGAAAAATATAAAAAATTAAAAATAAAAAATGAATCAAAGTGGACATCAAATCATTTAGATTAATTAAACAAGTCTAAGGAGATGTGAAAATTACGCACCTTCAATCAAAGTGTCAAAATATTATTTCCTGGATTTTATTCAATACGGAGTCTGCTTTTCTCTAACTCGTGTTCATCCACCACCAACTGTCCAAAATGCCAGAAGATATGTAAGATTGACAAAAAAACCATTCAATAACAGCTGAAATTCCCGACTGGCATATTTTAAAAAATAACAAACTCACACCGGTTGAAAGGCATTTAAAGAATTCAATTCAACGTAGAGAATAAAAACGATGACCTTGGAACCGAAAATCCAAAACAAAAAGACGAAGGAAATCATTCCGTAAGTCCTGTGCAATCTCCACTCACATATGAAATGTCCAGGGAAAGATGATTAATGTGGTGATAATTATTGTAGGAGTTGAAATTTATTTTTTTTAAAAACCCAAGCGTAAAAAAAATAATTTGAGTTGGATGATACACTGTCAATTATTTTCTATTTAAAAATAAAAAACCACCATGAAAATTACTGCTATAATTTGGCACCACATTTATTGGGGCAATTCTGGTATATGTAATTAATGTGGTGGTGAAGGAAGAAAACACACATGTTAAAAAAATTGAGTTGGATGATGAAGCTTTAGTAGGACGAAGGCCTGCGGGAAAGGTTTTTTTTAATTTTCAGCCGGTGCGCAGGAATTCTGTATTTAATGAAAATCAGTTAAAAATACAAAAAAAACCATCAAAATCCTTGGTTAATTATTGTTATAAAAAATGAAAATCAATTAAAATCTTTGATTGGTTATTAAATTAAATACAATAAAGTGCATAAAATTAAAAACTGTGAATAAAAATAAAAAAGCTAAAATAATCAAAATACTTTAATTATTGATTTTAAAAATACAAAAGCGAAATATCAAATTTTTTAGGAAGAAAAAAACCACCACGAAAAATAAAAAATTAAAAAGTACTCCTACAATTTGGCACCACATTTATTGGAGCAATTTTGGTATTGTGTAATTAATGTGGTCTTAAAGGCAAATAAACTACAAAAAAAAATATGATTCGAATGATATTTGAATCGGATGATATTCTGTATTTAATGTGGCGAATATTGTGTAATTAATGTTGTGGTAAATGAGGGAAAAAAAACTATATAAAAAAAGGAATTTGAATCAGATGATATTCAGATATTAATGTGGTGATTTTTTTAAAAACAGAGCCAACCGGGTTTGGATCGGGTAATTACCGAATTTGGGTCAAATCATTTTTCATTCCCTTCCCTTTTATATATTAGTATAGATAAGAATAATTATCAATTATAAATCCACGTTATCACATTCAAAAAAAAAATTATTTCTAACAAAAAAATAGTTTGAGCAGCATGGAAAATTATTACTCAGTCTTGAAGACATTAACCATCTTTAGCATATTTAGCATTAAGAAAATTCATTTTTCATTCATTGATTTGAATACAAGGATTGTACAAATATATAGTATTGCTGAGAATATAAACGTAATTAATGATAATGATTACAAGAAATATTCTAGCATCTTCCAGAGGATCGAGCCGAGTCAAGGCTCACTAATTACAACACCCCCGGGCAATCCAATGGGGACTTCGGCAACATGGAGAATGGTCTTCAAGGTTTGAAAGCGCGATTGGCGAAGTGGTTGGTGAGAATATCCGCCAACTGATCATTCGTGGAGACATAGCCGATTTGAACGAGCTTGCGGGCAACCAGTTCACGTACATGATGGACATCAATCTCAATATGTTTAGTGCGGGCATGAAAGACGGGATTAGCAGCTAGGTATGAAGCACCAACATTGTCACACCACAAGATCGGGTAAGGTATGCGGTGAAAAATAGAGCTCACGAATGAGAGAGAGGAGCTATTGGACTTCGGTCACGGCAGTCGAGACAGTCTTATATTCAACTTCAATGCTACTTTTGGTGACAGTCGGTTGTTGTTTGCAAGACTAGCTGATCAGATTTGTACCAAAGAAGCTACAGTAGCCGCCAACGGAGTGGCGGTCATCAGGGTCAGAAGCCCAATCAGAGTCAGAGTAGGCATGAAGTTGGGTGGGTGAGGAGGTGGAGAGGAGGAGACTATGGGAAGACTTTCCTCGAACGTAGCACATGATTCGTTTGACAGCTTGCCAGTGGTCAGTGGTGGGAGCATGCATAAATTTTCTTACTTTATGGACAAGAAAGGCATTATTGGGCCGAGTGTTACTGAGGTAAGGAAGGGTGCCCACAATCATACGATAGAGTTGAGGATTTTCAAAGGGAACACCCTAGAACCGAGAAAGAGGTGGAGAGACTTCCATTGGCGTAGGACGGGATTTGGAGTCCTGCATGCCCAATATAACCAAAAGATAAGTGATGTATTTTTATTGTGATAAACAAAGGCCAGCATCGGTGCGATGAGCAGCGAACCAAATCCTCGACAAGAAAGGTGGTGAAGAGTGACCGAATCAACTCAGAAACTGCCTGGGTAGAAGAGCCAGTGATTATTATCCATATAAATAAGCATAAGTAAGCAAGTCCCATGAGAATTATAAATATAGAGAGATGAATCTACCGAGCTAGAACAAAAGCCAAGATGAGTCAGTCGCTGAGTGAGACGATAAAACTAGGCATGGGGAGCTTGTCGCAGACTGTATAAGCTTCGATTTAATTTGAAAACATAAGAGGGATAATCGGGATGAGCATAGCCTTGTGGTTGTGTCATGTATACAGTCTCGTCAAGATATTCATGTAGAAAAGAATTTTGTATATCCAATTGTCGAATGGGCCAATCATAAGTGAGGGCCAGAGTGAGAACTGTGTGTATAGTAACCGGTTTGACAACCAGGCTAAAAGTTTCATGGAAATCCATGCCTTCAATTTGATGAAAGCCTTTGGTAACGAGCCTAGCCTTATGGCATTTAACATGTCCCTATGAATTACGTTTAATATGATAGGTACACCCAATAACATTGGCTGAGGGTGAAGGAAACAAGGGTCCAAGTATTGTTGTTAACGAGGGCAACAAAATTGTCCCGCATGGAAGTGCGCCATGTGGAATAGCAAGAGGACTCGGTGTAGCTAGTAGGCTTGGTTAGGGGAGGTGAGGTGGTAAGGTGAGCACGGGGTGAGAGGGAGGAAATAAAATCAGTGGGTAAAGGTTTGGGCTTGAGAGATTGGGTGTCGGAGCGGGTAGTCATCGGGTGGGATGGGGGATCATTTTCTTGTGGCCCTGTCAAGTTTGGTGAGTTTTCTAGAGTTCGGGCCAAGTTGGGAAGTTTTTCTAGAAATGGGCCAGAAGGTGGGCTAGGTGCATTCGCCAACCTGGGAGAAGGAGAGGCCATAGGAGAGGATTGGGTCTGGAGAGTTGGGCTAGGAGGTTGGGAAATATGTGTGGACTTGAAAGGCAGAGACAACATGATGGATTCTGTAGTGTAGGGGTGGGCTGGGTGGGTGGTTTTGTGTAGGGAAAAATGGTTGATCGCGTGTAAAGAACTTACTAGCATAGGACTAGGTTTATCGTAGTAGAGTACTGGCGAGTCAAGGTCGATCCCACAAAGACTCGTAAGAATGTCAAATTCTCGAGATTGAGCTTGTCACAAATAAGGTCTACGGAAGGTCTTCCTAAGATCAGTGGAACATCGTGATTTGCTTCCATATCTAGCACTACAAAGTCTATGGGGAATACGAACTTATCAACTTTCACCAGAACATCCTCCACCACTCCACAAGGTTGCTTCATAGACCTATCAGCCAATTGAAGGGTTATAGATGTTTTATTTAACTCTTTCATGCCTAACTTATGAAAGATGGAGAGTGGCATTAAATTGACACTGGCTCCAAGATCACACAATGCTTTTTTTAGGCACACTCCTCCAATTGTGCAGGGTATGAGGACGCTCCCAGGATCTTTACACTTAGGGGGCAGTTTGCGTTGCAAAACTGCCGAGCATTCCTTGTTAAGGAAAATGGTCTCACCGTCTAACAATTTGCTTTTGGTAGAGACTGCTTCTTTCAAGAATTTCGCATACTCTGGAATTCAGGCTAGAGCTTCTACCAAAGGTATATTCACTTGCAATTTATTAAACATCTCTATGAACTTCTTATAACGAGCAACATCAATATTCGGTTTATATTTCCTAGGGGATAGGGTAAAGTAGCAGGATTAAAAGTTACAGTTCGTGAAGACTTACCTGCTGCCTATTGCTGCTCAGCCTGCACATCTGTTGAACATTCAGACTCCCGGTAAATCGGAGTGTTGCCCCGATTTACTGGCCCCTCTTTTTTTCCTGATTCTACTGTGTTCTGCCACTGACTGCTTTTTGATTCTTTTTGGACAGTTGGTATGACTGGTCTAGGCAGTTCCTTGTCGCTTCTAGTCATAATTGCATTCACGTCCTTCGGATTCTTCTCAATGTTACTTGGCAATCCTCCCGGAGGACGGGCTGACACTTGTTCGGCGATCTGCCCTACTTGGTGCGACAGATTTTCCACTAAGGCTTCCTGATTGGTCAGTCTTGTATCATTCTTCTGACAATATGCGGTGAAGTTTTTATTTAGTTCAGTCATGGATTTTGTATGTTGGTTGACCGTGTCGGTCAAAGTTGAGCTCATTTTATCCTTGGCTGCTTCCCAACCACCTGACTTGTTGAATTGAGGCATAAATCTGCCAGTTTGTCTTGGTCTCTCTCCACCTGTAGAGTCACTTTGTTAAAAACCCCCCCAGTAGGGTCACTCAATCGAAAACCAGGGTGGTCATGAGAACCTATGCGATATCCACCCCCACAAGGATTTACTTGCCTCCCTATATAGTTCACATCCTCGGTGTTGGTTGCTTCAATTTCTTGAACTTTCTCAACCTTAGCAATGTGATCTTGCATGCCGTCTATCTTCTCGTTCATCGCCATTAGCTGCTATAAGATCTTTTGAGAAGTATCTTCTCTAAATATGCCTTCAGCTACCTTTGCTCGATGCATCGACTCTCATTTGTTCACTAGGCCGCAGTCCATGATAGAAACTATGCATTCGTACGGGCAGAGTAATATCATGGTGAGGGTATCTTCTTTGTGCTTCCTTAAATATTTCCCAAGCTTCTTTGAAAGTTTCGGTCGACTTTTGCTTGAAATTCATGATATCTTGTCTCATCTGTAGTGACTTCCCAGGTGGGCAGTACTTGTTCATAAACTTCTGCAGTAGATCGGTCCAAGTTTGGATCGATCCTGGTGCTAGAGAAAATAACCATATCATCACTTGTCTGTTGGAGTGAACGGAAACAATTTCAGCTTAATATTATCTTCAGGCACTCCTGCTGGTTTAACTGTGATGACTATCTCCAAGAAGTTAATGACGTGTACAATAGGATATTCATTCGGTACTCCATGGAAGGTAGTGTAATTGGTCACCATCTATATCACGTTTGGTTTCGGGTGAAAGACCTCAGCCGCATTCTCTGGCTGAACAATCGCTGGCACAAATTGCTCAATCGTTGACATTGCATAACTATGTAGAGTTCTCCTATCTCCTTGTACCACAACTGCTGCTCCATTGACTCTTCCATTTTGTCCATTCTCTGCCATGATGTTGTTTGTATCTTCCAAAGGTGGAAGTTCTTCCTCTTTCTCGCTGTGATCTCCTTCGTGTGAGCTCACGTCGTCCGCCAGCCTAACAGTACTCTCTCGAGCTTCCTTTCTCTTTTGTCTAGCAAATTATTCGATCTCAGGTATGAATCTCTCAAGTTTGGCTGCTGCACTTTGTGTAGCATATTACAAGACACAAAAAGAAAATAAAACGTTAGTTACTTGCCTCGGCGGCGGTTACACATGCCTGGCAGACTAAAAAATACAGACTCTGACTACTAAAAAATACATAAATGACTCTGTACGACTCTAGTATAAACATACTATAAAATAGACTCAATAAAATAGACTCGAATATATACAGACACTCAATCTCAAATAAAAAGTATTCTTGACATGAGTCCCCAACAACGGTGCCACAAAATCTTGAACGCGTGCAAAGAACTTATTAGCAATAGGACTAGGTCTATCGTAGTAGAGTACTGGCGAGTCAAGGTTGTCCTATAGAGACTCGTAAGAATGTCAAATTCTCGAGATTGAGCTTGTCACAAATAAGGTCTACGACCAACTAAAATATAGAAAAAAGTAAATTTGGTCCCAAAAACTAACAACGTTATACTAGTTCACACGGATGTAAACAAGAGTTTCTAATGTATCAGTCTAATTATGACTGATTAGTTATTCCCCCCCACACATGCAATAGTCCTCCCCATTGGTGAATTTTAATTCGTTATCAGCTACGGGTACAACTCCTAACCCTATCTACTCCGACCATGGTACTAGACAGTCTATACGCAAGCAACCCTCCTTAATTGGTCCATAATAGCCCATACGCATAAAGAACTAGAGTTGCCGGTATTGAGCGCTAACTCACACCGCTAACCCGTCTTGGCAGCTATCGACAGTGATTAGCACGTTCCTAGGGTCCATCAAGACAAAGTCTAAACTAACACTTCACTATCAGTACTTCATGCTAATTTACGAAGACAAGCAAATAGTTGATCAGGCTACTAACATGTAAATTAAATCTGTCGATCAACGTAGTTGGCGCCGATTATCATGAATAATTAATTTACTAGGTATTTAGATCTAGCGATATAGACCGTCGCAGATCTAAAGAATTCAACCACTATTTCATGATTTCTTCAGCGACGAATTAGATCTATACATACATGGGGTAAAATAAACTAACTACTACATAATTAAACTAAATAAACAATTACCACATACTAGTCGAATAGAATAACGACAGATCTACATCTCAAAAACGACAGAAAATCGTACCCTCGAAGACGAGTGTAGATCTCCCTTGGATCTCTTCCTAGGTGGCGACTCTGTCGTCTCTCCGACTAGAACTCATAAAATAAATAAAATTAAGAACAAATAACTTTTATTGTATAATTTTTCCTTGAAATTTGTGTACATTGTATTCTGAGGTGAGGCCTCTTATTTATAGCTACATAAACCGACTTAGAAACACCTAGATCTACCCCTCGACCAAGAAAATGTGTTTCGGACGATCTGGACTCTCGGTAAGTCGGCGGCATACCCTGATTTACCGGGGGCATTTTCTTCTTTTTCTCTCTGTCGATTTAGCTTGGAAGGTTCTGGAATATGCTATGATCAATCATTTCGTTCAGTCCACTCCATATTCATCCACAATGCTCAGCACAATATTTCATTTCCTGAAAATAATCAAATAATGCATGAAATAGTATCGAAATACGGAAAATAAACGTTGTGTGCATATTACTTGACTCATGAACCCGATATATGATATTCAACTCAAATTGCTCAAATTTATAGGTTGAAATAAATATTTTTAGCTCATAATGGATAGAATGTTGATGCCGTAGGATAGATTATATTAAGCGTCATCAACAGTTTCGTCAAAAATTACATGGCGAGAAATAAATATACGATCCGTAGCAATATCCAGACATTTATACCCCCCATGAACATCATTATAACCGAGAAACAATCAAGATTTGGAACGAAAATCCATTTTATATCCATTATAGGGCCACAGGTACGGCCAACACGCACAACCAAAAACCATCAAATATTTATAATTAGGAAGATGACCATAAATAGACCCATGCGGACTTTTAAAATTCAAAACCTTCACAGGCATGCAATTTATTAGATAAACTACCGCGGTTAATGCATCCTGCCAATAGGGAAGAGAGAGGTGTGAGTGAGCCAATAACGCCAAACTTGTTTCAACAATATGCCGATGGTGACGTTCAATGGCGTCCATTTGTTTGTGTGTATGTGCACAAGCAAGTCGGTGAGTAATACGGTGTGAGAAAAATAATTGGTTAGATTCTAAAATTTACCACCTCGATCACTTTGAAAGGATTTGATTTTAGTGTTAAACAGGCATTCAACGAACGTTTGAAAATTATAGAAAACATGTTCCACATCAGATTTAAGAGCAATGGAATAAAACCTAATAAATTTAATACAGACGTCCAAAAATCAAACATAGTAACGAGAGCCATAAATTGAAGTCTCAGCACAAGGCCCCCAAACGTCTGAATAATGAAATCCGAAGGTTTTTGAAAAGTAAAAGAGGAAATAGGTAACGGGAGTCAATGACTTTTGGCAAGTTGACAATCCAAACAGACAGCAGAATGGGAATCACGGGATGGGGAAACATTTATTGAACGTAAAATAAGATAACTAATTCTGGGGGAGCAATGACCGAGACGACGGTGCCAATAGGTGGAAGCACGACCCAAGATAAGAGGAGATAAGTGGTTGAGTGAAGTGATAGAGACCGTCTTTGACATAGCCTCTAAGACTGACGTGGCCTGAGTAGTCCTTCACAAGAAAATAAGTAGAGTGAAATTCAAAGAAAACATGATTATCATGTGCAAAATTTTGAAAGGAAAGAAAATTTTGTTGGAGGGAAGGGGTGAGGAGAACATTACGAAGAATAAATGAGTGAGCAGGGGTGGATAAATTAGAATCACCAGTGTGAGTAATAGGCATACCATTTCCGTTGCTAGCACGAACATTGTCAACATCATTGTACGGAGCCGTAGGAGAGTTAAAGTTGTGTGGATAAAGGGTTATGTGATGACTAGCACCGGTGTCGGGAAGCCAGTTTGTTTGATCGTAACAGGTACCTGTGAAATTAGCCATTGGACAGGGAAAGGGGGTAGGGCCATTGTTGAAGGACTGGGAGAGGATAAAATAGGGGTCTAAGTGTTTCAAACACGGAAGGACTGAATGACCAAACATACCACAGAGTTGACATTGAATTGAGGGAGTGGCGGGCTGTTGTTGTTGAGGACAAGGACCATTGGAGCGACCTCGACCTCAGCCACGATGATTGGAGTTGCATCCATGATGATTCTGAGAACGCTGATTGTTGTTTGCCGTGGCCGAATGAGATAAAGAGGACAGTGACGAGGGAGAAGACAGTGTTTGTGTTGGGGACGAAGCAGCATTATTATGGTTGATGCGAGCTTCAATAGTCAACATTAAAGAGATTAATTCTTCAAGTGTGATGTCCGGGCGAGAGCCAACCATTGCAACAAGTGCATCATACTCGTGACCCAAACCAGTGAGGATATAGTTGATGATATCATCCATTTGCAGCGGTTGCCCGACCAACGCAAGGTCATCAGTGAGCCGTTTCACGGTCGTAAATTTTTGGTTGCTGTAGATTGATCACATGCAAAGCACTTACTAGTTATAGGACTAGGTCTATCAAAGTAGAGTACTGGCGAGTCAAGGTCGATCCCACAAAGACTCGTAAGAACGTCAAATTATCAAGATTGAGCTTGTCACAATTAACGGTCTACGACCAACTATAATATATATAGTAGTAAAATTGGTCTCACACACTAACAATATTACGCTAGCTCACACGACTATAAACAAGAGTCTTTAATGTATTAGTTCAATTATGAGTAATTAGTTATTCCTCCCACACATGCAATAGTCTTCCCCATTGGTGAATTTGAATTCATTGTTCAGCTACGGGTACAACTCCTAACCCTATCAACTCCGACCATGGTAGTAGACAATCTATACGCAAACTACCCAACTTAATTGGTCCGTAATAGACCACACGGATAAAGAAGCTGTAGTATCGAGCGCTAACTCATACCGCTACCCGCCTAGACAGTTGTCGACACTGATCAGCATGTTCCTAGGGTCCACAAGATAATGTCCAAACTAGAACTTCATTATCAGTACTTCATGCTAATTTACGATGACGTGCAAATAGTTGATCAAGCTACTAACATGTAAATTAAATCTATCGATAAACGTAGCTGGCACCGATTATCATTAATTAGTAATTTACTAGGTATTCAGATCTAGTGATATAGACCATCGCAGATCGGAGGAACGCAATCACTACTTCCTGATTTCTTCACCAACGAATTTGATCTATAACACATGGGGCAAAGTAAACTCACTAATACATAATTAGACTAAATAAGCAATTTACACATACTAGTCGAACATTACAACGACATATCTACATCTTGGAAAAGACAGAAAATCACATCCTCGAAGACGAGGCATAGATCTCCCTCAGATCTCTCCCTAGGCGGAGACTCCGTCGTCTCTCCGACCAGAACTCATAAAATAATAAAATAAAGAACTAGGAACTTTTATTGCATAATAATTGTAATAGTTGTGTGGTACATTGAATTCTGAGGCGAAGCCTCTTATTTATAGCTACATAAACAGACTTAAAAACACCTAGATCTACCCTTCATACAAGAAAATGTGTCTCAGAAGATTCTGGATCCTCGGTAAGTCGGTGCCCACTCTTGGTAAACCAGGGTTACTTTTGTCTTTTTTCTTCTGTCGACTTAACTTGGAATGTTCTGGAATACCCTAGGACCAATCCTTTCGTTCAGTCCACTCCAGATTCGTCCATGATGCTCAGTCCAATATTTCATATCCTGAAAATAATCAAACAAGGCACAAAATAATATCAAAATAAAGAAAAATAAACTCTTAGTGCAAATTACTTGACTCACGAACCCGACATATGATATTCAACTTAAATGGTTCCTATTTATAGGTTGAAAAAACTATTTTTAGCTCATAATGGGCAGAATGTTGATGCCGTAGGATAGACTATTTTAAGCGTCATCAACTACCCCCCCCCACTAGCCTTCTGTTCGTCCTCGAGCAGAGTATCAAGGCAGAATGTACCTCCTGGAACAATCCCGATCAACTACCACATATTCAAAACAGATTTCTGGCAGAAACATACAATAAGGCACAATCCATAAGCTCCCCATTAATCACTACTTATCATGCATCAACATGTCAGGTGATGAATCAGTCGTGATACTGTGTTTGGGAGGAGAATCAAGTTGTATTAACCACACAATCTTACTTCTCGCACTTGACCTTCGCTACACCCAAGCTAGGTTTCCTCATAACTTTCTTCTTCCTTCAGGAGTAAAGTCTCTGCTACATCAGGGTCTAGTGCCACTTGCCGATAAAATTCCAAAACAAGATCGTTTATGGCATCTAACATGTAGCATGCTACTCATTCATCTTGTGCATACCTCATTGAATTCATCACATTGATTACTACTTTGTCATCATTCACTCTCAGAATCAGCTCACCCTTATGTACATCTATCAATGTCTTGCTTGTTTCTAGGAAAGGTCTTCCTAAAATTAGTTGAACATCGTGGTTACCCTCCATATATAACACCCCAAAGTCTACGGGGAATACGAACTTATCAATTTATACCAAAAAATCCTCCACCACTCCACATGGTTGCTTCATAGACCTATCCGCTAATTGAAGGGTTATAGATGTTTTGTTCAACTCTTTCATGCCTAAATTATGAAAGATGGAGAGTGGCATTGAATTGACACTGGCTCCAAGATCACACAACGCTTTGTTTAGGCACACTCCTCCAATTGTGCAAGGTATGAGGAAGCTCCTTGGATCTTTACACTTAGGAGGCAGTTTGCTTTGCAAAACTGCCGAGCATTCCTCGTTAAGGCAAATAGTCTCAAGGTTTAACAACTTTCTTTTGGTCGAGATTTCTTCCTTCAAGAACTTTGCATACTCTGGCATACCGGCCAGAGCTTCTACCAAAGGTATATTCACTTGCTACTTCTTAAACATTTCTATGAACTTTTTATAACGAACATCATCATTATTCGGTTTATATTTACTATGAGGATATGGTAAAGTAGCATGATTAATAGTTACAGTTCATGAAGACTTACCTGCTGACTGCTGCTGCTCTGCCTGCTTGTCTGCTGTATTTTCAGACTCCCGGTTTACCGGAGTGGTGTCCCGGTTTACCGGCCCCTCTTTTTCTCTAGATTCTGCTGCTGACTGCTTCCTGATTCTTCCTGGACAGTTGGTATAACTAGTCCAGGCTGTTCTTTTCTGCTTCTAGTCATGATTGCATTCACGTCCTTCGGGTTCTTCTCAGTATTACTTGGCAATCCTCCCGGAGGACGGGCTGACACTTGTTTGGCGATCTGCCCCACTTGGTGTGACAGATTCTACACTAAGTCTTCTTGATTTGTCAGTCTTGTATCATTCTTCTGACGATATATGGTGAAGTTTGTATTCATCTCAGTCATGGATTTTGGAAGTTTACTGACCGTGTCGATCACAGTTGAGCTCATTTTATCCATGGCTGCTTCCCAACCACCGGACTTGTTGAATTGATGCACGAATCCACCAGTTTGTCTTGGTCTCTCTCCACCGTTAGAATCACTTTGTAGAAAACCCCCAGTAGGGTCACTCAATCGAAAACCAGGGTGGTCATGAGAACCTGGGCGATATCCGCCCCCGTAAGTATTTCATTGCCTCCCTATATAGTTCATGTCCTCAATGTTGGTTGCTTCAATTTCTTGAACTTTCTCAACCTTGTCAATGCGATCTTGCATGCCATCTATCTTCTCATTCATTGCCATTAGCTGGTATAAGATCTTTTGAGAAGTATATTCTCTAAATACACTTTTAGCTACTTTGGCAGTCTCAATTTGATGCGTTTCCTATTGACTTGTAAGTGCGATGTGCTCCAATTTCTCTTCAGCCTCTTCAGGTGAGAGCAACGCAAAACATCCGTTGCTCGATGTATTTGTTCACTTGGCCGTAATTCGTGATAGAAACTATGCATTCGTACATGAAGAGTGATATCATGGTGAGGGCGTCTTCTTTGTGCTTCCTTAACTCTTTCCCAAGCTTCTTCGAACGTTTCAGTGGGTTTTCACTTGAAATTCAGAATGTCTTGTCCCATTTGTAGTGGCATACTGGTTCATAAATTTTTGCAACCGATCGGTCAAAGTTTGGACCAATCCTGGTGCTAGAGACAATAATCATATCTTCGCTTTGTCCATCAGAGTTGGAAACATCTTCAGTTAATTTTATATTCAGGCACTCCTACTGGATTGACTGTGCTAACTATCTCGAAGAATTTGGTGACGTGTACACTAGGATCTTCGTTCGGTACTCCATGGAAGGTAGTGTAATTATTCACCATCTGTATCACAATTGGTTTTGGATTGAAGATCTTAGCCGCATCCTCAGGCTGAACAATTGCTGGCACGAACTGCTCAATCGTTGGCATTGCATAACACTGCAGAGTTCTCCTATCTGCTTTTACCGCAACTCCTGCTCTGTTTTGTCCATTTTGTCCGTTCTGTGCAATGTTGATTTCTGTATCCTCTAAAGGTGTAATCTCTTCTTCCCTCTCGCTGTGATCTCCTTCGTGCGAACTCACGTCATCCGCCAGCCAAACAGATCTCTCTCAAGTTTCCTTTCTCTTTTGTCTAGCAAACTTTTTGATCTCAGGTATGAATCTCTCGAGTTTGGCTGTTGAACTTCGTGTGGCGTACTACAAGACACAAAAAGAAAATAAAAAGTTAGTGACTTGCCTCGGTGGCTATTACATACACCTGGCAGACTCAAAAATATAGACTCCGACCATTGACTCGACGCTGAAATGATAGAACCGATTCTGCCGAAACTGGGACCCCCGGTTTACCGCCGTATACCCTCGATAAACCGGATGAAGTCTTGCTAATTTAACAGAATTGACTCTCTACGACTGATTTTAATAGAATTTAACAGAATTGACTCCCTACGAATTGACTCCCTAGGGTCCAAAAAGAATTGACTCTCTGAAGTCTGGGACCCTCGGTTGGTATGAATCTAGATTTAACAGAATTGACTCTCGGTTACTCCAGTACAAACATACTATAGAACAGACTCAATTAAACAGACTCGAATATATACAGACACTCAATCTTAAATAAAAAGTATTCTTGACACGAGTCTCCGGCAACGGCACCAAAAAATCTTGATCACGTGCAAAGCACTTACTAGCAATAGGACTAGGTCTATTGTAGTAGAGTACTGGCGAGTCAATGTCGATCCCACAGAGACTCATAAGAACGTCAAATTATCAACATTGAGCTTGTCACAATTAACGGTCTACGACCAACTATAACATAGATAGTAGTAAAATTGGTCTCACACACTAACAATATTACACTAGCTCACACGGCTGTAAACAAGAGTATCTAATATGTTAGTTCAATTATGAGTAATTAGTTATTCCCCCACACATGCAATAGTCCTCCCCATTGGTGAATTTTAATTCATTGTTCAGCTACGGGTACAACTCCCAACCCTATCTCGTCCGACCATGGTAGTAGACAATCTATACGCAAGCTACGCTCCTTAAATTGTCCGTAATAGCCAATACACATAAAGAACTATAGTTGTCGGTATCGAGCGCTAACTCATACCGGTAACTCGCCTAGCTAGCTGTCGACACTGATCAGCACGTTCCTAGGGTCCAAAAAGATAATGTCCAAACTAGCACTTTGCTATTAGTACATCATACTAATTTACGATGACATGCAAATAGTTGATCAGGCTACTAACATGTAAATTAAATCTATCGATCGACGTAGCTGGTGCCGATTGTCATGAATTAGATATTTAATAGGTATTCAAATCTAGTGATATAGACCGTCGTAGATCTAAAGAACGCAATCACTACTTCATGATTTCTTCACCAACGAATTAGATCTATAACACATAGGGTAAAGTAAACTAACTACTAAATAATTAAACTAAATAAGCAATTAACACATACAAGTCGAATAAAACATTGACAGATCTACATATTGGAAAAGACAGAAAATCATACCCTCAAAGATGAGCATAGATCTCCCTCAGATCTATCCCTAGGCGGCGACTCCATCGTCTATCCAACCAGAACTCATAAAATAATAAAATAAAGAACTAGGAACTTTTATTGCATAATAATTGTAATAGTTGTGCGGTACATTGAATTCTGAGGTGAAGCCTCTTATTTATATCTACATAAACTGACTTAGAAACACCTAGATCTACCCCTCATCCAAGAAATGTGTTTCAGAAGATTCTGGATCCTCGGTAAGTCGGTTCCCACTATCGGTAAACCGGGGTTACTTTTGCCATTTTTCTTCTGCCGACTGAACGTGGAATGTTCTTGAATACCCTAGGCCCAATCCTTTCGTTCAGTCCACTCCAGATTCATCCATGATGCTCAGCCCAGTATTTCGAATCCTGAAAATAATCAAACAATGCATGAAATATTATCGAAATAAGGAAAATAAATGCTTAGTGCAAAGTACATGACTCACGAACCCGACATATGATATTCAACTTAAATGGTTCATATTTATAGGTTGAAACAAATACTTTTAGCTCATAATGGGCAGAATGTTGATGCCATTGGATAGACTATTTTAAGCGTCATCATAGATCCCGATTTTCGAGTGGTGGCAGTTGACAGTGTTGAAATAGTGTCCTAAACCTAATCGGGTTGGACCGGATCCGACCGGGTAGGATCATTTCTACTATTTCTTTATGATTATACATATATAATAAATGGCTTTTCAGTTGTCATGTATTTGTTCTTTTAAAGATCCAATTATGAATTGTTATATGATAACGTCCTTAGTATTAAACTGTGATAGAGAAACCATGATATGCGATAATGGTTGATGAGATCTCTAATCACTTTGATTAGTTTGATACTTAAATGTCTTTAGGCTTATATACTATTAAACAGGGCATTGATAGTACAAACATGCTAGCACGTATTAGATGTCTTCTGCCTTTAAGGGCAAGGATAGATCTCGTCTATCAAAGTATAGAGACACTTGGACTATACGTGGACGTGTATTATAGAATGCGTACATTAGACTGACCCAATTACACTATTAAGTGTCACAGTACGTGACGGTTGTGTAATTATCCTTAGGACCGGAGTCTACATGGAATCACGGTGTGGATTGTCATGCTTTGACACTATTGAGGTTTCTCCTAGCCACGGGGTGATCGTGCGGTAGTGATTGGGTAGGATACTGAAGCATGCGGAGTATACATGTTTGGTCGTCTGGGAATCGCGTAACCTATCTGTAGGAGTGAATATTTGGAAGGTTCTTCTTATAAGGAATGTCTTAATCTCGTGAATCTTTGCAAAGTGGAAGTTAATGAGTTACTTCAAGAGAATAGGATATCCAGATTATAAGATACGGTCGTTGCTGCTTGACACTCGACGTACGACCGTATGGATATTATTACAGTGATAGGATTCTATTTACATGGTAACTGTTTCACATTAAAAGGTAGTAGTCAATGCATTTGACTCTTCAGATGATTGGGGGTCACGGTGTGTTGCTAGACGTTATTCTGTGATCGTTAGGCATGAAGGGCATTTCGTAATTTGCTTTGTGCCTACGGCCAACATATTCGGAAGTCTATCGGGTCACACACATAAGAACATCTAGGCAGATTAAAATGTGGTTATAGCGATAATGAAATAAGGAATGTTTTATCTCGACTATAAAGTGTTCTAGTGATAAATTAATATGGTAGTGTGTATTTATTTTGAATAAATTAAATACAAGATATTAATTTTATTCATTAATTAAATATACACATAATGTTTGTGTATGTCGAAATTGTTATGTGTATTTGATACACATGTATTTTGCAAATTAATTAATCAAAGTATTGTATTAATTAAAGAATATTCCGGATGCAAATATTTGGCAATATGGGGCACAAGTTGTAAAGTGTATATGATATACTTGGATTTTGCAATTTAATTAATAAGATGACTATAATTTTAATATTGGATATTAATTGATTTTTTTGGCAAAATAGAATTATGGTAATAAGATAAAGATATATTCAATATAATATATTGTCAATATATATATTGGATAAATATTTAATATAAGAAGTGAATATTTGGAAGGGCCTTATATTTTCCTTATATTATAGGAAACTGTTTTCTTTCTCCTCAATCTACTAGTAAGCTAATCCCAATAATGAGGGGCTCCCCAACACCTAAATAAGAAAGGGGTTGGCTAGCTCATTTGATCATCACAATTCCAAGAGATTAATAGTTTCTTATGAAAAATAGAGTGCTTCTTAGAGAGGGATTTGAGAGAGAGAAAAGTTCGGTCTAGCAACTGAGTTTATCAAGTAGCAATCGAAGGTGGGATTCCGGCAGGTTGTTCGTGTGGACTAGCGGTTGAGGCCGAACGCTTGGGCAGCTCCGTGCACCACTACTCTCCTTAGACGGTCAAAGCGTCGATCTTTTAGATCAAGCGAGGGAACCACAATCTACTAGCTTATTATGTTTATTTCTTAAACGAAGTCGATCCTCGTTAATGCAAATAAATTTTTGAATTCCGCTGCGTTTCCACGTAGATTTTCTAACAGTGGTATCAAAGCGAGCTTTGAGCTTAAGCAATAAGCACGTTAATTTGTGTAGTTAATTTTATCATTTAAATCACGTAATTAAAAGATGAAAGATTTTTGAGTCGCAAAACAATACACGAAAAATAAAAAGTTCGGGTGGTGCTCGGCCGACTGGCGGCACCACCATCGGAGGCGGCGGCGGCAGGTCAACCTGCTGCTGGCGTCGGTTGACTCATCAAAGGTGGTTGATCTCCAAATTTTTGTTTTGTGTATTTGTGTTTACAATATGGTTAATAGTTGTGATTGATATCTATTTGTTTAGTTGATATTATGTGCCTAACTAATGGTTCAAATAGTTTGGATCATTGGGATGCCACATGGCATTATTTGGTAAATATGATTTGCCTTTAAATAATCTAGGACATTCCAAATTTTGTTTGGAATAGGCCTGGGCCCTTTTCAAAATATTTGATTTTGAAAAAGGACTAGGCCTAGGCCCCTTTTAAAATTTTGATTTTGGAAAGGACCGAGGTAGATGCCTTTTGGTTTAGGAAACCAAAGGCATCCCTTTTGATTAGGAATCAAAAGAAAAGAAACAAAAAATACTTAATTTTAATTTTGATTTTTGGAATAGTACTAATTGATTATAATTAAAATTGAAATCGTTTAAAATTAACCGTTAATTTTATTTCGATTAAAATCAATTAATTAATTAAATGTTAATTAGTTAATTGATTAAATAAAATTATTTAATAGATTAATTGTTAATCGATTAATTAAGACGCGAGTTGTTAGTTTTTAATTTTATCTTTTTCATAAGATGTTATTGTATGGATTAGATATAGTAGATATAATGTGATTATATGGACCCCGATTGATCATGGACTCGACCAATAGGATATATGTGAATTAGTTATTTTTCCGTTGGTTTAAAAATTGTCCTTGGCCGTTATGAAGAATGTGACATAATTTATTTTCTGCATTATCCCATTCCCATTAGCTCCCCCCACGTGTCTTTGCGGGTGTCTTTATTTTATTAGATAAGATTTATGTAACAAGAATGGAGCAAAATATGGAGACCAAAGAAAGACGAAAATAAAAACCCCATTGGAGAATGGAGTATTAAAGATCCTATTGGCGGTTGCAGCTACTTTTAGATTGTGATCCGCGGTTTCGTCAGTTTGTATTTGAAACAGCACATAGGAAAAGTCCATTATCATACCGGTTACTTTACGCATTTATTTATTTTGTGCTTGTATTTATTTTATATGATACGATAGATGCATAACTACGCGCAATCTAGATGAATGTGTAGGATGTGTGTCTATAGAGATAGATGTACTTGATGAGACCGTAGTAAATTAATTAAGAGAATTAATTCTAAAATAATTATGTGCATTAATTTAAAATTACTCCCACAACAAAAATCGAGTTATATTTGTCTCCCAATATTATAATGACGGTGAAGAGCCCTTGTTCGGATCCAACTGACCGGCCTTTGTCGGGAGTTGACCTACCTCGGGTATATCATCGTTATCGAGATATGATCATTATGATCTCATGAATATTTGGGTTACGACTCGACTAAGAATCTTATGGTGATTGGCCCTCGTCAAGACCGTCTGATTTTAGAGACAAGGGGTTGACTATCACATAAGATGTGAATTGTCAAAGAGTTGATTAGTCAACCAATGGAAGCCGCGTGAGATGCGACCGGTAAGTGTACACACCTTTCAAAATTGACCCTGTCGATCGACCCTCGTCAGGGATCGAGTCAACTGCATTGGGTTCCATCCACTAAAGAATTAATTAAAATTTTTGAAAGTCAATTGGGAGTAGTTGACTAGTCGGAGCAAAATCATAAACCAAAAGACCATATTTGATTTTGCGTGTATAAACAACAACACTCTTTTATCTTTATTTTTATGTTGTAGTTTTTAGCAAACTTTTATATTTGTGTTTTTATTCTCTATTAGTAAAAGCAAATTATGACTGTTACCTTTTGAGGAACGTTCTGAAATATGGTTAAGTAATTTTAATCCTTTTAAATAAGCAATGACACAAGCAACCCCGTTAAAGTAGTTAGAGGCAGAGAGACTATATATTTGATGCATTACTCCAAGACTTTAATTATTAATGGAAAACGGAAGCTCATGATATGATTGAATCATTTGAAATGAGTTTCAACAAATTAATCATATTTGGATACGATCCATATGATCTTCTGTCATTCGATGACAATTAATTCAAATGTTGAATGAGAATGACCGCATCGAATTTTGAATACGATTCAAAAGGTTAAATAAACTATTTAATAAACTTTAGATTTTCTTTATGAAAGGAAATTAAAGACAAAGCTCTTGTGATCTTTCTTAAATCTTATAAAGACTACACTAAGAAATATTTACAAGTGCTTAAAGGATTAAAAAGGAAGTTAGGGCATGTGCTTAAAATAAGAGATCTTATCGAAGTCTTTATTCTAGGCAAGTGTGTTGAGATAAATCCATCTAAGTTCAAGTCAACTCTTGGATATATGATATCTTACGAGTATGATTAAATTAGAAGGATTAAATAAGGAATACACAAAGATACGGAAAAGTGAAGCAAACGTTGTGACATTTTCAGTTTTGTATTCTGAGTCTAGTAAACTGATAAAGGAACTAAATAAATGTTATCATGTTTCGGTTGTTATAAAGAACATATTTTTAGTTAGATGTTAGGATTTAATGGACAAATTCAATTGTAAGGAATAAATGTTATCCGATAAAGTTGAACGGTAAATGAATCTTACATACTAGATTGGTGTCACTATATAGTTGATATATGTGATGATTGTTGGAAGTAGCGCCCGAAAGACAATTTATGTAATTGTTTATATAATTAATAAATGACAGATTTATTCTCATCTTATTATTTGCTTTGTGCTTATATTTAATACATTGCTGAAAACCCCAAGTCGTATCATATGTAGCCATATAACTTAGTGTGTGTCACACATGAGGATTAAGTTTATGGTGATACACTTGAACTGTTAGTCCGTGGTGAACTTAATCAAAGTATGGGGTATATTGATTAAACCACCATTAATGCACCCAGAACACTTTATGGTGTGACCATCTTATCCGGGCCGTCAACAATGGTTGTCTCAGTAGGGCATTTATATATGATGAGAGTCATATAGGACTGGACCGATTTAATCTGCATTTCTCATATAATTCCGTGATTGAGAAATCTTATTAAATCACAAGATGATCATTTACGGATTAACCTTAATCCTGAAGTTTTTACAGGCTCCTACTTGTTTCAGGATAGGGTTTGATGTGTTTGTTAAGGATCGCTAAGAGGTACGGTCCGAATCACTTTCACGTTGGCACAATTTTGGAATGAGTGAGAAGTGTGTGTTTCATAGATATGGAATCCATTCTTTCCTGTGGGAAGTAGAAAGACAATCCCCTTATTTGTTAATCCTAGAAACTGATCGATCCGTGGAGTTCGTATTGGTTATGAACTAATTGATCACTAGTGGGTTAATGGTAAATAAGGATAAGATGTATTGAAGAAGGTTTACGGAAATATTCCCGCTTCATTACGGATAGTCTATAGAGAGTTAGTTTATATGTAATGATTATATCAATGGACACTTATCGACTCGACTAGACGTTTTGAGAATAAGTTCTATCTATAATCGATAGAGTTCAGTTTCAGATTTTTGGTGGCGTAATTCCGGAATTAATAAGTTTAGTAGAAATATTATGTACGATGAATATTTTATTCAATTTATTATAGCTACTAGTTATAGGTCCATGGTCCCCGGGTTGGCTCCTAACACGTGAGTGTTTTCTCGTTTTGTGGAACCTCGAGAATAAATTAAATAGTTGGTCTATTTAATGAATATATAGATATTATTTATTCGGTAAATAATGTGCAATATAGAAAAGACATTTTCTATTATCCCAAATGGCATAAAAAATGGCGCCATATATTTTGGTTTTGGGAAAAGAAATTCTCTTAATTAATTATAATTTGGATAATATAATTTTTTATGTGGTAAATAATTATAAATAAGAAATTAGTTTTCTTATTGGATAAATAGGAAATTTGTTTTCCTATTGGATAAAGGTTTTATTTTCCTAAAAGGAAAAGATAAATTTGTCTGTAAAAGATAAACTCTAAAATAATAAGTTATTTTCCTATTAAAAGAGAGTTTCTCCCAACACAAAATTGGATGAAAAAACCAATGCCACTTTTACCATAAAATAGGCGACACGCCTATTTTGGAGAAAAAAGAGAGAAATTTTGTTTTCTTGTCTTAGCCATTGGGAAGAAGTAAAACTAGGGTTTTTCTTGAGCATGTTCGAGGAGGCTCTACTACGAGGATCGACGTCCACCATTCTTCGCTTGGTGATACAATCCGGAAGATCACGGCTTCTATTTTGTTGGGTTAATCTTTAACTATCGCGTAGTTATGTTAATTAATTATGTGAATTAAATCGTAGTAAAATCACATGCGAATTTAATTCGTAGCTTCTGCTGTGCATGATCGAGCGTCTCGATCGGTGCTGTGAATCTGATCTGACGATCTAATTATGGATCGGATCCGGATTCAGGTTTCTGTATATCCAGCAATGATATCTCAACTAAATGTTTATATGGCTGTTATCCTTGATATTTTGTGGTTGTTCTAGACATAGTCTCTACGGAAGAGAATCGTATATCAAATGTCATTCTGATGATGTCTAAACCGCATGATTATGAATCATATGGGTAATACGTATCTTATCTAAAATGACTAAAATTCCGTTTCATGAAAAGGTTATAAAATCTAGAAAGTTGTCTAAAGCCTAAACATACCGATGTTTGCTGGATTATGACAATCAATGGCACAAATAATTGTTTATTACTCACTATGGCTATTTATAGAAATAGTCAAATATTCTTAGTGAAGTGCAACAATTCGGAAAGCCTGAAAAGTTTGAGCTTGTACGAATATAAGATTGATGAGCTACTTAGGAATTATTCTTCAACTGGATTGAAGCAATTAATACCTTAAGGGTGCTTCAGAAGTCGTCTAAAATAGAATCAGATTCTCCTTTGAAAGATACCATCTTTGAGATTCGCAATTAGATTGTGTTCCTAGAAAAGAAACAACACTCTATATGATAAAGGTGTGACATAAGCCATGCGAAGTATCCCTTACGTGTTTTGGGATAGTTCCCTTATACGATAAATATACTTAACCGAGTTCCAAAGAATAAAGGTTGAATAAATTCCATATCAGATATGGAATCGATGACTTCAAATCCATCTTGACCGATGATATAGGGTGTCGTGAACATAGATTCCATAAGTGACAACCAAGTTTTGAACCTAGTCTGTCTTACCCAGAGGGAATGTCCCTGAAAGGCTAACATGGATAGAAATATGATTACCATAAGTCTATGGTGATGGCTGAAGGGTACGGGGTGTAAACTTGTGATTATCTTTATACTTCCAGGTGAGCCCAATTCTATTCGGACTATGCTTGTTATAACTATGTATCATGGCTATATGATAGTGTTGAAGACGTTGGTCAAATAGCTCGATGTTCATAGATGATAACATGATATGAGAGCCCATAATATCCATTTTTTGACTCAAACAAGTTTCTCTAGACAATTTCTTTGCTTGATAATCAAAGGAGTTTGATTTATTCAAAAGAAGGGATATGCCCAATGTGCAAGAGGGAAAGTGGGAGTGTGTTACGATTTTTGAGTAAGGTATTAGATATCTCTCTCAGGAATTATCACCCCATGTCACAGTCAATTAATGTTTGGTAATTCAAGGTCTTTACGAAAGCACTTCGATTAGCAGTTCTTATTTTTGAAATAAGAATCTATAGTGATAGATTTAACTGCTGCTGGTTTATAGTTTACTTATATAAATGTGATGCTAAACGAGTTTATCATAGATCGCGATAGGAGATACTGCTAGCCGGTGTTCTCAAAATCTATCTATGTTAGGACATTAGTCCTAAAGATAAGGTTAAAGATGATGCTTATAGAAGGTTTCATTTGCTACTACGGTATGAGCCGTCATAAAAGTAATGCCAGATGTTCATAGTCCATGAAGAGTCATGAGTAAGTATGAAAGTAAATCTGGTGAATGTCGAGAATATCCTTAAACAAGTTAAGGATGGTTTCCTAGTTTATCGAAACTTGGAATCAGATAAATATAGTTATACAGACGTATATCCTAAGTCTTATGAAGGCGAGTGGGAGCTACAGTTTGGATTTGCAGTCACTTTGATTAATTGATACGGTGAGCTGAAAATGTTCTTGGCTATGGGTCACTGTAAATTCTACAACATAGCCAAAGCATAGTAGTGCCCTTGGAGGCACAGCGGGAGCAGTACATGAGTCTATGAGGTTCATTCCTGAACCTTGTACGGTTCTTCCACTTTTTCTATATGGCTGATATAGTAAGTGGATTTATTGCTTGATGCAAGAACCAGGGTCTCGTGAGAGATTCAAGTGTGTGTTGAGGCAGTTCCTTTGACTTGGTCATTTGGAGCATGATATGAAGATAGTCGGAGTCCCCACGGATAGTGATCCGTTCATGCTTAGGGTTGGTTACGAGTATTGCATGAGATTCTTGGGTTTCAACTTGGTCTTGTGTGTTCGAGTGATTGGCTTTAGGCCAAGTGGGAGATTGTTGAAAGAGTGTCCTAAACCCAATCGTGTTGGACCGGTTCCGAACGGGTTGGATCATTTCTACTATTTTTTTATGTTTATACATATATAATAAATGTCTTTTCTTTTGTCATATATTTGTTCATTTAAAGATCCAATTATGAATTGTTATATGATAACATCCTTAGTATTAAACCGTGATAGAGAAACCATGATAGGAGATTATGGTTGATGAGATCTCTAATCACTATAATTAGTTTGATACTTAAATGTCTCTAGGCTTATGTACTATTAAACAGGGCATTGATAGTACAAACATGCTAGCACGTATTGGATGTCTTCTATCTTTAAGGGCAAGGATAGATCTCGTATATCGAAGTGTAGAGACACTTGGACTGTACGTGGACGTGTATTAAAGAATGCGTACATTAGACTGACCCACTTACACTGTTAAGTGTCACACTATGTGACACTTGTGTAATTATCCTTAGAACCGGAGTCTACATGGCATCACGGTGTGGATTGTCATGCTTTGACACTATTGAGGTTTCCCCTAGCCACGGGGCGATCGTGCGGTAGTGATTGGGTGTGAAACTAAAACATGCAGAGTATACATGTTTGGTCGTACGGGAATCGCGTACCCTATCAGTAGGAGTGAAAATATCCGAAAGGGCCTTTTTATAAGGAATGTCTTACTCTCGTGAATCTTTGCAAAGTTGTAGTAAATGAGTTACTTCGAGAGAATAGGATATACATATTATAAAATACAGTCTTTGATGCTTGACACTCGACGTACGACCGTATGGATATTATTACAGCGATAGGATTCTATTTACACGGTAACTGTTCATATTAAAGGTATTAGTCATTTCATTTGACTCTTTCGATGATTTGGGGTCACGGTGGGTTGCTAGACGCTATTCCGTGATCGTTAGGCATGAAGGGCTTTTTTGTTATTTGCACTTTGTGACTACGGCCTACATATTCGGAAGCCTATCGGGTCACACACATAAGAACATCTAGCCGGATTAAAATACGGTTATAGCGATAATCAAATAAGGAAAGTTTTGTCCTGACTATAAAGTGTTATAGTGATAAATTAATATGGTACTATTTATTTATTATGAATAAATTGAATACAAGATATTAAATTTGTTGATTAATTAAATATACACATAATGTATGTGTGTATGTTGAAATTGTTATGTGTATAAGATACACATGTATTTTGCAAATTAATTAATCATAGTATTATATTAATTAAAGAATATTTCGGGTGCCAATATTTGGCAATATGGGGTGCAAGTTGTAAAGTGTATATGATACACTTGGATTGTGAAATTTATTTAATAAGATTACCATAATATTAATATATCCAATTGATTTTTTGGAAAAATAGAATTATGGTAATAAGATAAAGATATATTCAATATAAGATATTGTCAATAAATATGTTGGAGAAATATTTAATATAAGATATTGAATATTAATGAGATAAATCAATCAAATATATTTTCCTTAGTTTATTAGGAAAATGTTTTCTTTCTCCTCAATCAACTAGGAAGCTAATATCAATTAGATTGGGAGACATGAGGGGCGCCTCATCACCTGTATAAGAAAGGGGTTGGCTAGCTCTTTTGATCATCACAATTCCAAAAGACTAATAGTTTCTTGTGAAAAATAGAGAGCTTCTTAGAGAGAGAAAAGGTCGGTCTAGAAACCGATTTTTTCTGGTGCAATCCAAGGTGGGATTCCGGCGGGTTGTTCCTGTGGACTAGCGGTAGAGGCCGAACGCTTGGGCGGCTCCGTGCACCACTACTCTCCATAGACGGCAAAGAGTCGATCTTTTAGATCATGCGAGGTAACCACCGTCTACTAGCTTATTATGTTTGTTGCTTAAATGAAGTCGATCTTGGTTAAAGGAAATAAATTTTTGAATTGCGCTGTGTTCCCGTATAGATTTCCTAACAGACAGCGTAGATAGTTAATTCGAGCACGTGATTACGAGGCGAAGCAACGCTCAATAGCTGACCAGATTTCTACAGAAGTTTTGGCATGATATACGTAGGTGAGCACTTCTTCCGAGAGAGAGGAGATTATGTCGCTTAAAATTAAATTGTCTTACTTTGACTATTAAGGAAGAGCCGGATTTGGTTGGCCGTTAAGAGTGGCCGGTGGTGTCGGAATACTTCCATCAACGAACCCAACCTCTTGTCCTTTAGGTACAGGAAAATTTGAGCTTTCCAAATTGGATAATTGGTATTAGTTAGTTTGATAAGGTTGATAGAGTTTGAAGAGTTGAAGGATGGATAAGGGTTGGAGAGAGAGAAGTCGGCGGTGGTGGTGGCTCTCTGAGAAGATTCAGTGGACATGGTGGCGTGCTGAAAGTTCTTTTTTTTTGTGAAACAGACAAAGAAGGAGAGTACAGAGAAGAGGGAGATGATTAAGGGGAGGAACAGAAAAGAGTTATTCAGATTTGGCATATTTAGATTTGGCGGTTTCAACCTAATAGCTCTGCTACCATATTTAGCATATTTAGCATTAAGAAAAATCATTTTTTTCATTGGTCGATTTGAATACAAGGATTTTAAAAATATATAGTGGTGCTAAGAATATAAACATAATTAATTCTAATGATTACAATTGATTACAGGAAATATTCTACCATCTTCTAGATGATCGAGCCGAGTCAAGGCTCGCTAATTACTTGTTCCAACAAACCATGATTGCAACTGTTCTTTTTGCTAGCTTGGCTATTGAAACAGAACCAATAGAAGGACAACAAATAATCGTTGAGTGCAAAGAAAAAGAATGTAAGAAAACATGTATTCAAGAATATGGGGCAAAGCTCATTAAGTCATATTGCAAAGATATTTCACAAATTTTTCCTTGAAAAAAGATTGGGATGCGAAAGAATTCAACCAAAGTGAATTGGAGAAGAAGACTTATATTCCAGTATTGTCTTAAACTGCAGGAAAATGAGGAGTGATACGGAGATAACCCTCAGTCATCTGCATCGTTAATTATTATAGGTCTAAATTGATTATTATACAACGATTATACCTATATCATTACAATTTTTGTAACGCCCGATACCGAGCCCTTATCACGAAGAGAACTTTCGGCACATATAATATCAAATAGATCTGATATTATACGTAAGTCTCTACTACATCGTATCAAAATAAAGAAAACGGTCGGAAGCCCAAAAGACTCGGGTAAAAACATAAATGCCGTGAAGAATAGATTACAAAAATACTAATGATGAAAATAAGAAAATTACAATAACGTTTATCTTACAAAGTACGAAGTCTAGAAAAGGAGAGGTACAACGCTTGTCTTACAAAGATCATAAAAGGAAGTACAACAACTATCTCGAAAAGCTAAACAACAAGTCTGGAACAACATACAATGGAAATGAATGAATAAATCAAATAAGACTTCATCATCAAAGCATCATCAACAACATACATCATTCTTAACGAGCCAATGGTGAACATGTTCACCATCTCACCCCACAATGCATACAAAACAAAACATGCAAAAGAGGTAAGTACAAAGTACTTAGTAAAGAGGAAGAGGCTAATGACTAATTAAGTTATACAATGGAAAAGTTATTATTATTATTAGGTTATCTTTATGAGACCGACACAACTTTAGGGTTCACTTCATTCTCATCAACATGTCGTGACTTTGCTTATCTTTGTTAAATCTTCATGATGTGCATCTACCATGAAGATATCTTTGCCGACTAACCGTGGGTTACACCTATAGCCCCTGGGTCCCTCCCGGTATGTGTACACGTTCGGTGAAGTTTCTCCACCACTCAGCCACTTAGAGTCCAGCAGTGTTGTTCACCTTCAGAACGCCCACACATCGCTGACATAAATTTGTGCCTTACCAAAAATGACATACGTTTAATCTTTTAACTACACAAGGTTGTTTGTTATTAATTGATAACTAGCCACCTAAGTATTTTCATGTAAGCTCCCTCACAGCTCTTACTCTCTTACTTAGACCACTAGACACTGACAAGCCTAGCACATTACAGAAACAATGATGGATACTAATCCATCAAAGCATAAGTCCATCATACTCTTCCGATGGTCCCGAACTTCAACTCTTATGAAGAATACATTTCGTGCCGGAATTATACGCTTCAAAAACTTAATCAAGGCTTGTTCATGTTCATTTAGTGTTATTAGATCAAGAAATAACAATTAAAACTTGATTCGGGTCTCAAAACAAGTTAAACACAAAAAATGGCCTAATGCACGTGAATGCTCGCCAATGTATGCTCATTGAACTTCCTGAACCATTCAGGATGCTTAATGCTCGACAATGTGCATGCACAAATGCCCCAGTACCTGTTTTCACACTTTCTGGTCCCGTAATGCGCATTAATTACCCCAAAACCGGCATAAAGAGTAGTTTTCTACACTTTTACGAGTTCCAACCCAATCCCAACATGTTTAACATCAAATTACTCATCAAAACAGCAGTAAAACAAGCTCTAAACACGCTATAACATAGCAAAGAATAGGATAGCATAGCAACAACACATAAACATGAATTCCTACTAGAATTCAACACTAAAACTCAACCTTAACCTTGTAAAACCGTAATTACTCATTAGGAAGAGCCTCTTACCTTAATTGCAAACAAAAACCAAAGCAAAACTCAAGAACACTACAGCACCTCTGAACAACTCCATGAAAACCTAATTGATGAACAATCAATCAATAATTAATTATGATCAAGGGTTTCTAAATGATTAAAACTACGAATTGAAGGATTCTAAGCAACCAAACAGGATCAAAATTGAAGATTACCAAAAACTAGGCCAAAACTAACCTTTCTCAAAACCTTGACTTTTCTGTACCAAAACGATCCACTTATCCCGCTGATTCCAAATCTTCAAACTATTATGAAATCTGATGAACGATTATGAAGATCCTCTAAAGTTTCCCTTTGTCTTTTCTCATTTCCCTCAAACTAGAGTTCGTATGTTTATTTTTCTGCAAAACTGATTCTAACAACCTTCTTACCTTAATGGGTGGTTTTATTCTTTGCAATAACCTCCAAATGAAATATTGCTATTTATTTCCATTAACTCCCCTTTAATTGAAATAAAATCCTTTATTTCACATACATATTAATTTGCCTAATTAATATTTCCTTTTCGGTGAATAGCCTTTAATCCAAAATAATACATCTAATAATCCGTTTCTCACAAAAAGACCCGTCTGCCATTTTTCACAAAGTCGGGATATTACATTCCTCCCCCGTTAACAAGAGCTTCATCCACGAAACTCGAACGTGCTCAATCCGTTGACCTTCCTTAGCACTATCTCTTCAACACAAACCAAACGGAAGCTTCACTTATTTCCCACTGACAACAACTAACCGATTCTGATCTTTCTAACTTCTGAGTCAAAACACTTCTGATTCCCAAACTGCTCAAACCCTTGTACACACAACCCAAAACTGATCAACCACTCTTGAACCATTGAAACCGCATTAACCAATATTGTACTCTTCTTCCCTTCTTAAGGAGAACACTTTCCGTGTTCAACTGTCCAAGTAGACAAGTTCTTGGGTAGCCAACGTATACCAAAAGACACACCAAATCCGTAGAATCCAAAACTATAACATTATTCTTGAAACGGTAGATTCCAACACATCCAACCACTTGTAGTAACATCCTAGCAACCTTGATTACACTATCCAAAAGGTTTTGTTATAACCAAAGGATCCTTGAGGCTATTTTTACTAAAACTGAGGTGGGGTACCTGATTCTGAAAATGATCAACACATTTTAACTGACTCATAACTGCCTGACCCCTATCTTGAACCAAACCATTGCTTCTTACTGAGCTCTAGAACTTCCGATTCCAAACTTACAAACACAAGTATTTCTATGGTTGCCTACCATTCTGAAGAATCAGGAAGGGCCAGAACGGTTCTAAGTCGTCTAAAGAGATCTTATCTTAAGAAAGGAAGCATAGGACGCTTCGCTCTAATACCAAATGTAACGCCCCGCTCCCGGATGCCGAGCCCTTATTCGGAAGAGAACGTTCCGAACGTATAATATCAAATAAATCCAATATTATACGTAAGTCTCTACTACGTCGTATCAAAATAAAGCAAACAGAAGCCCAAAAGACTCGGGTAAAAACATAAATGCCACTAAGAATAGATTACAAACATACTAAAGATGGAAATAGGAAACTTACAACAATGATTATCTTTCAAAGTACAAAGTCTAGAAAAGAAGAAGTACAACACTTGACTTACAAAGATCTTAAAAGGAAGTACAACAACTATCTCGAAAAGCTAAACAACAAGTCTAGAACAACATACAATGGAAATAAAATAATACATCACATAAAAATTCATCATAAAAGCATAATCAACAACATACATCATCCTCAACGAGCCAATGGTCAACATGTTCACCTTCTCACCCCACAATGCATACAAAACAAAACATGCAAATGAGGTAAGTCTAAAGCACTTAGTAAACAGGAAGAACCTAAAGACTAATTAAGTTCTACAACGGAAAGGTTATTAGTATTATTATTACGTTATCTTTATGAGACCGACTCAACTCTAGGATTCACTTCATGCTCAACAACATGTCGTGACTAATGGTTTCTTGCTTAACTTATCTTTGTTACATCAGCATTCAAGGGCACTACGCATGATGTGTATCCACTATGAAGATATCCTTGCCGACTAACAGTGGGTTACACCTATCGCCCCGGGTTCCCCCTGGTATCTTTACACGTTTGGTGAAGTTCCTCCACCACTCAGCCGATTAGAGGCCAACAATTTTGTTCACCTTAAGAACACCCACACATCACCGATATAAATCTATACATTACAAAGAATGACATGACGTTTAATCTTTTAACTACACAAGTATGTTCATTATTAATTTTAACTAGCCACCTAAGTATTTTCAAGTACTCTACCTCACAAGTCTTACTCACTTACTTAGACCACTAGACACGGACAAGCCTAGCATATTACACAGACAATGTTGGATACTAATTCATCAAAGCACAAGCCCATCATCAACACTTATGAATAATCGATTCGGTGCCGGATTTAAACGCATCAAAAACTTAATCAAGGCTTGTTCATGTTCATTTAGTGTTATTAGATCAAGAAATAACAATTAAAACTGGATTCGGGGCTTAAAACAAGTTAAACACACAAAACTGGTCCAATGCTTGAGAATGCTTGCCAATGTGCTCGCCCTAATCTTCCTGAACTATTCAGGATGCTTAATGCTCACGAATTCTTGCCAATGCGCGCACACAAATGCCCTAGTACCTGTTTTCCCACTTACTGGTCCCGTAATGCGCACACATTACCCCCAAACCGCCTTAAACAGCAGTTTTCTACACTTTTACGAGTTCCAACACAATCCCAACATGTTTAACAACAAAATACTCAGCCAAACAGCAGTAAAACGGGTTCTAAGCATTCCATAACATATCAAAGCATAACATAGCATAGAAAAAACATATAAACATGAATTCCTACTACAATTCAACACTAAAACTCAACGTTAACCTTGTAAAACTATAATTACTCATTAGGAAGAGCATCTAACGTTAATTGAAAGAAAAAACCAAAGAAAAACTCAAGAACACTGTAGCACCTCTGAACAACTCCATGAAAACCTAATTGATCAACAATCAATCAAGAAGTAATTGTGATCAAGGGTTTCTAAACAATTTAAACTACGAATTGAAGGATTCTAAGCAACCAAACTGGATCAAAATTGAAGATTACCAAAAACTATGGTGAAACTAACCTTTCTCAAAACCTCGATGTTTCTGTACCAAGGCGATCCTCTTGTCCCGCTGATTCCAAATCTTCAAACGATTCTGAAATCCGATGAACGATTATGAAGATCCTCTGAAGTTTCCCTTTGTTATTTCTCCTTGCTCTCAAACCAAAGTTCGTACGTTTATTTTTTTGCAAAACTGATTTTGACAACCTCCTTACCTTAATGGGTGGTTTTATTCGCAATAACCTCCAAAGGAAATAATTGCTATTTATTTTCAATTAACTCTCCTTTAATTGCAATAAAATCCTTTATTTCCCATAAATATTAATTTCCCCGATTAATATTTCCTCTTCGTTGAATAACCTTTAATCCAAAATAATAAATCTAATAATCCATTGTTTGCAAAAAAAACACGTCTGCTTTTTTTGAAAAGTCGTGATATTACACTTTTGTAGTGGTTTTTTTTTTGTTTGTATGATATTTGATTTTTCATCCGTCTATGTGTAGTTACCAACTCTTATTCAAAATGACTATCAATCAATATTACTTTCTTATTTATCCCATATAGTTTGTCATTCACTTTTTTAGCATAAAATTTGTCATTCAAGAGAGCATTATTATTTTTTTCTTTTGTTTTCGGGAGGGGCAATATATCTGTAGGAGAATGATTTTCTCTGTGTATTGCATTGATATTTACGGTATATTATATACAACACAATAACTTGATTCTAGGATACAAATCCTGCTATTAAATGCTGGAGATTTACACCTACTAAATATAGAATATACACAATAAATATAATATCGTTTAATAATTTAAATCTAATTTAATGTTATAAATTTAATAAAATTACTTGACAAATATAGCAATAAAGCAATAAAGAATATGTTATTTGTGCGGGAGAATAGCATCAAACACACATTTTTTTTATCAATATCGTGACATGCATCTTTGTTCTCATGTTTTGGTTTGCAGCATGTCATATATGTTTTGGTTTGGTTTGGCGTTCTTGTTCTTTATCGATAGTTTTGCAATGTTTGTCCATATTCCGTCAAATTGGATGGAAAAGCCAAAAAAAAAAAAAAAAAAAAAAATTTGTGGATATAAATTAAAAAAGTTATGAAAAAAGATCCATTATTTTGTAATCCGTCTTTAAAAAACACAAAAAAGAAAAACAAATGCACGAACCACCCCTACCAGCGCCCCTACTCCATCTCGCCCCAGCAATATTTTTTTATTTTTTTTGGTCGAAACCGGATTTTCACCGAATTTTTGTTGCTGTTTCCTTTGGAAAGCATATTAGACAACTCTCTATCCCCAACTCCTAGTGAAAAGAAAATTTTATCTTCGGGACGTAGCGTAAGTGGTGAAAGGTTTTGTGTTGAATGACAATGATTGGGCCAGGAAGGCTGAGTGTGGAGATTCGAATCTAAATAAATGAACGATTTCTTTGATTTTTGGTATAATGAAAATTTCAAGGCTGAAATGATAAGGTTACTTGATTAACCATTCCACAAATTCCGTGGGACAGGAGAGTGGAGACACATTCTGTTTTTTTAAGTGTTTTTTTTAAGAAAATTTTGTCTATTTGGTCAATCTTAAACGTTTGGTGCGTTAAGATTCGTTACTGTTTTGCGCCGTTGTTTTTTTTTTTTTTTTTTTTTTGCAAGGGTAAAGTCGTCTGTTTAATAAAAAATAAAGTCCGTTCTTAATTTTTTTTTCCATGGCTTATAATAAAATAGTTCCCTATTGCCAGGAAAGCTCCATTTTTGTCTATTTTTTTCCCGCGAGTTTAGAACTAAACAAATCAAAATCATTGCTGTGAAAAAGAAAAAAAATATAGAGATACTCTTCAAAAGATAGCACCAAATTAAGGGATTACGATAATTGTCATTATCATATACTATAATCCATGATGATCAATTATCCCAATGATTAATTTTCATTAAATCACCAGGACTAGGATTGACATGGTCGGCTATGTAAAATCCATCATCTTTCACTACCCAATAACAAACATTATCATGAGATGTACTCCACCCACAATGTTCTCTGCCGATGTGAACATTGTAAACTTCGAAAATTGCAGATTTACGACCCCACTCAAACATACATTCGAAATATGTTAAGTGTAAGAAATCCAGCCTGAACTGGAAATTATAATCGTAATCTGGGGTGAGAGTATGAACCCCTAAGTCATCAGTATCTGAATGGCAATGGAACGTCAAAGGGGGAGTTGTTGAAGGCAGGCCATGTCTGATATGGATATCATATCTTGGCTCCAAAGCATTGAAACCCGAACACGAATCGGCATGAGCGAGATGAATAAGGGAAATCAGAAAGATGAAGAAGCAGCAGCTACAGGACTTCAAAAGATAAATGAGGTCCATGTTTTTTTTTTCTTTTTCCTCTTTAATTTTAACTTCTATTCCCTTAGAAAACTTTTTTAACGTCTATTGGTAGAGACTGAATAGGCATATATATATGGGCTTTTAATAATGAAGCATCATGTGTGATAATAGGTGGGCCCATTGGGCCGGATTATCCATAATTGGGCCAGGCCCAAAGTTAGACAGTCAAGTTAATGGATTGGCACCATGAGACCGTAATTGTTGACTGAATAGTCGGTGGAGCGAGACTCATCGTCAGCACTGCGTAAGTATATCTCTGTGACAGAACAATCGGCCAAGCAGTAAGATTTCTACACAGAATATTTGGTTGAGCGCAGCAAAGACCGAGTCAGCATCAGTTCAACCGCTTATGGATGTGGGTAGACTCCACGACCGGCAACGTACAGAGATAACCGGCGATAACTTCCCATCATGCAAGGAAGAGAATCACGATCTAAAAACTATATAAGGAACACCCTGAACTACGAGGGGGACTTGATTCCAGTTTATTATCTAAATTGGATACGTAGGCAGCTCTCTCGAGGAGTTCAGTCCAAAATTATACTCAAATCTTATTGTTCTTACATTATTTTCCTAATTAGAATTATCCGATTACCCGATTGTAATATTCATACTACATCATTTGGCGCTAGAAGGAGGGTTCAATTTTAGTTAGTGAGGGATTATTACAGTAAAATGGCACGAAATCAAGGAAATTCGAAAAAGCAACAAAATCCACCAGAAAAAGAAAATCGGACCGGTGGAAAGAGCCCAAATCGAAATGATCAAGACACCGGGAAGGATGTTATGGAAGAAGGACAGACAAGCAATCCAGATGCTGTCAAACAAATGTTGGTGGAAAACCTTGCAAATCTCAATGGTGAAGAGATAAAAGCCATATTTGAGGCGGTTTTGAAGGCGAGAAATCAAGATAATGACATTTCTGAAGCATATACCCCGCTTCAAACGGCTAAAAGGGAAAAGCAAGAGGCGGAATCTAGCATACAAGTGGTAGTTACTCACCCAGGTGATGATAACTCAAGAGCAGAGTTAGACGCCATGCTTAAGCCTAAGCAAGACGAATTTAGGTTGGTGTCTCCTTTCACTGAAGATATTGACGTGTTTCCGTGTCCTCCAGGATTTAAAATCCCAAAAATTCAAGCATATGATGGAACTAAGGATCCATATGACCATATGCATCAGTACATCCAGCACATGAATTTATACAACGCTCCAGAAGAGATGAAATGCAGGGCATTTGCAACTCTTCTAACAGGGAAAGCAAGAGATTGGTTCAACAAGTTGAACCCCAGGTCCATACCAGATTTCCCAACCCTGACCAGAAAGTTCATGCATGCGTTCATCACAGCAAGGCCTTTTCAGAGGAACCGTACACATTTGCTGACCATTAGGCAAAAAAGTGATGAAACAGTGTTACAGTTTATCAAGAGATTCAACGGTGAATCATCCCAGATAGCGGATCTGGATGATAATTTTTTGGTGGCATCCTTCGTGGCAGGCCTCAGAGAAGGATGGTTGCATGCAAAACTGAGCAGCAAAAATCCAAATACAATGGAAGAATGTCTGGAAATCGCATACAGACATTGTCAGGGAGAGGGGGCTAATAGAGCGAAAAGAGAGGAATCCCACAGGGATTCCAAAAAAGGAAAGAGTGAGGATAGATATGATAAGAAAAGGAAATCTATTTGGGATAGGGTAACCGCTCCCATTTCTGAACGGTTAGGGAAAAAAAGGTGCTTTGTAGGACAGAGACCTTATTCCTCTGAACCGAACTCGTGACCAAGTTCTGGCGATTTTGGAAAAGAAAGGAATCGCCAAGACTCCTTCTCCATTGAGGGGTCCAAGGGAGAAGGGAGACCACACCAGGTGGTGCAAGTACCATAAAGATATCGGACATGACTCTGAACAGTGCAGGGACCTGATCAGAGATATAGACGCAGCAGCAATGGAAGGAAAGATTGATGAATTCATCGATTGAGCACAAGGAGATAATCCCAGAGGAAGGAGAGAATTTAAAAAACAACACAGCGGGCATGACAGGTACAATCAAAGGAGACACAGAGAGCCGTCTCTTGATGCAGATGGGCATAGAGAAAATGCTCCAATTAATACTATGAACACGATTGTGTGTGGACCAGGAGGAGGTAATAAGGCTGCTCAGGAAGATAAAAGAGGCAGTGCAGAAAAGGACGGAGAAGCAAAAAAATAGAAAGTTATGGGAACCGTTCAGTACGGTCCAAAATATGCGCTACCAGCTGTCGTGAGCAACGAAGGACTAGTGATAGAAGCAGTTATTCAGAAAAATCTAGTCAGAAGAATCTGCATAGACACCGGCAGTGCAGTAAACGTGCTGTATCACAGTGCGTTCCAATCCATGAAACTAACGGACTCGGAGTTGACTCCTGTGTCAACTCCTCTTTTTGGATTTACCGGGCCACCCATACATCCTGTGGGTATGTTGAAGCTGTTAACAACTTTTGGCAAAGGACCACAGAGCAGGACTCTAATGGTCAATTATGTAGTTGTAAAAGCTCCATCAGCTTATAATGTGATTCTGGGAAGACCAGCATTAATTGATCTAAGGGCAGTGGTTTCACCGGCACATAACATTATGAAATTCCCAACTTTTGAAGGAGAAGCTACCGTGAAAGAGGATGTGGACGCTGCCAAGAATTGCTATACAGCCACAATCAGTGGAAAAATAAAGGTGCAACAGGTGACGATGGAAGATCTTGTTCCAGAGGAAGAAAAGAGCTGGCAATCCAATGATCCTATCGAATCAGTAATGCTAAATGAATCGGACCCCGAATCCACAGTCAGCATAGGATCATGGATACCAGCTGAACAGAAAAAGATGCTGGTCAGGATCTGGAAAGATTACGAAGATGTGTTTGCATGGAAAGCAAGTGACATGCCTGGACTGTCAACAGAGTTGGATGTCCATAAACTTAACATCGACCCAACCAGAAAACCGGTAAAGCAAAAGAAAAGATCTTTTGCCCCAGAGAGGATACAGGCTGTCCAGTAAGAAGTGGAAAAATTGTTGCAGGCCAACATGATTCAAGAAGTTATCTATCCAGAGTAGCAAACCCAGTGCTAGTCAAGAAGCCAGATGGCAGTTGGAGAATGTGTGTTGATTTTACAGACCTGAACAAAGTTTGTCCTAAAGATAGTTATACTTCCCCTAGAATTGACAGGCTAGTAGACTCTACAGTTGGTTATGAAATCTTTGCTTTCTTAGATGCTTATAAGGGATATCATCAGATTATGATGGACCCTATAGATGCTGTAAAAACTGCTTTTATTACTGAATTTGGTTCCTACTACTATGTGTCTATGCCTTTCGGATTAAAAAATGCAGGGGCTACATACCAAAGGGTAGTCAACACTATTTTCAAAGAACAAATTGGCAAGTCCATAGAAGTTTATGTAGATGATCTATTAATCAAGAGCAGGACTCTTGATCAATATCTGAAAGATGTGGAAGAAGTTTGTCAAGTATTGAGACAAACTAGGATGAAATTGAATCCAAAAAAGTGTACTTTTGGGGTAAGATCCGGTAAATTTCTGGGTTATATGATATCTAAAGAAGGTATCAGGGCCAACCCTGATAAATTAGAGGCTTTAAAGACCATGCCTGAACCGAAGAATATCAAAGAAGTTTAGCGATTGACAGGAAGATTAGCAGTGCTAAACCGTTTCTTGTCCAAATCTGCACAGAAATCATTGCCATTCTTCAAAATTCTTAGAAAGGCCAGTCCATTCAAGTGGAATGAAGAATGTAAACAGGCTTTTCAGGAGCTAAAAGACCATATCAGCCACTTGCCGACTCTAACTCCACCTCAGGAAGGTGAGATACTGTTTCTTTACTTGTCATTTTGCAACGAAGCAGTAAGTGCGGTGTTGGTAAAACAACATGGCATGATACAAAGGCCAGTATATTTTGTAAGCAAAGCCCTGCAAGGACCTGAGATTAGATATTCTGAGGTGGAAAAATTGGTTTTAGCCATAGTACATGCTACAAGGAAGTTAAGACCATACTTCCAAAGCCATCCGGTGATTGTGTTGACAAATCAACCTCTGAAGCAAATCTTGGATAAACCAGACAAGTCTGGAAGATTAGCAAAATGGGTAGTTGAATTGGCAGGATTTGATATCGAATACAAACCGAGAACATCAATTAAAGCCCAAGCATTAGCTGATTTCTTGGCAGAGGAAAAAGCTTTGGCTATGGAGCAAAAGGCCGAGCGAGCAGTGTGTCTGAGAAGAATAATAACGCCGAGCAGTGGCAGCTTTATGTAGACGGAGCCTCAAACAAAGAAGGAGCAGGATCAGGACTCCTTCTCATTAGCCCAAAAGGTGAAGAATTCCCATATGCTCTTCATTTTGACTTTCAAGCCACTAACAATGAGGCAGAATATGAAGCTTTGATAACTGGATTAAACCTAGCACAGAAGTTAGGTGTGCAAAATTTGAAAGTCTACACAGACTCACAACTTGTGACAAATCATATCAAGGGATAATATGAAGCAAAGGAAGGTCCCATGAAAAAATACCTTGCAGTGGCACAACGAAAATTGCAAAATTTCTTAATGATAAAGGTGGAACAGATAACTCGGGCACAAAATACCAGGGCAGATGCTTTATCAAAGCTAGGATCGAATTTCTTATCCAACAAAAAGGGGTTGGTTGAGCAGTTGAAGCAGAAGAGTTGTGATGAAAGTGAAGTACAACCAATAACACAGGCAGAAACCTGGATGGATCCAATTGTAATGTGCCGGTGAAGATAAAGTACGGGCCAGAAAACTGATAAGACTCTCAGCCAGGTATGCTCTGTTCAACGATGTTCTATACAGAAAATCTTATGCAACACCGTGGATGAGATGCGTTACTCCAGATGAGGGAGATTATGTATTAAGAGAAATCCATCTCGGAATTTGTGGAAATCATTTGGGAGCAAGAGCTCTGGCCAGGAAATGTAGGCTTTATGGGTATTACTGGCCAAAAATGCAGATTGATGCAGAAAATCTGGTCAGGACTTGCAGGACATACCAGGTACATAGTAACTTATCACATAATCCTGTACAGGAGATGATACCAATTGTGTCTCCATGGCCTTTTGATCAATGGGGAGTAGACTTAGTGGGTCCACTACCCCGAGCACCGGGAAATTTCAAGTTTCTAGTCATGGCAGTGGATTATTTCACCAAGTGTGTGGAAGCTGAACCTTTAACCACCATCACAGCCAACCAAATACTGAAGTTCCTATGGGGAAATATTCTGTGTAGGTATGGAATCCCTAAAGTTCTCATCTCCGAAAATGGCACACAGTTTGAGGATGAAGGAGTGCAGGCCTGCTGCACCAACCTAAGAATTTCCCAACACTTTACATCAGTGGCCTATCCTCAAGCCAATGGGCACGTAGAACAGACCAACAGGCAGATAAAACAAGGATTGAAGAAAAGATTGGAACAAGAAGGATCTCATTGGGTAGACCATCTACCGAATATCTTGTGGGCATATAGAACTACCCCAAATGTCGCTACACAGAAACTCTCATACTCCTTAGCATATGGATGTGAGCGATAATACCAGCAGAGAGATGGACACAAGTCTCCCAGATGACAATTATACTTGTCCGAGAAACGCAGGAAGTAGACATGTTGCATGTCAAAGACGAGCTGGAACATAAACGCGACATTGCATTGATACAGATGGCCAAGTACAAGCAGATGATTGCCCAATACTAAAACTCCAAAGTTAGAGGTACGTATTTTAAAGAAGGTGATTTAGTACTGAGGCGAAATGACTCCACTAAGCAAGGACCTACTGGAAAGCTAGACCCAAACTGGGAAGGTCCTTATAAAATTATCAAAGTGCATGGAAAAGGATCTTATCAACTAGCTAATGCCTCTGGAAAAACAATTCCTAGAAGTTGGAATGCTGTTCACCTAAGGAAATTTTTTCCTTAAAATAATTTTATTTCCTTGAGTAATGCAATGTTGAATTATTATTTCCTTTTCAATTTTGTGATTATACGTGTGAATGTTTTTAACTTGTGTTGGAACAAGGAAGTAAAGCAGGATGCATGATTATCAATAAATTTGCAACGCAAAAATTCTGGGCGGAAGGCCCACTTAAAAGATAAAAGTGCCAAACTTGCAGCGCAAGGGCATTCTGGGCAGAAGTCCCACTTAAAAAATGTAAGTGCCAAACTTGCAGTGCAAGGGCATTCTGGGCAGAGGACCCAATTGAAAAACACAAGTGTTCAACTTGCAGCGCAAGAAAATTCAGTGCAGAGCACACAATTAATAAAAATGATAAACTTGCAGTGCGAGGGCGTTCTGGGCAAAGGACCCACATAAAAACACAATTGTTAAACTTGCAACACAAGAAAGTTCTGTGCAGAGCACATAATTAAAGTATATGAACGCAAAACTTGCTGTGCAGGGAATTCTGGGCAGAGGACCCAAATAAAAAACACACAGGTGTTAAATTTGCACGCAAGAAAATCCTATGCAGAGCACACACTTAAAGAAGCCAAAAATCGAACTTGCAGAGCAAGAATATCCTGGGCAGGAAACACTAATGGTCTATGCATCAAGTAAAGGCTGTGCAGAAGATAAGAATTAAGAAGCTAAGGATAAAAAATCCTAACTTCTTTGCCAAGCGCAACAAGAAGGTAAAGCTGAACCCAGAGAATATCAAATCCAAAGGCATATATATATATATGTAAAAGTACAATTCCAAAAGTTTCAATGATCAAAACACGTAAATTAAGAGGCGAGGAGAGTCAAGGTGAAAGCGAGATTTCTCTGAGGGTGAGCGGACTTCTCGATGGTCGAAAGCAGATTTCTTTTTAGCATACTTGCTAATTATGTCTTCTCCACTCTTGTACTCGTCGTATCGCTTCGTGAAGATTTCGCCCGCTTTCTTATCATACAACCGGTGATTAGGCAGAGTGTTAATCACCAAGTCAGCAGGTTTGGCCTCATCAACACCAAGTGTGTATCCTTTGCGCAGCACCGGAGTCAGAATGATCTGAATTTCCTTCTAAGTTTGAGGAGAAGACTTATACCCCGCAACAACTTTCTGGACAACGTTCTGAGCATAAATTTCCTTCATCTGCCTCAGAGTTTCGTCAAAGTCAGCCTTCATCTTCTTTACTATGGCAAGATGTTGCAGATGCTCCTCATTCATTTTCTCCAGCCGCTGATCTCTCAATTTCAATTGCTCCTCCTGGGTGAATATCAAACCCTCAGCTTTGGCAAGACCAGATTTCAATTTCTCAATCTCCAGACGAGCGGCAAGGTTGGATTCTTCCAAACTGGCCACCTTAGCATTGGACTCGTCTATGTGAACCACTTTATGTTGCAGGGCAGAAATGTCCTTAGCCATGCTAGCGGTCTTCTTATGCAACGCTTTGCCCAGGCGGTAGCACTACAAAAGGAAAAATCTTAGAAGACAGAAATTAAAGGAAGAATGAAAGCTTTATAAAAAGCCACTTACAACATCGGCAAAATCATCAGCAGACATGTCCTCAAAGTTGAAAGAGGAATCCTTGCAGAACTGCCAGAGGAGGTGGATATGTGCCTCTTTTTTTGTCTTTGGGAAACGGTCTTGAGGGGAACTGCATTCAAACCAGTAGTTTGACCACTGGGGAGATCTTCTTCAATAGTCAGATCCACAGAGTAAACTGTGCTCAGAATGTTCTGGTCAGAAGGATTAGCAGTGGGAATTGTTTCCTGCACAGTAGTACCAGAGCCAGTACCTATTTCTGCATCCTCTTGCTGACCAGAAACTTCACCACCTTTAAGAATAACGGACAAGGTCCGTTCAGAATCTTCTTCCATCTGTTCTGCCTCCTCCTCCTCATCAATGTCAATGTTAAGCAAATCGTCTACGTTGGACACTACAAAGATAAGGAATAATCAAAATATATTCAAAAACAAGGCAGAAAGCATATACAAATGTACATTTTCTATACTGGTTTTTAGAGAACTCCACATAGCCAACAGCCCTGCATCTGGTCGAGCAAAGATTTATCGAAGGCGAGAACTTATGAAGTCTAAGTTAAGGGAAATTTTTATTACTAACGAGATATTGGGACAGCACAACATCAATGAATTCTTCCAACTTGTCTTTCATGGAGGAGGTATTCCACCGCCCCAAAGTGGCATCCGAATTATGCTTCACAAAGAAGAAGTGTTCTTGCCATTTCTTCTTGGTCTTATCTTTGCCTGTTATAGGGATAATCGGAGCATTGGCCCTATGGCAGAAATGATACCACCCCCCCACTACCTTGTGTTAATTTGCATTGGTAGAAATTCCTAAATAACGTTACGGTGTAGGGAGTGGTGTTCAGACGACACCAGATCATGAAACCTACGACAAATTTGACGCTATTTGGGTGTATTTGACCAATCCCCAATTTATAATACTTCATCACTTCGACGTACCCAGGTGGAAGAGGAAATCTCAGACCACTATGAAGCTGGTCAAGATATCTTGTCTGAAAACCTCTTTGGAGGATTGTAAGCATACTCAGTGGATTTGGGGAGCAGAACTTCAAAGGGTTCAGTGTTAATCTTATAGGTCTTCAACAGACTAGCCATTTCAGTTTTGGTCATCTTGCTAGCAACACCGTGACAAGCCATTATTGCCTTGGTTTTGTCAAATCGAGTGATTTCTCTCTTTAAAGTGTTCAAGAAGGCAGTGTGATCTTCTGGATATTGATGGACAATGGAAGTAGGAGTAAAAATCCCATGAGGAAGAAGATGAGAAGGAAGAAGGCACAGAGGGTTATCCCCAAAGGTAGAAGTATTTCTTAAATCAATCCGAGAGGATGGATGATCGGCCGGATTTGCAGTTTCAGAATGAGGAATGGGGTTGGAAGAACTCACTTCCTCACTATCTAAGGCAATCAAAATTTTTTCTAGTGATTCAAACAACTTTGATACAGAATCACTAGAGGCTGTATTGGCTCTAAGACTCATGAACAAAGTAAAGATGCAAAAAAGTAAAAGAATAAACAGAGAGGGACTTACTTGTAACTGCTGAAATGCTATCCCAAAGGTCTGATATAAAAGTGGCGTTTGACAAGAGGGGTGATTATATGACAAGAAGTGAATACAACGCAATGGTTCAATTCACAGTTATAATTGTGACCAAGCGTGACCTGGCCTCGTTTCACGATATAATAATGACAGAAGTTAAAACATTTTCAGACTAAGGCGGCTGTGAAGCAGTCCACCCTAGTCTGGGGGACTTATGATAATAGGTGGGCCCATTGGGCCGGATTATCCATAATTGGGCTAGGCCCAAAGTTAGACAGTCAAGATAATGGATTGGCACGGCAGGACCGTAATTCCTGACCAGAATAGTTAGTGGAGCAGGACTCCATCGAACACCTGCAGTAGTATATCTCTGAAACAGAACAATCGGTCGCGTGAAAGTATTTCTACACGAATATTTGGTGGCGCGCAAAAAAGACCAGTCAAGATCGCTTCAACCGCTTATGGGCGTGGTAGACTCCACGACCGGCAACGTCTGAGAGATAACCGCGATAACTTCCCATCATGGAAGGAAGAGAATCATGATCTAAAAACTATATAAGGAACACCCTGAACTACGAGGGGGACTTGATTCCAGTTTATTATCTAAATTGGATACGAAGGCTGCTCTCTCGAGGAGTTCAGTCCAAAATTATACTCAAATCTTATTGATCTTACATTATTTTCCTAATTAGAATTACCAGATTACCCGATTGTAATATTCATACTACATCAATGTGTGCTATTTATATGGGACCCTTGTCGAAATACCACTTTTTTTGAATGGTAATTGTTGGACTACCACTCTATTTGTCAAAATACCATTCCGTTTTTCGCGTTTCCATTGTTTCCGGCCGCCTTCTAAACCCTAATTGGGAAGGGGAACCCCAATAGAGGATTTGTGTACCTTAAGATCGTGCACATTCATGAAAAAAATCTCCGAATATGAACGAAAATTGTGAACCTAAATTGGTTTAAAGTGGTATATTGATAAATAGCACACAGAATGGGTGGTATATTGAAAAAAATCCAAATATTATTATTATATTACGTTTAGTGACCATCTGTAACGTCCCGTTCCCGGACACCGAGTCCTTATCCGGAAATCGAAACGTTCGGCATATATATATAAATATTTAAGGAAGAAAATCTGATTTAATAAGGGTAATTATAGAAATTAGGTAATTATGGGATTTTTTCCTATTTAAGGGAAAATCAACCTAATCAGCCCCATAATCTTTTAATCAAATATATCCACCTCCAAAGTTCACCTTCTGCGTGTGTGAGCAAGATTTAGGGTTGAGGGAATTTTCATCAGTTGTTAACTCAATCCTTGACGGTTTTCAGATCAGAGTCGAGCACCGGAATCGTTGTGAAGAGAGCAACGTTGTGACAAAAAAAAGTTGAAGCTTTGTTAAGGTATGATTAAGCCCTAATTTAGTTCATCTTCGAGTTTGATGGATTCAAACTAATCAATTCGTAGTTTTTGTCGTTTAGAAGTGTGTGATTGAATCTAATCTAAGTTTGGATTTATCACACATATTTTCCTGCAGAAAAGGATCAGTTTTGCTACTGTTTTTCTGTGGTTTGGAGTAGGAATTTGCTGCTTAAAAGGTAAGAGGCTCTTCCTACAATTCTAATTATTGTTATTGAGGTTTAGATTAAGATTTATGATGCATAGATGCAAGAAAGTTGTGCTTTTTCGTTGAACAAAGGATCATAGATGTTTAGATATGTTTTCTACGTTTTAATGTGTTGAAAACGAGGTTAATTAGGTTAGAAACGATTCAGAAATCAAGTTGCGAAGATTTTACCGTTTTGGGAAAAACCCAGGAGGACGGGCGTCCGCATTAGGCAGACGGGCGTCCGAGACCTTAGTAACTCAAACGGGCGTCTGAAATAGGCAGATGGGCGTTTGAGGTTAGACTTTTGATTCAGGATGTAGCTGGTTTTGACAGACGGGCGTCTGAGGTTACTGGATGGGCGTCCATAGGATTTCAAACGGGCGTCTGGCCTGTTTTACCTTGTTTATACTGTTTTAGCATTTCAGGTCGGTTTTTGGCTTCGTAATCATGTTTTCACTGTTTTAAACCCTTAATCCTGATATGTTAACATTAATTAAAAATATGAACAAGCTTCGATTGAACTTCCAATTCGTTCAGTTAAAACACCGAATGTACTCTTAAAGGGAGTTGAAGTTCGGATCCGTCGGAAGGGCATGAAAGGGCTTGTGCTTTGATGAACTAGAGTTCATCAATGTCTGTGTAATTGTTAAGATGTGATGTCTAGCTGTCTAAGTGAGGGAGTAGTGTTGTTAAGGTGAGTTTTAATCTGAAAACACTTAGGTGGTTAGTTAATTCACACTAATAATTACATATGTGTAGATAAAAGATAAAACGTCACTTATTCTCGGTTAGGCACTGATTCAAATCGGCGATGTGATACGTTCAAAAAAGGTGGACAATGCTACTGGCTCAAAAGGCTGAAGGGTAGTGGAGGAAATCCATCGAACGTATATGCATACCGGAGGGATCCCGGGACTACCTGTGCTAATCACCGTAGTTGGCAAGTATATCTCGTGGGTGAATTTTCATCCTGCTTTGTGTCCTTGAGTAGTGATGTAACAAAGATAAGCTAAGCTAGAAATGTTTAGTCATGACATGTCGATGGGCATGAAGTGAACACTAAATTGAGTCGGTCTCACTAAGATAACATCTTTTATTAATAACCTTAATTGAATTGTAGCTTCTACTTCTTACTTTGTACTTTGTACTTACCTCAAATGCATGTTTATTTATGTGTTTGGGGGAGAGAAGACGAATAGGTTAGTCAAGACTTTGAGGAGGACTTTGATGACGACGTTTGAGGACGCCGGAGTTGAAGACCTTGTTTATCATTTATTTCATTTATGCCTTAGACTTGGATTATTATTGGATTCTGTAGTTTCCTTGTAGTCTTTGAGATTCGTACTCTTGGATTCGTTTGGTTTTCCGATGTAATAAGTATTACATTTTATTCTATCTTTAGTGTTTCTATTCTTGGTTGTTTGAAAAATTACCCGAGTCTTTTTAGCTTCCGTTTGCTTTAATTTGATACGACACAGTAGAGGCTTACGTGTAATATTATTTATTTAATATTATGCGTCCCGAACGTTTCGATTTCCGGATAAAGACTCGGTGTCCGGGAACGGGGCGTTACGGTTGGTATCAGAGAAAAACGTCTTTTTGGCTCCCTTTCTTTAAGATAAGCTTTCTTTAGACCTCTTAGTGACGTTTTGGTTTTCTTGATCATCAGGATGATGTTCACTAGAAATGGAGCAGGCGCTGAAGCATCAGGAGTTCTACGGGAAAGTCCGACACCAGTTGTTAGAGGCGGTTTCGTGAGGCAGAATCATTCACCTCATCCGAGCCCCACTCCACCCCCTCATACTGCAACTCCTACACCACGATCTCAGCAGGGCTTGTCACTGCAACCTCATCAGGAGCAACGCCCACAATAGCATGTGGGAAGTTCGGGTCAGTTTTCATTGATAAGTGATGTTCCAGCGGGTTTAGTACCGCCACCAGTGAGCTACCCTCAACCGAGGTATAACTACATCTATGGAGAACCAGGAGAAGTACCTATACGAGTCACTGTAGTGGGAGACATTCTACCAGTCTACGTACCCCCAGTAACTAGCATTTATCCACCTCTAGTGAGTGTTTACCCTCCACCGGTGAGCCACCCCTCGCCACCAGTTTTTCATCATCAGTAGAATCAGACCTTTTACCCTCATCCAGTGGGTCACACTCCTCGACCTACTGTACCACCTTCACCCCATTTTGACCATCATAAAGGCTTTGGTTACCCACCCTACGGTTCACACCAACACCAGTACCAGCAACAAGAAATGCCTTTTGGATATCCTCCAGTCTATCCACAAGCCCCACCAGTCAGACCGGCATATGAGCAAACACCACCGGTTGATTGGTATACAAGATTAAGGAGGAACAAAGTTCAAGACTTATTTGGGAATGTCAAGCATTCGAAGGCCGAAGAGTGGATAAGGAGTTTTGAGAAGGCATGTAGGAACATACATGTCCCTGAGACTGAGATGACACAGTTGGCGGTTAGTTTCCTTTTGGGTGCAGCTGAAGAATGGATAGATGCTATACAGAGCAGTAATGGTAAAGTGACGGATTGGGAAAGCTTTAAGGCAATGTTCTATAATGAGTATTTTCCAGCAACAGTGCAGACAGACATGGCAAGTCAATTTCTAAAGCATAAGCAAGGTAATTACATGACAAAGATCACAAGACACCAACAAGTTTAACGAGTTGGGAAGATTCTACCTGAGTTGATGAAGGTAGAAGAGAGAAGATGGCCATATACAAGGAAGGGTTATCGTATCGATATCTGATCGGCATGTTGGGTTTCACAGCCAAGAACATGGCTGAGTTGTTGAATAAGGCCTTAGAGGTTGAGACATTAGGAAGAAGGCTACCATTGTTATCGGGAGCAAGAGGAATTTTGGAACAAGCCAGGGCAATAGCCGGGGAGCACCCCAACAAAATTTCAAGAAGACTACGGCCCCTGCAGCGAGTAAACCACCAACCGGAGCACCTTTATGCTCTAAGTGCAACAGGAATCACCCAGGTGAGTGTAAGGCTAATACAGGAGGCTGCTACTACTGTGGAGATTTAGGATATTTTGCCAAGATTTGTCCCACAAAGGGGAGTTCGAATATTCCGAAGCAAGGAAGTGGGAAAGGCGGCCCAAGTCGCCCAGTTCGAGTCTTTGCAGTGGATCTTTGAGATAAGCAGAACTGCATTTATAACATTATATCAATACCTTTATTGTTTATTGTAATTTGTTTGAGTACTTTTATGGCACGATTTAAATCATGTTGTACTGTATTTAAATAAATGAATTCACATCCTAGGTACAATAATATTAGACAACTTAGCAGTTACGGCATTGTTTGATACGGGAGCGTCTAATACTTTTGTGTCGACTAAGGTAGCTAAGAAGCTTAACCTACCAATGGAATCCTTACGAAACACTTTGGAAATAATGACACCTTTAGGGAAAGTGACTAAGGTAGCCAAGTTGATGCCTCAGGTTGATGTATGAGTTGGAACGTATCGTTGCAAGAGCGACTTTACGGTTTTGGACTTTTCAGATTTTGATGTGATTCTTGGAATAGATTGGCTATCCGAGAATTTTGTCCACTTGGATTGTAGATAAAAGAGAGTGACCTTTAAGATACCGGGAAAGTCAGATAAGACTTATCAGAGGAATGTTTATAAGCCCAGTAAGAAGCGTCACCCTATAATTTCAGCAGTTAAGGCTGTAAGAGCTTGTCGGAAAGGTTGTGAAGGCTACTTGTTGTACGCAGTGGATGTGGAACAAGTGAAGCTTGAGTTAGGGGAAACCCCTGTAGTCAAGGAGTATCCTGAAGTTTTTCCAGAAGAGTTACCAGGAAACTTGCCTGACAGAGAGATTGAATTTGAGATTAAATTGGTACCCGGAGCGGCACCAGTTGCTAAGGCACCCTATAGAATGGCACCGGCTGAATTGAAAGAGTTGAAAGCTCAACTTAAGGATATGCTCGAGAGGAATATAATTCAGCCTAGTACCTTGCCTTGGGGAGCCTCAGTGTTGTTTGTTAAGAAGAAAGATGGTAGCATGAGGATGTGCATAGACTACAGAGCGCTGAACAATCTGACTATCAAGAATAAATACCCTTTGCCTAGGATTGATGATTTGTTTAATCAATTGCAAGGTAAGAGAGTGTTTTCCAAGATTGATCTTAGATCAGGATACCACCAGTTGAAAATCAAGGTAGCAGATATACCGAAGACGGCTTTCAGTACGAGGTATGGACATTATGAGTTCTTGGTCATGCCTTTTGGACTCACTAATGCTCCATCTGCATTTATGGATTTAATGCAGCGTGTTTTCATGCCATACTTGGATAAGTTTGTGATAGTGTTTATAGATGATATTCTAGTGTACTCTAAGGATGAGAAAGAACATGAAGGACACTTAAGGATAGTGTTGGATACTTTGAAGAAGAACCAGTTGTTTGCTAAGTTCTCAAAGTGTGACTTTTTGTTGGATCAAGTGAGTTTCTTGGGTCACGTCATTTCTGGAGACGGCATTAAGGTTGATCCTGCGAAGATTGAAGCAGTTGAGAAGTGGTCCAGACCGACTACAGTTTCTGAGGTTAGAAGTTTTCTCGGCTTGGCTGGCTACTACAGAAAGTTTGTTCAAGACTTCTCAAAGATAGCTACACCACTTACCCGGCTCACTCAAAAGGATGTGAAGTTCGAGTGGACCAATGAGTGTGAAGAGGCTTTTGAAACGTTGAAGAAGAGGTTGACTACAGCCCTAGTTTTAGCAGTTCCGGAGATCTTTGATAATTACGACGTTTACACGGATGCTTCGGGACATGGTTTATGTTGTGTGTTGATGCAGGGAGGGAAGGTAATTGCTTATGCATCCAGACAGTTAAAGGTGCATGAGAAGAATTACCCAACCCACGACTTGGAGTTAGCAGCGGTTGTGTTTGCCCTAAAGACTTGGAGGCACTACATGTATGGAGTTAAGGCCAGGATCTTCACCGATCACAAGAGTTTGAAGTATTTCTTTACCCAAGAGAACCTGAATATGAGGCAAAGGAGATGGCTAGAGTTTGTTAAGGATTGCGATTTGGAGATTCAGTACCATCCGGGTAAAGCGAATGTAGTAGCCGATGCTTTGAGTAGGAAGCCAGTGTTTGCGGTTTCAAGTGTTGAAGTTGTTGTAGACAGGTTAGATGGGCTGCAGATTCGGAGTTTTGATCAGATTGAGGACCGACAGTTTGTGGCACCTTTGTTAGCAAGGTCTGAGTTGATGGATGATATTCGGGAAAAGCAAGACGAAGTCCCAGTTTTGGTTGACTTGAAGCGAGTTGCAAGAGAAAAGCCTACAGTTGGATATGTGTTAGACAAGAATAGGAATCTGTGGTACCAGGATCGTTTGTGTGTGCCTAATGTTGCTGATTTAAGGCAGAGAGTCATGGAAGAGGCTCATAGGATTGCTTTTGTAGTTCATCCCGGAGCTACTAAAATGTACATAGACTTGAAGGAAAGGTTTTGGTGGCCCTCGATGAAACTGGAGATAGCCAAGTTCGTTGCAGAGTGTGTTACTTGCCAGAAGGTTAAAGCAGAACATAGAAGACCAGGAGGAATGCTTAAGCCCCTAGATATCCCTGAATGGAAGTGGGATAAGATCACTATGGATTTTAACACCGTTTTACCTAAGACGAGAGGCGGTAGTGATGCGATTTGGGTGATTGTGGACCGATTGACCAAGTCCGCTCATTTCTTACCGTATAAAGTTGATATGCCCTTGAAGAAGATGACGACACTGTACTTGGATAATATAGTGAAGTTACACGGAGTACCTATCTCGATAGTTTCGGATCGTGATTCGAGGTTCGTCAGTCGGTTTGGAAAAGTTTACAAGCAGCCTTTGGAACCAAGTTGCATTTGAGTACGGCATTTCATCCTCAGACAGATGGACAATCTGAGAGAACCATCCAAACACTTGAAGATACGTTGAGAGCTTGTATTTTCGAAGTAGGTGGGTCATGGGATGATTACCTACCGGTAGCGGAGTTTGCCTATAACAACAGTTATCATGCAAGTATAGGCATGCCACCGTTTGAAGCGTTGTATGGAAGAAGATGTAGAACGCCGTTGTTTTGGGATGAAGTCGGGGAAAGACAAATCACCGGGACGGAATTGGTTGAGCAAGCTAAGGAAAGGGTCCAGTTGGTCAAGAAGAATTTGAAGGCGGCTAAAGATAGACATAAGAGTTGGGCAGATGCTAGAAGAAGGCCTTTAGAGTTTGAAGTTGGTGAAAGAGTTTATCTACGAGCTTCACCAATGAAGGGATTGAAACGCTTTGGACAAAAGGGAAAGCTAAGCCCGAGGTACGTTGGACCTTTTGAGATTTTGGAAAAGGTTGGATCGTTGGCATATAAGCTTAAGTTACCAGAATCCATGTCAAGAGTCCACAACGTATTTCATGTCTCGATGTTGAAGAAGTGTTTGACCAAGACGGATGTTGAGACTACGGTTGATCCGGAGATTCTTCAAGACAATCTTTCGTATGATGAGACACCGATCGGAATTTTTGACCGGAAAGAAAAGATGATTAAGAGACGGTTGATTCCTTTGGTTCTGGTGCAATGGAGCAATCATTCACCGGATGAAGCTACTTGGGAAGTCGAGGGCGATAAGATCGGCGAGTTCCCATTTTATAGACTTTACCGTGTATGTTCTATGTTTGAGGGCGAAAAATCCTTTAAGGGGGGAAGAATGTAATATTCCGTTTTTCGGGAAAGGGCAGACGTGTCATTTTGCGAAAACGAAATATTGGGTTCGGTTCCTTTTATTCGGAGTTAATAATTTGGATATTTATATACATAATTTCGATATATATATATATATATATTTTTTTTTTAAGGAAGAAAATCTGATTTAATAAGGGTTATTATGGAAATTAGGTAATTATGGGATTTTTTCCTATTTAAGGGAAAATCAACCTAATCAGCCCCATAATCTTTTAATTAGATTTTTCCACCTCCAAAGTTCGCCTTCTGCGTGTGTGAGCAAGATTTAGGGCTGAGGGCATTTTCATCGGTTGTTAACTCAATCCTTGACGGTTTTCAGATCAGAGTCGAGCACCGAAATCATTGTGAAGAGAGCAACGTTGTGACAAAAAAAAGTTGAAGCTTTGTTAAGGTATGATTAAGCCCTAATTTAGTTCATCTTCGATTTTGATGGATTCAAACTCATCAATTCGTAGTTTTTGTCGTTTAGAAGTCTGTGATTGAATCTAATCTAAGTTTGGATTTATCACACATGTTTTCTATGAGAAAAGGATCGATTTCTTCTTTGTTTTTACGTGGTTTGGAGTAGGAATTTGCTTCTTAAAAGGTAAGAGGTTCTTCCTACAATTCTAATTATTGTTATTGAGGATTAGATTAAGATTTATGACGCATAGATGCAAGAAAGTTGTGCTTTTTCGTTGAACAAGGGATCATAGATTTTTAGATATGTTTTCTACGTTTTACTGTGTTGAAAATGAGGTTAATTAGGTTAGAAACGATTCAGAAATCGAGTTGCGAAGATTTTAGCGTTTTGGGAAAAACCAAGGCGGACGGGCGTCTGCATTAGGCAGACGGGCGTCCGAGACCTAAGTAACTCAAACGGGCGTCTGAAATAGGCGGGCGGGCGTTTGAGGTCGACTTTTAATTCAGGATGTAGCTGTTTTTGACAGACGGGCGTCTGAGGTTAGTGGACGGGCGTCCAGTTCCAAACGGGCGTCCGTACGATTTCAAACGGGCGTCTGGCCTGTTTTACATTGTTTATACTGTTTTAGCATTTCAGGTCGGTTTTTGGCTTCGTAATCGTGTTTTCACTGTTTTAAACCCTTAATCCTGATATGTTAACATTAATTAAAATATGAACAAGCTTCGATTGAACTTCCGATTCGTTCAGTTAAAACACCGAATGTACTCTTAAATGGAGTTGAAATTCGGATCCGTCGAAGGGCATGAAAGGGCTTGTGCTTTGATGAACTAGAGTTCATCAATGTCTGTGTAATTGTTAAGATGTGATTGTTAGGTGTGATGCCCGAAAGACAATTTTTGTAATTGTTTTATTTAATAAATTGACATTATTATTCATATTTATTATTCTCATAATCACCGATGTGACAATAGTATTTACACTACAGAAAACCCTAAGTATATCGTTTATGTAATCACTTAACTCAGTGTATGGGATATACACGGGAGGATTGAGTTAGTGAAGATGTACTTAAAATACAATTAGCCCGTAGTGAAGTTAATCGAGAGTATCGGGTCTCTCCTTTAACGTGCTATTAATGCGCCCAGAACACAATAGGTGTGATTGTCTTATCCGGACTTTTGGGTAAGAGAACCTAATGGGGCATTTATATATGATAGATATATCATATAGAAATGGACCGATTTGATTAGAGTTCACGATGTAATTCCGTGTCGAGAAGTCTTATCGAATCAATGGATGATCATATTTATGGATATATCTTAATCTGAGGTGATCACGATCAACCGCTTGAATCGATTATGAAGTTTGACTTGACGGTTAAGGATTACACTCGAGTCTGTGGTCCGAATTACCCCATCATGGCATTGTCTTCGGATTGAGTGAGTAGTCCGTGTTATCACGGATACGAATCCATTCCTTCCATTTATGGAAGTAGATGACAGATTCCACTTATTTGTTAATCCTAAAAGCGATCGATCGCGTGAGTTCATATTTACACCGATTAGCTACCAAAGTGAGTTGTATGAATTAATTGATCACTAGGGGTTAATGGTAAATAAGGATAAGAGGTTCTAGAAAGGGTTAACGGTAACTTCCCGATTTAGAATGAACAATCTATGGAGGATTAATCCATATGTAATGATTATATCAATGGGCGCTTATTATTATTCTCGTGAGGAGATAAATATAATCTTATAATCGGAGGAGTGCGATCACGGGATTATGGTGGCATATTCTGTGATTGATTTATCGAATATAATTATTCTATAATTATTTATTTGATTTATCGGAGCCGCTGATTATTAGTCCATGGTCCCCGACGTGCCTCCTAATATAGCATAGCTATTCTCGGACGTCGAATCCTAATAATATTAATTTAGTTCTTGTTGGACTTTATTAAAACGATATGTGAATTAATTGTTTAGTGGACTATTAAATTAGTTGGGCTAAATAATTAAATATGTAGAAAAGACATTTTCCATAATCTTGGCCCAATTATTGTGTGATGGAAAATTAATATTGACTAGATCAATATATGAAATTTTCGCCCCCCTTATTATTTTTGGAACAAGAAATTAGTTTTCTTGTGATTAATAAGACATGTGCATAAAATATTTATTGGATAAATATTTATGGTAAATAATAAAGATAAATATTATTCTAGATTTGTTCTAGAATATTATGGAATTATCTTTTATTAAAAGGATTTATTTTGTTTGATAAATAAAAATCCTTGGAGGTTAAGTTTTACTCTCCTATATAAATAGAGTTCTTCCAAGCCTCAGAACACAATGTAATTTTCGACTTCACCTCTTAGAGAGGGAAAGAAGAAAATTTTCGGCCAAGGGGGATTTTGGGGAAAATCTTGGAGATTTTTCCGGGTAGCATATCGGAAGGATTCGAGTCGAGAATTTCCTTCCACTGGGAGTTGCTTGGATCACACGTACGGAAGATCGTGGTGCTCTTCACGCTTTCCTTCGTTCATCCTATTGCGGTTCTTCAACTTGGATTTTGAGATCCAAGAGGTATGATCTACAACCCCATTATAGATATAGATCTAGTTATTTTATTACGTGTATTTTATAGATCTAGATCCATAAATCGCTTCCGTTTCGGATGGTATTACTAACAGTGGTATCAGTCGCCATGGTGATCTATATTTATACGTATAAAATATTAGATCTAGGAGTGGTAAAACATGTAGTTTTTTTTGTCCAAATTTTTTAAAAAGGGGCCGATGCATGCTTAATTAATTTTTATGTTATGAATGTCTTGGTTGAAGAGATGGATTGGGGTTGGTACTGTTTACCCGTAGATCTATTTTGTAGCTCTTTTGATTAGTATCAATTGAGCATAGGATTTGTAATTTAATTATGTTGAATTCGAAAATTATGTAAAAAGGTAGTACCTTTTGTTTTTAATTTTGATCCGGGTTCAAGACGACGAAGATCATCAAAAAGGTAAAACGGGAGGAGGTCGATTGTTGTTTTTTTTTTTTTTTCAATGTCACGGCAAATTGTTTTGGAGTAATGCGGCAGCATGTTTTTTTTTTGGTTTGTAATATTACCTTGTTTGCATGCGGCAATTACATGCTAGGGTTAGGTTTAATTTTAATTTTTTTTAATTTTTTTTCTTTTCGGCCTTATGGCCTTTAAGTATTATAAATAAAAAAAAATTGTAAAACATCCGTGAAGAAAAAGAGAAAAAAAAAAGTTTTTTTTAAAAAACAATTATTAATATAAATATATTTTTAAATATATTGGTATATTACGGCCTCCTCTCCTCGTCGTTCGTGGTTCGTGTAAAGATCGAAGGTTCGAGATCCGGAAGTTTCAAGATCAAGATCGAAGATCGAGATTTGAAGACTTAGAATTAGTTTTACTTTTCCTTAGAAAATAGGTTAGTCGGGGGTACCAACGATCCATCTCGGTGTTTAAATTTTCCGCAATTTATTTTTTTATGTGTTCGATCATAAAATAGATATAAAAATCGGAATTGCCATGACATGCATCATATCATAAATCCACTTCATGCATACATGTAGAATTTTAATTTTGGTAATTAAAATAGGCATGTATACAAACTCGTGTAATTAGTTGAAATTTAATTAATACGTGGTAATTAATAAATTTAGTAACTAATTAAAGATCCGAGGACGGGTTATGAAATCGTTAAGCCTTTCGGTGTGTGTTCTCGGTGAACCGCCTTAAAGCCCAAACGAGATCACGTTTTCAATTCGTAGTGTCTACGAGATTGAATGATGGTAAAAGAACAACAAATCTTGGATAAAAACGGTTCGCTTATAGGTTGGGTGGTCAACTGAGCTAGGCTCGACCGACTTAACCCTCCTAGTGTGATGTATGCACGGGGGTCCGGCAAGACTAAGCTACACCGGAGAGCGGAGGGGTGATTCCTTCTTATCTCAATGAGGCTATCTTGACCCGATTTCGTCCGACTGTCACATATGTTCCAACGAATAGGACGGGTAGGCTTGCCTACGTTACCGACACCATTCAGAATCCTTGATTTGATGAGCTTTTATGATAACATCAAAAAGACGTGGTTAGTTAACCCACAACCACTTCCAAATTATTGAGTGGGAGCGGGGGAGGCGACAACCAACCCCACGGCCTCTACTATAGATACAAGTAAGTGAGAGAAGGGTGACGCCGAGGCGCTTTGATTTCGTCCCCTAAGGATGGTGTTAAGCCCTATCAACATTCATGGCTTGGTCTCCGAAAGGATATGATTTCTGGGTACTCGTCGGGTCACTGACCTATCCTAAGACGGCATACTCGGGGCGTACCTAAGAGATCCGATATAGTAGGTCACACTCATCATGGGTATTTTCTTGATAATATCTAGGCTAAAAAAGGAAGGTAGTCAATGAATAAAGGGATGTTCGATTCTCACAGGTTATTCATTGATGAGATTGTCTCGATTTAACCGTCATCTTTTTGACCTACCCTAAGGCGGCACTGAGATGCGAGGCTAAAACCTTGGAATGGTAGAGTAGACTTAATTTTAGTTTACAATTCCTAAAATAAATATAGTAGTGTTAAACTTGAATTAATATATGTCATTTTATTTATAGTATTATCCCTTACTAAATTGCTTAAAATTTATAATTGACTAGTATTGACTTCGTTAAAAAGTGGGAAGTAACTAGGATGTTGAACTAGTTAATCGATAATGCAATTAATTTTTGGAAGAGATATTTTTTCTCTTAAGCCTTTTAAAAACAAGAGTGACATACAGGTGTGTCACTAGTGTCATTCGTGTCAAACGGAAGACAAACTTAGTTTGATCAAAGGTGATTTCGGACTTTGAAATTCTTCTAGTGAATTTTGAGTGTGTACACGAGTAATTTTCTAATTGAAAAATCGGAAAATCATGAAGTGTTACTAGTTGGACGATATTTGGAATCGATGAACTAGTGGGAGCTTTATGCTTTGTTGTTTTTCTAGAACATTAGAAAAGTGTAATTGACTACACACGTAACCGTTCTAATTGAAAAATCGGAAAGTCATGAAATGTTGCTAGTTAGACGATATTTGGAATCGATGAACTAGTGGGAGTTTCTATGATTTGTTGTTTTTCCGAAACAATAGAACTATGTACGAAAGATTTTCTAATCGAAAAAATCGGAAAATCATAAAAATAAAGCATTGATCGTTAGGCGGTATTTGGAACCGATAAACTAGTGGGAGCTTTAATATGATTTGTTGTTTTTCTTGTATATTAGAAAATCCGAGAAGTCCCGACGAGTAACACTCAAAATAGACATCCCACGGTTCAAGATAATTGTCTACTCAAACGAACATTGGTTCAAGACTGTTTCCATTCACGGAAAGTCAAGAATGGGAGAATATGTCTAAAAGTGTTAGTCATCTAAACTGATTAAACTTTAAGGCTAAACCGAAAAATTAATTAACTGAAAATCATAGGATAAGGATAGTGATTTTGGATCACCAACCTATGAATCCTTGGCAATTTTCTCGAGCTAAGTTCTTTGGAAGAACAAGGTAGCAGTGCATTTAACGATTAAAGGAGTAAACAACGGGCAGTTAATTTTAGCTAGAATAGTGGGAGTGATATAAGGAAATGAATCTCGGATTCAATCCTTGTATATCACGGAAGATTTATTTTCAGTTTAAGATTCGTTGGAACGAATGGATTTACCTTCTATTCGATAATTTGTTTGTCGTATAGAAAGTGAATATACCATTTGTAGTACGAATCCAAGACTCGGACTTTTGTTTGATAAAGTCAAAGAACCACTTAGAACTGCTGAAATATGTATATAAAACACATCTTAAGAACTGTTAAAAGCAATTGGTTTCTATATTTAGATAAACGCTTCTTCATATTCCATAGTTAGTGCATAGTCCCTAAAAGACAAGACCTGAAGACTGGCTCAGGGTGATTCCTTTCTCCCAGTTTGGTTAGATTGTCTCAAAGGTTCAATGACTAAGTTTCCTTTCAATTGGGAAAGGATAATGGATATAAAGAAGTAACATAGCTTGTTCATGACGACCTTCGGGGTCTGATGAAAGATACAAGCTAGTAGGAGCTTGCGAGTAGTGACTTCTTGTCTGACAACTATTCAAATACTCCTGTAAGTTTATCCAAAATATTTTGAGGTTTCTCTGTTTTCAATAGAGATAGAGTATTCTATACTCGGAATAGGCCATTCATAGTCCTCGAGACTTATGCTCAGCCTGCCTTATTGTGACAAGTTCTCACTAAGTGAGAAACCATTAAAATTGCCTTATATAGTTTTTAGATGTGCTACAATACACTGCTTAACTCAATAAAGATATTAGAAGCGAAAAATCGGTTTACATTGAAATGTAAGACCGAGAAGTCTACCTAGAATATGCTTTGGAATTTACGGATAAGGTGTGGATTCGGTTCACCCCACTTCCATAAATATAAGCATTTAGCACACGGTGCTTGAAGGTAAGACTGGGAATTTCGTGCATACGTTCGGTCAATGACCATTCGTGATATATCTTTTAACCTATCGAGTATAAAGGTTAGATATAGGATTCTTGAAATCGGGAAGGGACAGCTTATCTTTATTGCATCCTTTCGATAGAGTCCATAAACAAGAAAACCTTGAACCTTGAAGCACGCGTTTACTCAAGGTAGTTACTAACCGATTAAAATCGCACCACATCCAACATCGGTTGTTGGTGATAACACTAAATACTACTAAACTAGATCGAAATTTGATCCACCCGAGAATGTAGTGGGAGTATGGTTTATCCATTACCCATTACGGGTTCTCATGGACTTTGTAGTCCGAGGATCGATTGATGACCTATGGCTCTTTTGTGAGCAAAGGATAGGATTACGATAATAGAGGTTGGTTTAATAGCCATAACCCTGTGAATGGAGTTCGGTACTCAGATTCTGCTCATACTCTTGTAGAACCACCTGGCGTCTCAGGCCCAGTGGGAGTAATGGGATCTACACGGAAAAGAGTAGAATGAATAGGAAAGTTTATCTTTTAGAGCAAAGCTAGCATGGTCTAGGGGTAATTCCCTAAGAAGTAGAGAGTTAATCAGACCTTGAACTCTCTTACCACTTAGTATTGCTTGATTTCGTTCAAAAGCAGAAAAAGGGGTGATTCCCTGAGACTTTCTTGCCAAACAAACGGAGTCTAGATTCATTCGGAACAAAAGGGTATTGCCTTATGAACTTATGACAGGATGACTGTCAAGTCTTATGTCCTTTGTGGATAAAAAACAAACCTCTCGGTCATTGGAAGTCATATATTTCTACAATATGTGGATTTGACCAGAATATTGATAAGTCTTTTGTAGACTGGATATCAATTTTAGTACAGTTGTAAATATATACATATATTAGTGTTTGTGAAGGATAACACTGCACCAGTTAGAATCAACATGGGTGTGTTATCTGAAGTCAGAATCTGACAATGCCACAATTCTCTGCAATAGAGATTTGGACAACATTCTTAAGAGTTTGACTCGGTCGAATTCATTAGAATCAGTCACTGGTTTCCCATCCATCTTATTGGTTAAGATGATGCATCTGTGTATGCAACATTCAACAAGGAAGTTCTACCCTATGCCTCAGGAATGACTCTCTAAATCTTCGGATCAAGAGAAATGGGATAGATTCTCTTTCTAGTAAGAGATGGTCAGGTTATTGAACGTCAACTTTGATCGAATCTTAGATTCGGCGGTTAACAAAGCAAGTTTAGTATGTCCTTTAGTATCTTGAAGAGAACGAGGAATAATATGCGGACATATTCATATGTGAACTTGGATATGTGTGATACACTGATTTTGACTTTAAGTCAGATTGAGGATGATCGTTAAGTCGATCTCGGGCTCAGTGTTTACTTAGTACCACATGATTAGATGGACCGGTAACGTTTTGATTCTACGGGTCGTCTCGAGCCGACAACCTGACTAATCATTAAGACCCATGACATTTAGATGTAGGTGCTCCCCGAGTCACTGACCTATCCTACGACGGCATACTCGGAGTGTACTTTGGAATCTGAAATGGTTATGATATGCTTAATGGGTACTAGAATACGGGATGGGTCTCCATTGCTTTAGAGCAAGTGGGAGATGTAGTTTGTTGTATTTTAAATAATAGGGTGTGCTCTAAAACAATTAATCACATGCTTTCGTGCAAGTGGGAGATTGTTAGGTGTGATGCCCGAAAGACAATTTTTGTAATTGTTTTATTTAATAAATTGACATTATTATTCATATTTATTATTCTCATAATCACCGATGTGACAATAGTATTTACACTACAGAAAACCCTAAGTATATCGTTTATGTAATCACTTAACTCAGTGTATGGGATATACACGGGAGAATTGAGTTAGTGAAGATGTACTTAAAATACAATTAGCCCGTAGTGAAGTTAATCGAGAGTATCGGGTCTCTCCTTTAACGTGCTATTAATGCACCCAGAACACAATAGATGTGATTGTCTTATCTGGACTTTCGGTTAAGAGAACCTAATGGGGCATTTATATATGATAGATATATCATATAGGGCTGGACCGATTTGATTAGAGTTCACGATATAATTCCGTAATCGAGAAGTCTTATCGAATCAATGGATGATCATATTTATGGATATATCTTAATCCTGAGGTGATCACAGTCAACTGCTTGAATCAGTATGAAGTTTGACTTGACGGTTAAGGATTACACTGAGTCTGTGGTCTGAATTACCCCATCTTGGCATTGTACTGGATTGAGTGAGTAGTCTGTGTTATCACAGATACGGAATCCATTCCTTCCATTTATGGAAGTAGATAGACAGTTCCCTTATTTGTTAATCCTAGAAACTGATCGATCGCGCGAGTTCATATTACACTGATTAGCTACCAGTGAGTTGTATGAATTAATTGATCACTAGGGGGTTAATGGTAAATAAGGATAAGAGGTTCTAGAAAGGGTTAACGGTAACTTCCCGATTTAGAATGAACAGTCTATGGAGGATTAATCCATATGTAATGATTATATCAATGGACGCTTATTATTATTCTCGTGAGGAGTTAAATATAATCTTATAATCGGAGGAATGCAGTCACGGGATTATGGTGGCATATTCCTGTGATTGATTTATCGAATATAATTATTCTGTAATTATTTATTTGATTTATCGGAGCCGCTGATTATTAGTCCATGGTCCCCGACGTGCCTCCTAATATAGCATAGCTATTCTCGGACGTCGAATCCTAATAATATTAATTTAGTTCTTGTTGGACTTTATTAAAACGATATGTGAATTAATTGTTTAGTGGACTATTAAATTAGTTGGGCTAAATAATTAAATATGTGGAAAAGGCATTTTCCATAATCTTGGCCCAATTATTGTGTGATGGAAAAATTAATATTGACTAGATCAATATATGAAATTTTCGCCCCCCTTATTATTTTTGGAACAAGAAATTAGTTTTCTTGTGATTAATAAGACATGTGCATAAAATATTTATTGGATAAATATTTATGGTAAATAATAAAGATAAATATTATTCTAGATTTGTTCTAGAATATTATGGAATTATCTTTTATTAAAAGGATTTATTTTGTTTGATAAATAAAAATCCTTGGAGGTTAAGTTTACTCTCCTGTATAAAGAGAGTTCTCCCAAGCCTCAGAACACAATGTAATTTTCGACTTCACCTCTTAGAGAGGGAAATAAGAAAATTTTCGGCCAAGGGGGATTTTGGGGAAAATCTTGGAGATTTTTCCGGGTAGCATATCGGAAGGATTCGAGTCGAGAATTTCCTTCCAACGGGAGTTGCTTGGATCACACGTACGGAAGATCGTGGTGCTCTTCACGCTTTCCTTCGTTCATCCTATTGCGGTTCTTCAACTTGGATTTTGAGATCCAAGAGGTATGATCTACAACCCCCTTATAGATATAGATCTAGTTATTTTATTACGTGTATTTTATAGATCTAGATCCATAAATCGCTTCCGTTGCGGATGGTATTACTAACAGTGATGTCTAGCTGTCTAAGTGAGGGAGTAGTGTTGTTAAGGTGAGTTTTAATCTGAAAACACTTAGGTGGTTAGTTAATTCACACTAATAATTACATATGTGTAGATAAATGATAAAACGTCACTTATTCTCGGTTAGGAACTGATTCAAATCGGTGATGTGATACGTTCAAAAAAGGTGGACAACGCTACTAGCTCAAAAGGTTGAAGGGTAGTGGAGGAAATCCATCGAACGTATATGCATACTGGGGGGATCCCGGGACTACCGGTGCTAATCACCGTAGTTGGCAAGTATATCTCGTGGTGGAATTTTCATCATGCTTTGTGTCCTTGAGTAGTGATGTAACAAAGATAAGCTAAGCTAGAAACGTTTAGTCATGACATGTCGATGGGCATGAAGTGAACCCTAAATTGAGTCGGTCTTACTAAGATAACATCTTTTATTAATAACCTTAATTGAATTGTAGCTTCTACTTCTTACTTTGTACTTTGTACTTACCTCAAATGCATGTTTATTTATGTGTTTGGGGGAGAGAAGACGAACAGGTTAGTCAAGACTTTGAGGAGGAATTTGATGACGACGTTTGAGGACGCCGGAGTTGAAGACCTTGTTTATCATTTATTTCATTTATGCCTTAGACTTGGATTATTATTGGATTCTGTAGTTTCCTTGTAGTCTTTGAGATTCGTACTCTTGGATTCATTTGGTTTTCCGATGTAATAAGTATTACATTTTATTCTATCTTTAATGTTTCTATTCTTGGTTGTTTGAAAAATTACCCGAGTCTTTTTAGCTTCCGTTTGCTTTAATTTGATACGACACAGTAGAGGCTTACATGTAATATTATTTATTTAATATTTTGAGTGCTGAACGTTTCGATTTCCGGATAAGGACTCAGTGTCCGGGAATGGGGCATTACACCGTTAAAAACGCGTCCGTTTGCATCGGCAAATTGGTAACGGAAAATATAAGTTTATTAATTTTACGGTTGCACAATAAGTTATGCAGTTGATAAAAACACTTAAGAGGTGTGTTAATGTTTCAATTTGACAAAACACAAATATTACGAAGGTGAGTTTCAATTTGAATGTCAAAAAGAATTATAAAAAAAGATATAATTAATAATGCAATATTGTTTTTATTTTCTCACATTTTAATAGATAAGAGTTCATGTATAATTACACAATAAATACTGCATTCAAAATTATTTGCCACACATAAAATGAAATAAATGATTTTGGCAACTGATTATCCTTTTACCACTCATTTATTAGTTTTCATAATTTTTCAATACTTACCAATGTTGTATTAATGACAGTCAAATGATGTTTTAGACATTTACCATTACATTAATGATAGATATCAAACTTAACCAACCTTCTTAAATTTTGTCGAAAAATGAAATGGACTAAAATTTTGGGACAACATGAGCTTATTTATTTAGTTTACCGAATTTCTATTTAGAGTGAAATGTATCAAATTCTTTATTTTATAATTCAAAAACCTTTGCTTATAGAATCTTGCCACATAATAACTTTTACATAATATTTATTTTGTAGGAAAAATAGAGAATTAGTGCAGTGTTATTTTTTCTAAATTTGTATGTTAAAAATTTTAAAATACTAATATTAAAATATTTATGGTATTTACCGCAAATACACTTACAACAGTTCAAACTTTTTACTTTATTTTATGTGTTCTAACTAAAAAGTCTTAACAAGAAATGCCTTTTGTTGATACTGTAACATCCCGACTTTTCGTAAAAGGGTAAAATAGTCATTGGGTGTATTTACTACGACCTAATTATTATTTGTCCCATTTATTTGATTAAAAAGGATTTAATTAAAAGGATTTAGTTATTTAATTAATGGGTTTAATTAAATGGCTATAAAAGGAATAATCCCCAAACTAATTCATTATTAGTTCACACGCTTTTTCTTAAAAAAAAAGAGGAACGGCAATCAAGAAGAAGCAAAACGCAGAGAAGAAAGCGAAATAATAGGAAGAACCGTGTGATCAATCCGCTCATCCGCTCAAGACGCCACAGAGAGAAAAAGTGATCAGCGAGGAGGAGACGCAACTTTGGAAAATAAAATATCTCCATTCCGTAAGTTTTCGGTTTAGCCCTAGTTTCGGTATTCGTAGAGTTCGATTCTTGGAAAATTCGTATCTTTTGATCCGTAGCTCTGCTTTCGCAGCCATGAGTAGTCGAAACGATCGTCTTGAAGCGTAGAATAATCTAAAAATAGGTTCGCAGCAGTAAACCCAGGTAATCTTCAGTTACTGCACTTTTTCAGTTTCGTTTTTCGCACGTAAATAGGATTTTAGGGTTTGTTGTTGATCAAATAGGTTTTGGGGTTGAGGATCAACAAGCTGTTGCGCTTGCTTGGTGTTTTGTCATCGGTGTTGCAGGCAAATAAGGTAAGAGGCTCTTCCTATGATTTCAATTATCGCTTATAAGGTTTAGATCAAGTTTTAAGGTGTTTAAGATGTTTTAATGCTAGGAAGATGTGTTCTTCGTTGATCAAGGATCATAGGTGTTCTTGGAATAGTTAGATATGTTTATTTACGTTTTACTATGTGTAAATTGCTATACTTTTGGGTTAGAAACTGATTTGGATCGAATTTGAAGATTTTAGGGTTCTAGTCGAACCCAGTGTGGACGAGCGCCTGGCCTCTCTGACGGGCGCCTACTTGGGGCACATTTCGACGACAGCGCCTGGCTTTCTGGACGGGCGTTTGAAGTGTTGTTTTACATTCGTGATTGAAATCGCTTTTAGGTGGACGGGCGTGCTGGGTATAGTGGACGGGCGTCCGGTCTTGGACGGGCGCCCATGAGGTTCCAGACGGGCGCCCATGTCTTTAAACGGGCGTTTGACTGCTTTTATTTGTTTTCATTGCTTTTCATCGTTTTCATCGTTTTCAAACTAGTTTCGTGTTTTATACTCATGTGTTTACTGCTTTAAACCCTTAAACATGATATATTAACATTGAATAAATATAAACAAGCCTGAATTGAGCTTCGATTCGTTCGCTTAAAACACCGAATGTACTCTTAAAGGAGTTGAAGTTCGGATCCGTCGGAAGATCATGATAGGCTTGTGCTTTGATGGATTAGTATTCATCAATGTCTGTGTAATTGCTAGGACTTGTCCTGTCTAGTGGTCTAGGAAGAGAGTAGTTTGTGTGAGGGAGATTATTTGAAAACACTTAGGTGGCTAGTTAATCACCCTAATAATCAACGATTTGACTAGTAAAAGATTAAACAACATGTCTCTCTTGGCTAGGCACCAGGCTAAATCGCGATGCATGTGCTACCTCAAGAAGGTGGAGGATCTCTGTAGGTCAATGACCCTAAGTGCAGAGGGACTCTGTGAGAGGTGTGCGTGCTATCGGAGTCTACCTTTTCTAGACTTCGTGGATATTGGTGTGATCCACCGATATGTTGCAAAAGAGTGTCCCCGAGGTGGAAGAACTCCGTAGAGTCGCCAAAAACCCTAAGTACGGAGGATTCTCGCTAAGGTGGATGCGCGTAGTGCCCTTGAGTGCGGTTGTAATATAGATAAGCTAAGTAGAAACGTTTAGTCAATTCATGTTGATGGACATGAAATGAACCCTAGATTGAGTCGGTCACATAAAGATAACTAAACGATTAAATATCTTTTCTTTATAAATCTTAATTGTTGTCATAGCTTCTCACTTTTACTAAGTACCTTGTACTTACCTCCTTTGCATTTTATTTTTGTATGCATTGTGGGGTGAGAAGACTAACAGTTGACCAAGTGTAGATGATGACTTTTGAAGACTTGAAGTCTTGGCGAAGCTTTTAGTTTAATTTCCCTTGCAAAGGTTGTACTAGATTAGTTGCAGTTCGTTTATTAGACTTGTTGTACATTTACTTTTAAGACCTCGTATTTTGTAAGTCTTTGGGTTTTTCATCGTTGTAATCTTAACTATCTATCTTTAGTATGGTTGATTTCTATTCTTAGTAGCATTTATGCTTTTACCCGAGTCTTTTTAGCTTCCGTTTGCTTTATTTTGATACGACGACGTAGAGGTCAAGGAGTATATAATATTAGATTTATTTAATGCTATACGCGCCGGAACGTTTCTCTTCCGGATAAGGGCTCGGTGTCCGGGAGCGGGGCGTTACAGTTGGTATCGAAGAGAAGCGTCTTTCTATCCTAGGCTTCTTTTCCTTTAAGATAAGAACCCTTTAGACCTTTTAGAACTTGAGCTTGGTGGTAATCCTCGTAAGACCAAAAACCCTTAAACCGTGGTTAGGTTGTATCAAGACCAAGTGAAGAGTCGTCTTAGACGGAGGTTAAGTTGAGTTCTCTGTTCACATCCTTTATGTGATCACCTCAGTTTGTTCTTTCTAGTATCCTTAGTAGAAACTCTTTCTTCTTTTGAAGTTTCCAAACCGTGTCTCGTCACATAGGATTAAGTGAAACCCTTTAAGTAAAGCTTTGGGATCGGAGTCTTATGCCTACACTTTAAAGTCGAGGTCCTCTTGGTTGATTTCCTTTTCCTTACTTTCCCTATCGAAATCTCTTCACATTCTCTACACATGAATATCTAAGTTTACTTTTATCTTGGCCTAACTTTGTAGAGAATGATATTTGATTCAAATTTACGAGTCCTCCACTTTCTCTTTTCACTATCACTTGGTTGAGTTCATCAACATTCTTTGACCTTTGCTTTGCTTGAGATGGTTCTACACGAACTCCATGAGTAACTCTATTATTTCCAAATACTCCTCAATCGTTTCAACTCATAGTGTTAAAGGTCTCTTACTCTGCACATACTTTTCATTGTCCTCGTGTTTGGATTTACCCAACATGAGCGAATGTTTTGTTTCCGTGCTTTCCTCTAACATAAGACTGTCTTCCTCTACTCTAAAAATTCTGCAAATTTTCAGCAAAGTAGATTACTGTCTTATATACAATTTCTCTTTTTACATCAACTTGATAATCATCATGGATTATTCAGAAAATTCATGTTTATACCGGACACTCTGTCCAGAAAATCTGCAGCAGCACCTTCACTTCTTTTTTGTTTTGAACAAGTTAAGCATCTTCAAATGACCTGGATTTTTTATATATGTTGCAGACAACAATTTTATCTACAGCTTTTATTTTGGAATTAAGTTCAGATTCTTTTTCGTTTGATCTCGATTTGCAATTCAACACAGTGTTTACTAATCTGGAAATTCTGGCAGCTTGTGCAATCGTCAGAAATAACTGTTTTTGACCGACTTATCTTCATTCAAAAATTCTAATATTTTTATATCACCTGGGAAACTCTATTATCTAAATCTTTTCTCTTTGGATCGTGCTCAAGTTCCTCTTCGTTTGTTCAGTAAAACAAAAAAATTGATAATGTCGATCCGAGTAAAAATCTTACACAAAAACCTAAAAGGAATATTCTCCTCCTTGACTTAGAGTTTGGGCTAAGAGGGTAGTAAGTTACGATCATTATGTTTAGGAGTTCCTCAAGTCTGATCTCCTTATGAGATAAACCTTTTAGTAGGAGTTTGTAAAGCTAACGTTGTAGTTCCTTTTGCGCTATGTAAACGAACCAAGATGCTATCCTCCAAAGACGCCATATTTGATGTTCGGACCACTTTTCGTGCCCTTTTGTAATTATACCTTATCTCGGTATTTTATTTCTCATGTAATCCCTCACTTGAGATCTTTAAACCCAACAGATCCTCTCGGCTTGTTGTCATAAATTACTTCAAAAACATATCGCCTTAAACCCTTCTTTTCAACAAATTCATCTTTCTTACTTTTCAAATCAAGAAACAAATCCTCTTCAAAGTTCTAAATTGTTGCACTCCCATCATTCATGCAAATTCAAAGTTTGCTGAACCTTTTTAATGTCAGAACATTCTTTTTACTTGTGTTTATTCTCAGCTCCCCTCCTAAGGGTAGTGTCGATATTGTAACTATTTCACCTAATGCTTCCTGTTCCTTTAAGGTATGCATATCTTCTTTTGCTGGTCCAATCTTTAAGCCTATCATGGCATTCCTTTTCAGTTACTTATCTTTAACCTTCTAGCAATTTATGCTAAACTAGTTTCAAGCAGAAGGTTGATCTTTTCAAGATGCCTTCCGAACCTATCTAGCCAACCAACATTTGAACTCCAAAACTTCTATTGAATTACAATCCGTATTAATGTACCTTGTACCATTCAGTTTAACTCTCTTTCAGGCCATTTAGAGCCATGAACCGCCATATATGCCTTTTGATTTTCCATCCTCTGCTTGGCGCTCGTTACCATTTTGATACACCGGTTGACTCGCCTTTTGTTTTAACTTTTCCATTCTCTCATGAGGAATGACCTCGAGCATTTATTCCTTGGCGTTGTACTATTCCTCTTGAGTAAAGGCAACCTTGAACTTTTGATTTGAATCGTCAATGATTGTTTAAACTTCCTTTGAAGGTTTGAATTAATTCTTTGAAATCAAACCTTATCCGACAATTCTTAAGTGTCGTTTCCTCTTCATTCAAGATCTTGTTTGCTGCTTACTTATTCAAACTTTTGATATTCCCTTACAATTCCTTGAGAGAAATTTCTATTTCTATTGAATCCTAAAATAACCTCTCTTTGACTATTGCAAACTTGGACACTTCTTGACAAAGTGTTTATTTTATTCTGAGACCTTGTGGTGTACTCATTTTGTCTCCATGGCTCCTTCATGTTGAGATTCTTGCTCTCTTTTGATTTCTTTCTTTTTAGCCCTTTTGGTGCTCGACCTTGCACCTTTATTTTGTTTTCTTGTTGTGTGATGTTTCCTCTACGAAACTCATGTGAACTGAAGATTTTCCTAGTCCGCCAACATCCATTTTGTTAACCAAGTGTTTAACAATCAAGGTCACCTGCCTAATGTCCTCAAGTTTAGCATTCTCTTCTCCTCGCAGTTATTATTTCCTAGTCCATCAGGTGATGTTTCCTTTAACGTCTCCGCTTCCTTAAAGCTTATATGAAAGCTCATTACCATTCTTTTCAGTTGCCTCTGAAGTCCTTGTAGACCACCGTATCTTGCAGAATTCCACTCTCTCAAAAGAATTTCATCCGCAAGGTGTTCCTTTGTTTTCCTTATGGTGGATATCTTTTGTACTATGATACAGTGCCTCATCCTTTATTTTAGAACCAACTTCAATTTTCATCAACACGGAATCATTTTGTTCTGCTTGTAACCCAAGCAACCTTCCTTATTTCAAGTGCATTGTACCCTTCCTTGGCTTACCTAGTTGACATACCACCCTGGTACTCAACTTGTCACCTTTCAATTTCTTTTACCCTAATTGGCATAAGGATTGAATCAGACCGTCAGAGAGAAAGTATGGTAAATGCATCCCCAAGAAGTCTCAGAAGTCTCTCAGCCGGGATCCTTGCCGTTCTTCAGCAAGCTTGTGGTGCCATGATGGTAGTTGAGATCGAAGGAAGTCAAGTATGCCAGGAAGCTGTGAGTCAGTTGGGAAGCTCAAGCACTCAGGACATAGGTCAGCAGGAGCAAGCAAGGAGTGGTAAACCGATGATTGCAAGATTCGAGGCAGTTGATGAGTTCATGGAAGAGGCAAGACAAAGATCCAGTTGTTTACGGTTATAAGTGATGGTCAGAACCAACCAGCAATTGGTCACAAGTTAGATGAAGATGGCGATCATTGGCATCGGAATCATCTTTGGGTTCCGAATGTGGAAGATTGGGAAGGACAATGAAGAATGAAAACCACGGGATGGCAATTGCATTTCATCTCAGAGCAACCAAGATGTACGAGCCACAACACGAGTTTCTGGGATGAAGTGGAGCCACAACAGAATACGAGACCAGAGTTGATACAGCAAGCCAACAGAAAGATTGAAGTAGATCGTCGCCACCTCGAGATAGCTCCAGACAGGTGGAAGAGTTGGGAAGATGGAAGAAGAAGAAGACGGTACGAGTTAAGAGACGGAACGCAACCATGCAAAGTCCGAGTTCAAGTACATCTCGGTTACATTTGAGTTTCGAGGACGAAACTCCTCTTAAGGGGGAAGGAATGTAACATCCCGACTTTTCGTAAAAGGGTAAAATAGTCATTGGGTGTATTTACTACGACCTAATTATTATTTGTCCCATTTATTTGATTAAAAAGGATTTAATTAAAAGGATTTAGTTATTTAATTAATGGGTTTAATTAAATGGCTATAAAAGGGAATAATCCCCAAACTAATTCATTATTAGTTCACACGCTTTTTCTTAAAAAAAAAAGAAGAGGAACGGCAATCTGAAGAAGCAAAACGCAGAGAAGAAAGCGAAATAATAGGAAGAACCGTGTGATCAATCCGTTCATCTGTTCAAGACGCCACAGGAGAGAAAAGTGATCAGCGCGAGGAGACGCAACTTTGGAAAATAAAATATCTCCATTCCGTAAGTTTTCGGTTTAGCCCTAGTTTCGGTATTCGTAGAGTTCGATTCTTGGAAAATTCGTATCTTTTGATCCGTAGCTCTGTTTGGCAGCCATGAGTAGTCGAAACGATCGTCTTGAAGCGTAGAATAATCTAAAAATAGGTTCGCAGCAGTAAACCCAGGTAATCTTCAGTTACTGCACTTTTTCAGTTTCGTTTTTCGCACGTAAATAGGATTTTAGGGTTTGTTGTTGATCAAATAGGTTTTGGGGTTGAGGATCAACAACTGTTGCAGTTGCTTGGTGTTTTGCTGTCGGTGTTGCAGGCAAATAAGGTAAGAGGCTCTTCCTATGATTTCAATTATCGTTTATAAGGTTTAGATCAAGTTTTAAGGTGTTTAAGATGTTTTAATGCTAGGAAGATGTGTTCTTCGTTGATCAAGGATCATAGGTGTTCTTGGAATAGTTAGATATGTTTATTTACGTTTTACTATGTGTAAATTGCTATACTTTTGGGTTAGAAACTGATTTGGATCGAATTTGAAGATTTTAGGGTTCTAGTCGAACCCAGGTGGACGAGCGTCCCGGCCTCTCTGGACGGGCGTCTACTTGGGGCACATTTCGACGAAGCGTCTGGCTTTCTGGGCGGGCGTTTGAAGTGTTGTTTACATTCGAGATTGAAATCGCTTTTAGGTGGGCGGGCGTGCAGGTATAGTGGACGGGCGTCCCGCCTTGGACGGGCGTCCAGTGGTTCCAGACAGGCGTCCATGTCTTTAAACGGGCGTTTGACTGTTTTATTTGTTTTATTTCATTGCTTTCATCGTTTTCATCGTTTCACTTAGTTTCAGTGTTTTATACTCATGTGTTTCTTGTTTTAAACCCTTAAACATGATATATTAACATTGAATAAATATAAACAAGCCTGAATTGAGCTTCTGATTCGTTCAGTTAAAACACCGAATGTACTCTTAAAGGGAGTTGAAGTTCGGATCCGTCGGAAGATCATGATAGGCTTGTGCTTTGATGGATTAGTGTTAAGGGTCAAATTGTAGTGTTTTTACCGATATATTTTATATCAAATTCCCCCATATTCTTATGATTTTCATAGAAATCGAGCTTTATATTGAAATATTGAGTAAATGATATTTTCAATGGGTTAATTCCAAAACATATCGAATTTTATGCTTAATTGACGATTTATTGTTAATTTGGAATTATATTACATTTTGGTATCATTTGATCATTATTTAGGAGCTTACAAGTGTTCAAGCTTGGAAGTGACAAGTGGCAAAAGGATAAGATCAAGGAGGACAAGTCATGAATCATCTAGAATATCCAAGAGATAAGGTTTGTTACAAAAGGATAAGGATGGGTTGTTAGAGATATTGGATAAGAATCATCGAACAAGCTCAGGAACAGGTGGAACTGGCGTTCCAAAGACAGAACTGGCGTTCCACAATGGAACTGGCGTTCTGAGACTGAAACTGGCGTTCAAAGGAGTCCAAAGCGATCTTGGGAGCTCAGAATGACATGGAATCGGCGTTCCAAGCCGAATCATGCGTTCGAAGCCTGCAACTGCGTTGCAGGTAGAATCGGAGTTCGAATGTCTCAGAACTTATTTTTTATAAATACCAGCTGTTCCCATTCATTCAGAGCATCCTTCCATTCGTAAATCAGTCAAAACTTCTCACACATAAAATTCCAAGGCAGCCACTCTTTTGGAGTCTCAGGCGGTCACCCGAGCCTTGTGCTCGGGTGATCCGGGTTAGATTAGGCTTCTTTCCTTTGTTTTGCTTGTTGATTCATGGAGCTCAACTTATTGTATCAAACCCTGTGAGTTTGTTCTGCAATTAATTCAGTCCCTGTTTTATCTTCATGGTTTCGATTCGTTTTGTATCTTTTCTATGCAATTATCATGCTATTGTGTGACTAGATCGAGAGACTGATTTTACTAATCGTTGTTTACCGTATGACGAAAGTCGGTGTAGACCTTAGATCACCATAGAAAAGATGTGATTTTTAACCTTGACATAACGAAAGTTGATAGGTTGATTATCTAGGTTATTAGATTGAAAGATCTTACACCTTGTTTTGTATCGTTAATCTCTATAGATCGAAAGATGATGAGATTGATAGGCGAATTACTACAAAGTAGGATTCATACCTTTGTAAGGTGAAACCACAATTCGAGTTAAGATCATGAGGTGAACTAGGATTGAAATTACATGGTTTGTGCATTGTTTGATTTCATGTTTCCTTAGTTTGTCGTCGTTTTATGTTTTCCTTAGCTTTAGATTGTTTTATCTTCTGTGTTGTTCTTGTTTGTTTGTTCTTAATTATGTGTTTCCTGGCTTTGGACTAAAAATCCTCTGTCCAGTTTATTTTCCGCTTTAGTTTAGATTTAGTAATAACTAGTAGTAACAATTGGAAAGATTAACGAAATTAGATTCAACATCCCAATTCCTCAATGGATCGACCCTTACTTATCTCGCTATACTATCAACTACCCGGTGTTTGGCCGGTTAGGAGTTAGTTTTGCATCTAAGTTAGGGTTTATAAATTTTCTTTTGTTTAAATGATGCAAAATCCTCTCAACAAAAGTGGCGCCGTTGCCGGGGAATCGGTGTTCTGTTGAATCTACTTGAATTAATTCTTCGATTTTGTTATAATTTACTGTGTTCAATAAAAGTAGCGTTGAATAAATTGAGAGTTTTTATTTTTGCCGTGTTTCGATGACCGTTTGGTTAAGAATGTGCAAAAAGTTTTTTACTCAATTTGTTCAACGTGAATTATGTGTTTAGGTGATTTCTAATCGACCCTGTGCTAAAAATTTATCTGTAGGTATGTCTGCATGCTATATGTGTGTTGAGTTTATGATTAGTTTTGGGTTCTTTGTTATTTTTCCTGCCTATCTGTTGCATTTTTGGAAATGGACGAGCGTTCAAGGCATCCGAACGCCCGTCCAAGTTTATAATATGCAGGTGGAACGCCCGGTTGAGTTCTGAAACGCCCGTTCAGTGTGAAATTTTCAGCTGAACGCCCGTCTTGAAGATGGAACGCACGTTCAAATAGTTGGACGGGCGTCCAACCCTGAGTCCAGGTTCCAATTTCTTCCTGTCTTGATTTTTACTGCTTTATTTAACTTGGATGTTTTTAATTTGAGATTCTATGGCTATGTATCCTCACGTAGATGTCCTGAATTTGCATGTTTATCTCCCCATCTACGAATCCATGTTAAATAATTGATCTTATCTCATATACTTGATTCATCTATGCAAGTTATAGTGACTGTCGGTTCTCGTAAGCTATAACTGGTCTTATTGTTATTTAGTAGCTAATGTCGGTTTCCGTATGCTACATACCGCTGTGATGAATCTTTTAAGCTTTGAGACTTATGTGCTTTCTTGTTATTTTGTAACTCATATGGGTAGCTACTGTCGGTTTCCGTATGCTACGTCCAGGCCATATGAGTTATATCTGTTTAGTATAGCTAACTGTTGGTTTCCATAATGCTATCACTTTTGATGAGTCTTAAGGCGCGTCTACACTGCATTGTAATGGACAGCACTGTCGTTTATCGTAACCTGTCATTATTTGGTAGACGTTTATTTTATACATGTCATGTTGCAAATGAGTGGGCTAGTTCTTTTTCTTTTTATTTTCTTTTATTTCTGCATCTCATTTAGTTGCATGTCATCTAATTGCATTGTTTTCTTTTCTTTAAGGGCCGTAGTCACTGTAGGGTTGTCTTCACAACTTTGCTTTCACCTGAGCCTGCTTACGTTTTCTTTTATTAGGATTACATATCATGTAGTTTGCATTGTAATGTAGTTGCACCTAGCCTACTATTTTGCAATGTCCATGTATATGTTCCATCCTTATCTGAGCTTAATCTGAAACATCTCTATGATTTATTCTCCTTGTGTTTTCAATGTATAATTCTTTTTCCCGTAGACTCTTTTTGCGATCACGTATGCAGGACACTTTTGATATTTGTTGCGCTTTCACGTCGATGTCGGTATTCTGTGATGCTCCACGAGTCTCATCGATCTATTCAAGCTTACTTGGATCTGTGATGCTCCACATTTCCAAGGATAGTCAAGCAATTTTGGTTCTTCAGGTTCTTTCCAGAATGCCGGCTTGGAAATACAATCGGCTAAGTTCCTAAACTTTTATTTCTGTACAACTTGAGGACAAGTTGCAATCTAAGTGTGGGGAAAGGATTAGTATCTACATTCTTTTGCCATATTAGTCATATTTCTATGAAAAATGCTAAATTTTTCAAATTTTTTGTTTTTGTCCCGAGTAATGTCATTTCACTTGCATGCTAGTTTTATAATCTGCACCTTTAGTTGTTTTCGATGAGTCGTGTCATGTTCTAAGAATAGATTTAGTAGATCGACACTCACTTGAATTTCATTTCACGAACCTATTAGATGAAGAACCGGATATAAAATAGTCTCCGGTTAGTTAAAGGATAGCCAATTCTCGATCTGAGATAACACTTATTTAGCATTGATGAAAGTTAAGAATTGTACTATACTCACAGTTAGAATCTCAAGATACCTTAGTGTTCTTGAGAACCTTAAAAGTCTTGAATGTGTTAGAAAAGATACATGATCAAGAGTTTCCAAAGAGTTTGGGCGAGAATATAATATCTTATATATATATATATGATAAATTTCACCTCGAGTCCATTTGGATCTGCCCCAATTGGGAGTGTGGTTTACCTTGACAAGATCTGGGTTTGAGTGATCTCAGGGTGACTCGCCTCTAAAGTAGGGGAGAGTGTTATACTTTTGAGACACGACGATAGAAGAATAAATATGCTCTTTGGAACTCTAAGTCGAGTTGATCTAAACCCAGTAGAGACCCGAGAGGTATTTTCTTGGCACTAAGTAAAGGAATTTAATTGTGAGTTAGTTACTTTGTTCTTGGCAAGTAGTTTTTGTAAGGTAAGTCTTTGTAGATAGAATGAAGCTTTCGTTTGGTTGACCGGATGGTCATTAGTGCTTGATTTAATACATCAAGAGAGGATCGGTGGAAGTTTAGTAGGTTCTGTACACACAATCACCAAGTGACTTCGATTTGCTGAATACTAGCTTGTCGTGAGCATGACTACATCTAGTGTCAGGTTATGTGGATTCTTGATAGTATGTTTTTGTATTGTTTTGTTCGGGACGAACAAAAGTTTAAGTGTGGGGGTGTTGTTAAGGGTCAAATTGTAGTGTTTTTACCGATATATTTTATATCAAATTCCCCCATATTCTTATGATTTTCATAGAAATCGAGCTTTATATTGAAATATTGAGTAAATGATATTTTCAATGGGTTAATTCCAAAACATATCGAATTTTATGCTTAATTGACGATTTATTGTTAATTTGGAATTATATTACATTTTGGTATCATTTGATCATTATTTAGGAGCTTACAAGTGTTCAAGCTTGGAAGTGACAAGTGGCAAAAGGATAAGATCAAGGAGGACAAGTCATGAATCATCTAGAATATCCAAGAGATAAGGTTTGTTACAAAAGGATAAGGATGGGTTGTTAGAGATATTGGATAAGAATCATCGAACAAGCTCGAGAATGTGGGCCCAGCGTTCCAAAGACAGAAATCAAGGCGTTCCACAATGGAATCATGTTACGAGACCCAAATCGGCGTTCAAAGGAGTCCAAAGCGATCTTGGGAGCTCGAATGACATGGAATCGGCGTTCCAAGCGAATCGGCGTTCGAAGCCCGAACCAGCGTTCAGGTAGTAGAACCGGAGTTCGAATGTCTCGCAACTTATTTTTATAAATACCAAATTGTTCCCATTCATTCGAGCATCCTTCCATTCGTAAATCACACAAAACTTCTCACACATAAAATTCCAAGGAGCACCACTCTTTTGGAGTCTCAAGGCCGGTCACCCGAGCCTTGTGCTCGGGTGATCCGGGGTTAGATTAGGCTTCTTTCCTTTGTTTTGCTTGTTGATTCATGGAGCTCAACTTATTGTATCAAACCCTGTGAGTTTGTTCTGCAATTAATTCAGTCCCTGTTTTATCTTCATGGTTTATGATTCGTTTTGTATCTTTTCTATGCAATTATCATGCTATTGTGTGACTAGATCGAGAGACTGGTTACTAATCGTTGTTTACCGTATGACGAAAGTCGGTGTAGACCTTAGATCACCATAGAAAAGATGTGATTTTTAACCTTGACATAACGAAAGTTGATAGGTTGATTATCTAGGTTATTAGATTGAAAGATCTTACACCTTGTTTTGTATGCGTTAATCTCTATAGATCGAAAGATGATGAGATTGATAGGCGAATTACTACGAAAGTAGGATTCATACCTTTGTAAGGTGAAACCACAATTCGAGTTAAGATCATGAGGTGAACTAGGATTGAAATTACATGGTTTGTGCATTGTTTGATTTCATGTTTCCTTAGTTTAGGTCGTTTTATGTTTTCCTTAGCTTTAGACTGCTTTTATCTTCTCGTGTTGTTCTTGTTTGTTTGTTCTTAATTATGTGTTTCCTGGCTTTGGACTAAAAATCCTCTGTCCAGTTTATTTTCCGCTTTAGTTTAGATTTAGTAATAACTAGTAGTAACAATTGGAAAGATTAACGAAATTAGATTCAACATCCCAATTCCCTGTGGATCGACCCCTTACTTATCTCGCTATACTATCAACTACCCGGTGTTTGGCCGGTTAGGAGTTAGTTTTGCATCTAAGTTAGGGTTTATAAATTTTCTTTTGTTTAAATGATGCAAAATCCTCTCAACAATTAGTATTCATCAATGTCTGTGTAATTGCTAGGACTTGTCCCTGTCTAGTGGTCTAGGAAGAGAGTAGTTTGTGTGAGGGAGATTATTTGAAAACACTTAGGTGGCTAGTTAATCACCCTAATAATCAACGTACTTGACTAGTAAAAGATTAAACAACATGTCTCTCTTGGCTAGGCACCGTGCTAAATCGCGATGCATGTGCTACCTCTGAAGGTGGAGGATCTCTGTGGGTCAATGACCCTAAGTACAGAGGAGGACTCTGAGGTGTGCGTGCTATCGGAGTCTACCTTTTCTAGACTTCGTGGATATTGGTGTGATCCACCGATATGTTGCAAAAGAGTGTCCTGAGGTGGAAGAACTCCGTGGTCGGCAAAACCCTAAGTGCGGAGGATTACGCTAAGGTGGATCGCGTAGTGCCCTTGAGTGCGGTTGTAATATAGATAAGCTAAGTAGAAGCGTTTAGTCAATTCATGTTGATGGACATGAAATGAACCCTAGATTGAGTCGGTCACATAAAGATAACTAAACGATTAAATATCTTTTCTTTATAAATCTTAATTGTTGTCATAGCTTCTCACTTTTACTAAGTACCTTGTACTTACCTCCTTTGCATTTTATTTTTGTATGCATTGTGGGGTGAGAAGACGAACAGTTGACCAAGTGTAGATGATGACTTTTGAAGACTTGAAGTCTTGGCGAAGCTTTTAGTTTAATTTCCTTTGCAAAGGTTGTACTAGATTAGTTGCGATTCGTTTATTAGACTTGTTGTACATTTACTTTTAAGACCTCGTATTTTGTAAGTCTTTGGGTTTTTCATCGTTGTAATCTTAACTATCTATCTTTAGTATGGTTGATTTCTATTCTTAGTAGCATTTATGCTTTTACCCGAGTCTTTTAGCTTCCGTTTGCTTTATTTTGATCTGACGACGTAGAGGTGGCGTATAATATTAGATTTATTTAATGCTATACGCGCCGAACGTTTCTCTTCCGGATAAGGGCTCGGTGTCCGGGAGCGGGGCGTTACAGATACAATAACCCAATCAAGTAGAATAGATAAATCCAAAAGTTTTTGTATGTCATGTCAAAAAGAACGTTCTTGTAACATCCTGACTTTTTAAAAAGGGTAAATTAGTAATTGGGTATTTTCAAAATGACCTAATTATTATTTATCATATTTAATTAATTAAAAAAGATTTCATTAAAAAGATTATGAGAAATTATTTTAAGGAAAATAATTATTTTTTATACTATAAATAAATCCTTCCTAATAAAATACATCATACGACATTTCTGTAAGAAAAATAAAAGAGAGGAACGGCAAAAAGGAAGAAACATACGTAGATGAACAGAGGAAAATGAAGAACGTAATCTTCAACCGTGCGGTCAATCCGTTCATCGTTTCAAGACGCCGTAGTAGAGAAAAGTGATCACAGCGATGAGGCAAAAATTTTGAAAAAAACATCTCTATATTTTGTAAATTTTCAGTTTAGCCCTAGTTTTTGGTAATCGTCGAGTTCAATCCTTCAAAAATTCATATCTTTCAATCCGTAGCTCTGTTTCGCAGGCATTAGTAGTCAAAACGATAATCTTGGAGCGTAGATTGTTCTAAAAATAGTTTTACAGAAAATAATCCAGGTAATCCTCCGTTTCAGACACTTTTGCATATCGGATTTTACAAGAAAAATAGGATTTTTAGGTTACTTGTTGATCAAATAGGTTTTGGGTTTGAGGATAAGGAGTTGTAGCAGTTTCTTGGCATTTTGGTTTGAAGATTGCTTTTGGTTTTGCTGGCAATTATGGTAAGAGGCTCTTCTTAAGGAGTAATTATGTTTTACAATGTTTAGGTTGAGTGTTGGTGTTGGTGTTGGTGTTGGTTTGTAGCAAAGATTCTTGTATATTTATTGTTGCTATGCTATGATATACTATAGGATGTTTAGAACATGTTTTGATGCTGTTTTTCTGAGTATTTTTTATGTTGAATTGTTTGGAGTTGAGTATACATCGTTTAAGTGTAGAAAATTGTGTTAGGGCCGTTTCTGACTGAATGCGTGCGCATTGCCCTGGCAGAACCTCCCAGAATGTTACAGAGAGCTCAATAGTTGCGCATTAAGCTCTATGTGTGCGCATTGGCTCCTGTTTTTGTAAAAAAGTTGTGTTTTAAGTCCCAAGCCTAGTTTTAAGTGTGGATTCTTGATATGATAACACTAAATGAACATTAACAAGCCTTGATTGAGTTTCTGATTCTTTTAGTTCCAGCACCAAATGATTCTTCATAAGAGTTGATGTTCGGCACCATCGGAAATGCATGATAGGCTTGTGCTTTGATTAATTAGCATTCATCAATGTCTGTGTAATTGCTAGGACTTAAGTGTCTAGTGGTCTAGGAGAGAGAGTAGTCGTTGTGTGAGAGCTTACTTGAAAACACATAGGTGGCTAGTTAATGATTAATAATAAACGTAATTGTGTAGTAAAGGACTTAACTGTTAGGTGTTATGCCCGAAAGACAATTTTTGTAATTGTTTTATTTAATAAATGAATTGACATTATTATTCATATTTATTATTCTCATATTCACCGATGTGACAATAGTATTTACACTACAGAAAACCCTAAAGTATATCGTTTATGTAATCACTTAACTCAGTGTATGGTATATACACGGGAGGATTGAGTTAGTGAAGATGTACTTAAAATACAATTAGCCCATAGTGAAGTTAATCGAGAGTATCAGGTCTCTCCTTTAACGTGCTATTAATGCGCCCAGAACACAATAGGTGTGATTGTCTTATCCTGACTTTCGGTTAAGAGAACTTAATGGGGCATTTATATATGATAGATATATCATATAGGGCTGGACCGATTTGATTAGAGTTCACGATATAATTCCGTAATCGAGAATTCTTATCGAATCAATGGATGATCGTATTTATGGATATATCTTAATCCTGAGGTGAGTATGAAGTTTGACTTGACGGTTAAGGATTACACTGAGTCTGTGGTCCGAATTACCCCATCTTGGCATTGTCTTGGATTGAGTGAGTAGTCCGTGTTATCACAGATCGGAATCCATTCCTTCCATTTATGGAAGTAGATGAGACGCCTCCTTTATTTGTTAATCCCGTAGCCTGATCGATCCATGGAGTTCATATTACAATCGATTAGCTACCAAAGTGAGTTGTATGAATTAATTGATCACTAGGGGTTAATGGTAAATAAGGATAAGAGGTTCTAGAAAGGGTTAACGGTAACTTCCTCGATTTAGAATGAATAATCTATGGAGGATTAATCCATATGTAATGATTATATCAATGGACGCTTATTATTATTCTCGTGAGGAGATAAATATAATCTTATAATCGGAGGAGTGCAATCACAGAGATTATGGTGGCATATTCTGTGATTGATTTATCGAATATAATTATTACGTTCGTAAGATAATTATTTATTTGATTTATCGGAGCCGCTGATTATTAGTCCATGATCCCCGACGTGCCTCCTATATAGCATAGCTATTCTCGGACGTCGAATCCTGATAATATTAATATAGTTCTTGTTGGACTTTATTAAAACGATATGTGAATTAATTGTTTAGTGGACTATTAAATTAGTTGGGCTAAATAATTAAATATGTGGAAAAGACATTTTCCATAATCTTGGTCCAATTATTGTGTTATGGCAAAATTAATATTGACTAGGTCAATAGTTGTAAATTTCGGCCCTTGCTTATTATTATGGAACAAGAAATTATTTTCTTGTGTATTAATAAGACATGTGCATAAAATATTTATTGGATAAATATTTATGGAAAGAAATAAAGATAAATATTATTCTAGATTTGTTCTAGAATATTATGGGATTATTTTTATTTAATGGGATTATTATAATTGATTTTGTATTAATTATTAAATCCTTGGAGGCTGAGTTTTACTCTCCTATATAAAGAGAGTTCTTCCAAGCCTTAATACACACAATATTTTCGAGTTCCACCTCTTAGAGAGGAGGAAGAAATTTCGGCCAAGTGGGTTGGGGAAAAATCTTGGAGATTTTTCCGGGTAGCATATCGGAAGGATTCGAGACGAGAATTTCCTTCCACCGGGAGTTGCTTGGATCACACGTACGGAAGATCGTGGTGCTCTTCACACCTTGCTCGTTCTTTCTATTGCGGTTCTTCAACTTGGATTTTGAGATCCAAGAGGTATGTTCTACAACCCCCTTGTAGATGTAGATCTTGTTATTTTAATACGTGTAATTTATAGATCTAGATCCTTAAATCGCTTCCGTTGCGGATGGTATTACTAACATTAACATCCATCTATTCCTGGATAGACACCAGGCTATATCGCGATGTTTGAGCGTTTAGATAAAGCGAACAACATTGCTGGCCTATAAAAGGATAAAAGGCAGTTGGGGGACTTCCCCGAACGTGTACGCTGTTGGGCATTCCCCCGTGGCTATTAGTGTGATCCACCAATATGTTACATAGTATATATATCTCATGGCGGATATACACCATGCGTAGTGCCCTTGAAATCAGACGTAACAAAGATAAGCTAAGCTAAAAAACAATAAGCACGACTTGTTGATGAGTATGAAGTGAACCCTAGAATTGAGTCTATCTCATAAAGATAATTTAATAATATAAAAGAACATCTTCATTGTAGAATTTAATTATTCATTATCTTCTCACTCTTTTTAAGTACCAATGTACATACCTCCTTTGCATGTTTCTTTTGTATACATTGTGGGGAGAAAAGACAAACAGATTGACCAAGGGTAGATGACGACTTATGATGACGTTGATGCCTTTAAGATGGTTCTACATTATTTATCCTTGTAGAGGTTGTACTAGATTAAGTAGAATTATTTATTTCAGACTTCTTGTTTTCTCTTTTAAGGTCCTTGAAAGGCAAGTGTTGTATTTTTTTTCTTTGAGACATCGTACGTTGTAAAGTTACTCCGTTGTAGTAAGTTCCTATTCCTATCTTTAGAATGGTTGTATCTATTCTTAGTAACATTTATGTTTTTACCCGAGTCGTTTTAGCTTCCGTTTGCTTTATTTTGATACGGCGACGTAGATGCTTGTGTATAAGGTTAGATTTATTTAATGTTATATGCACCAACCATTTTTCTTCCGGATAAGGGTTCGGTATCCGTGAGAGGAGCGTTACAATTCTAAATAAACAGGAAAATCAAGTAGAATAATAATAGCATAAGACATTCTTCAAAGTAAATCCCGTGCAGTAGTTTTATAATGGTCCAGGCACATCATGTCAGCATTAATCCACTACAAAAAATTGATGACAATATTATAAATTTGAAAAAAAAAATTTCCACAAAGAAGGGATACATGTCATCATTCCAACCCTGTGAAAAGTAGTGAATTTCGAATAAAAGTGAATTTCGACAGTGGATTTCGAAAATTACGTGGGAATATGATGAATGTGGTCTCAAAATAAAGAACATTAAAAAATAAAAAAATTTGCTGAAAGAATTTTCAAATTTGAACTTATAGATTGAGAGATATGAGTGTTTAAAAAATAAGGATGAAAAGAAAAATTAGTGGATTCTTTTTTTTGGAAATAACTGGTGGCAGCATTATAAAATTACTTTTTATCTTTTATGTAAAAGTTTTAAAAAGCTCCTTAATTGATGAAATGTATGTGTCTTTCTCCCTCATTTCCCCTTCTTTTTAATATATGTAAAAAATCGGCATGTTTTTCCTCTTTTTCTTTTTAAACGACAATTTTTACCTGCAAGTTTTTACTTTTTTTGTTTAAGGTGATATGTTTTTTGATATTTGGATGATAACCACACCCTAATCAGTGTAAATCATTATTGTTGAGAATCCACAAGATTTCTTTTCCACTTTTTATTTTTATTTTTATTTTTTGACGGATACGAAAGAATACACGCACACACACTTTTGTTTCCGCTGAGATTTGAATCCAGAACCTTCGGATTAATAACCACAACACTTACCATTGGGCCGAAGCCATGTTGGCCCCTCTTTTACCTTATAAACGGGAAAATACTAATTTTTTTTTTGGTTAAGGTGATATTTGTTTTATATATATACCCAAAATCTATAAGATTCGTTCAAATATACGTTTAAACCATGAGGCAATAAAATCTCTTGAAGTGTAACAGACTCTTTTGAAAAGTAAAGAGTGTTACACCGAAGCCGACTGCTTCCTTTATTTGGCGCCACATTTGTTTTGCAGCGAACGAGTTGAGGGAGGCATTTGCTTTAGACGCCAATGGAATGCCCATCTGGACCGGCCACCCTTCCGGAAAATTCTCGGTGAGTTCGGCCTACCATGCAGTCTGTAAATCTCCCGCATCAGTGACTAATCACAATGCGAATTGGAAACGGATCTGGAGCATTAAAAGCCCACTTCGAGGTAATATCCTTCTGTGGTTCATCCGTAAGAATTCCCTCCCCACAGCCGGCACCCTCTCTAAAAGGCATGTCATCGATGATGACACGTGCTCCTCCTGTGGAAGATCTAGTGAATCTATTTTACACGACCTTCGGGATTGTAGTTGGACACGTGGATTGTGGAAGGACGTTGCACACCACCAACATTGGCACGAGTTCTTCAACGTTCATGACGCCACCACTTGGCTTGAAGGTTGTCTTCAGAAAGACATGCTCAAGAAAGAAAATATTGAGTTTTGGCGATTTATTTTCTGAGAGCTGATTTTGAGTTTATGGTATTGGAGAAATGAAGAGTTCCACAATGAAGACCGACAGCGGCCCCCGAAGGCAGTGTTCATATCTCAAGCTATTCGAAAGGCGCGAGAGTTGCATCTAGCCTGGCAAAAATAACTCTATACTTTAGCTTAGTTGCTTCGCTCATGTATAACTTTCTTTTATTCGCTTTGAACAGTTGTACATCCTTTCGATTAATTTAAATATCCGGTTTTATCAAAAAAAAAAAAGAGTAAAGAGTGTTACTCCTCAAAAAAAAAGTAAAGTAAAGAATGTTATTATGGATAATAATCACACCTTAATCACCGGAAATCATCAATGGTGAGAATCCGCAAGAAATTTTTTCCCTCTTTTTCTTTTTAAACGGAAAAATTTTGTTTTATTTTTTTTGTGTTAAGGTGGTATGTTTTTTGATATTTGTTGTATATATATATATACTAGTAGTAAAACTCGTGCAATGCACATATAGTTGATGAGGGTTGGACCCATGCTTGCCACGTGTCATTTCCTGTTTGGCTGAGAATGAAATAAAGATAGAGAAATGAAAGGTTAAGGGCTTGGAGCCCACTTCGTTCTTAAGAATAGACCCAAACCCAGGCGGGTTTTTCATGTTCTCCTCTTTAGACCACCACAGGTCGGATTGGTCATTGTGGAGATCGGGTCAGCACAGTTTGGCTCCGAAAGGCCTAGGGGACTCGACGCAGGTTGGCCATAGCCTCCCTTATCCGAATAATACTTATATTACAATAAATATGCAGGGAAACTGGATTGGCCAGGTAGTTTTTGGAAGATTGACTAAGTCTTCCACCATCCAGATGAATCTGGACTAGAAGGTTACCGACCTGCGTGTGGATCTGGAAAGGCTTAAGGAGCAACTCAGGGCTCAGGAGGCTGAGTGAAAGGCTAGAGAAGACAAGTATGCTGCTACTCTTCCATCCAAAGATGACCGGTTTTCCACAGAGAAAACTGAGTTGGAGTGAGCCGTGATGAAGCTCCGTACTGGGAAGAACGAGCTGGAAGCTACTGTACTAGGTTGGATTACTGGAGCCATCTATGAGTACAAGGCTTTAAATGACTTTGCTCTTGCTGCTCATTCTTATCCTTAACCATGGCTATACCTTGGGAGTTTTCAAGGCTAAGAGTCAGATTGCTGACCTTGCAGTCAATAGATTTGCCAGCCATGCTTTCTATAAGCTTGGCATGGGTGCAATTTATGACAAGCGTCTGAAAGAGTTCAAAGACAGGGTGGACATTATGTCCAAATACTCTCATTGAGTTGCAGCCTCTCGTCAAACGGCTATTGGGTCAGAGCCATCTATTTCAGCTGCTTCTGCTTCAGTCCCTCCTTCTTCTAAGCAACAACGAAGTCCAGCTCCTGATGCGTAGATCAAGTTTCTTGTGGACTTGCTTTCCTTTTGTTGCTTTTGCTCTTCAAAATTGTAACTTCATACAATTATTTTATGCAAAGTTTTCTACCAACCATGGCTTTACTTCCACTATTTATTTTATATGCTCATCACTTTTATGTGTCTTGGGATTTGGTGAGTTTTACATATGTAAGCTTGCCGAGTGTGACATGCAGATCTCAGTTTACTTGATGATTTTAGGCGGAGAACGACTGCATAACTCATATCGATGAGCCTGACTTGCAAACTTTGTCGAGCCTGACCTGCGTAGCTCGAGCTTTAGAGTCTGTCGTATGGGCTTTGGAGAAAAGTTTAAAAATTGTATCATGTACAATGTTTTTATAATATATGCAAATTTTTGCAAGTTCTCTTGACTTAATTTTATTTTCAGCACTTACCTGAAGTATTTTGATCCACAATGGCATGTCTTGCCCCCAGTGCCATACTTTAACTTATAGTTTTTTGGATGGCATACTTAGTAACGTGTGTAAGGTTTTTATCTCTAAAACTTACTTGCAGGGTTCTGCAATTCAATGTTTGTCGTGCAGACTTTGTTTATTGAGTCTAACATGTGATCGAAACTTTCTAGGTGTCCAATCTCACTGGTACTGTACCGGGTCAATTGTAGTCTAGTAAGTGGTCAAGGTCGTATCCCACAGGGATTGTGAGGTCAAACGCCGAAAAGCTATTATTATCTTGATCTAAGTCGCAACAATACAAGAAAGTAAATGTATCTAAGAATTTACCACTACAAAGGATGATAAAAAGGATAAAAAGCCTAGCCAAGACAATACAATGACAAGCCAATCTCTACCAGTGTCATAGCAATGAACTACTTATCAACCTTCCATTAGTGTTAAAGTGTATGTTATCGGTGCACTCCTAAGCTAGCAATTCCCCCTCATACGAGTGTATTGGACGACTTTATGCCTCCTCCTTGGTCTAATAAACTAGACCTAATGATTTGACATGATTAAGTTCTTGAGTGCTACGAATGAACAACAAACCCCGCAGAAGAAATCAAGTTCCAATTATGGTAGATTTTACCTTCCAGTTTTCCTATCCCTTCTCCCACACCAAGCATCTCTTTTCGGTCGCAACTATGTGTGTGTGTGCAAGTGCTAGGTGATAAATCCAACACAAACAAGGAAAACAATGAAAATTAGAAAAGATAACAATAACCCATGAAGCTTCGAAATATATTAACTAACATTCCCAATCAACCAATAGAGATAACAAATTTCACAAAAACATTATCTTGGCTAGCAAAAGCTTAGCCTTTCATGGCTATGAAACCCAATTGTCACTTAAGGATTTCATAACTATGAAATTAAATCTAATAGGTAAGGAAAGAAGTTACCAAAACTAAGATAGCGAGCACCTCAAGAAAGGGTGATGGCATCCAACTTCAAAGATTCTTCAATAGAAGATATTCATCCAAAGAGATGATTTCTCACCCACAAATTAACTTCAAAATATGGATTCTTAAATGATTACAACAAGAGATTAAGGCTAAACTATTGCTAATGCTTGGGCTAAAAGAGTGGTTGAAGAGTTGTCTTAAGGTCTTCAAAGATGAGTGGAAGAAGATGGAGTGGGTGGATATGAAGAATAGATCCAAAATAGACTTTTAAATGCTGAAGTCTACTTTCTGAGATGCCCGGCATGCGCCGCTAAAGGTCCAGTGCATGCCAATTGTGAAGAGAAACTCTCTGTATAGGCGTACGCCACTATACGTCGGCGTGCGCCAATTCTTTACAACAGCTTAGTGAAATGATCATAACTTGAGTTTTAGACCTCTAAATTTTATGATTCAAGATGCTTTGGAAAGATAGTTTCTTGATCTAAGACTCTCATGAAATTGTTGTACCCATAAAATGCATCTAATTTGGAACAAATGTACGTTGAAGATGTGCTACAATAGAAACACAAAAGACAAATGATCCGTTTGAACTTGTAAGCTTCCGGCATACTCTTCTAGCCCTCAAAAGAAGTATTTATAATCAACACATGTTGTCACTCGGGGTCTTGGTCAACCTATAATCCTGTAATAAATCACCAAAATACCAAGTGTAAACCCGACACGATGCTCCGGTTACTAAAACCGGTACAAAACCTATCAAAATATGAAATTTTATATAATACTTACTATCTACACATTTGGATGAAACTAAGCAAATAATGGATCAAATTGGTACAATAATGCTCGAATGTGTATTGGAAATAGGGATAAGTGTCATGATAATAAGTGACAATTTGTCTCTAATCACAAAATGAATAAGGAACAAGCGATAAAACAAAATGAATAAGGAACAAATTCATGAAGTTATAAGATGTAAGGAAAAACTGGATGATGCAACAACTCGTTTACCTCAATCTAAGTGTGTAACAGAGTGCATGTGTGAATAGTCTCTCAAAATTGTTATCAAGCAACTAAAGTTAAAATCATGCAAGCAACACTTATAAAATGCAATCCATAGGCTTATGAATGATACCAATATCCACTAATCGTGGCATTCAAAGTCAAGAAGGTAGGTCGAGAAGGACTTGATAGCTTGTAACATTAGGCTCCGGTATTAGATAATCGAAGGGATAAAATGATATATCGAAAAGAACACATGCATGATAGCAATAATCTAGACCTTTAATTCCAATGATTTTGAATTGGCATCTCCAACTCTCTCGCATAATTACCAAAGACGTCTCCTCAACATTAACCATAAGAGATAAAGTACCACTTCATTTTATTTATCACCCAAACTTACATTACTTGGACTTGTTGAACTTGTCCTTCAAAATTGCCTTCCAATACTCACCATTTATTGACTTTTATATACAACTTTATTGAACTTCATTGTTTTTTGAAAACTTTTTTGGAATTTTTTTTAACTAAACAACATACACCAATGGACTTCGAACTTGATAAGATACCATCTCAACTTTGGGCCAATAATGTCATCCAACTCTTAACTCCAAAGCCATCACCACACAATACATAGAAACTTGCTAAGCTTGCAGGATGCCAAGGGAATATAGACAAAAATTACGAATGGCTAGTTTCGAGTGGGGTCTCATCACACTACAAGGCTGAGATGGGGACAGGCAGAAAATATGTTCGGGAAGGCCATTTGGCTATGGTCGAAGTCAAAGAAATGCCAAGACCGTCATCCCTAACTCCGACTCCAAACACCATTCTATTTTGCCTCGAATGGATCAAGCCTAAGTTCTAGTTGCTTGAAGCATGCTTACATGATATCATACAAAAGTTGCATGTTAACAAAAGATTGAGACTATACGTGCACAAGGAATTCATGTTACATAAATAGATTTGGGTTAAATGCACTTACGGTTCACATTTACAAACATCCAAATTGATCATTACATCTTCAAATCCATGAAATATATGCCTTATACAATTTATTTTATTCAAATAGATAATGCTTGAAAAAGATTAAAAAAAAAACTAAGGGATATTGTGATACAAAAATAAGCACTATTGCCATTGCTAGACCGACCACGGCTCCACTCCCCACTTACAAACTTTCATTGTCCCCAATGCATAGTGAGGGTACAGAAGTGGTTGGGAAAGCAATGGTGTACCAAAACAAGTCAAAACAAATACGAGATGTTATAAAATGGAGGGTGGGTGGGCATGAACAAGAAAGACAACCAATGGAATGACAAGCAAACCCAAGTACCTGCAAAGTAGCAACCAAAATGTAAAGACAAAAGGATCATTGGCCACACCGAGCCTCACAAATGAGCAAAAATATTATGCCAAACTTTTACGGGGTGCCTCTCGGTAGCGCTTTTGTTTAACGTTGTTTGCCCAACGTGATTATACGGTATAAGTGACAGAGATTATACAGATCATCAAGTATGGAGTTTTACGGTAGAAAGATGGATTATACAGATTATCGTTCATGGATACTACAAACAATTAATCACATAAGCATGTAGAAAATAAGCACAAAAGCCGAACGGAAGATGATGCTTAAGGAATGCAATGAAAGATAGTACCCGTGATTGCTAAATTTATAGTCTATAGCTAGACTTTGCCTTGATTAGGTCTTTAATGCACGGGTGGTGGGTCATTTTTATGCACCGCATCTGTCTTTTTCATTAAAACCGGTCTCCAACATAATGTAGATGAATGCCATCAATCCCAATGATTCTTGACATTTTTCTTTGATTTTCGAGCTTTCGTTTGTCGGCTTTCACATTATCACTCACATCTTCATCAACTACCCGCGTGTTAGTACGAACCACAACAAAGGGACACGAAGTGTCCACAAAAGAAAAAGATTCTAGTGTAGTGCGTGGATATTTCAAAGATGTGTAAATGTTGAAGACAACACGCTCATCATTGACTCCTAAACTAAGGTATCCCTTACGAACATCGATCATAGCTTCCACCATTGCTAAAAATGGTCCACCGAGGATAAGGGGTGTAGTGTACCCTTTCTCCATATCCATAAAATGAAATCTAAGGGGAAGTAAATCTTATCGACCTTCACTAGTACATCCTCGATGACTCGTTTTGGAAGTTAATGGATCTATCCACAAGTTGGAGAGTCATCTCAGTACGCTTGGGCTTGCCCAGGCCAAGATTATTGAAATCATTGTAGGACATGAGGTTTATGCTCGCACCGAGATCACATAGAGCCTTCTCAAAAAAAGTCCCCCAATATCACACTGGATTGTAAATCTATCTTATGTTGAAGCATGACGGAACACTCCTCACTTAGACACACCATATCATACTCTTCCAACCATTTCTTGTTGGAGAGTATGTCCTAGGAAACTTGCCACACACCGGCATATTCGTGAGTGCCTCAATGAAAGGGATATTAATGTTCAAGTGCCGAAAAGTGTCAAGAAAACGTGCATACTTCTTATCTAACTTCTTCTTCTTAATTTCCTCTTGAGGGGGATAGGGATGTGACTCAAGATCAATTAAAGTAGGGTTAGAATGTATACCTCCCTTACCCTTAATGTTGGATGAAGATAATGGATCTTTCTTGTAACTCTGTACATTTTATGGGCACCACGTGTCATCATTTTGCACCATTTTCTTTGAAATCTGCACATAAGCCTTTTCTGTGTTTCTGGCTTGAGCCGAAGTCTTTCTGGTGTGAGCCGGAGTGAGTCCTGTGAGAGACGGAACACCTTCTATTTTCCTTCCTGTTTCTTCGGTGCGAGCCGGAGTGAGCCCGGTCCGAGCCGCAACACCTTCTTTACCTTGTTCTTTTCCAACATGCTCATTGAACAAGGTCCTCAAATCACTCAATCTAGGATATTTCAGTATTCTCAGGAATTTTATCCATTCTTCTTCCTTTTCCACAATGACATAACCATCATTTTCAAGAAACAATCAACGATTTCTTCCTCTTCTTCACTCCACTCTTCCCCATTCTCGTCATTCAAATCTTCTTCAACCTTATTGCTTCCTTTATTATGCCCATATAACCTTCCACTTTGAGTAATAATAGCATCGACATCTTTCGGGTTTCTCTCGGTGTTGCTTGGTAATCCACCCGGTGGTCTACTACTATTCCTTTCTCCTTCCCTAATCAAAAGGTCTTCAACACCTCTTATTGATGCTTCCATCGTTCTCATTCTTGTATTTAGTCCCACAATGGATGTTTTCAAATTTCCAACATCTTGGGACATCACACCAATAGAAGTCATCATTATTTGCATATTGGCGGCTTGAGTTGACACAACTCCCAACAAGTTCTCCAATAATTTTCTTAAATTGGCCACATCCTCTTTTGTTTGGTTCTCGGCTTGTTGTGCTATAAGTGGTGGATGAATAACAATGGTGTGAGTGTTTTTAAAATCTCGATGTTGTCTCAATAAACCCATTTCTTCTTGTGTAGATGCATTGGAGTTTGATAATTCTTTGATATGAAAAACACCAAATGTCACATCATCACATTCTTGATGCTTCAACACTCTCTTGCCCGCTTGTAATTCATCCATATTCTTGTTTATCACCGCCATTTCCCTCAAAATTTCTTCCTCATTCGAATTATGCTCATCCCCAATGGCAACTTCCATTTCACATGGGCCGGGATCCCACAATTTCTCATTTTTTGTCACTCTTTTAATAGCCTTATAAACATCTTGGGCCGAGCTCATCATAAGTGATCCATGGCATTACGAATCAATTTGTGCCCATGACATTTTATGCCAGCCTCTATAGAATAATTGGACTTGCATATGCAAAGTATATTCATGGTTCGGACACGATCTCAAAAGCTTCTTAAAATGGTCCTAAGCATTATCCAAAGATTCAATCAAATTTTGCTTGAAAGTAGTAACTCTTACCTTCAACTCCAAATATCTACCCGGTGGAAAGTATTGCTTCAAAAAATCAGTTTGTATGTCATCCCATGATTGCAAGTGATGGTGGGGAAGTGACATAAGCCATTCATTTTCTTGACCTTTCAACTAAAAAGGAAATAATGCAAGGTGGGTTAATCTTGACAATCACTATTTTGGATTCCCGTATTGCATATTTCATTAAGATTATACAGATGAGAATGTGGGTCATCATGGGCCTTTCCATGGAATTGAGCTCTACTCTCCACGAGACCGAACATATGAGACTTGATTGAAATTTTTTTAGCATCAATGTGAGGTAGCCGAATAGGATCATGAACTTCATTTTTTCTTTGAATGGCTTGCTTCCAAAGCGGTCTATATTGGTAGGGTGGATTTGGGGGTGGATCATATGGATATGGTTCTTGGGGTGGTGAAGGAATTGGTGGAGGTGGTTCAAGTGGAGGTGGTGGAATTTGTGGATATGGTTCTTGTGATGGTGGTGGTGGTGGTGGAGGATATGCATTAGGATTTAAGGGATTTTGTTCAACTTGGGTATTTTCATGGTTATGCCCTCCTTGTACCATTCCTTGCACCTCATTCATTTCATCTTCTTGGTGTAATGTCTCTTGGGAAGATGCTTCACCAAAATCCAATTCACTATGAGTTTGGCCAACCTTATTCTCAACAATTCGATTCCTAATATAAGTGTTGATATCCGGGATGTAAGGAGTATCGGGGGCCTTACAACGTAGAGAACGGTTCATCAACTACGAGATTGAAAACAACAACAACACAATCAAATAACACTTGGTAACTTACCAAAGAGGTTAGTACCAAAGAAATAAAATAGAAAACATTAGAAAAGATTGACTTATTATCAAGAATTTTTTAGCTAGTATAAGTATCAACCTTTACACAATCCCGGGCAAAGGCGCCAAAAACTTGATCAAAACTTTTCTAGATGTCCAATATTATCGGCATTGTACCGGGTCAATTGTAGTCTAGTCTAGTGGTCAATGTCGTATCCATGAGGATTGTGAGGTTGAACACCAAAAAGCTATTATTATCTTGATCTAAGTCGCAACAATACAAGAAAGTAAGTGTATCTAAGAATCGACCACTACAAAGGATGATAAAATGATAAAAAGCCTAGCGAAGACAATGCAATGATCAAGCCAATCTCTACCAGTGTCATGGGAATGAACTACCTACCAACCTTCCATTAGGGTTCAAGTGTGTGTTATCGGTGCACTCTTGAGCTAGTAATTACCCCTCATACGAGTGTATAGAACTACTCTATGCCGTATCCTTGGTCTAAGAATCCTAGACCTAATGATTCAACATGATTAAGTTTTTGTGTGCAATGAATGAACAACAACCTCAGGATAAGAAATCGAGTTCCTATTAAGGTCGATTTTACCTTCCAGTTTTCCTATCCCTTCTCCCACATCAAGCATCTCCTTTTGTTCTCAACTAAGTGTGTGTGTTGAAGTTCTAGGTGTTCAATCTAACACAAACAATCAATACAATGAAAATAGGAAAAGATAACAACAACCCATGAAGCTACGAAATATATTAACTAACATCCCCAATCTACCAATAGAGATAACAACTATCACAAAAATATTATCTTGGCTAGCAAAATCTTAGCCTTTCATGGCTATGAAACCCAATTGTCACATGAGGATTTCATAACTATGAAATTAAATCTAATAGGTAAGGAAAGAAGTTACCAAAACTAAGATAGCTAAAAACTAAGATAGCTAACACCTCAAGAAAGGGTGATTGCATGCAGCTTCAAAGATTCTTCAATAGAAGATATTCATCAAAAGAGATGATTTTTCTCTTAGAAATTCACTTCAAAATATCCAAGTATGGATTCTTCACTGATTACAAAAAGATATTAAGGCTAAACTACTACTAATTTTTGGGCTAGGAGAGCCCTTGAAGAGTTGTCTTTAAGGTCTTCAAAGAGGGGTGGAAGAAGATGGAGTGGGTGGATATGAAGAATAGATCCAAAATAGACTTTTAAAGGCTGAAATCTGCTTTCAGCGATGCCTAACGTGCACCGCTAAAGTTCCGGCCCATGCAAAATTTGAAGAGAAACTCTCTGTATAGCTACAGTGACGTTCAGCGTACGGCACGATAAGTCAGCGTGGGCCAATTCTTCACAGCAGCTTAGTAAAATGGTCATAACTTGAGTTGTAGACATCCGATTGATGTGATTCAAGATGCGTTGGAAATATCGTTTCTTGATCTACAACTCTCATGAAGTTGTCTTCTCCAGAATATTCTTAATTATATGTGGGATAAAATGTCCGTTGAAGATGTGCTATGGTACAATCACAAAAGACAAATGATCCGTTTGAACTTGTAAGCTTCCGGCATACTCTTCTAGCCCTCAATAGATGTATTTATACTCAACACATGTTGTAACTTGGGGCCTTGGTCAACCTATAATCCTGCAATAAATCACCAAAATACCTAGCGTAAACCCGACAGGATGCTCCGGTTACAAAAACCGGTAGGAAACCAATCAAAATATGATATTTTATACAATAATTACTGTCAACACATTTGGATGAAACTAAGAAAATATTGGTACAATAATGCTCAGATGTGTATTGGAAATAGGGATAAATGTCATGATAATGAGTGATAATTTGTCTCTCATCAACATGCAGACTTAATTTTTTGGAGTCTGTCTTGCAGACTTAATTTTTTGAGTCTGGTAGGCAGATTTTATAATATTGTTATTATTATTAATTTTTTTCGGGGTTCTCGGTCGGTTTTTTGTCCCCAGTATGCCATTCATTAACTAACAAAATTTAGATGACATACTTAGATTTGTGTACGATTTTATTTGAGTCCGACCTGCGAGGGTCAGATTGTGAGTCTGACCTGCAGACTCATGAATTTTGCTAAGTCCGCCCTACGGAGCTCAGTTATCTGTCTTGAAGACATAAATATTTTATCTTATAGCCGTTACGTATTATACACAATAGAAGAGAAATATAATATTTAAATAACTAGCCACGTACCCGTGCACATGCATGGGTGTGTGAAGTTATAAAAATAGTCGAAGAATGAAACAATGTATCAATAAAACACTATCTAATAAACACAAAGGATATATATAACAAACTGATAAAGGACCAAAGCAGTTAACCCTTCAAAATATTTGGGTTGGGCGGGTAATTAGGTCAAAAATTTTGGGTTGGGCGGGTAATTAGGTCAAAATTTCCGGGTCGGAACCGGGTTGGGCGGGTAATTTAGTCAAAAATTGATTTTTTACCAAAACGATGTCGTTTCACAAAATTTTTATTTTAAAAATAGAGTGGGATCACGTGACCCCTGGGTCACGTGGATCCTCCGGTGGACCAAAGAAAACTGATAAAGTCTTAAAGAAATGTATCTACAGTCTGCAGATGGTTGCCTTGAATCATCGGTGCTTGACATCAACAACCTCCTCTTGCATAAGTGTAGCAAATGTGCCGTTCAAAACATTGTTGCAAATGATGCCTAAAACTTACGAAGGTTGTATTTATGGATCAATGTAGAAAATGAATAAAATTTCAAAGCAAGGCAACCGTGTCAGGTAGGAAAAAAACATGTAAAAGATTATAAATGGACACAAAATAAAGAAAATTACACTATACTTCTATCGAAAACCACTCTTAACAGTGTCAAGCCCATCATAATAATAAAGAAAATTCAAATTAAAAATTAAATATAAAAAAGAAAAAAACTGTGCCGACTGGACAAAATATTATGAATATATTAAGGATTTTCAAGCAAGATAAACGAAGAAATATAATAGTAAATGATCTCTAAGACTTGACTGATCAAGCTTTTCCTCATCACTATAAAGATATACAATCCATGATTGACGATGCTAAATTACGCACCACCGGTAAAACAGGGCCACGTGTAATCTAAGGGTGAGCTGTAAAGGGGTCGAATGGCTGAACTTTTTAGGAAAGGTAGTGTTTTTAGGTGGTTTATGGCTGAGTCCAAGAATGTATCTTGGATTGCCTACGTATCCTGTCTTCTATCCAGGAATCAAGCCTCACGTAGTTCCTGGAATGATGTATTTATAGGCACATGTCCTTCTTCTGCCCTAAACTTGGGGCGGTTAGGTTTATTGACGTAAATACCCTTAAATGGGCCTTGGCCCCTTGTCCAAGCAATCTACTGGATGATGGGCCCGGGTGTCTGGATAGGAAGTCTCCGTCTCGACTCGATACATGTCGACATGGGTGATCGAGGCCAGACACTAGAAGAATCTGCTGGTGACTGCGGGTGCATATCGTATCGATCCGACACTGCTGTACTTAATATAGACTTTTCTGTATGCCAGCTGGGCCACTCAAATAATTCCACGTGGAGGAGTAAACCCCCGTATCGTCATAAGCCCCCCAGATCGGAGGGAAGCCCAACTCGAGATGCTGATGTCGGATCTGAAAATTTGAATAACTCTTCCGACACGTGGTCTTCTCTGAGCGGGAAAAAACAGCTGTCACACTAGCCGATGTAGGTCGTTGTCAGGCTGACGTCACACTGTACCAACATTAATGAGTGCGAAACGGCGTTTCTTATTGGGCGCGTGGAGATTTGGCCCTTGATTCTCGCGTTGCGCTCCCTATAACTGCCCTCAAATCGCCCTTTCAAATCACTTTGTAGATTTTGCTCGCATAAAAGGAGTGCCCCAACCTTTGAAGACTCTTATTTGCCATTTCCTGTTTCTGCTTTTACCGTATAAACGCAAGTAAGCCCTATTCTATTCAAACTCTTTTCCGTCTTTTATTTCTTGCATCTCTTGTTGATTCCATGTCTAGTAGCACTAGTGATTCACAAAATAGAGAGGAAGTTGTTGAAATTGTAGAGGAAGAATCGACGGAGGAGAGCGGTTTCTCGAGCATCCAACTGCTTCCGTGAAGGATTCGCCGGAGAAGAAGAAGAAGGAGCGGAAAAGGAAGAGGGAGGAGAGGAGGAAACGTCGTCTCGACCTGCCACCAAACGTAAGACCAGAATGTTGGGTCAGGGTCCATACGGATGCAAGTCAAACTTGAGCCAAGATAAAGCCAAAGCCATCTGTTTGAGATATGGAATTCCGTATTCTTCCGAGAATATTAAGGTGTCACACGGTCAGTTCCAGTTTGCCTGTGACCCGCCTCCAGGATTTTGTGCAATATACGAGGCTCAACTAAAGGAGGGGTTGAGATTCCCCTTCGATCCATGTTTCATAGAGGTCCTCCGACACTACAGGATTAGTGCCCCACAACTCGCTCCAAATGGGGTTAGGAGCGTTATGGGATTCGTACTGGCGTGTCGAATCGCCAAAGTTGAATTCTCAGTTCGACTATTCCGTCAGTATTATGCCTTGTCGAGTCTGCAGGATATAGGATGGTATACCTTTCAGAAGCGCCCTCAGGCATCAGAATTTGTGAGAAAGGTGATCTCATCCCATGGCGAGTGGAAGCCCAATTTCTTTTTTATCCGACACGGGCTGATTGACATCGACATCCATACCTGGTATAGAAGACCCCAGAAATGGCATGACAGACTTGACTCTGAGGCCCCGAATGGCTGCGCGACTCTCGAGATCGTTCATCCCGACGTCGCTACTCGAAACTTGCGCTCTTTATATCCTTTTGCCGACATCGAGACGGCCGGCCCGGGTGCCTACCTCGAACTCGACGAGGATGTTCGAATTTTACATAGGATTTTCATTCACTTTGTCGATCTGTTATACTTGTCAAACTTTTGTATTTTTAATTGTTGTTCTAACGCCGAATTTTCTCTGTTCGCAGTGGATTATTTCTCAAAGATGGACGCCCTGGGCAAGATGCTTGACCCCAAACTACCGACCCGAAGAAAATCCAAGCGCTGGTTGGCATCGGGTAGAAAACGGCTGGCTGCGTCTGGCGCTACGACCACGGGAGCCAAAGGGTCCAAATTTGATCTGCTACACCCGTGTCGACGTCCAACATTCTTAGGGACCAACCTGACGAGGCTCACCCGACCAAGGAAGCTGAGGAGAGCCTTGTGCCGAGAAAGCGTCAAAAGACAACGGAGGTGAGGCACGGGATTGGGAAGGAGACCCGCAACCTAGCCCCTCCTAACTCCACCGACACGCTTCCTGCAGTGAGCATGGCGGAGATGGAAGGCATGACTCCAGAGGAGCTGCATGACTTCATTATGAAGAGTAGTCGAGCTGTAAGTCTTCTTTCTATTTTCCTTATAAATTTGTGATCCGGGTCTGTTTTTGACATCATCAGTGTGTTCTTTTGCAGACTCGACTCGCAGCTAAAGCTGCACTCAACAGGATTGTGTCCCCGTCAGCTGCCCTGGAGGAACACAAGGAAGCCGTCGTTAAGCTGACCACAGACATCGAGAAGCAGAAGGCCAAGATAAACAAATTGGACGAACGTCGTGTGAAACTGGAGTCGGATCTGAAAAAGGCTAGAGACGATCTATCCCAAGCTCTAAAAGATGTATCTGACAGAGATGCTGGGATGGCGGTGTTGAGATCGGAATTAGCGGAGGTGAAGTCGGAGCTTGAGGGGACTAAAGCCGAACTGGAGGAGGCAGTCAAGGCTCGTACCACCGTCCAGTCTCTTCTCGACGAGTTAACGGTTCGAGCTGAAACCGCTAAGCAGGACTTTTTGAACTCAAAGGAACTCGAAGACGACCTGACGTTGATCATGACTCAGGGCATGAAAGGTGGATTTACCATGGCTATCAACCAAGTCAAAGAGGTCGATCCAAACTTCAACGTGTCTGCCCTTGCGAAGCCTTATCTATATGATCTCGAGGCCATTCCTCGTTATGGGCGATACTTTACTGAGTTCAAGGCTGGCATCTCTTTATATGAGAAGTACGTGACTTCCGTTCTGAGCGACGATGGTGCATAAAATGTCGAGTCTGGGGATCAAGTCGATCCTAACGCTTCGACCTCGAACCAGCCTGATCCTAACTCGATTCGATTTGGTTGTAATAACTTTTATGATTTTACTTGTCTGAACTTTCATTTTGTCCATTCGATCTTGTAAAAATTGACATTTTAATTTTGCCTTTTGATCTTCAGATTTGAATCTTATGCTTTTAGTTGAATGTCTTTTGTTTCTTACTGATCGTTTGTTCAGGGTGTAGTCCTTTTGAACTTAATTCCCTTGAAAATGTTGCCTTATGGGGTGTAGTCCTTCGGACTTAATTTCCCTCTGGCCCCTCGAAGTGTAGTAGGAGTACATGACTCGTAGTACACTTGAGTATGAGTCGACCTAGCATTGTATTGCCTTATGGGCTTGACTTGGCTTTTTGGGTCGGAGCTCGATTCGACTTTCCTGCCTTGTCAGGCTTATACGGATATCGAATTAAGAAGTCCCTACTCAACTGTCGCACATCGAGGTGCTTATGATCTGGTCGAGTTGGGTATCCATCATGGGATTTTCCGACTGCTTAGCATCGTGGCTTACTGGCATGTCGGGAGTGATATAAGCACTGTCAGTGACTTGGCTTTTTTTTTTTTTTTTTACCATTTTGCTATAACTCCATCGAGTCGATGATACGCAACTCGGAAGTGAATTAAGCATTGTCAATGACTTAGCTTTATTCACTTTTCCGATTTAATTTCCCCGTGTCGAGGTTCCTTGTTGGTCTTTTTTCTTCCAGCCCCCCTTTTCTCTTTCATACGATCTTACAAACATAACGTAATTAAAAAGAAAGTGTATCGAATAAAAGGCATCGGAATATAATGTCATATCGACCTATTACAACTGATGAAAGTAGAACTGCAAAAGTCATGAGATGAAAGACAATATTTAAACAAAGTATTTTCTTTAAACATAATATTTTCTGAGGTTGGTGGCATGCCAAGTTCGAGGCACTGTGCTTCCATCCGACCTATCCAACTGATACGACCCTTTAGGATGTACCTTTAAGATTTTATATGGACCTTCCCAATTCGGCTCGAGCTTGCCTATTGGGTCCTGCTTGCTGGCTTCATTTTTCCTTAATACGAGGTCTCCTACTTGGAAGTATTTGTATTTCACCCTCGCATTGTAATACTGTGAAATCTTCCTTTTATAACTGGCCACTCGATATGCCGCCATCTCTCTCTTCTCTTCGACATTATCTTTTTCTTCCTTCAGATCGGCAGCATTAGTTTCGACGTTGTAAGCCAAAACCCGAGGTGACGCTAGACCGATCTCCGCTGGAATCACTGCTTCGCATCCATAGGCCATAGTGAAAGGAGTTTCTTGGGTAGCTGAATTGGGTGCTGTTCGATATGACCACAGTATACTAGGTAACTGAGTTGCCCAATCTCGACCTTCATCTTCCAACCGCTTCTTTAACCCAAACTTGAGTTGCCTGTTTGTCTGCTCGACCTGTCTATTGGACTGAGGTCGGGCCACCGATGTCGTCCTGTGCTCGATCTTGAATTCCTTCAACCAATTCTGCACCCTATCATCAAGAAACTGAGTACCATTATCCGAGATCAGATACTTGGGAATCCCAAACCTGCACAAAATATTCTCCCATAGAAATTTTTTGATGGTCTGAGCCTTGATGTCAGTAAGAGCTTTGGCTTCGACCCATTTAGTAAAATAATCAACCGCAACAACGACATATTTGAAATTTCCCGGAGCCCGAGGCAGAGGTCCGACTATATCGACCCCCCATTCATCGGAAGGCCAAACCGACTCGATGGCACTCATTTCTCGTGCTTGCTGGTGAGTTACCACATCATGGATCTGGCAAGCTCTGCAACTCATAACTAATCGATTCGCATCTTTTTGCATGGACGACCAGAAATAGCCTGCTAGCTTGCATTTTCTTGCTAGCATCCGAGCTCCGCAATGATTACCGCAAATTCCACGATGTATTTCTTCGAGCAGATACGCCCCTTCATCTTCCGATGCACATCGTAGCCAAGGTGTTACAAACGATTTTCGATAAACTACATAGTCGAATAGGGCGTACCTCGAGGCTTGCAGCCCGATTTTTCTGGCCTGAGACTTATCAGGTGGGAGAACCCCATCTTTTAAAAATAACGCTATCGGATCCATCCATGTCGATCCTTGAACTACTGGTTGCACGTCGACCTCGTTATAGCTTCGTTCTGCTAATATCTCGACCAGGACTTTCCTCCTAGATTTAAAATTTGATGCGAGCTTAGACAGAGCATCGGCTCGTTTGTTTTCACTCCGGGGGACCTGCTCAACGCGAACCGTTTTGAATTTCGACATTAATCCTGAGCGACTTTCGGATAACTTTTCATTGATTCTTCCTTCGCCGTACTCTCCCGAATATGATTCACTACAAGCTGAGAGTCACTGTAAACCAAAAGATTCTCGACCCCCAACCTCGATGCTAGCCTCAAGCCTGTGATCATTGCCTCATACTCAGCTTCGTTGTTCGTGGCTTTGAACTCGAATCGGAGTGCATACGGGAATTCTTCTCCTTTTGGACTAACCAATAATAAACCAGCTCCAGCTTCTTCTTTACTTGAGGCACCATCGACATGGATTGTCCATTGTTGTTCTGAGGATTGCTTTTCTTGTTCCAACTGAATTGACAATCCTTCTGCTAGGAAATCCGCTAAAGCTTGACCCTTGATGGTCGTGTCATGCGGGTAGAAACTCGATATCGTACTCACTAGCTCGACGACCCACTTGGCCAATCGAGCTTAGCTAGAATCGTCTCACAAAGGCTGGTCGGTGACCACAGCGATGGGGTGTGCTTGGAAGTATGGTTTTAGTTTCCTTGATGCATGAACCAAACTTAATGCCAATTTTTCAACTGGCGTATATCTGATCTCGGCCCCATGTAATGCCTTACTTACAAAATAAATCGGAATCTGTCCCTGGTCCCCTTCTCGAACTAACACCGCGCTCACAGCCTCTTCGCAAATTGCCAGATAGACCAAGAGCTTCTCTCCTTCTCGAGGTGAGGACAGCGTCGGCAAATCTGATAAATACTTCTTCAGATCATCGAACGCTTTTTGGCATTCCTCATCCCACTGGAAGGGACTCGCCTTTTTCAGTATCTTAAAGAAGGGCAGGGCCCTCTGGGCTGATATCGATAAGAAGCGATTGAGGGCGGCCATCCGACCCGTCAATCGTTGCACCTCTTTTACGTTACGAGGTGTGGGCATGTTTTTCAGAGCTTCGATCTTATCTGGATTGGCTCGAATCCCGTCCTTTGATATCATATAGCCCAAGAATTTTCCAGATCGAACGCCGAAAGTACACTTCTTCGGGTTAAGCTTCATTTTTGCTGTCCGTAACACCTCGAAAACCTCTCTGAGATCGACAAGAAACTGTCTCATGGACTTGCTCTTGATCAATAAATCATCAACATAAACCTCCATATTTCGACCTATCTGTCTTTCAAAGATCTTATTAACGGCCCTCTGATAAGTGGCCCCTGCATTCTTCAAACCAAATGGCATTGTTACAAAGAAAAAAGTACCAAATTCAGTGATAAATGCGGTTTTCTCCGAGTCCTGAGGGTCCATAAAGATTTGATAGTATCCCCTGTACGCATCGAGAAAACCAAAAACTTCGAAGCCTAATGTCGAATCGACCAACTGATCAATTTTTGGAAGAGGATATGAATCTTTGGGGCATGCTTTATTGAGATCTGTAAAATCGACGCACATCCGCCAGCTTTGATCAGGCTTCCTGACTAACACGGGATTGGCTAACCAATCTGGGTATAATACCTCCTTCACGATCCCAGCGGTCAACAGTTTGTCAACCTCTCTCTTCACTGCTTCTTTTCTTTCAAGTGCAAGATTTCTCTTCTTTTGCCGTATCGGCTTCTTTTTTGGGTCGACGTTAAGGTGATGTCTCGCCACATTTGCCGATAAACCAGGCATGTCATCCGCCTTCCAAGCAAAAACGCGTTCGATATTCCGCCAGAGGTCGACCAGGGCTTGCCTATTGGGGTGTGGTAACCACTTCCCGATCTGGACCCCTTGGTCCTCCTCTTCATTCCGATACACAAACCTCTTCCGTCGGATCGACGGATATCCAAACTTTCGATCCTCTTCCTCTTCCGGGGATCAATTATTCAATCGAACTTGTCCAACTCCTTTCCCTTTGTCGTGACCAAACTACAATTTCTGGCCACCTCGATGTCTCCTTTTACTTCATGGGTTCCATACCATGTGGGGAACTTCATGCTGTTGTGGAATGTCGAGATGATGGCCCTAAGATCGTATAAGGCAGGCCGACCTAGTATCACGTTATATCCTGAGGGGGCCTTGACCACGACATAGGTCATCTCCATGGTTCGGCCTTTTCTCCGTCTCCGATCATTTGTTAACAAATTAATCGACCCGACAGGGTGAATGGCCTGTCCTGTGAAACCAAACAGAGGAGTGGACAACGGTATAATGTCTTCATCTTTCAACTTCATAGCTTTGAAAGCCGAATAGTATAGAATATTTACAGCGCTTCCACTATCGACACAAACTCTTTTGATCCGACCTCGACTTATAACTGCTTCGATCACCAACCCTTCGCTATGACTATGGGAACTCGGAATATCATCTTTTGGCCCGTAGCCCACTTCCGTAGTAAATCTCAGCTTCTTCGATTCTCTTGATCTATCTGAAGAATGTCGATTCGAACGATGCCTATCTGATTCATGCTCTGCAACAATCGTGTTTACGTCATACCCGGCTCGATTATCACGGTGGGGGTCTCGATTCTGATCTTCTCGATGGTCATCACGGCGATTATCTCGGCACGCTGGCTCAACCGACCTGTCTCGACGATTTCGAATATCACGACGCGGGGATCGATCCTTCTTTCCATTATAAGTCTTCCTCTTATACTCTCGACGGCCTTTTGGCTCGTCCTTTTCTGACCTGTCAATCACCTCATCCAATCGACCCTCTTGAATGCAGGCGTCGATATCCTTCTTTAGATCGAAACATTCCTCCGTGTCGTGCCCCACGTCTCTGTGATAGTCGCAATACTTATGGGTGTTTTTCCTCTTCTCCGGGTCTTTGGACATTGGCTTAGGTGTTCGGACGATGTTCTTTTTGATCATAATAGCTAATACCTCCCCCCGAGACCGGTTGAGGGGTATAAAATCTCGATCTTTCAGATTCCTTTTCTTTCCAAGCCGATCCGATATCGGAGCTGTAAGTCGATCAAACACATTAGTCTTGCTTTCCTCGTTTCGACCCCTAGGCTGACCCTTGGTCTGGCTTCGGGAGTCGTTCCTCGAATTGAGGCCAAGTGAAATGGTGTGCAAGCGCCTTTGCCTCTTCACCTTGGCAAAACTTATGGACTATGTTCACATATTCGTCCATGTCACTCGGCATTTTCTTAGACAGCTTGTCATACAACTTCATATTTCGCAAACCTCCAACGAAGGCATTAACTTGCAATGCATCACTGGAATTATGCACTTTCATGGCCTCGAGATTAAAACGCCTCATAAAATCGATAGTGGTTTCTCCTTTCTCCTGCTTGATGTTCATAAGGTGGGTAGCACTAAGGTGGAACTTCTTGTTCCCGATGAATCGCGCCTCGAACTTCATCCCGTTGGAAAAAACTCGAAATCGACCCGGGCCGTAGCTTATGGAACCACTCCCGGGCTCGACCGGTGAGCAACGTGTCGAAAGCTCGACACTTCATGGCATCATTGGCGTTTCTCAATGTCATCAAGGATATATATCGATACAGATGGTCCTCCGGGTCCGTTGTACCGTCATAAGGTTCCATCTTGGGTGGTTTGAACGACTCAGGCATCGTGTATATCTCTATCTCAGGGCTAAATGGTGATTCGAGCCACTCTGTGACCTGTTCCTTTCCAACGATGCGATTGAACTCGTTCCGAATACTCTCCTCGACTTGCTGCTGATGCTTTTCTTGTTCGGGACGTTTACGGGCGTTCGTCACACTGATTTCAATTGCGCCTTCCTCACATTCTTCTTTGGGGTCGACAGGCCTCTTCCCCCTAGCATTATCAATTTCTTTACGACCCGGTGGGTCTAATAAGTGTTCTCCAGGAGGATTGCAGATTCCCTTACCAATAAATGCCGACGCCACCACCCTTTTCAGGGCGTCTTCATCTAAAGATGCTAAGTGATCTGCCATATCTTGCAGCTGGGGAGGAAGCTGAGGCCTGGGTGGATCTGCAGCTGCGGGTCTAGATCCAGTAGGGACCTCTTGAATCTGGGATGGAACCCCTGCTGGGTCCATGTCCGTCTGTTCTTCGACCTGCGGGTTCTTGCTGTTCGTCATCTTCTTTCTTGCTGGTGGAACCATTGCGAGATCTTTACCAACTAACCGGTAGAAGGCCCTCCTTCTAGCGCCAAATGACGATGCTAAATTAAGCACCACCGGTAAAACAGGGCCACGTGTAATCTAAGGGTGAGTCAGAAAGGGTCGAATGGTTTGAACTTTTAGGAAAGGTAGTGTTTTTAGGTGGTTTATGGTGAGTCTAAGAATGTATCTTGGATTGCCTCGTATCTGTCTTCTATCCAGAATCAAGCCTCACGTAGTTCCTGGAATGATGTATTTATAGGCACATGTCCTTCTTCTGCCCTAAACTTGGGGCGGTTAGGTTTATTGACGTAAATACCCTTAAATGGGCCTTGGCCCCTTGTCCAAGCAATCTACTGGATGATGGGCCCGGGTGTCTGGACAGGAAGTCTCCGTCTCGACTCGATACATGCCGACATGGGTGATCGAGGCCAGACACTAGAAGAATCTGCTGGTGACTGCGGGTGCGTATCGTATCGATCCGACACTGCTGTACTTAATATAGACTTTTCTGTATGCCAGCTGGGCCACTCAAATAATTCCACGTGGAGGAGTAAACCCCCGTATCGTCAATGATCTTTGTGACAGCCATAGTTATTTAAATCTGAAATGGATCAAGAGAATTGAGATGAAATATAAGGCATAGAAGAATATGGATACTGTGCATGTGCATCATTTTACTAAATGATGCAAGAATTTACAAAATGACACCAACATTTAAGCATCTCCAAGAGTCGAGCTGTCGAAGTATATTGCTGAGTAGTACACACGTCTCTTCAAAGTCCGTGTTGGAATCTGGACCGACTATGATCGCAGAGACCTAATTACAAAGCAAAGAGCATAGAAGTGAGGAGGGGATCGTCAACCGACAATGATCGCACAATTACAGCTCCACCCAAACAAAACATGAATGCTATCATGAATTTTAGTAAAATAGTGCAACTACATAAATATATACAAAATTCTGAAAAAGTATTAGTAGTGGATCAAATGAACCACCATCAAATCAAGGATCAATTTCTTAAATTCAAGAAAGAGGACAAAATTAAAGAACTTCTCTTTTGATGATTTAAATGTGGACCCTTCATCTCATGAGTGATAAAAATATGTATGATTTAACTAAGAAATACTACTAAAGACAGCACCAACACCAAACAATGAAGTACTATTGACCTTAAAAAAGTAGATGCAGGTGAACTTGACCTACTTACAACAATAAAAACAGGAGGCTATCTTGCAAAGCTGGCTCTACATTAAAGAAATGTAACTTGAATTATGAGTTTGAATTCTACATCCTAGAATAAGCAAATATTCCACAAATCAATATAATAAAAGGAATAAATAGAATACAAAAAATGAGGTAGAAAACGTGTTGCAACAACAGAACTGATTTTGTATTAAAACGCAGAACTGTTGTTGCTTAAAACATGCTGCGACTGCCACCATGATTTGTCAAGCTAGATTGCTGCCAATTATAAAAAATCAAGAAGTAAGACACTACAACAATATATTGTCAACAAAAAAATCATGATCGGAATGTACACGTTCCCAATAAAAGCCAACAAACTAAAATCCGGATACTTATTATATGAAAGAAAGACTCACCTCCAATGTAGAGAGGATAACCAAAACAAAATAATTTCAAAAAGCTTTTAATAGGCGTGTGGTTTTTTTCCTTGTAAAGCGCAAATAAAAAGAACCTGCCATTTAATTTGCTTCACGGGTTAGAAACAACAGCAGAAGAATTTTGATGGAAGCACCTGCCCTTCAAACAGCCCAAGAACCAATCAAGGTTGTTACTTTAAGTGCAATTTGCATTGTCACTGCCATGAAACAAATACTTTTAAAATTGAACTTATGGCTTTACTAAATTATAATTCAAACAAACCTAGATAGTAAGAAAAATCCAAAATGTGAAAATTGACATTCAAAATCATGAAGAACAGGATGTAAACGACAACGAAAACTTTGGAAATCAAGTTAAAGATCCGCCAACTGCGTAGAGAACATAAAAATTTCTACATTGAGTTGTAATTAAATAAAAGTACTTGAAGAGATAAACAATACAATACATATATAGTTAAGTACCCAGAATCCACATTTGATGAGAAAACATACTTTACGTACCAAAATAATCTTGAGAAATATATGCATCATTGCGTCAAGAATCCCAGAACTGAAACAAACTGATTTTGTTTAGATGGATCTAAATTTCAGCAACAACATACTTTACATACCTAAATAATCCACACTTGATGAGAAATATCTGCGTCGAGAATCTCAGAATTGAAATAAACTGATTTTGTTCACATGGATCTCAATTTGAACAACAACAAATATATATACAACAATGACATACATAATCACAAGAGATTGCATCAATGGAATCTTTGAAATCAACAAATACATAAAAAAACAAATTAGAAAACAAATATAAAGGTTTTTCCAAAAGACAGTATTATACACAATTTTAAAACCATAATGAAAAGTAGAAATCATAATTAACTCCACAAAAAAACAACATAAAAATATAAATCATAAAGCTGCTAACGGCAAAAAAAAAAACCCATATGTCATTCAAGCGAGGGAGGAGCTATAAAGAATTTCATAGCTGACAAACTACATAAAATTTAAATAAAAAGAAAAAACCAAAAAAAAACAGCTGTACAGGTGAAGCAAAACCCCAATTCTTTTTAAAGGACAAAACCTACTTTTCAAGTATACACATCTTTTGTGTAGAGCGTGCATGCCTAAAAAACCTGACCTAGCTAAACTCAAGGTATTTACGGTTAGTAGCTTCAAAAGCTGAAATGATTTGGTGAAGAGATGATGGGAAGGTTTTGCAAGATTAATGGGTTGAAGTGGTTGCTGTAACGCCCCGCTCCCGGATACCGAGCCTTTATCCGGAAGAGAAGCGTTCGGCGCGTATAGCATTAAATAAATCTAATATTATACGCATGTCTCTACGTCGTCGTATCAAATAAAAGCAAACGGAAGCTAAAAGGACTCGGGTAAAAACATAAATGCTACTATGGATAGAAAGTAATCATACTAAAGATGGTTGGTTAAATTACAACAACGAAAAATCCAAAGACTTATACAATACGAAGTCTTAAAAGTAGAAGTACAACAAGTCTAAGAAAAGAAATACAACTAGTCTAGTACAACCTTTACAAATGAACAAACTAAAAGCTTCTCCAAGACTTCAAGTCTTCAAAAGTCGTAATCTACATTTGATCAACCTGTTTGTCTTCTCACCCCACAATGCATACAAAATAAAATGCAAAAGAGGTAAGTACAAAGTACTTAGTAAAAGTGAGAAGCTAAAGAATAACTAAGTTATACAACGAAGGGTTATTATTATGATTATTAAATTATCTTTATGAGACCGACTCAATCTAGGGTTCATTTCATGCCCATCGACACGTCATGACTAAATGTTTCTAGCTTAGCTTATCTTGGTTACGTCATCACTCAAAGACATTGTGCATGGCGTTCATCAGCCTGAAAATATACTTGCTAAGTAACGGTGATTAGCACCGATTAGCTCTGGGGTCTCCCCGGTATGCCTATACGTCTGATGAATTTCCTTCACTGCCATTCAGCCGTTTATAGGCCAACAACATTGTTCACCTTTTATGAACGTATCACATCGCCGATATGAAATAGTGCCTAACCGAGAATAAGTGACGTTTTCTCTTTTACTACACGTATGTAATTATTACTGGGAATTAACTAGCCACCTAAGTGTTTTCAGGTAAGCTCCCTCACATACACTACTCTCTTTCCTAGACAACTAGACACTGACAAGTCCTAGCAAATGCACAGACATTGATGAACTCTAGTTCATCAAAGCACAAGCCCTTTCATGCCCTTCCGACGGATCCGAACTTCAACTCCCTTTAAGAGTACATTCGGTGTTTTAACTGAACGAATCAGAAGTTCAATCGAAGCTTGTTCATGTTTAATTAATGTTATCGGGTCATATTATAACATTTAACATCTTATTAAAAGGCTTAAACAAGACTTAATTAAAACTGGGGCAATGCGTGCGCATTAGCTGGAATGCATACGCATTCCCTACCTCTGAAACCTACTGAAACTTGTTGTTTGATCAATGCGTGCGCATTGCTCTGAATGCGTACGCATTCACCAACCAGAACCTAAACTGAACTCTCTGTCCAACCAATTCGTGCGCATTCGAAAAACAGAAGCAAAACCAGAACCTCCTGAACCAGCAATGCGTGTGTATTCCCTTGAATGCGTAGCATTACACCTGCTACAACAAAACCTGGCAAACATGTATCAGGAATGCGTGCGCATTGCTAGCCAATGCGTACGCATTCTACTTGCTGCCCTAAAAACCGATTTCAACACCTAACGATTTCTAATCCGTTTCTAACCCAATTAGCATCGAATTAAGCGCAGCAAAACATAGAAGATTATATCTAATCATACCAAACTCAACCTAAACCTAATAAAACTATAATTATTCATTAAGAAAAGCCTCTTACCTTAATTGCCAGCAAAACCGCAAGCAAAACGCCAAGCAACTACAACAGCTGTTGATCCTCAAACCCCAAAACCTATTTGATCAACAAAAACCCTAAAATCCTATTTTTTTTTTGGCTAAAAACGAAACTGAAAAAGTGCATAAAACTGCAGCTTACTGGGATTAACTGCTGTCAAACTAATTTTAGATTAATCTACGCTCCAGGACGATCGTTTCGCCTACACATGGCTGCGAAACAGAGCTACGGATTGAAAGATACGAATTTTTGAAGATCAAACTCAACGGTTACCAAAAATAGGGCTAAACTGAAAACTTACGAAATCAAGAGATGTTATTTTCCAAAGTTGCGTCTCCTCGTGCTGATAACTTTTCTCTCCTGATGCGTCTTAAAACGATGAACGGATTGGACACACGGTTGAAGTTTACGTTCTCCCTTTTCAGAATTTTCTCTGCGTTGCCTGCTTCCTTTCTGCCGTTCCATCTTTTTTTTTCTTCAGAAATTGCATGTGAACTAATGAATTAGTTTGGGGATTAATTCCTTTCTATAGCCAATAATTAAATCCTTTATAATTAATTGCTAAATCCTTTAATTAATTCTTTTTTAATTAAATAAATGGGAAAAATAATAATTAGGTCGTAGTAAATAACCCAATGACTATTTACCCTTTTATGAAAAGTCAGGATGTTACATTCCTTCCCCCTTAAGAGGAGTTTTCCTCGAAACTCGAATGTAACCGAGGGGTACTTGAACTCTGGACCTTGCGAAGCATTTCGTCTTCTAACTTTTACAGTCTTCTTCTTCTTCTTCCATCTTCCCAACTCTTATGCTTGTCTTGAGCCAACTTGATATTGCGACGATCCACTTCAATCTCCTCGTTGACTTGCTGTATCAAATCTGGTCTCGTATTCTGTTGTCGCTCCACTTCATCCCAAAAACTCGCGTTCTTCTATCTCTATCTTCATGAAAGATCATCAGAACTACTGTTCCAGCTCTTGTACTTCTTGGTCGCTCCGAGAGGAACTGCAATTGCCATTTTGAGGTTTTCATTCCTCATTGTCCTTCCCAATCTTCCGCATTCAGAACCCAAAGCTGATTCCGATGCCAACGGTTGCTATTTTCATCTAACTCGTGACCAATGGCTGGTTGGGCTCCCACCACTCACTTGCAACCGGAAACAACTGGATCTTTGTCTTGTTCCTTCACGAACTCATCATCTGCCTCGAATCTTGCAATCATCGGTTCAACACTCTTTGCTCACTCCTGCTGACCTATACCCGGAAGGCTGAATCTTCCCAGCCGAAACCACACTTCTGGCACACTTGACTTCTTTCGATCCAAACTTCCATCATGGCACCACGAACTTGTTGAAGTACTGCAAGGATTCTGGCTGTAGGACTTCTGAGACTCCCTGTGGGTGGAGAACATGCTTTGCTATACTTTTTCTCTGGAGGTCTGATCCGATCCTTATGCCAATTAGGGTTAGATTGGAAAATATAAGGAGTTGAAAAGTGACAAGTTGAGTACCAGGGTGGTATGTAAACTAGGTAAGCCAAGGAAGGGTACAACGCACTTGAAATAAGAAAGGTTGCTTAGGTTATAAGCGAAACAAGATGATTCTGTGTTGGGGAAAAATTCAAGGTGGTTCCAATATGAAGAATGTGGCATTGTATCATAATACAAACTGCAGCCACCAAAGAAGAAATAAAAGTGATTATCTTGCAGAAAGGATGGTAATAAGCTTTCATATAAGCCTTTAGAAAGTGAAGACGTAAAGAAAACATCACCTGATGGACTTGGAAATATTCTCAATGCATGGAAAGAGAACACCGAGCTTGAGAACATTAGGAAAGTGACCTTGATTTTTAATCATTTGGTTAACGAAGTAGACATTGGCGAACTAGGGAAATCTTCAATTCACACGAGTGTCGTGGAGGAAACATCCCACAATAGAAAAACAACGTAAAGGTGCAAGGTCGAGCACCAGAAGGACAAAAAAAAGAATTTAGAAATCAAAAGAGAGCACAAATCTCAACGTGAAGGAGGCTTGGAGATAAAACGAGCACACCAAAAGGTCTTAGAATAAAATAAACACTTGTCAATAAGTGTCCAAGTTTGCAATAGTCAAAGAGATGTTATTTCGAGATTTAAAAGAATTAGAAATTTCCCTCAAAGAATTGTAAGGGAATCTTAAAAGTGTGATTAATTAAGCGTCAAACAAGATTTTTAAGTGAAGAGGAAACGACACTTAAGAATTGTCTGACAAGGTTTGATTTCCAAGAATTAATTCAAACCTTCAGAGGAAGTTTAAACGATCATTGAAGATTCAAATCAAAGGTTCAAGGTTGCACTACTCGAGAGGAATAGTACAATGCCAAGGAATAAATGCTCAAGGTTATTCCTCATGTGGGAATGAAAAGGCTAAAATAAAATAGACTTTCAAGCGGTATATCAAAATTGTAATAGAAACGCCAAATAGAAGATGGAATATCACAAAGTGTATCTGGCGGTTCATGGCTCCAAATGGCCTAAAAGAGGGTTAAAACTGAAGGGTACAAGGTACCTTAATCTGAATTTGAAATCAAAAGTTTAGGAATTCAAAAGTTGATTGGCTAGTTTAGTTCGGAAGGCACCTTGGCAAAGACTACATTCTGCTTGAAACTGGTTTAGTATAAATTGCTAGAAGGTTAAAGATATATAACAAAAAAAATGTCATTGTAGGCTGAAAATTTTAACCGGCTAAAGAAGATATGCATACCTTAAAAGAAAAGGCAACATTGAGGGGAGCTGAGATTGGACACAAGTAAGAAGAAATGTTCTGACATCATAGGGCTTAGTTAAATTTGAGTTTGAAATGAGTGATGAGAGTGCAACAATGTAGAATTTTTAAGAGAACTTGTTTCTTGATTTGAAGAGTAAGAAAGCATGAACTTGTTAAGAGGAAAAGGCTTGTAGAGATCTGTTTCTGAGGTAGCTCATGACAACAAGCGGAGAGGATTAATTTGTTGGTCTTAAGGATCTCAAGTGAGGGGTTACATGATAAATAGATTACCAGAAAAATTATTATTACAAAGGGCACGAAAAGGGTCTGAACATCAAACATGGCATGCTGGAAGATAGCATCTTGGTTCTTGTTTAAAACTGCAATTGAAACTATAACGTTAGCTTTACAAGCATCCTACTGATGGCCAAAATAGTGACGGTCCAACTTTAATCGGCAATGTACAGAGTCGGATGCACTATAGTAGCGAGCAAGGTCGTATCCCACGAGGAATTTATCGAATACCAAAGTCGTTTTATGATTTAGTTTAAGTCAATCACGATGTTTCAAGTTGAATTATACTAAAACGAAATATAAACTAAAGATACTAAGGATAGAAAGAGACATAGCCAAACCATGATCCAATTGATTACTTACGCCCCTCTAATCGATTAACTCGGGAATGGGATTAACCAACCTACCAACCTATACTTATATCGACTCATTCATGGGTGCAAACTCCTAAGCTAGTATACGATGCCATGCAACAATCGAACACCCTTTGCTCGGTTCAACAGTCCGCCTTTAAGGATTTAACTGACCGAAACAAGATTAACGCGCTAGAGTTGCTCGATTCCACAACCGATTGAACCTCACTCCCTAATCAATCTAAACGACTCAGTTGATTATAAGAAGTGATCTTAAAACCCCTTTTCCCACACCCCTTCACAACATACATTTATAGAAGTGGTGTGTGTGTTCATGAACTAGGTGTACAGTCTAATTCAAGCATTGATAACAAGTTTTAAGACATGAATTCATCAATATAACAACAATTAAGCACTACCCAATCCCAATTTCATCAATTAGAGAGTAGTTTCACCAATCTTCACATGATTTGTCGATGATATGTTTAGCTAATCATCATAAAACTAAAAACAGTAATTAAAGACAAAATTAAATCCATAGGAGAAGAGGAATTGAAATTGATTACCAAATTCGTAGAGAAATCTGAATTACATCAAGCTCTAACATCATCCAAAGTTAATTGACGATGAAAAAGACCCACAAAAGATGAAATCCAAAAGTAAATGAAAAACTTGAGCTAGATTAAACTAATTCTATGTAATAACTAATGTAGAGGTGAATCTAAGAGTGAAAGGATGAATTTCGATCTAAGGGTATGAGAAGGGAATGAGGAGAAAATTATAGGTAAAAATGAAGTATCAAAAAGTATCAAGAGGTATCCCTAAAATATATGCAATCTTCTATTTATATGTGCCCAAAAATTGTACTTAAAGCTGTCCAATGCGTATACATTGCTGCCTGAATGCGCACGCATTACTCTGTGGCAGTCTGGGAAATTCTGATTTTGCTAAGATGATTGCGTATGCATAGCTTGGAATGCGTACGCATTGAACATTTTTGCCTCCATTGGTTAGCTTGCTGTTACTTCTGGGATGCGTACGTATAGAGTAGAATGCGTACGCATTGTCTCTGATTTTCCAATCCTGAACATCCTGTATCGAGGATGCGTACGCATAGCATGGAATGCGTACGCATAGAGTTCATTCTTCCAAATCTTTGCATCATGTACCAAGGATGCGTACGCATTGTTCAGAATGCGTACGCATGGAGTGCAATTCTTCAGCTTCCCCACTTTTCTTCAGCTTTTCTCATCCCCGAGCCTCGGTCTTGCCTTTATGAACTCAATACCTCACCTTCCAGGCTTACGAGCACCTATATCCTGTGTCATGACATCTAAACAGATTCCGAGCATAATTTCGCAAGATAAATAGGACTTGAAAGGACTAAAAACATCATCAAATAACAAGGTTTTCCATCTATATGATGGTTCACCTCAACGTGAATGCATTGTGTGTTTTCTCCATTAACATGGCCTAGAATTGCCCGGACAGAGCCAAAAGTGTCGTAAATGGGGATTGAAATATGCACCGAAGCAAAGTAAAGTTGACTCTCATCAACCAACCCCCACTTAGCGTTTGCTCACCCTCGAGCAAAATGAGTGCTTTAAAAGAATCCAAGGAGTCAACGTCACATGCGTAGATCAAGTCAATCACACCACAATGATAGCCGGAAAGTAAATGATTGAATGCACAACACTTAACCCTATCTTATCATGCAAACGGGATGTGTGTATGAATAGCTTCTCCTACTTCTACCACGGTTCACCGGTTCAGATTATGGATGCTAGGTTAATACGACTACACCATAGGCTCATACTTCATAAGCATCTCCACTAATCGGGGCCAACCGAGGCTAATTGAGGTCAAGTAGAACTTGCACGGTTGTAACGTTAGGCTAGGGACGGGGCTAACCGAAGGGAATTTTTGGGGAATAAACAAGAAATAAATAAAACGAGCAAGCTCAATCACGGGTGTACAATGTAAAACGCAGCTAGCTCTACCCTTCTCTAGCTAGCTCAACATGAGCCTAGAAACATGATTCATTATATAAAATGCCATATCGCACTATGTCAAGCGTAACGAGGCTAAGATGTGAAAGAATTATGTTTCTATACTAATGACTCGTCCCAAACATCAACATCACATAGTAAATCAAAAGCACGAGTCTTAAAACGCTTGGCTTTCTTTGACTCAACCATTATTACACTTTTATTGACTTTATTGCAAGCTTTCTTTGATTGATTTCATTTTCTATTGAGTTTTTTTTATTTTTTTTTTAAACTTAGGAAGCTGCATTATACAAATTAAAAAGGTTTGAGTCAAAAGGCATCATATGCATACTATATCAAAACATGAGCTCATACCCTCCCAATCGTCAAACAGCTCGTAAAAACACCAACTCCTCTATAAATACGTACTCCTCTATAAATACGCACTCCTCTAATACGTACTCCTTTAGCAAGTGTGCTCGAAATGAAAAGATTAAGCTTGACTCGTTGGGTGTTCAAGGGAATGTAGACCACAAATAAGGCTCGGGGTTGGGAAATTACGGGTTAAATATGAATGGCTAAGTATCGGATGGGGGTCTAACCATCCTACCAAGGCTTATAGTGGTAACTGTGGAATATGTCACGGGATGGCTATTTGGCTCTAGTTACGTCAAAGAAATGCCATAACTATCGTCCCAAACTCTACCAAAGTCGGCCTTTCTATTTCCTCTCGAAGTTAATGGTATGAGTTCTAGGTAACCGCATTGTGCCTAAGTCTACCATAATCGGTCACTAGTCACCATGGTTTATGAATTCAAAGCTATACGTGCTTAAAAATCCCGTCTCCAAGATAAGGTGGTAAGCTAAATAAAATGCATTTAAACATTCACTAAACCATTTATCCTATCAGTGTGACGGCTCAACATACGAAGGCAACATCAATACCGTGGGAAATTTTAAAAATTGCTCGAATTTGCAAAAGAAGTGACTAAACGAGAAGCATACAACACAATGGCTCAAGTCTCAATGAAGTACATAACAAAGCTAAGCCTACCACCCCCATTTAAATGGAACACTGTCCTCAGTGTGTGAATGATAAAGGAAAGAAGGCTTAGCTTAACCCGGCAGAAAGGCGTAACTGTGTACGTGACATTTCTAGGCAAGCTCCATCCCGAATACCTACACCAAGAGAAACCAAGAAAACACAAACACGGGGAACAGCTACCGTGCCGAATAGAAGCAACAGATATCGAGATATAAGAAAGAGAATGCCACAAATACGAATAGGGGAGGACACAGGGGAAATACCGACTCAGACTGCATGTGACAAAAATATCAAATAAAAGAAAAGAGTATCAACCATGCATAAAAGTATGGCCAAGACGGGCCATAGTCAAATCATCCAAGTGCGGTAAATGAAGGAAAAGTGAAGAAACAAGTCTAGTGCCCCTCGGGCTTACATCAAATTTGACCAACAAGCATCAAAACCACTCTCCTCAGTAGTAGACCCCTGATCTCCCTCATCTCCCCTCTCCTGGTAAGCAACCTGAGTGATAAATGAGTCTAACTCCCCCGGGAAGACACAAGAAAGAGCAGGACGACGAATCTTCTTCCTTACGGAGGAGTTGCTGGAGGTGTGGATCGCCTCGACAAGACCAGCCAGAACAAGCCTCTGATCCTCAGCCCACGAGCGGAAAGAGGCTGTCATGGTATAGACATTACGCTCGAAGGTGGAAATAGGAGGACGAGATGATGGTGCGGAAGAAGATGGGCCAGAAGGTTGGGTTGGTGAAGGTGCAGCGGGGGAGGAAGGAGCGGAGACTGGGGGTGGAGGGGCTAGAACAGAGGGTCGGGTGTGCGTACTCCTGAGGACAACATGCTCCGGGTTCTTGCGAAAATGGTCGTCTCCAGGGTAGGTCAAAACACCCGTAGTGGTAGCCAACTCGAAAATGAGATGAGGAAAGATGAGGGCTCGCTTGGCATCAGCTTTAAAGCTCGTGAGCTGGCTATTAATGTAGCGGCCAACATCGATGGAAAAATCGAAATGGAAAGCATAGAGGAGGTCAAAGTCGGCTTTGGAAAGCTGGGACTGATTTTGGCTAGGGTGTAGGCGGTGTTGGAATAGTGTCCTAAACCCAATCGGGTTGGACCGGATCCGACCGGGTCGGATCATTTCTACTATTTCTTTATGTTTATACATATATTAAATGGCTTTTCTGTTGTCATATATATGTTCTTTTAAAGAACCAATTATGAATTGTTATATGATAACGTCCTTAGTATTAAATTGTGATAGAGAAACCATGATAGGCGATTATGGTTGATGAGATCTCTAATCACTTTAATAAGTTTGATACTTAAATGTCTCTAGCCTGATGTACTATTAAACAGGGCATTGATAGTATAAACAGACTAGCACGTATTAGATGTCTTATGTCTTTAAGGGCAAGGATAGATCTCGTCTATCGAAGTGTAGAGACACTTGGATTGTACGTGGACGTGTATTAGAGAATGCGTACGTTAGACTGACCCACTTACATGGATAAGTGTCACACTATGTGGCGGTTGTGTAATTATCCTTAAGACCGGAGTCTTCATGGCATCACGGTGGGGATTGTCATGCTTTGACACTATTGAGGTTTCCCCTAGCCACGGGGCGATCATGCGGTAGTGATTGGGTATGATACTGAAGCATGCGGAGTATACATTATTGGTCGTCCGGGAATCGCGTATCCTATGATTGGGATCGAATATCCGAAATGGCCTTCTTATAAGGAAAGCCTAGCTCTCGTGAATCTTTGCAAAGTGGGAGTAAATGAGTTACTTCGAGAGAGTTTGATATCCAGATTATAAGATACGGTCGTTGATGTTTTGACACTCGACTAACGACCGTATGTATATTATTACAGCGATAGGATTGTAAGTTACACGGTAACTGTTTCACATGAAAGGTAGTAGTCATTGCATTTGACTCTTCCGATGATTGGGGGTCACAGTGTGTTGCTAGACGCTATCCCGTGATCGTTAGGCATGAAGGGCATTTTCGTAATTTGCACCTTGTGTCTACGGCCAACATATTCGGAAGCCTATCGGGTCACACACATAAGAACATCTAGCCGGATTAAAATGTGGTTATAGTTGATAACCAAATAAGGAAAGAATTTATCTCGTACTATAAAAGTTATAGTGGTAAATTAATATGGTAGTATTTATTTATTATGAATAAATTAAATACAAGATATTAATTATGTTGATTAGTTAAATATGTATATTGATACATATAATTTGAAATATATATATATATATATATATATATATATATATATATATATATATATATATATATATATATATATATATATATGATATACATGTATTTTGCAAATTAATTAATCATAGCATTATATTAATTAAAGAATGTTCCGGATGCCAAATCTTTGGGATATGGGGCGCCACTTTCAATGTGTATAAGATACACTTGGATTGTGCAATTTAACTAATAAGATTATCATATATTAATATTAGATATCAATGACTATAGATTTGCACACATGTGTAAATTGATTTATGGTAATAAGATATATGTAATCAATATAAGATATTGACAATATCTTGGAAATATTTAATATGAGATATTAAATTAAATGAGATAAATCAATCAATTATATTTTCCTTATTTTATTGGAAAAATATTTACTTCTCCTCCACTCTAGTTGGGGCGCCCCTCTCACTATAAATAAGAGGTGGGTGTCAAGCTCTTTTGTACATCACAATTCCAAGAACTAATAGTTCTTGTGTAAAATAGAGAGCATCCTAAAGAGAGTTGGAGAGAGGGGAAAAAGGCCGGTCTAGAAACCGGAGTTTTCCAATAGCAATCCATGATGGGATTCCGGCGGGCTGTTCGTGTGGACTAGCGGTAGAGGCCGAACACTTGGGCGGCTCTATGCAGAACTACTCTCCTTAGAAGGACAAAGCGTCGATCTTTTAGATCAACCAAGGTAACCACCGTCTACTAACTCGTTTGTTTATTGCTTAAAAGTAGTCGATCCTGGTTGAAAGGAAATAAAATTTTAAATTCCGCTGCGTTCCCGCGTAGATTTCCTAACAGTGGTATCGGAGCGAGCTTTGAGCTTAAGCAATAAGCAAGCTATTATGCGTAGTTAATTTTATCGTTTAAATCACGTGATTAAAAGATGAAAGATTTTTGATTCGCAAAAGTGATACATGAAAAGAAAAAAAAAACGAGATCGGGTGGTGCTCGGTCGATCGTCATGCCCCACCACCGCGACGGCCGAACGGGCGGCGGCGGCAAAGCAGGCAACTCTTGCCGCCGGCAGTCGGTTGACCGGTCAATGCTGGCGGATCTCCAAATTTTTGTTTTGTGTATTTTGTGATTCAATATGGTTCATAGTTGTGATTGTTAATTCCCTTTGTTTAGTTGTGTCATGTGGCTAACCAATGGTTCAAATAGTTTGGGCCATTGGGATGTCACATGGCATTAAAATAATAATGGTCTTTCCAAACTTTGTTTGGAATAGGCCTATGCCCTATTCAAATATTTGATTTGTAAAAGGCCTAGGCCTAGGCCACTTCCGAAATTTTGATTTTGGAAAGTGGCCAGGCCTAAACCAAAATTATTTGGCCTTTCCAAATATTTGATTTGGAATAGGCCTAGGCCCTTTTCAAATATTTGATTTGTAAAAGGCCTAGGCCTAGGCCACTTCCAAAATTTTGATTTTGGAAAGTGGCCAAGCCTTAACCAAATTTGGTTTAGAAAGATGTCTTTTGGTTTATGAAACCAAAGGCATCCCTTTTGATTACAAATCAAAAGGAAAGAAACAAAAGAGACATAATTTTAATTTTGATTTATTTTGGAATAGTTCTAATTAATTAAAATTAAAATTAAATTCGTTTAAAATTAATCGTTAATTTTATTTCGATTAAAATCATTTAATTAATTAAATGTTAATTAGTTAATTGATTGGATAAAATTATTTAATAGATTAAATGTTAATTGATTAATTAAGACGCAAGTAGTTAAATTTTAATTTTATCTTTTTCATAAGATGTTATTGTGTGGATTAGATATAGTAGATATAATATGATTATATGGACTCCCGATTGATTATGGACTCGATCGATAGGATAGATGTGAATGATTTAATTTTTCCGTTGGTTTAAAATTGTCCTAGGCAAGCATGAAGAACGTGACCTAGTTTATTTTTTTGCATTTATCCCATTCCCGTTAGCTCCTCCCGTGTGCGGCGGGTGTATTTATTTTATTCGATAGAATTAAATGTAACAAGAATGGAGCGGAGAAGATGGAGACCAAAGAAAGACGAAAAATAAAGATCCCATTGGAGAATGGAGCATTAAAGATCCTATTGGCGGTTGCGCCTACCCCTAGATTGTGACCAGCTGTTTAGTCAACTTGTATTCAAACCGCACTCTAAAAAAGTCCATGATCATACCGGTTACTTTACGCATTTATTTATTTTGTGTTTGTATTTTTTTTATATGATACGATAGATGCATGACTAGGCACGATCTAGATAAATGTGTAGGATGTATGTCTATAGAGATAGATATATTTGATGAGACCGTAATTAAAATTAATTAAGTAAATTAATTTACGTAAATACTTCCACAACAAAAATCAAGTCAAAAAATTGTCTCCCAATATTATAGCGACGGTGAAGAGCCTTTGTTCGGATCCAACTGATTGGCCCTCATCGGGAGTTGACCTACCACAGGTATATCATCGTTATTGAGATATGATCGTATGAGATCTCACGAATATTGGGTTATGACTTGACTAGAGTATTGCGGTGATTGGCCCTCGTCAGGACCGTCTTATTGTAGAGGCAAGGGGTTGACTATCACATAAAGATGTGCATTGTCAAAGAGTTGACTAGTCAACCACCAGGAGTCACATAGTGATGTGATTGGTAAGTGTTACATACCTTTCGAATTATTCCGGTTGATCGGCCCTCGTCGGGAATCGGAGTAACCAGATGGGATCTTGGCCACTAAAGAATTTTGAAAGATTCTTGAAAGTCAATTGGGAGTAGTTGACTAGTGGGAGCAAAATCATAAATCAAAAGACCATTTTTGATTTTGCGTGTATAAACAACAACACTCTTTTATTTTCATTTTTATGTTGTAGTTTTAGCAAACTTTATATTTATGTTTTTCTCGATTAGTAAAAACCAAATTATGACTGTTACCTTTTTGAGAAATGTTCTCAAGTATGGTTAAGTAATCTTAATCCTTTTAAACAAGCAATGACACGAGCAATCCCGTTATAGTAGTTAGAGACAATGAGACTACATATTTGATGGAGTACTCCAAGGCTTTAATTATTAATGAAAGCGGAAGCTCATGACATTGGATACGATCCAATATGATCATTCAGTCATATGATGACAATTAATTCAAAACGTTGGATAAGAATGACCATATCGAATTTTGGAAAGGTTGTTTTCAAAATTGTAAGACTTAAGTATCGACATAATTCTATCATTGCTTAAAGGTTAATTAGATAGTCAATGTTTTGAATACGATTCAAAAGGTTAAATAAACTATTTAATAAACTTTAGATTTTCTTTATGAAAGGAAGTTAAAGACATAGCTCTTGTGATCTTTCTTAAGTCTTATGAAGACTACACTAAGAAATATTTACAAGTGCTTGAAGGATTAAAAAGGGAAGTTAGGGCATGTGCTTAAATAGATAACTTATTGAAGTTTCTATTCTAGGCAAATGAGTTGAGATAAATCTATCTAAGTTCAAAGTGAACTCTAAGATATATGATATCTTACGAGTGTGATTAAATTAGAAGATTAAATACAGATATGGAAGGTGAAGCAAATGTTGTAATACTTACCATATTCTGGATCTAGTAAACTGATAAGGGAACTAAGTAAATGTTATTATATTTCGGTTCTTATGAAGAACATACTTTTAGTTACTTGTTAGGATTTAGTAGACATATTCAATTGTAAAGAATAAATGTTCTTCCGATAAAGTTGGAAGGTCACTGAATCTAACATACTAGATTGATGTCACTAAATAGTTGATATATGTGATGAGATTTGAACTAAATATTTGTATGGCTGTTATCCTTAATATTTGTGGTTGTTCTAGACATAGTCTCTCTGGAAAGAAAGCGTGTAATTAAACGTCATTCTGATGATGTTGAACCATATGATTATGAATCATGTGGGTAATGCGTATCTTATCTAAAGATGACTAAAATACCCTTTTATGAAAAGGGTTGTAAAATCTAGAAAAATTGTCTAAAGCCTGAACATACCGATGTTTGTTGGCTTGTGACAATTAATGCCATAAATAATTGTTTATTAGTCTCTACGACTATTTTTAGAAATAGATCAAGTGTACTCAGTGAAGTGCATAATTCGGAAAGCCCGAAAAGTTCGAGCTAATACGAATAAGAGATTGATGAGCTACTTAGGAATTAATCTTCAATTGGATTGAAGTAATTAATACCTGAAGGGTGTTTCAGAAGTCGTCTGAAAGGGAATAAGATTCTCCCTTGAAGGATACCATCTTTGGGATACGCCATTAAATTGTGTTCCCAAAATGGAAATAACACTTTATATGATAAAGGTGTGACGCAAGCCATGCGAAGTATCCCTTACCCGTTTCGGGATAGTGACCTTATACTTAACTGAGTTCCAAATAATAAAGGTTGAATGAATTCCATATTAAATATGGAAGATGGCAATGTCGAATCTATCTTAACCGATGATTTGAAGTTGTCATAGGCAAAATCAGAAAGGCTTGGAGCCTAGTTCGACATATGCAACTTTGTGGAATATCTTAGTAAGTACGCTGGATATTATTTACTCATCCGCGGAGCAAAAGGTGTTTCTCTCCAGACATGCTGTCTTCTAGAGAAAGTGTTTCTTCCAAAAGAAACAGTGGGAGTGAATCAGATCTCAAAAGAGTTTGAGAACCACAAAGATATATTCAACCATTGAAAATGAGCAGACGCCGCATAGCGATGAGGTGTAGAACACTGCTCAGTGCACACAAAAGTTCTGTAAGTCTGTGGATAACCTCAAGCCTGAAAAGGCTACTGGTATGTTCATCTTGAAGAATGAATATCTCACGACTTATGAAAGAATGTTTGAAAGGAAAGATTGAGATATATGGCCAGGAACCATAATATCTGAATTAGATTCCATCAGTGACAACCAGGTTGTGAACCTAGTCTTTCTTACCTAGAGGGAATGTCCCTGTAAGGCTGAGCCCAGTTCTGTTCAGATAATACTTGTTTTAACTTCGTATCATGACTATATGATAGTGTTGAAGACGTTGGGCAAATAGCTCGATGTTCATAGACGATGACATGATATGTAGGCCCACGAGATCCATTTGGACTCAAACAAGTTTCTCTAGACAATTTCTTTGTTTGATAATCAAAGGAGTTTGATTTAGTCAAAACAAGGATATGCCCAATGTGCAAGATGGATAGTGGGAGTGTGTTACGATTTTTGAATAAGGTATTGGATATCTCTCTCGAGAATAATCACCCCATGTCACAGTCAATTAATGTTTGGTAGTACAAGGTCTTTACGAAAGCACTTGGATTGGCAGTTCTTATTTTTAGAAATAGGAATATATAGCGACAGATTTAACTGCTGTTGGATTATAGTTTACCTATATAGATGTGATGCTAAAAGAAGTTTAGCATTGATCGCGAGATCTGTCTATGTTAGGACATTAGTCCTAAAGATGAGGTGAAAGATGATGTTTACGGAAGGTTTCCTTTGCTACTGCGATAGGAACCATCATAAAAGTAATGTCAGATGTTCATAGTCCATGAATAGTCATGAGCAAGTATGAAATTAAATCTGGTGAATGTCAAGATTATCCTTAAACAAGTTAAGGATGTTTTCTTAGTTTATTGAAACTTGGAATTAAATAAACGTAGATATATAGACGTATATCCTGAGTCATATGAAGGCGAGTATGAGCTATAGTCTGGGTTGGCAGTCACTTTGAATAAGTGATACAGTGAGCTGGAAATTTTCTTAGCGATGGGTCACTGTAAATTCTACAACTAGGCCAAAACACACATAGTGCCTTAGAGGCTAAATGAGGCGCAACATGGATCTAGAAGGTTTATTCTTGAACCTTGTACGGTTCTTCCACCTTTTCTATATAGCTGATATAGTAAATGGATTCATTGCTTGAAGCAAGGACCAGGGTCTCGTCAGAGATTCATGTGTGTGTTAAGGCGGTTCCTTTGACTTGATCACTTGGAACATGATATGAAGTTGTCTGAGTCCGCACGGATAGCGATCCGTTTATGTCTAGGGTGGTCAAGTAGTATTGCATGAGATTCTTGTGTTTCAACTTGGCCTTGTGTGTACGAGTGATTGGTTTTAGGCCAAGTGGGAGATTATTGAATATCTTGTCCTAAACCCAATCGGGTTGGACCGGATCCGACCGGTCGGATCATTTCTACTATTTCTTTATGTTTATACATATATTAAATGGCTTTTCTGTTGTCATATATATGTTCTTTTAAAGAACCAATTATGAATTGTTATATGATAGCGTCCTTAGTATTAAACTGTGATAGAGAAACCATGATAGGCGATTATGGTTGATGAGATCTCTAATCACTTTAATAAGTTTGATACTTAAATGTCTCCAGCATGATGTACTATTAAACAGGGCATTGATAGTATAAACAGACTAGCACGTATTAGATGTCTTCCGTCTTTAAGGGCATGGATAGATCTCGTCTATCGAAGTGTAGAGACACTTGGACTGTACGTGGACGTGTATTAGAGAATGCATACGTTAGACTGGCCCACTTACACGGATAAGTGTCACACTATGTGGCGGTTGTGTAATTATCCTTAAGACCGGAGTCTTCATGGCATCACGGTGTGGATTTTCATGCTTTGACACTATTGAGGTTTCCCATAGCCACGGGGCGATCATGGGGTAGTGATTGGGTATGATACTGAAGCATGCGGAGTATACATGATTGGTCGTCCGGGAATTGCGTATCCTATGATTGGGATCGAATATCCGAAATGGCCTTCTTATAAGGAATGTCTAGCTCTCGTGAATCTTTGCAAAGTGGGAGTAAATGAGTTACTTCGAGAGAGTTTGATATCCAGATTATAAGATACGGTCGTTGATGTTTTGACACTCGACTAACGACCGTATGGATATTATTACAAATGATAGGATTGTAAGTTACACGTAATCGTTTCACATGAAAGGTAGTAGTCATTGCATTTGACTCTTCCGATGATTGGGGTCACGGTGTTGTTGCTGACGCTATCCCGTGATCGTTAGGCATGAAGGGCATTTTCGTAATTTGCACCTTGTGTCTACGGCCAACATATTCGGAAGCCTATCAGGTCACACACATAAGAACATCTAGCCGGATTAAAATGTGGTTATAGTTGATAACCAAATAAGGAAAGAATTTATCTGGTACTATAAAAGTTATAGTGGTAATTTAATATGGTGGTATTTATTTATTATGAATAAATTAAATACAAGATATTCATTATGTTGATTAGTTAAATATGTATATTGATACATATAATTTCGAAATATATATATATATATATGATATACATGTATTTTGCAAATTAATTAATCATAGCATTATATTAATTAAAAAATGTTCCGGATGCCAAATCTTTTGGATATGGGGCGCCACTTTCAATGTGTATAAGATACGCTTGGATTGTGCAATTTAATTAATAAGATTATCATATATTAATATTAGATATTAATGACTATAGATTTGCACACATGTGTAAATTGATTTATGGTAATAAGATATATGTAATCAATATAAGTTATTGACAATATCTTGGAAATATTTAATATGAGATATTAAATTAAATGAGATAAATCAATCAATTATATTTCCCTTATTTTATTGGAAAAATGTTTTCTTCTCCTCCACTCTAGTTGGGGCGCCCCTCTCACTATAAATAAGAGGTGGGTGTCAAGCTTTTTTGTACATCACAATTCCAAGAACTAATAGTTCTTGTGTAAAATAGAGAGCATCCTATAGAGAGTTGGAGAGAGGGGAAAAAGGCCGGTCTAGCAACCGGAGTTTTCCAATAGCAATCCATGATGGGATTCCGGCGGGCTGTTCGTGTGGACTAGCGGTAGAGGCCGAACACTTGGGCGGCTCTATGTAGAACTACTCTCCTTAGACGGTCAAAGCGTCGATCTTTTAGATCAACCAAGGTAACCACCGTCTACTAACTCGTTTGTTTATTGCTTAAAATAAGTCGATCCTGGTTAAAAGGAAATAAAATTTTAAATTCCGCTGCGTTCCCGCGTAGATTTCCTAACAGGCGGTTGAGGAGGAACTTGATGAGGAATTTTGTGGGATCAGACATTGAACTGATCAAGAGACTGGAGGCTTTACTGGACTTAGATGAAAAAGGAACTTCGGGGCACAACACTCTACCCTCCTCACGGTAATTCGGCTTAGACGTTTTGAGGGTGGCAAGGGCACTGACATAATCCTTCTCCAACGGCACCCCGGGAAGGTGACAATGGGTATTGATGGCCTCGGGAGAGATAGTAAGGGTGACTCCCCGGACTTCAACCGAAGTGCAAGGCTGTGGAGAGGCTGTCCAGTTGGCAAAGAATTCATGGACGATGGTGAGATTTGGTGGTTTGGTATTGGTGGTCAAGAGAGGGTCCCACTTTCGTTGGGCAATATTCTCATTGAAATGCATACCAACATCATTGGAATCGAAACAACGCTCAACAATGGGGCTCTTTTTGATAAAGAAGTTCTTGTAGTTGTCAAGGGCTAAGGGAGAGATAAAGCGCTGTTCAAACGGAATGGGACCGGTGGCACCCCTAGGAGGATTGGACCTAGGTTGACTGGATGGTTCCCGGATGGTTAGGGCTGCCCCTCATCTATTTTTTTTCCTGTTCGAGGGTTTCTCGGCGGCTGCCTTACCCTTTTGTTTGGCCAAAGCGGAAGAGTCGGGATTGGACGTGGATTTGGGTGGAGCCATTAACCTATGGGTTGGATATAACGGAAACAACACCAGCAGATTAACACCACAACAACCAACAAAACACAACCCGATTATCGTCCAACCGGGATTTCCCAAACACAACAACAACACCAACATCACACCCCCACAACCAACCAAAACAACAAAGGCACAACACCAACAACACAAAGAAGCACCACCACAGCGAAGGACAAACAAAAACAGCAACAAAAATTCAAGCCAAAACGAGTTAATGAAAGTCTAAGGGTTCACAGGGGTGAAATTGTAATCAGAAATCAAGCCCTAAAACCGAAAATTGGCCAGAGAGGAGCAAACTATTCTTACCACACGAGAACAAGAGCGATTTGGTGCAGAAATGCCATTGACACGCGTTGAGACAGAGCACAATCGGAGTGGCCGGAAAAAACATCAAACAGTGCCGGCAATGGTGGCACGCAGCAGCAGAGGTGGAAGAAGGTTATACGAAAAACAGGGGTGAGGAAGAGGAAGTGAAAGAGAAGAAGGAGAAAAGGGAAGTTAGTGGTTGATTTTATGGATTTACAGCGGTTGAGAAGAATTAGGTCGAAATTGGGGGTAAAATGAAGTGAAAACCGTCGGAGAGGTTTGTATAGGCAGATAGATGCGTACGCATAGAATGGCAATGCATACACATTGACCGAAAGATGGAAAGGGGAAAAGGACACTGTTGAAGGAATGCGTACGCATAGATAGGAATGTGTATGCATTGAGGGCCCTGGAACTCTCTGGATTAGGATGCGTACGCATTCAAAAGAACTGAGCTCTCTGCTGAAATGATGCGTACGCATCCAATATAATGCGTACGCATAGAAAACACTTAATTCTCTGCTGACTCTCTGGTTGTGGAATGCGTTCGCATTCCCCTGAGTTGCCCCAAAAATTCATATTTTTCAGCCTAGATTCCCACTCCATCACCTGAGATCACTTCTAACACCTAAAAACTACCCAAAAACAGAGAAACGGTGGGTTGCCTCCCCCAAGCGCCTTTGGTTTACGTCGTTGGGTCGACGGAATGACTTATGCGATGTCAACTTTAGAGTTATACCGTTGACCCAAGGGTGGAATTGGTGGATAGAAAGAGGTTTGATGGAGTTATATGATTTGATTGTCAAGTTTAGAGCCATTGACAAAACTCACAAGGTCCCACACAAGGGACGAGATCCTTAAGGAGGATAACCTCGTGTGCCTCATCGAAATGTAACCTTTCATACTTCTTCAACTGGAGACCATTTGTAACAAACTCCCCCTTGGTTGGGTGAATGATTTCGATGGCACCGGAGGGGTAGACCTTAGAAACGGTATAAGGACCCGACCACCGAGATTTGAGTTTGCCTTGAAAAATGTGAGGGTGAGTGTTATAAAGGAGGACTTCGTCACCTTCCTTAAACTCTCGAGGCTTCATGGCTCTATCGTGAAGTAACTTAGTCTTTTCTTTATAGTCTCTCGCACCCTCGTAAGCTCTAAGGCGAAACTCATCCAACTCGTTTAACTGTGCTAACCGCCTCTCTCCTACTAGACCCTCATCCAAGTTTAGAAACCGGGTAGTCCACTATGCCTTATGCTCAAGCTCTACCGGGAGGTGGCAAGACTTCCCATACACCAACATGTAAAGAGACATACCTATGGGGGTCTTGAAGGCGGTTCTAAGGGCCCATAACGCATCATCTAACTTATTGGCCCAATCCTTAGGGTGTGAATTAACAGTTTTCTCAAGGATACGCTTAATCCCCTGGTTACTCACTTCCACTTGGCCACTAGTTTGGGGGTGATAAGCTGTCCCTAACTTATGCTTGACCCCATACTTGGCTAGAGGAGTGTTAAAAGGACGGTTGTGGAAGTGACTACCATTATCACTAATGATAGAACGTGGCACCCCAAAACGAGCAAAGATATGCTTTTTGGTGAACCGGATGACCACATTCCTATCATTAGTGGCGGATTCTACAGCTTCTACCCATTTTGACACATAATCACACGCAACTAGGATATACTTATTGTTATACGATGAAGGATAAGGTCCCATAAAGTCCAGCCCCTAAACATCGAACACCTCACACTCTAGGATAGGCTTTTGGGGCTTCTCATTTCTCCTAGATATCCTACCTACCCGTTGACACGCGTCACAAGCTTTCACATAGGCATATGAGTCACGAAAGATAGTTGGCCAATAAAAACCACTTTGGAGAACTTTGATAGCTGTTTTATCCCCTGCAAGATGACCACCGGCTTCCCGGTCATGACAGAACGAAAGGATATTCCTAATCTCGCTATCATGCACACACCTCCTAATTATACCATCCGAGCACCGTCTAAATAGATAAGGGTAATCCCACAAGTAGAAGTGAATGTCACTATAGAACTTCTTGCGTTGGTAATCCTTTAAACTAGGATCCATATAACCACAAGCAAGATAGTTTACAAAAGGGGCTTACCACGGGTCACCATACCTACCCCGTTGCTCATGAGCACTCCTTTTCACCGGTAGCATCATATCAACTACTATCAACTGCTCATCCGGGAAGGATTCATTAATTTCCCACTCAAACCTTTTCACTTCCTCATCTAATGTCATACGACTCAAGTGATCCGCTACTACGTTTTCACATCCCTTCCGATCCTTAATTTGCACATCGAACTCTTGAAGAAGCAAAATCCGCCTCAATAAACGGGGTTTCGCCTCTTGCTTTGCAAATAAGTTCCTCAACATAGCATGATCGGTATGCACTATCACTTTGGACCCAACTAAATACGACCGAAACTTATCAAAAGCAAAAACAACGGCAAGCAATTCTTTTTCGGTCGTGGCATACTTAGATTGTGCAGGGTTAAGTGTGTGACTAGAGTAGTAAATAGGCTTGAATATCTTGTCAACTTTCTGCCCTAAAACAGCCCCTACAACAGTGTCACTAGCATCACACATAACCTCGAACTCTCGGGACCAATCGGGTGCAACTAGAATTGGTGCGGTCACTAATAACTGCTTAAGCATTTGAAAAGCATCAACACACTCTTGAGTGAAAATGAAGGGAGTGTCTTTTGTGAGCAAGAGTGTAAGTGGCCTAGCAATCTTGGAGAAATCTTTGATAAAGCGCCGGTAAAAACACGTATGACCAAGTAAAGCCTGAAAGGTCTTCAAGTTCGTGGGGATGGGCAATTTCTCAATTGCCATAACCTTGGCTCTATCAACTTCAATCCCCTTATGTGAAATCTTATGGCCTAACACTATGCCCTCTTCTACCATGAAATGACACTTTTCCCAATTAAGCACAAGATTGATGTCTTCACACCTTTGCAAAACTTTATCAAGATTACTCAAACAATCATCTAAGGAATCTCCAAATACACTAAAGTCATCCATAAAGACTTCCAAGAATTTCTCAATCATGTCCGCAAAGATAGCCGTCATGCATCTTTGGAATGTCGCGGGTGCATTACACAACCCGAAAGACATCCGTCTAAATGCAAAGGTGCCATAGGGACATGTAAAGGTAGTTTTCTCTTGGTCCTTAGGATCGATGCAAATTTGGTAATAGCCACTAAAACCATCAAGAAAACAGTAAAAAGCATGACCGCTTAGCCTCTCTAGCATTTGATCAATAAAAGGCAAACGAAAGTGATCTTTCTTAGTGGCATCATTCAGTTTTCGATAATCAATGCACAAACGATAGCTAGCGACTAAGCGGGTAGGGATCATTTCATTGTTTTCATTAGGTTGAACAGTCATACCTCCCTTTTTAGGCACCACTTGGGTAGGGCTTACCCAATCGCTGTCCGATATGGCGTAGATGATTCCATGCTCTAGCATCTTCACCACGTCCTTACGCACAACTTCTTGAAGGTGTGGATTAAGCCTTATATGACACTCCCTCACCGGATTCACATCCTCTTCCAATATGATTTTGTGCTTGCAAACCTCGGGGCTAATACCCCGGATATCCACCATCTTCCATCCAAAGGCTTTCTTACGACGCGTTAGCACTTTCATGAGCTTTTCTTCCTACAAGGATATAAGTGCCGCAGAAATAATCAAAGGCAATAAATTATCAGACTCAAGAAATGCATACTTAAGGTGCTCCGGGAGTGGATTTAGTTCCAAATCCTTTGGTGGCTCCTCAATAGACGGCTTTATCTTCTCACTGTTTAATCCAAGCTCTAGATATTTATGCCATGAGGCCTCAAGAAAAGGCGTTGCCTCCAACTCACAAGCCGCTTCTCGCAATTCTTCATTACCATCATGGATTGTGCTAGAATTCATTAAGCACTCCTCCATTGGCTCTTGATAACCCTACGTGTTAGCAACTTCAGAAACACAAGAATATATCGATTCAATTTCATCACATTTAGTAATATCATCATGAGGGTACTTAATGGCATCAAACACATTCATGGTCACACTCTCATCCCCCACTCTCATAGTAATATCACCTTTTGCTACATCTACATTAGCACTTCCAGTAGCAAGGAAAGGTCTTCCTAGCAAAAGTGAGTTTCTAGGGTCCTCCGCAACATCTAGCACAACAAAATCGGCCGGGAACACAAACTTATCAACTTGAACCAACACATCCTCCAATATCCCCATAGGTTTCCTAAGGGTCCGGTCGGCCCTTTGTAAAGTCATATTGGTCTCGGTTAACCTACCTAGGCACAAAATCTCATAGATACTCCTAGGCATGAGGTTCACACTAGCACTTAGGTCACATAAAGCTTTAGGAAATCTAATAGAGCCAATGGTGCAAGGGATAGAAAAACATCCGGGGTCTTTCTTCTTAGGCGGAAGCTTGTTTTGAAAGACCGCGGAGCATTCTTCATTTAGGCACACCACCTCATCCATCTTGGCTTTGTTGGACAATATCCCCTTCAAAAACATAACATACGAAGTCATGTTAGCTATAGCATCAACCAAAGGGATATTTATCTCAACCTTGCGCAAGAAGTCAAGGAACATGTTTTGACTCTTGGATAACACATCCTTCTTAGGACCTCTAGGGGGAAAAGGTAAAGTGCTCAAATCAAAAGGTGTAGAAGAAGTATTCATACCGTTGCTACTTGTACCTTTCCGTTGTGGATTGAAAGTGGTTGTGTCCCCTTTGCTAGTCACCTTCGGTGCCTCATCAACTTGCTTTTGAGCTTCACTATCTTGCTCTCCAACAACTTGATCTTCACTATCATCCCTTACCATATCATCCATTTTGCTTTTACCATTATCTTCAACGCTTTTCTTCAACCCAATGTCACTACCAACCACCTTGCCACTTCTTGTAGAGATAGCATTCACACCCTTGGGATTTCTTACGGTGTTACTCGACAAGCCTCCAACCGGTGCGGTGTTTGCATTTTCGGTCAATTGACCTACTTGGGTCTCAACGTTCCTCAATGCCGATTGAAATGTGGTGGCATTGGTTCTAATGTCCCTCAACTTCCGACCTTGATCTTGGAGAGTCCTTCCATGATCTTGCAACATTCTTCCATGCTCTTGCAACGTCTTGTTAATTTGCTCCAAGAGAATATCGGTAGAACTCTTTTGTAGAATAGGAGCCATTCGTGGGGGTTCAGAATAGCTTCCTTGAGAGTAGTTTTGGTGAGCATTTTGATGTTGGTAAGTTCCGGATTGTTGTTGTCGTGGAGCTTGATTGCCTGGATAAGAAGAACTTTGTTGAGGCCTAGAGGATTGCCCTTGATTCGGACCACGACCCCAAGTCAAATTAGGATTCCCTCTGCAATTTTGTTGAGCTCCTTGAAAATCATAGTTTTGGACACAACCTAACCCCACATAGTTAGCATCATAGGGTTGTGTGTCCAACATCAAAATCATATCCATAGGTTCAATCACAGGATTGCCATAGGTGGTGAGAGGGTTGAAATCGATTTGCCCCGCATTCAATTGCCATAAAGCGTAGGCATTCATCAAAGATTGTTGCAATGAATTCGCATTATCCACTAAGGTACCGGCTTGAGGTTCTACTTGAGCTTTCATTAGGACAGTTGTTGGTGGTGTATTTGGAGATGTGCAATTCGTAGCCGAATGTTCCCCACCACAAAGTTGACATAACCGAGCCTTCTTTTTCTCTAAATGTTAGGAACATTTTATTATGTTTTGATGATGGCCATACTAGCTGTTATAGCAAGCCTGAAATAAGTTAGAATTCTCTGCATAAGTCTTTACTTAGAGTCTGACATGTTGTATAAGTTGAGTCAGACAAGTATTGTACTAGTTGGTAGGACGGCAAAGCAAAAATAGATATTCGGCAAAGTGAAGCCAGCCAAGCACCAGCAGAGAAGCAATGAAGACATTATGGTCTGACTTATAACCAAGGAAGTCTGTGATGACCTTGGATAAGTCTAAGTTATGTTTCAAGTGATGAAACTCAATATTCAAATATGGTGTACACTGGTCTCACCCAAATCAAGGATCAGTGAAGTATAAAGATTCTCCTAAAACTAAAACAAAGAAGAAAACAGTGGATCGGCTGAGTAAACTGACTTTCGGCAAAGACAAAACAACGAAGAAAGAACTAACGGCTAAGTCAGAAGGCTCACTCGACCGTTCTGAAAACGGCGAAGTAACACATACCAGATCAGACTTGATATATGTTGAAGATACATAAGATCATTCATTAAATGCACAATCAATAGAGAATCAATCAAGGACGGATTTTCTGCTATACGTTTGAAGAAAGAATCCGATCACTGAAATCAAGGAGAATTTAATTAAGGGGGAAATCAAGAATAAAATCAAGGATTATTCCCTCATTAAAATAGCCAACGGACGGAATTTCAAAACCAAGGTTATTCAAGGCTATAAATAGAAGGCATTGACAGAAAAAGAAACACAACGATCCAAAAAGAAAGAAACCTGAAACTCTGTCAATTTGAAAAGCCTTCTCTCTGAACTTACAAGGATACATCTAGTGATCAACTCAAATATCAGAGCTACAAAGTCATACATAGAACTGAGATTGATCAAGCAAGTGTGTGAATCACATTCATATCAAACTGAAGCAACTGAATCAGAGGCAATCTGAGAAGGAGTTGAATCTATGATAGATGTTGAAGGATTTTAATCTTAAGGAGCAGCAAAAAGGAAGACTGAATCACTGAAGCTGTTGCAGTCAAGGAGTGATAGTCTTGTAGATTGTGAAGCTTGGGAAGCCAAGAACAATCATACTATTGTATCTGTGAAAACAATAATGAATTCCTCCGATCATCACAGGATAAGAGTGGATTAAGGGATTACACCACCCTGAACCACTATAAGCCTTGTGTCAATTTAATTTCTGCAATCTACTTTACAGCATTTATTTAATTTGCCGACATCATAATTTATATCTGTGATTGTCTAAACTGATTTGAAAACAACATAGTAAGAAGGGACTTATCCGCTGCCCAAAAGCTTTTGAATAAAAGAAAAGTTTTTGAAACTCCACTATAGTCATTCACCCCCTCTCGACTATAGTTTCACCTTCTCTCTGGGACCAACAATTGGTATCGGAGCGGTGTTCCTAGTATCGTAACCTGCTCGCATCTAATTTACGTAACAAGGAGATCACAAATTTTCAAAGTAGTTTTCAAATCGAGTCTTCTATACATTTACATTTATATCTTCATTTGCACTGATGGATTCCTCAAACTTCTTGTCAAAAGTACCAGTTTTTAATGTTAATAATTTTGATGAATATAAAATAAGAATGCTATCTCTTCTTGCAGCAACTCATGAAGAGATCTTTGGATGTAATTAATGATGGACCAATCACAATCACTACTGTGGTAGGCACATGAGCAGATCAAGGGAAGGAAATTGACAAACCTAAAAAGGATTGGACCAAGGATGACAGGAGAAGAGCAAACATGGACTTTGTTGCAAAAGACATGATCTTGAAGACCCTAGACAAAGAACATGTTCATGAGAATCAAAGATCGCAAAACAGCAGAGGAGATGTGGGACAAGCTATCATTGATAAATGAAGGATCTCAAGCGATTAAAGAAAACAAATTATCTCACATTGCAAAAGAAGTTTGAAAACTTCAAAATGAAGACTCGTGAATCCATAGATCAAATGGACAATGATTCTCAAGCATCATCAAGAATCGCAATGCGGCTTGGACACACATATCCCCAAAAAGAAGTATGCTTGAAGATCTTGAGAGGACTGCCTGAAATATGGAAGATCATAACATCAGTAATCAAAGGAACATCAAATCTTGCAAGCACTGACACTCTGACACTGATGTCCCAATTAAAAGCTCATGAATTTGAATTAAACGTTGAGGATGGTGCCCCGGCAGAGACACATAAAATCACTGCATTAGCTGCACCCCAGCAAAGTAACTTTTCCGAATGCATCAGCAAAGAGACACATGAACTAAAAGAACAGTAGCTCCATTAGTTAAACGCTTTTGACAGTTTAGCAAAAGAAGCCATTCAAAGGAAATTCATCATCAAACAAGAGGTCAAGCTCAAACAAAGATATGAAGAAAAAGATGATGAATACAGATGCTTCAATCTGCAACAAGAAAGGTCACTTCAAGGTCGATTGTCCCAAGAAAATGACAAAGATGATGAAAAGAAGAAATACAAAGCATTTGAAAAGAGAAAGAGCAAGAAGGCACTCAAGGCGTAATCCAAAGTGAAAAAAGAATGAAGAATCATCCGATAATGATTCGGATGATAGTGATGAAGAAGACAAATTTTAAAATGAAAAAGCATGTCTATGCCTCATGACCAAAGAATTAGATGAAGACAAAAGTGATAGCTCAGACACTGAGGAAACAAGCCTATGTCTAATGGCTAAAGAATCGGATGAAACTGAGGTAATATCTAGTTCCTGTTCCACATCAAATGCATCCACATCTAAACTACACAATCTTCTAGTCTCCCATTAGATACAGCAGACCTAGTCCAAAATCTCATGACTAAATTTGATGAAATTGAAAAGAATCATGAAATTCTGGAAATGGAATGCAAGGATCTAAGAAAAGAGAATAAGAGATTAAAGAAAGAACTGGATAAAGCAAAAGCTGAATTAATTAGTACGGAGACCTACTTAAATGATCAACAAAAAACAGATGATCATACATCTGTTATTAACAGATCAGGTTAAGAAAATCTCCTCACCAGTAAAGGTAACCACTGCACCACTAAAGACACCAGCTTACAAACATTCAAAAAGGTTTGGATCCAGATATGGTCTTGGCTATCAGGATGAAAGTAGGAATAATGGTCAATACAATTCTAAATTCAGGACCATTAATGGACCAAAATTTAGAAAGGTACAGACCATAGTTCCAACAGATCATCCTGTTCCGATTAAGTCAAAACCCAATGTAGTGAAACAGCAGACTAAATCCTCATTCCAGTCAATCAAGAACAACAGCCATCTGAAAGGTAAAGGCAGACTTCACCCTTCAGAGGATGATTGGAATGTTGCACCTCCAAAATACAAGAGAAAACCATTCCACAAAATGCATCATGTGTTTAAGAAAAACCAATCTGTTCCTAGACACATGAAGTAAGAAAGGTTTCCTACTACATATTGGAAAGTGAAGAAGGATGTAAATGCACCAAAAGGTGGAGAAAAGTATCAGAATACCTTCAACAAAAATATTAGAAGCTATTCTGCCATGCCTTATACATATGAAGTTGATGACTTCAATTATCCAAAAAGAAGACCTTTTGGATACACACTTGGTATGGGAGGCATGAGTGCTAACAGGTATGGACCCAAACAGTGTTGGGTACCTAAACTTAACTAATCTGTTTTTTAGGATGTCTGGTACATAGACAGTGGATGTTCCAGACACATGACATGAAACAAGAAATGGCTCACTGACTTTAAGACTTTTGATGGACCCAAAGTCACATTTGGAGGCAAAGAAAACCCTGGCAAGATTAAGGGGGAAGGCATAATACTCAAGAACTATTTGAAGATTCAAAATGTGGCATATGTCAAGGGACTAAATTTCAATTTGATGAGCATCGATCAGTTTGTGACAAAGGCTACAATGTGCACTTCAACAAAGAAGGATGCAAAGTGATTCACAAACCAAACCAACACAGTGAGTTCTTGCGGGTAGAAGACAAGACAACATGTATGTTGTGGACTGGAGAAACGACCAAGGCGTAAAACATGTCTCACGGTAAAAACAAACAATCTACAATCTGGATTTGGCACAGAAGATTAAATCATCTGAATTTCAAAACCATCAACAAACTATCAAAGAACAAGTTAGTTGAAGGGTTGCCAGAGATCACATTCAAAAAGTAAAGTCTATATGATGCTTGTCAGAAAGGAAAACAGATCAAAAGTTCATTCAAGTCGAAGCCTTATCAATCTACAACAAGAATTCTACATCTGTTACACATGGATCTGTTTGGACCAGTCACACCAGTAAGTGTGAGTGGTAAGAAATGCACCCTTGTAGTGGTGGATGACTTCTCAAAGTACACCTGGACCATTTTCATGAACAAGAAGAAAGAGACACTCAAAAAACTGCCAGATTTGGCTTTGAGAAGACTCGAGAATGAGAAAGAGCTAAAGATTATCAAGATCGATCGAGATAGAGCACCGAATTTCTAAATGAAATTATCGTAACCTATTGTGAAGAAAATTGAGTGCTACATCAACTATCTGCAGCAGGAACTCCACAACAAAATAGTGTAGCATAAAGAAGAAACAGAACTCTCAAAGAAGCAGTTAGAACAATGATTGCTGAAGCATGCTTACCAAAGAGGTTTTGGGCTGAAGCAGCAAACACAGCATGCCATACACAAAACAGATCAATCATCAACAAATATCATGGAAAGACTCCATATGAAATATGGAATGGTAGAAAACCCAATATCTCATATTTTCATATGTTTGGATCAAAATGTTTTGTCTTAAACAGGAATCAGCTGCACACCTTTGATGAGAAGGTGATGAAGCAATCTTCATGGGATACTCGGACACAATGAGCATTAAGAGTACTCAATAAAAGAACATTGGTGATTGAAGAATCAATACATGTGGTTTTGATGAACCAAATACAAATGGTGAAGATCTTCAAGACCAAGAAAAGAAAGCGACAAAGGAAATCTATACAAATGCAACCATACCAATGCACTATCCCGAATCATCATTTTGAAAATCAAGAGGAACCCCATACCAATACAACGGTAAGAAGCACATGAAGTTGAAGTTCATGCTCAAAGATGAAGGTATGGAAGCACCAAGTGAAGAACATCTTCAACCAGATCTAAATTGGCTAAGAGACCATCCTCAAGAACAAGTCATTGGAAATATTCACACATGAGTTAGAACTAGAAGACAGCTGGAGCACATGCTAACTTGCTTTCTATCACAAGTGGAACCCAAGACCATAGATGATGCAATCAAAGATGCTTGATTGGATCACAACCATGCAAGAAGAACTAAATGAATTTGAAAGAAATGAAGTCCAGAACTTGTTGATGACTGGATATGGCCAACATCATTGGTGCAAAATGGGTATTCAGAACAAGATGGATGAGAAAGGAACTGTTGTCGAAAACAAAGCAAGGCTAGTTGCAAAAGGCTATTCTCAAGCGTATGAATAGATTATGATGAAACATTTGCACCAAAGAGCAGATTGGAAGCAATCAGACTCTTTCTAGCTTTTGCTGCATACAAAGACTTCAAAGTCTATCAAATGGATGTCAAAAGTGCATTCCTAAATGGACTTTTGGAAGAAGAAGTTTATGTAGAACAACCTCCAGGATTTCAAATCAAAGGAAAAGAAGACAAAGTATACAAACTCAAGAAGGCCCTCTATGGCCTCAAACAGGCACCAAGAGCCTGGTATGAAACACTATCACAATTTCTGATCAAGAATGGATTCAACAAGGGAACTATTGACAAGACTCTATTCAAACTAGAGGAAGGAGCAAGCACATTGCTGGTACAAATCTATGTTGATGACATAATCTTTGGATCAGAGGATGAAAAGCTTTGTGAGAAATTGGCAAACCTGATGAAAAGCAAATTTCAGATGAGCATGATGGGAGAATTAAACTATTTCCTTGGCCTTCAAGTAAAACAAATGAAGGATGGCATTTTCATTAGTCAAGCCAAGTACACAAGAGATGTGATACACAAGTATGGGATGGATACAAGTGGCACAGCAGACACACCAATGTGTGCCAGAGTCATACTTGGGAAAGATGAAGCAGGAAAGGATGTTGATCAGAAAATGTATAGAGGAATCATTGGATCCTTATTATACTTAATCGCAAGCGGACTGATATAGCATTTGCAGTAGGAGTGTGTGCAAGATTTCAAGCTCAACCAAAAGAATCACATCTTCTAGCAGCTAAAAGGATAATGAAATACTTGAAAAACACTATAAATGTTGGAATTTGGTATCCAAAAGATGGAGGATTTAAATTAATATCATATTCAGACTCTGACTATGCTGGATAACACAAGTGCAATATCTATTACTGAAAATCCAGTATTGCATTCAAGAACAAAGCACATTGATGTAAGACATCATTTCATCAGAGACCATGTTGAAAAGGGGGATGTCATCCTAAAACACATACCCACTGAAGATCAATTGGATGACATCTTCACTAAACCACTCAGCTATGAAAGATTTAGTATGTTGAGAACTGAGTTAGGGATGATTGAAATTGAATAAGTATCAAAGAGCGGCTAACTGGAGTAATCGGCTAAGTGACTTCATCAACTGGTACAACCTTTGCCATTACAGGAGTTGTAGCAGGTAAGGCACTGGTATCCAGTGAAGATAACTTAACTGATTGTTAGGAACAGTTAAGAGGAGCAGCTCAGTGAAGAACTCATTGGATCGGCTAAGTGACCAGCCAAGGCACTTCACCGAAATAAAGACTTGTATAAATTAAAAGTGTGACCAAAATCAATTCTGATTACACGTGGAGAATAAGGAAATTATGGAGGATTATTCTGTGGAAGATTACACACGTATGATCATGAAGGTAATTATATTATTTTTTGAATTATTAACTCCTCGATTCCCGGGCTCTATCATTACTTACCTCAAACCACTCCCCCATTCCACTCGAATATCGCAATTTACATACACAAAATCACGCCATTATGTCACAAAATCCTTCCATATTCAAACCACGTTCACACTACCCAAATCACACTATATAAACCAGACTTAATGATTTTCAGAACTCTTTACGCTCTCTTGCAAATTACAAACCCTACTCTTGTTTCAAGTTCATTTTCAAAACCCCCCTCTTCTCTTCAACAATGGCATCATCTTCCTCAATCACCCAAGCTGGGTATGAAAAATCGATTGCCACTGGTTCATTCTTCCAAGCAGAACACTACCTGAGACTGTGCGGAAATGACGAGCATGCCAAACGATTGGCAGCAGGCTGTGAAAATCTAAAATTATCAACCTTTCTCAATCCTCCAATAACCGAGGTATGCTATGAAAATCTCATATCCTTCTGGAAATCTGCACAATACGTATCCGGGCTCCCTGCTGAAGAAGGTGACGAGTGGGAAGCGGACAAGATCGTTGCATCTGTCAACGGATAAGAAGTGGTGATTACAGAATGAAGGATGCAGGTTCTTAGATCTAAACGAATTAGATCTACGTGCAGCGGATGGATCACGATTTATATTTCAAAACACATAATTAAAGGACTTAAACTACTACAAGGGGGTTTAAGATCATGTTACCAATAGTAGGAAGAGAAGCCAAGATCTTCCGATGTGTTCTCCAAACGGTGGTTGGTGGACACCGATTCTTGGAATTGGAACCTCCTTGATATGCAACCGAGAAAAACCCTAAGTTTTTCTCCAACCGGGTGGAGCTAAGGATCAAACTCCTTAGCCGTTTTTCTTTATGAATTTCATGGCTTTCATCACTCCTAGGGCTCGGGGAGAACTCTCTTTTTATAGGCAAAATCCAAGAGAGAAAACCTATACCCAATCGGTTTAACAAAATAAAAGAGATAATTCTAATTATTATTATCCGATAAAAATAAGAGATAATTATAATCTTATAATAAGAAAATATAATTATCCTTATAGTTAAGAGATAAATAATAAATAAATTATTTTCTTTTATTTATCCAATTAATTATTTAACAAATAAATAACTAATTACACAATATGTCATTATCCAAGAAAACTAATTTCTTAGAAAATCCAAGACATATTGGCGCCACACTAAGCCCACTGTGCCTACGTAAAAAATGTCTTTTCATGTATTATATTATTTAGCCCAACTAAATAATATCCATGCATATCAATTAATTAGCCCACCAATTAATTATCAATGAGGCCCAAATAACAAGATTATTAGTCCGAATTACGAAGCCACATCGGGGACCATGGACCTATAACCATTAGCTCAATAATTAATTATTCATCAAAAGAATAAGTATATTAATTATTAATTCGGATTACGCCACCATAAACCCGAATCAACTCTACCGATTATAGATGTATACTTATACTCAACCCATAAAGTGAATAAGCGTCCATTGATATAATCACTACATACGGATTAACCCTCCATAGATCGTCCCATTCTCGAGTGGGAAGTCTCCGTGAACCCGACTCGAGAATATCTTATCCTTATTTACCATTAACCCCGATGATCAATTAGTATGCATATCGACTAGTAGCTAATTAGTCAAATGCGAAACTCTCGGGATCGATCACTTTCTTAGGGCTAATAAATAAGGGATCGTCTCTCTACTTCCAGCAGGAAGGAATGGATTCCATGTCCAGAAAATCGAACTACTCACTCATCCTGAGATAGTGCCAATGAGAAGTGGCTTGGAACACATATTAAAGTGAACCGTAACTAACACATCAAACACTACCCGGGACAAGCAAAGATCCTGTGATCACCTCGGGATTAAGGTTGATCCATATATGATCATCTAATGATTTAATAAGATTCCTCGATTACGGAATTATACCGAGAAATTCAGATTAAATCGGTCCAAATTTCTATATGAATGCCATCATATATAAATGCCCCACGTAGTACCCTCTACCGACAAACCGGATAAGACTATCACACCCTAAGGTGTTCTCGGCGCATTATTGGTGTTTTAATCAAGAGACCCTAAACTCGATTAAGTTCACCACGGACTAACAGCTTTAAGTATATCACCACTAACTCAATCCTCACGTGCATGCCATACAATCGAAGTTAAGCGGTTACATACTAATATACTTAGGGTTTGAAGCGAAGGTATTATTTACAAGCACAAAGCAAGTAATAAGGTGAGATAAAATCTGTCATCCATTGTTAAAAACAATTACACAAATTGTCTTTCGGGCACTACACCTAACAATCTCCCACTTGCACGAAATGACAAGCAACGATTGTTTTTAGAGCACACCCTTTCTCATCTTATTCACAACACTCTCCCACTTGCTCTAAAAGAAGTTGAGATATATTCCTCAATGCCGTACCCTCCAAGCACTAGACTTGGTACACTGATTAGTTTGGTTGTCGGCCCGAGACGATCTTTAGGATCGAAACGTTGCCGGTCCATCTAATCAGGCGGTACTCTCTTTCAATATGCTTTTGACCTCTTGTGACCGAGAAGATCCTTCTAAGCTATCTCTTCACTGTTTTCATAATGAAGTGATATCGGCTTATCAGACCTGGAATTACTCCCAGACCAAAAAGAAAATTCTAAGCACATGAGTAAACACTGAGCTCGTGATCAACTTAATGATCATCCTTAATCTGACTACAAGTCAGAATCAGTGTAGTCAACCATATTCAAGTTTGCACCCGAATATACAAGCACATTATTCCTCGTTCTTCAAAAATACTTGAGGATGTACTAAAACCGCTATTCAATGCTCGAATCCGAGATTCGATTACTATTGACTTGTGATAACCTGACTTGCCATTATCCAAGAGAGACTCTATCCCATTTTCTCTTTATCCGAAGATTTAGAGAATCATTCCTGAGAGTTAGGGTAGGACTACTCTCGTTGAATGTTGCATACGTATATGCATAATCATCTTATTCAATAAGATAGGTGGGATAGCCAATGTCTCATTCTCGTGAATCTGACCGAATCAGATTCTAAGAATATAGTCCAATTCTCTCATCCAGAGAATCTTGGTCTGTCATTTTCCGACTTCAGATAGCACACACATGTTGTTTCCAACCGTTTCAGTGTTATCATTCATGAACACTAATACTACTACTTTACCAATATTGATATCCAGTCTATGAAAAACTTATCAATATTTTGGTCAAGTCTACATATTTTAAAACATGTGACTTTTAAATGACCGAGAGGTTCTCTTAAATCCACAAAGGATATAAGCCATGGCAGCCTCCTACCAAACGCGGTTCTTTCTGAATGAATTAAGATATCGTTAGTCTCGCAAAAAGGTCTTAGGAATCACCCCTATCTTCCGCTTTGTAACGAATCCGTTATTCATTCTTAGCTAAAACCCTTCATTGCTTCAAGGAATTCGATTCCGTTGTTCGGCAAGAAAGTCTCGTGGAATCACCCCTATTTTCTCGCTTTCTAACGAAATCTAGCAAGATCGAGTGGTGAGAGAGTTCAAGGTCCAGTTAACTCTCTACTTGTCGTGAATCACCCCTATACCACTCAACTTTGCGCTGAAAGTTTAAACTTTCCTATTCATTCGACTCTTTTCTATGTAGATCCAATTGCTCCCACTGGGCCTGAGACACTCAGGTGGTTCTACAAGAGGCCGAACAGAACTAGAGTATCAGTACTCCATTCTTAGGGTTAAGGCTTTCAAACCAACCTCTATGATCAGAATCCTATACAGCCCACTAAGAGCCATAGGTTATCAATCACCCCAACAGACTATAAAGTCCACAAAACCACAAAACCACAATGGGTCAATGGTTAAACCATACTCCCACTGTGTTTTGGGTGGATTGACATTCTGATCTAGCAGTTTTTATCAGTGTAATCACCAACAACTGATGTTGGACGTGGTCTGATTAAATCAGATAGTAACTACCCTTGGGTAACCGTACTGCAAGGTCTATGGCTGTTATTTATAGATTCTATCAGAAGACTCGTGACAGTTTAACCGTCACTTTTTGATCTCAAGAATCTTATAATCAACCTCCACTCGTCTCATTAAGATATTTCACGAACAGTCACATTCTGAACGTATGCGTAAAATCTCCAGTCCTACCTTCAAGCATTAAATGCTAAATGCCTATACCCAATCGGTTTAACAAAATAAAAGAGATAATTCTAATTATTATTATCCAATAAAAATAAGAGATAATTATAATCTTATAATAAGAAAATATAATTATCCTTATAGTTAAGAGATAAATAATAAATAAATTATTTTCTTTTATTTATCCAATTAATTATTTAACAAATAAATAACTAATTACACAATATGTCATTATCCAAGAAAACTAATTTCTTAGAAAATCCAAGACATATTGGCGCCACACTAAGCCCACCAGGCCCACAGAAAATGTCTTTTCTGTGTATTATATTATTTAGCCCAACTAAATAATATCCATGCATATCAATTAATTAGCCCAGCCAATTAATTATCACTGAGGCCCAAATAACAAGATTATTAGTCCGAATTACAGAAGCCACATCGGGGACCATGGACCTATAACCAGTAGCTCCAATAATTAATTATTCATCAAACAGAATAAGTACATTAATTATTAATTCCGGGATTACGCCACCATAAACCCAAATCGAAACTCTACCGATTATAGATGTATACTTATACTCAACCCATGTAGTGAATAAGCGTCCCATTGATATAATCACTACATACGGATTAACCCTCCATAGATCGTCCATTCTCGAGTGGGAAGTCTCCGTGAACCCGACTCGAAATATCTTATCCTTATTTACCATTAACCCTGATGATCAATTAGTATGCATATCCGACTAGTAGCTAATTAGTCAAATGCGAAACTCCCGGATCGATCACTTTCTTAGGGCTAACAAATAAGGTGGATCGTCTCTCTACTTCCCGCAGGAAGGAATGGATTCCATGTCCAGAAAATCGAACTACTCACTCATCCTGAGATAGTGCCAATGAGAAGTGGCTTGGAACACATATTAAAGTGAACCGTAACTAACACATCAAACACTACCCGGGACAAGCGGCATCCTGTGATCACCTCGGGATTAAGGTTGATCCATATATGATCATCTAATGATTTAATAAGATTCCTCGATTACGGAATTATACCGAGAAATTCAGATTAAATCGGTCCAAATTTCTATATGAATGCCATCATATATAAATGCCCTACGTAGTACCCTCTACCGATAAACCGGATAAGACTATCACACCCTAAGGTGTTCTCATGCATTATTGGTGTTTTAATCAAGAGACCCTAAACTCGATTAAGTTCACCACGGACTAATGAGCTTTAAGTATATCACCACTAACTCAATCCTCACGTGCATGCCATACACTGAGTTAAGCGGTTACATACTAATATACTTAGGGTTTGCAGCAGTGTATTATTTACAAGCACAAAGCAAGTAATAAGGTGAGATAAAATCTGTCATCCATTGTTAAAAACAATTACACAAATTGTCTTTCGGGCACTACACCTAACACAGAAAAGGTAATTCGAAAACATCTCAAACTCTCAAATAAAGGTCAAGCAAATGTAACATTTGTACCACAAAACTTGGATGATTTCTGGACAACTATCGCCAAAACAGCAAACCCAGGATCTACAAAAGTCAACTGCCTGAGATCTGCATTGAAGAAACCATTCAATGAATTTAGTGCCCTAATTGGCAAAACCATTGAAGGAAAGTTGGGCGCAAATAATGCCATGACAGAAATTAGAATGCGGCTAATGGGAATCATTTACAACAATCTACAATTCAATTGGGCGAAATACTTCTTCCTACGCATCAAAGAGCAAATCCAAGGGAAGTAAAAGCGGAAAGAAAGGGATAAAAGAGGAAAGACAAAGAAAGGCCAATTCTGGGTGAAAAAGTCATATGGGATTCAGTTACACTATCTAATGCAATGTCTTAAAGTCCCTACAGTTCAACTCCACAAACTGCATGAATCCAAAGTCATGTTTACCTATCTTAAACAACAAAAGAAGACAGGAGACGGAAAAAGGAAGAAATCCGCACAAATCGCTACCAGTCAAAGAAAGAAGCAAAAGGTTCAGCGAAATCTGGACAAGACAGACTTTGGAAAATTAATTGATGAAGATGAAGAGCAAGGAGATTCTGAAACTGAGGTAGAGCAACAGGAAGAAGAGAATGACAGTGAGGATGAGCAACATCCTGATAGGGAAGATACGAGACGATCGTGCATCTCCGTAAGAAGTCAGACACTTGTCTCGCAAACGATATAGATGATCGAATTGCAGATTATCTTGAGTGGAAGGAGGGGGATTCCAGAAAACAACTTCAAGACTCAGATCGCATGCTTGCTGAAGAAGCATGGTTATTTAACTTTTTGGGAATCACAACTCTAGTAGGCGTACTTGATGAATCGCCTCTATGGGACTTGGTTGATGCAGCCAAGACAAAACTGCCCCAGGCCTCTGGGAGACAGAATGATGACTCAGATGATGATCACGATGATGATCACAATGATGATCATGATGATAATGATGGTGATGTTGGTAAAGACAGAGAAGAGGATGCTCCTGCACCAGATGCAATTGATGATACCACTCCTCTCCGTACATTTTTGAAACCACAAGCATCCAACAAGTCCACAACTCCAGCAAAGACAGCCACTCAACCGTTGTCTGTCAACGTTCCAGCTGACAGCACAAACATTGTGGACACTGGTTCAGCTGCTGCCACTCCAGTCAAAGCAACCCCCGGCATAGAGATAGGGGGAACAACAGCTCAAGCAACACCAGCCTACACATCTACCCAAATACTTGAAGATCTAGATGTGCATGCAGATGTCTCCCAACATCAAAACAAGGGACAACAAACAGATCCAGAATCAGCTGAAGTAAGGCACAAACTCTCTCAGCTGCCCACTGGCATTACAAATGAAACTTTTGAGAAAGCGGCAGATCTGCTGGCTGAAGAATTGGAACAACCAGCTATGTATCTCAGATCCATGACTTCAGCTTTTAATGACAAAAGCTCCTTCATTGAAAACAAGTTTCAGGCCATTGCAGAATACATTGATGCACAAAATATTGTTGTTCAACAACAAGGAAATCTGATGAAGCAACTCAACATCAATATCACTAACAGTCTTGCAGGCCTCAGGCAGCATATTTCCCAAGAAAACGAATCGATGGCAGTAGCCTTTGGCACTAGACTTCGTAGTGTCAATGAAAAATTGAATGATCATCACAACAGATTCACATCTATTGAATCAAAACTTGATTCTCTCGATTGGAACCTGAGAGGCCACCAACAAAGATCCTACTCCAAAGAAAGGGATGATGCTGCCAAAAAGGGGGAAAATCAGGATAAGCCTGAAGGATCAACAATCAGACCCCCAAATTTCACTAAAGAACAACTGAGAGCAAGAGACAGAGAAATAAGGATCAGAAATGAAGCAGAAGAACAAAGAAAGAAGGGTCATAGAAGAAAGGAAAAGGCCTTAAAGAACCCCCGCATTGGACTTCCTTATCCTATGCAAAGAAGAGATGATGATAGAGAGAGTCCGTCCGCAGACAAAGAAAGACCTGATCTAGTCAAAGAAGAGGATCACCAGTCAACACAGACTCAAAGACTGGAGGAAACACCAAAGAGAGGTAGCAGCAGCTCCAAATATACTGGGGAGCACAGAACTTACACTGGTCACCAAAGCAAAGCAGAATATGATGCAGATGTACTGGACCATGTAAGAGAATTTTTCAGAGTACAGGAAGGGCTTTATCCTCATTCCTCACAAGATGAAGCTTGGGCTGATTGGCTAAGCTATCAGGATGAAAGGATGAGAACTGATATGGCCAAACTCTACAATGAAGTCAAAAGGGAGTTTGCACTTCTCAAACAAACCAACAACAAACCAAGCTCACCATACCATTATCTCAAAAAGACCGTAAGACTTGCCAATTTGAACAACAAGAAGAATTCAAATATATGGCAAAATTCTTCAATCCTATGGGAAGAGTGGAGAAACAGGAGCAGTGGAGTCTCTACAAAAGCCTCAAGTTTGCAGACTCACATATTGCTGAGGCTAGAGAAAGACTTGAAAAATATTTTGGAGAACCTAAGGCAAATGAGACCATGCCTGATTTCAACAGACTTTTTGCCAAAAGAGTTTTTCAGGGTGTATCTGAATACACGCCTTTGGCCTCATCAGTAAGTGGAAGTTTCCAAATTGATTGGAAAGACATTGAAGAGGTTCAGACTACAAAGTTCAAGAGGTACAAGGCTGAATTAAGCAAAATATAGTCTGTAACATTTGAATAAAGTTTTAGAACTTATTGCCCTATGATGGATGAATAAAATTGTTGAGTTTTGTTCTGTTGTTTATTATGAAAAATTTTGATTACTTATGTTCAGGCTTATGAGGGTTTTGGCATCATCAAAAAGGGGGAAATTGTTAGGAACATTTTATTATGTTTTGATGATGGCCATACTAAATTTATTATAGCAAGCTTCAAATAAGTTAGAATTCTCTGTATAAGTCTTTACTTAGAGTCCGACATGTTGTATAAGTTGAGTCGAGACAAGTATTGTACTAGTTGGTAGGACGGCAAAGCAAAAACAGATATTCGGCAAAGTGAAGCCAGCCAAGCACCAGCAGAGAAGCAATGAAGACATTATGGTCTGACTTATAACCAAGGAAGTCTGTGATGACCTTGGATAAGTCTAAGTTATGTTTCAAGTGATGAAACTCAATATTCAAATATGGTGTACACTAGTCTCACCCAAATCAAAGATCAGTGAAGTATAAAGATTCTCCTGAAACTAAAACAAAGAAGAAAACAGTGGATCGGCTGAGTAAACTGACTTTCGGCAAAGACAAAACAGCGAAGAAAGAACTAACGGCTAAGTCAGAAGGCTCACTCGACCGTTCTAAAAACGGCGAAGTAACACTTACCAGATCAGACTTGATATATGTTGAAGATACAGAAGATCATGCATTAAATGCACAATCAATAGAGAATCAATCAAGGACGGATTTTCTGCTATACGTTTGAAGAAAGAATCCGATCACTGAAATCAAGGAGAATGCAATTAAGGGGGAAATCAAGAATAAAATCAAGGATTATTCCCTCATTAAAATAGCCAATGGACGGAATTTCAAAACCAAGGTAATTCAAGGCTATAAATAGAAGGCATTGACAGAAAAAGAAACACAACGATTCAAAAAGAAAGAAACCTGAAACTCTGTCAATTTGAAAAGCCTTCTCTCTGAACTTACAAGGATACATCTAGTGATCAACTCAAATATCAGAGCTACAAAGTCATACATATAACTGAGATTGATCAAGCAAGTGTGTGAATCACATTCATATCAAACTGAAGCAACTGAATCAGAGGCAATCTGAGAAGGAGTTGAATCTGTGATAGCTGTTGAAGGATTTTAATCTTAAGGAGCAGCAAATAGGAAGACTGAATCACTGAAGCTGTTGCAGTCAAGGAGTGATAGTCTTGTAGATTGTGAAGCTTGGGAAGCCAAGAACAATCATACTATTGTATCTGTGAAAACAATAGTGAATTCCTCCGATCATCACAAGAAAAGAGTGGATTAAGGGATTACACCACCCTGAACCACTATAATCCTTGTGTCAATTTAATTTCTGTAATCTACTTTACAGCATTTATTTAATTTGCCTACATCATAACTTATATCTGTGATTGTCTAAACTGATTTGAAAACAACATAGTAAGAAGGGACTTATCCGCTGCCCAAAAGCTTTTGAATAAAAGAAAAGTTTTTGAAACTCCACTATAGTCATTCACCCCCCTGGCTATAGTTTCACCATTCTCTGGGACCAACACTAAAGCCAAATCATCAACTTTTTGTTCCATATCCAACACCTTGTTGTGCCACTCGGAGTTCCTTTCGGGCTCATCTACCACGGCGGTCACAAGTGGCTTTTTATGTTTCACTTGCCTTCTTCCCGAACTCCATTGCCTATTGTTTTCACAAATCCTCTGAATGGTGTCCAATGCCACATCCGGTGCTACATCCATGATGGATCCTCCACATGCCCCATTCAATTGTTGCATTGAATTACCATCCAAATCCCTATAGAATAGATGCACTTGATCCCATGCTTCGAATCCATGTTGAGGACATTTTCGTAACAATGCTTTGAAACGATCCCATGCCTCAAATAAATCTTCACCCAATAGTTGCTCAAAGTTGGCAATGTCGGATTTCAAGTCAAGAGCCTTCGATGGTGGAAAGTACTTGAGCAAGAATGTGCTTGCAAGTTGTTCCCATGTGTGGAGGGAGTCATGAGCCAAAGATGAATACCACTCCCTCGCCTTTCCTTTTAGAGCAAAAGGGAACAAAAGTAGCCGAACCGCTTCCTCACCAACCCCATTTATCTTCACTATTTTGCACACCTTAAGAAAGTTGTTGATGAAGGTGTTCGGATCATCCGTCGCCTTTCCTTCATATTGAGCATTGTCCCCAAGTAAATGCCAAACATGTTGCCTTATTTCCAAGTTATTAGCCTCCACGGCCGGAACTCGAATAGGACTATGACCCTTAGTAGCCATCGGTGTCACATAATCTCTACAAAGCCTTACCGGTCGATTTCCCGCTTGGTTTACTTGAGCTTGAGGTGCATATGGTTGAGGGTTCACTATGGGATTTGGTTGAGGGTTAGCTTGAGGGATAAATTGTTGAGCATAGGGGTTGGCCATTTGAGGGTATTGGTTCATCATGGGATTCATCATAGGGTTCATCATAGGATTGAATTGGGCCATTTGCATCATCATTTGTTGATATTGTTGAAGGAATTGAGGATCCATTTGTGGAGGTTGTTGTGTTTGAAAGTGATTGGTCAATGAGGGACTACGCACAATATTCCCTTCTCTAGGTAGGGGTTCCAACCTTGGGGAAAGCGAATTTGATGGTTGACCTTGATATTGAGTAGTATCCCTTTCCTCAAATGGATTCACACTTCTTTCTCGTTCCATACCCTGGTCAAACTCAAGATCTGCATTTCCCGTAGCCATAATCGAGCTCTCGGAACTAAAACTCTCACTTTCCAAATCTTGATTCACTTCCTCAACTAGAACCACCTTGTTTCGCAAAGCGTTTCGGTGTCTAGCCAAAGCCTCAATATCGGGAATATAAGGGAGTAATGGTTCCTTTGAGCATCGGGTCATACACTACAAAGAGCAAACAACAAGAAAACAGTAAAACAAAACAACCTAAGCCTAAATCTTCAAAAGACTTAAGAAATATAGATTAATTCCCCAGCAACGGCGCTAGAAAACTTGATGGTCAAAATAGTGACGGTCCAACTTTAATCGGCAGTGTACCGAGTTGGATGCACTATAGTAGTGAGCAAGGTCGTATCCCATGAGGAATTTATCGAAAACCAAAGTCGTTTAGGATTTAGTTTAAGTCAATCACGATGTTTCAAGTTGAATTAAACTAAAACGAAATATAAACTAAAGATACTAAGGATAGAAAGAGACATATCCAAACCATGATCCAATTTATTACTTACGCCCCTCTAACCGATTAACTCGGGAATGGGATTAACCAACCTACCAACCTATACGTATATCGACTCATTCATGGGTGCAAACTCCTAAGCTAGTATACGACGCCATGTGATATATGTCAACTTTATAACTAAAGTTTATAACATTATATAACATATTATTAATAATTTTATCTAAATATCTTAAAAAGTATTAATATAACTTATAAAAATCTAATAGTTACAAATAAATATCGTAATATAATATATACCTTTTGTTATCAGATTTACCTGTGGTTATGTTTTTTTTGATTTATGCAGGTATTATGTGATACAAAGTAGAAGAATCGGAATCAAAAATATAAAAATCTGATCATGTGGTTGATATTTATCAAAAACCGGCGTAGGCCGGAAGAAGCCGGTTCACGCCGGATTATGTGATGATTAAATCATGTTACTCCACATGCGTCTGACAAGAAGTACTCAAATTCAGTTAATCCGGCGCACGCCGGATCAGTCTCGGCGCACGCCGGATCAGTCTTGGCGCACGCCGGATCAGAAAACTCAGCCTATAAATAGCCCTCATTTATGAAGTAAAAAAAACCGTACCAATATATATATCTCTATCTATATATATATTATCTTATCTACTCTCTGTAAATATTATTTTAGTAGGCATTTTGCCATAAAAAGTAGTATTATTTTCATTGTAATATTTAGAGTAATTATCAAAGATTGTTGATTTCATAAGCTGTTGTTACATTCAGAGGATAAAAGCCCAAACTCAACAATTGTATTCGGTAATGTTCTAATGTTATTATGTTTGTTATTTATATAAGTATCTATATAGTAGTATTAATAATGACTATAGGCTAATTATACAACTAGCCAAGACATGTAGTTGAGCTATTTTGATCTTTTAGGGAAATGGAGATGACTATGTTAAAATTTTATTAAAAATTGAATATGATGAATCTTTTTCTACTTGGACTAATTGATAGCCCGTATTGACATAATTAACCAGTATGGACAGAAACATAACCTAATCATGAACTGACCAGAGACGTTAGGATATGAGAAAAGAGTAGAAAGACTGGAAGGTAAAATTGGCCGTCTGATAAACGGAACCCTCTTTCTTATCCAGGGACAGAATATTTATACTCGAGAAATTATCATGTCAAATCATTAGGTTTAATCGAGGTTTTACCAAGGAGGAGGCATATAACAAATTTGTGCACTCGTATGAGGGGAAATTGTTAGCTGAGGAGTATACCGTTTCACATAATCAATTACACCTTAAAACAGGAAGTTCGATCACATCCATTAAACTAAAAGAGATCATGGTTCAATAATATTGTCTTGGTTAGTTCTTCTTATATATAACTATTTATTTTAGTATTTATTATATTGGTATATATATATATATATATATATATATATATATATATATATATATATATATATATATATATATATATATACTATCTATATATCTAATTATTTATAGTGTCATTTCATTCACTCTACATGGTAAGGATTGCGACTTAGATTGAGATAATAACAACTAATTGGTGTTTAACCACATTTTGAATTATATTTTCATTTCCCTGAGGAGACGACCTTGTTCACTAGACTAGACTACAATTTGACCCAGTACACTACCGGTAAGATTGGACACCAGTTTAAACGAAGACCAAGTTTTCGGCGCCGTTGCCGGGGAAACGACGTTAATTCATTTTGTCTATGGTTACTACTTGCATTAGTTCAAAATTCTTGAGAATAAGTCAACACTTTTCTAAATCACATTTCTATTTTTGTTTTTTCTTGGTACTTACCTCATTGGTAAGTAGCCACGTGTTATTTTTATTGTTTTCGTGTTGTTTTCCATTCTGTAGTTGATGACCCGAAGCGGTAAGGCCCCACTTACTCCTTATAAGCCTGATATAAATACTTACGAAAGGCGCTTAAGAGGAGAGAATACACGTGGTCAAACCAAATGCAGGACATCTTGGAGACAGATCTCCCGGGAATCATCAACTCGAGGTACGGAAATGGCCGAGGCCAAGAAAGAAACACCACTGAACAGGGGCTTGCTCATGCCCAAGGACATGGACAAAACCTCAATAATCCTAATCCACCATTACAAAATCTTCCTCCACCACCAATTCCCAATAACTAATCAAAACTGAATAATCATCGTAATAATAACCCACCAAACCCAAGACCTATTTGTGATCAGACCTTGAGAAGGAATGAAACTAACAATCCAATTCGTTTACCCAACGATGGAGCAAATAATTTTGAAATAAAATCCCATCTTTTTGGCTTAATTGACACGAGAGCCCAATTCCTATGTGAGGATTACGAAGATCCACATCATCACCTATATCTTTTTAAAGAACTGTGTAACACGGCCAAAATCCAAGGTGCTCATCGTGAATTGACAAGAATGTCAATGTTTCCTTTTTCCCTAAAAGGAAGGGCAAGAGACTGGTTTATGTCACTCCCACATCATTCGTTGACAAGCTGGCAGGACATTTAAACTGAGTTTCTAAAACAATATTTCACTCCGGGTAGGAATTTGGAGTTGAAGGTCGAAATTGCTAATTTTAGACAAGGATCCAAGGAAACACTTGGAAATGCGTGGGAAAGATTTAAAAAATTGTTAAGAGCCTGTCCCGATCATGGTTACTCTCTTGACATGCAAAATCAACTTTTCTGTCGTAAATTAAGAAAGGACTCACGCACTGATGTTGATCCTGCATGTGGGGGTTCTTTAATGATGAGTGAAGCACAAGTTGTTTACGATGCTATTGAGAAAATTTCTAAGAATAACCGAATGTGGGAAACCGGTTCTAGCACGAGGAAAGTAGCATTTGTAGGTGAATCTACATCAAACTCAGAAGTTTTAGCACACTTGGAAAATCTTAGTAGAAAGTTTGATGGCTTGCAAGTAAGCAAGAACCTAAGCTTGGAAGGTAAAATGTCGAGTGAATATCCGAATGATGGTATGAGAAATGATGACAATGGAATGGAAGAATCCGAAGGATACTCGAGGGAAGAAGTGAGTTTTCTGCAACATCATAGGAATTTAAATAACGCCTATTCAAACTCATTCAATGCCATTAGAAGAGACCATCCTACCTTTCGTTGGTCCGAAAACCCAAGTAAGCAAGGACAACCACCCTATCCAACTCAGTACAAAAGCTCGTACAATGCTAATGTTCAAAACCAAAGTTACCAAGGAAATTCTTCAAACGAAAACCATCAATCACCACCCAGATCCTACCCACAACACACCACTCAAAGTATACCAGTTACTCAAAGCTCAACTCAGCCCGTAGTAGGAGTTGATAAATGGGAAAAATTAATGGAAAATATGATGGGTGTGATGTCTACCCAAGCTCACAAAATGGAAACTATGATGACTTCTATATGTACAGTCACTAAGGATATGAGTACTTTAAAAACATCCATGAGTGGACATGACCCGAGGATGAGAACTATAGAAGTATCTGTACAAAATATGGAAGATCACTTGAGTAGGGAAGGAGAAAGAAAGAACAGTAGACGTCCGGAAGGATTACCTAGTAATACCGAAAGAAACCCGAGAGAGGGGAATGCTGTTATTACCCGAAGTGGAAGGATATGTGGAAGTAACGGAGTAGAAAACTCCGGAAACAATGAAGTAGAAGATGATTTGGATGATAAATTCGAAAAGGACTTGGAACACGAGGACGAACCAGAATTCAGTAAAGAAGAAGAAGAAATCATTGATGATTTCTTAAGCCGTAATAAACATGTTGTAGCCGAAAGAGAAGAAGATGAATGGATCAAAGTCCCGAGAATATTGAAAAATCCAAGAGCTAGCGATTTACGGACCTTATTCAATGAACATGTCAGGAAGGACGAGGTTACTGATAGTACTGTACAAGTAGGGAGTAGCAACACTCAACCAACAGAACAAGTAAATCGGAACTCGGGACAAATTTCAAAGAAGATAGTGCAGGACCATGACACATGGCTGTAAGGTGTAGTGCCCGAAAGACAATTATATAATTGTTTTAGGACAGAATTAGTAATTCATCTTATTATATGCATGTATGCTTATAATTAAGACACTACTGAAAACCCTAAGTACCTCGTTTATGTAATCACATAACTCAGTGTATGGCTATGCACAAGAGGATTGAGTTAGTGAGATGTATTTAAAATTAACTTAGTCCGTAGCGTTTATTAATCTGAGTATGGGTCTCATGATTAATTTGCTATTAATGTGCCCAGAACACTTTAGGCGTGATAGTCTTATCCGGACTGTCGGTAATAGGGTACCTAGTGGGGCATTTATATATGATGATAATCATATGTATTTGGACCGATTTGATTTGAGTTCTCGATATAATTCCGTAATCGGGAAGTCTTATCGAATCACAAATGATCATATATGGATTAATCTTAATCTCGAGGTGATCACAGCATTTAACGCTTAGACTAGGGTAGAGTTTGATGTGTTAGTAAGGATCACTTGAAGTATGTGGTCCAACACTTCTCGTTGGCTCTATTCTCGGATGAGTGAGTAGTCCGTGCTATCACGTATATGGAATCCATTCCTTCCTCGGAAGTAGAGAGACAATTCCTTATTTGTTGACCCTAGAAACCGATCGATCGGCCGAGTTCATATTATATTGGATATGAACTAATTGATCACTAGGGGTTAATGGTAAATAAGGATAATATGTTTCGAGAAGGGTTTACGGAAATATCCCGAATCGAAGTGAATAAATCTATGGAGGATTTATCCGTATGTAATGATTATATCGATGGACGCTTTCACTCATAATTTGAGTGTAAGTTATCTATATTCGATAGAGTTCGGCCGGGTTTATGGTGGTGTAATCCCGAATTAATAGGTTGGATATAATTATACCGTCTGATTTAATAATTTTATCTAATTTATTGTAGCTACTGAATATGGGTCCATGGTCCCCGACGTGGCTCCTAATATAGCATAATTGGATTTCTCGTAGTTGCACCTCAATTATAATTAAATAGTTGGATTGGACTATTTAATTTGATATGTGGATTAATTGTTTAGTTGGACTAAATAATTAAATACACGGAAAAGACATTTTTCGTGGACTTGGCCCAAATTAGTGTGTTGACTTTCCTTTTGAACTCATTGGTCAAATATAGGAAAAATTTGCGTGTGACCTTTTATTCCAATTAAAGGTGGCGCATGTTTTTTTATTATTTAATTATTGGGAAATTAGTTTTCTTGGATAATTATTTAATGTGTGATTTATCTTTTATTTGTTAAATGATAATTCATGGAATATTAGATAATAATATGATTTATCCTAATTTGTTTGGGATAATTATTTTATTTATCTTTTATTTGGAATAAAGGATTATTGTAATAATTATCTCTTAATTATTTAATCCTTGGAGGTTAAGTTTTACTGTCCTATATAAAGAGAGTTCTTCCAAGCCTTTTTGAACAACATTTTAACACGCCAATTGGGAAGAGAAATAGCTTGGAATTTTCGGCTATTTTTCTAGGGTTTCGAGTTGGGATAATCTTCGGGATTATTCCAGTAGCATATCAAGGAGGTCCGCGGGGATACACCATCCACACTGGTGTTGCTGGGAGACACATGTTGGAAGGTCAGGGCTTCTCAATACACGTGTTCTTGGAGATCTATCGTTCTTGGAGTTAAGCACCATAAAAAGGTAGGCTCCTAAACCCCTTGTAGGTTTAGATCTTTAATTTATGTTCTTTGTTTCGTTTAGATCTAGATCCGATACTTCATTAGCAGAATCGGGTCAATCTATGATTGATCCGACGATATTACTTCTAACAAGTGGTTTGAGAGCCTTTGCTCTAACGATCAAAGTATATGAATTTTAGATCTTGGAGTGGAAAAGCATGTTTTAGATGTTTTATTTCGCTTTTTTTTGGTAAAATTCGAATTTAATCATGATTGTATGCTTGTGATTGTTGTGGTTGAAGAGATGGATTGTGGTTGGTATTGTTTACTCGTTAGATCTATTGTAAACTCATATAAATTCGTTTATATGAGTATAGGAAATTTTGTAATTTTAATTTCCTTGAAGTAGATCTGTTTTGTTGCTGTTCCGTTTTTTATTTTTTCCCGGCGTTTGAGTCGTTGAAACGACAATCCCTCCGGTCAGAATGAAGAATAAAAGTTTAAGAACATACCATCAAAATTTCGTGACGATCGGAGTCGATCTCGATGTCCGATCGCTGCTATAAATTTGCTGCTTTAACAGAAAAGCACAGCAGGCATTAAAACCCTAGCTGTGAGTTCGTCGAATTTCTGGAAGAGATTGGACCGTTGAAACGAATATCCGACCGTTCAGATCGACTACCATGGAGTTATGAACATGCCCTAAAAATTTAAGGTCAATCGGGATTTGTCTCGATGCCCGATCGTCCCCAGGAAGACACTGTTGCGCCACAGTTATAAACAGATGCAACAGTTAGATCGGTGGATTGCTGGAGAAAATTGGACCATTGAAACGAAGATCCAACCGTTTGGATTGAAGTAGGCGGAGTGAAGAACAGATCCATAAAGTTTCATGACGATCAAGGCTCGTTTGGATTTCCGATCATTGATAATACGCTAGAAAATAGTAAACCCTAGTTAGGGTTTGTGTTTTTTTTTAATAGGTTAGATACGGGGTACCAACGATCCATCTCGGTGTTTATTTTTCCGTTACTTTTTCGTGTATGATCGAAAATTGTATGATATAACCGAAAATTACCATGACATGCATCATATCATGATTCCACTCCAATGCATACATGTAGCTAGTTTATTTCAAATAATTAGGCATGTATAACTCGAATAATTAGTATGAATGCTTATTAATTTAATATGTGGTAGTTAAATAATAAGTAGCTAATTATAAAACCGAGGACCCGGTTTTGTCAATCGTTACGATTTTAGTGATGGATTCTCGTGAATCCCACTTGGATAAATCGTTGAGCTTTTCGGTGATGGCTTCTTAGTGAACCCACCTTAAACATAAACGAGATTACACTTTGGGTTACAATTTAGAAATCGGAGAATCTTAGTACATGGGTTCGGAAATGGTCTAACAATGGTTGGGCGAATTCAACCGAGCTTCGGCTCAATCGACTCCCCTCCACGTGTGATGTACGTTCTGTTAGCTTCGACAGACTTAGCATAGCCGATAAGCCTCCGGGCTAAACGGGGCTTCTCTTGCCGGATTGGCCTGAACTGTCACATATGTTCCAACGAATAAGACGGCGTAGGCTTGCCTACATAACCGACCCTATTCGGAGTACTTTGATTTATTGTTTCTTATTGTCAAGACCGCAACCGTAATTAGTAAACCCACCACTTTTTCAAAATATTGAGTGGGAGCGGGGAAGGCGACAGCCAACCCCACGGCCTCTACTATAGATGCAAGCACGTGAGAGAATGGTGACGCCTCGAGCCGCTTTGATTTCGGTCCCTTATGGATGGTGTTCACCCCTATCAAAAATCAAGGCTTGGTCTCCTAAAGCATAGGATTTTGGGTACTCGTCGGGTCACTGACCGACCCTACGGTGGCATACTCGGGGCGTACTTTGAGGTCTGATATAGTAGGTCACACTCATTATGGATATTTTCGAAATATCTAGCTAGAAAAGGAAGGTAATCAGTGATTAAGGTCCGGGATGTCTGATTCCCGTGAGATGTTTGATTCTCAAAGATTAATCACTGAGAGAGATTGTCTCAGTTTAACCATCACCTCTTTGACCTACCCTACGGCGGCACTGAGGTGCGAGGTTAAATCCTTGGAATGGTAGGATAAACTCTTTTATAGTTTATTATTCCTAAATTAAATCTAGTAGTTAAAATTTATTTTAACTTTCTGTCATTTTATTTACAACTAAATCTCTAGGTTACTAAACTGTTAGTAATAGGACTTCAATAAAAATGTGGAAAGTAACAAGTACGTTGTAATTATCAATAAATGCAGTTAACTTTTCGGAAGAAATTTTTCTCTTGAGCCTTTAAAAACTTAAGTGACATAGTACAGGTGTGTCACGGTTGTCACTCGTGTTGAACGAGAGACGACCATACTTAGATTACAAAAGATGACATAGGACTATCAGATAAAATTCATTTAGTGAATTTTAAAAGTGTAATTACACAACAAATTTCTAAATTGAAAAATTGGAAAATCATATACATAAGGCGCTGCTAGTTAGACGGTATTTGGAACCAATAAACTAGTGGGAGCCTTAGCCTTATGATTTGTTGTTTTTCCAATTATTAGAAATGTGTAATAGATCGCATGTAAGTTTCTCCATTTATTGGAAAAACAAGAATAAAGCATTACTAGTTAGACAAGATTTGGAACCGATAAACTAGTAGGAGCTTAGTTCGAGATTTTATAATCTTTGAAACATCATGAACAAAGCATTTCTAGTTAGACAAAGATTTGGAATCGATAAACTAGTGGGAGCTTAGTTCTGGGGATTTTCAGATCGTTGAAAAATCATAAATACAAAGTGTTGCTAGTTAGACGGTATTTGGAACCGATAAACTAGTCGGAGCTTTGGTCTTATGATTTGACGATTAGAAAAATCGATAGTCCAAGCAAGTAACACTAAACATCCCAATTGCTCAAGAGTAGAGTCTACTCAAACGAATCGCTAGTTCAAGACTGTTTCCATCTAAGGAAAGTCGAGAATGGGAAAGAATGTTCATACGTGTTAGTCATCTAAACTAAGTAGTTTTAAGGCTAAACCGAAAATTAATAAATTGGAAATTAGAGGATAATGAAAGTGATTTGATCACCGCCCAATGTATCCTAGCAATTTTCTCAAAGCTAAAGTTCTTTGGAAGAACTAGGTAGCTTTGCATTAAACGATAAATAAAATAGACAACGGGCGCTTATTTTAGATTGACTAGTGGGAGTGATATAAGGAAATGAATCTCGGATTCAATTCTTGAGCATCACAGAAAATTCATTTTCTGTTTTCGGATTCGTTGGAACGAGCGTATTCATTTTCAATAGGGTAATTTGTTTGTCTTATTGACGATGAATATGATATTCGTAGTATCTGAATCCAAGACTCGCACTTTTGTTTGATAAAGTCGAAACCACTAAGCATTGCTGAAAAGGTATTAGTAACGCATCTTAAAACTATATAAACGCAAATGGTTTCCGTATTTAGATAAACACTTCTTTATATACTATAAATTAGTGCATATTCCCCAACGATAAGATCTGCAGACTGGCTTAGGGTGATTCCTATCTCCCAGTCAAAGGAACCCTGTCTCAAAGGAACAATGCCTAAGTTTCCTTTCAATCGGGAAAGGGTAATAGATTTAAAGAAGTTACATAGCTTGTTCATATCAACCTTCGGGGTCATATGAAAGATACAAGCTAGTGGGAGCTTCTAAGTAGTGACATATTGTCTGATAACTGCTCGAAACTCCGGTAAGTTTATTCAAAATTATTTGGAGGAAATCTCTGATTTCACCAGAGATAGAGTATTCCGTACTTAGAAATAGGTTATCGCGTAGTCTTCGGGAATGATGCTCGGCTTGCCTCCCAGTGGAATGTTTTCAATAAGGGATACACCACAAATTTGCCTTACATAGTTATTGATGTGCTACGATACGCTGCTGAACTCATTTAAGATATTGATTGCAAAATAACGGTTTACGAAAAACCGAGAAGTCTACCCAAAAGATGCCTACGCATTTGTGGATAAAAGAGTGAATTCGGTTCACCCCACTTCCGTAAATAAAGGCATTTAGCACCGAGTGCTTGAAGGTAGGACTGGAAATTTTGCGTGCACGTTCAGAGCGTGAAATATCTTAATGTATTGAGTGAAGGTTGGTTACAAAACTCGTAAAATCAGAGAACGATGGTGATACTGTCAAACTCGGTCTGATAGAGTCAATAAATAACAACCTTTGATCTTGAAGTATTTGTACTCAAAATGTTACTAACTTATTTGTTCAGTCCACATCCAACACCGGCAGTTGGTGAAAACACTAATAAAAACTACTAAACTAGATCAGTATATCACTCCACCCCGAACGCAGGGAGTATGGTTTGTCCATTACCCATTGCAGACCTTATGGTCTATAGGGTAGATTGATGACCTATAGTTCTTCGTGGACCTTGTATAGGATCCTCGATAATAGAGGTTGGTTTAAAAGCCATAACCCTGTGAATGGAGTTTGATACTCCAGCTTCTGTTGAACTCTTGTAGAACCACCGAGTATCTCAGCCCAGTGGGGAGTAATTGGAACTACACGGAGAAGAGTCGATTGAATAGGAAAGTTTAACTTTCACCGCAAAGTGAGTAATTTAGGGTGATTCCCTAAAAGGTAGAGAGTTAACTGCACCGTGATCTCTCTTACCACTCGCCTTGCTTGATTTAGTCGAAAAGGAAAATAGGGGTGATTCCCTAAGACTTCCTTGCCGATCAACGGAATCAATTCATTCGTAACAAAAGGGTTTTAGCTAAGAACAAATAACGGATTCGTTACAAAGCGAGAAAATAGGGTGATTCCCAAGACCTTTTAAGTAGAACTAACGGTATCTTAATTTATTCAGAAAGAACCTTTGGTAGGATGCCTGCCGTAGCTTATATCCTTTGGGGATTAAAGCAAACATCTGGGTCATTTCAAAGTCATATATTTTAAATATGTGGACTTGACCAGAATGTTGATAAGTCTTTCGTAGACTGGGAATCAATATTAGTAAACTAGTATGTAGATTAGTGTTCGTGAATGGTAACACTGAAACAGTTGGAAACAACATGGGTGTGTTATCTGAAGTCAGAGTCTGACATGCCATCGGGATTCATTCTATAGGATTTGATTCGCTCAAATTCATGAGAATCGATCATTGGCAATCCTATCCATTCACCTGGTTAAGATATTCTTGCATTTATGCGGCATTCAACGATGTAGTCTACCCTACCTCTCAGGAATGATTATCTAAACCTGAGAATGAATATGAAATGGGATGTTTAGTGAATCCTCAAGTATCTTCAGGAGAATGAGGAATAATATGCTAGTATATTCAGGTGCAAACTAGAATATAAGTGATAACGTTGATTCTGACTTTATGTCGAATTACGGAAGATCGTTAAGTCGATCTAGTCCTCAGTGTTGAATCAAAGGCATATTGAAATCATACCACCGGATTAGATAGAAAGGCGATGTTTCGATCCCAAAGATTGACTCAAGCCGACATCCTACCTGATCAGTGTACCAAGTCACATGGTATTCGGATTCTGAGTACGCGCCGGGTCACTGACCTACCCTGCGGCGGCACACTCCGGTCGTGCTTGGAATAATGAATTACTAAGATGCGCTTGGAGGGTACAGATTTGAGGGATTCGTCTCACTTGTTTTGAGCAAGTGGGAGAATGTTGTAGATATAGATATAAAGGGTGTGCTCTAAAACAATTAATCCACTTGCCTTTCGTGCAAGTGGGAGATTGTAAGGTGTAGTGCCCGAAAGACAATTATATAATTGTTTTAGGACGTAAATTAGTAATTCATCTTATTATATGCATGTATGCTTATAATTAAGACACTACCAAAACCCTAAGTACCTGCTTATGTAATCACATAACTCAAAGTGTATGGCTATGCACAAGAGGATTGAGTTAGTGAGATGTACTTAAAATTAACTTAGTCCGTAGCGCTTATTAACTGAGTATAGTCTCATGATTAATTTGCTATTAATGCGCCTGAACACTTTAGGTGTGACAAATTTATCCGGACTGCCGGGTAATAGGGGTACCTAGTGGGGCATTTATATATGATGATAATCATATAGGCTGGACCGATTTGATTTGAGTTCTCGATATAATTCAGAATCGGGAAGTCTTATCGAATCACAAGATGATCATATATGGATTAATCTTAATCTGAGGTGATCATGCATTTAACGCTTAGACTAGGGTAGAGTTTGATGTGTTAGTAAGGATCACTTCAAGTATGTGGTCCAACACTTCTCGCTGGCTCTATTCGGGATGAGTGAGTAGTCCGTGCTATCACGTATATATAATCCATTCCTTCCTCGAAGTAGAGAGACAATTCCCTTATTTGTTGACCCTAGAAACCGATCGATCGGCCGAGTTCATATTATATTGGATATGAACTAATTGATCACTAGGGGGTTAATGGTAAATAAGGATAATATGTTTCGAGAAGGGTTTACGGAAATATACCGAATCGAAGTGAACAGTCTATGGAGGATTTATCCGTATGTAATGATTATATCAATGGACGCTTTCGACTCATAATTTGAGTGTAAGTTATCTATATTCGATAGAGTTCGGCCGAGTTTATGGTGGTGTAATCCCGAATTAATAGGTTGGATATAATTATTCTGTCTGACGAATAATTTTATCTAATTTATTGTAGCTACTGAATATGGGTCCATGGTCCCCAACGTGGCTCCTAATATAGCATAATTTGATTTCTCGTCGTTGCACCTCAATTATAATTAAATAGTTGGATTGGACTATTTAATTTGATATGTGGATTAATTGTTTAGTTGGACTAAATAATTAAATACACGGAAAAGACATTTTTCGTGGACTCGGCCCAAATTAGTGTGTTGACTTTCCTTTTGACCTCATTGGTCAAATATAGGAAAAATTTGCGTGTGACCTCTTATTCCAATTAAAGGTGGCACATGTTTTTTTATTATTTAATTATTGGGAAATTAGCTTTCTTGGATAATTTTTTAATGTGTGATTTATCTTTTATTTGTTAAATGATAATAATGGAATATTAGATAATAATATGATTTATCGTAATTTGTTTGGGATAATTATTTTATTTATCTTTTATTTGGAATAAAGGATTATTGTAATAATTATCTCTTAATTATTTAATCCTTGGAGGTTAAGTTTTACTCTCCTATATAAAGAGAGTTCTTCCAAGCCTTTTTGAACCACATTTTAACACGCCAATTGGGAAGAGAAATAGCTTGGAATTTTCGGCTATTTTTCTAGGGTTTCGAGTTGGGATAATCTTCGGGATTATTCCGGTAGCATATCAAGGAGGTCCGGCGGCGGGAAACACCATCCACCTGGTGTTGCTGGGAGACACACGTTGGAAGGCTGTGGCTTCTCGATACACGTGTTCTTGGAGATCTATCGTTCTTGGAGTTAAGCACCATAAAAAGGTAGGCTCCTAAACCCCTTTGTAGGTTTAGATCTTTAATTTATGTTCTTTGTTTCGTTTAGATCTAGATCCGATACTTCCGCTGCGTAATCGGGTCCATCTATGATTGATCCGACGATATTACTTCTAACAATGGCGACCACCAAATGCTCAAACATTTAAGGAAGCATCACCATCTAAGAAAAAGGTAAGGAAGGCATGACTCCAAACCCTAAAATTATTGACCTTGAGTCTTTACCTTACCCACCCAAAGAACAAATTAAAAAGTTGAAAACGGATAAGAAGTATGCACGTTTCCTTGATACATTTCGTCACCTTAATGTCAATATCCCTGTCATTGAAGCACTAATCAATATGCCCACTTATGGCAAGTTTCTTAAGGATATTCTCTCGAACAAAAAACGTTTAGAAGAATATGAAAACATTTGCCTTAATGAAGAATGTTCCACAGTGTTACAGCACAACTTCCGCCTAAACTAAAAGACCCCGGTAGTTTTACCATCCCGTGTGAGATTGGGGGTTTTTTTGTTTAAGAAGGTGCTCTGTGATCTCGGAGCCAGCATTAATCTTATGTCTTATGAGGATTATAGGAAACTCGGAATAGGAAAACTTAAAAACACCGAGATGACTCTCCAGATGGAAGATAGATCTATTAAACATCCTAAAGGAGTCAACGAAGATGTATTGGTTAAGATAGATAAGTTTTACTTTCCAGTTGACTTTGTAGTCATGGAAATGGAAGAAGGATTTTCAGCACCTCTTATTGTAGGTCGACCATTTCTAGCTACAGGAAGAACCCTTATCGATGTCCAAAAAGGTGAATTAATTTTAAGAGTCAATGAAGATGAGGTCTCCTTCAATATCTTTAAAGCTATGAAACATCCTTACAGGTCACCAGAATCATGCTTATTCATAGATACTATATCTTCTATTTGTATGAATCATGAGAAAGTGCAAATTTTTGAAGATAAGCTCGAAGAATGTTTAGTCTTATCTATCTATGAAGGGGATGACAATGACCATGAAATGGAAGAAGTCATTTTTTATCTCGACACAGGAAGTTCTTTTGAGAAACGACCTTGGCATCGTTATTTGGACTTAGAACTAGATGGCCCAGTATTGAAACCTTCGGTAGAAGAGCCACCAAGGAATCTGGAATTGAAACCTCTCCCTTCGAATCTCAAATATGCCTTTCTTGAAGCTGATAATTTACTTCCTGTTATTATTTCATCATCTTTAACCAGTTCACAGGAAGATCAATTGTTGAGAATGTTAAGACAACATAAGAAAGCGTTTGGATGGACAGTGGCAGATATTCAAGGAATAAGTCTTGAGATTTGTGTACACAAGATCATCTTGAACGAAGGAGCCAAACCATGTATCCAGCCACAACGCCGCCTCAACCCAAATATGCAAAAAGTAGTCAAGAAAGAGGTTATTAAACTACTGGAGATGATGGGAATAATCTTTCCCATATCAGATAGTGAATGGGTAAGTCCCACCCAAGTAGTACCAAAGAAGGGCGGATTCACGATAAAGGAAAATGATAAGCATTAATGGATTCCAACAAGGGAAGTCACAGGATATCGAATGTGCATTGATTTTCGCAAACTGAATGAGCACACTAAGAAAGACCATCATCCACTTCCGTTCATAGTACAAATGTTGGAACGGCTAAGTGGACATAAATTTTATTGTTTCTTGGATGGTTATTCGTGCTATTTACGAGATATTTATTGCGGCGAGAGATAGAGAGAAAACGACTTTCACTTGTCCATATGGAACGTTTGCTTATAAAAGAATGCCGTTTGGATTATGTAACGCGCCAGCTACGTTTCAGAGATGCATGGTAGCAATATTTTCAGATATGGTAGAAAAGTTTTAAGAAATTTTTATGGATGATTTCAGCGTTTTTGGAGATTCTTTCGGAGAATGTCTCTTACACTTAGAACGTGTACTAAGACGCTGTGAAGACACAAACTTAGTTTTAAACTGGGAGAAGTGCCATCTAATGGTATCAGATGGTATTGTTTTGGGTCATCGAATTTCTGAAGATGGTGTTGAGGTAGATAAAGCCAAAGCCGAAGTAATTAAAAAGTTACCTCCACCAGTAAATTTGAAAACTCTGAGAGGATTTCTTGGACATGCTGGTTTCTATAGAAGATTTATTGCAGATTTTTCCCGCATAGCAAAACCTCTCAGTCATTTGCTTGAAAAAGAAGTGTCATTTAAGTTTGATAACAAATGTATGGAAGCATTTAAAGCTTTGAAGGCACGATTGATAACTGCACCAGTACTAGTAGCACCAGATTGGAACTTACCGTTTGAACTTATGTGCGATGCAAGTGATCCGGCAGTCAGAGCCATAACAAAGTACTTAAGGCAATCTATAACGCATCCCATACTTTAAACGCAGCCCAGCTTAACTATACAACAACAGAAAAGGAGCTACTCGCTGTAATCTTTGCTCTAGACAAATTTCGATCTTATGTCATTGGTTCTAAAGTCATTGTTTATACCGATCATTCGGCATTAAAGTACTTGTTAAGTAAGAAGGATGCAAAGCCTCGTCTTCTTAGATGGATTCTGTTACTTCAAGAGTTTGACATTGAAATTAAAGATAAAAAATGTAGTGATAATGTAGTAGCAGACCATTTGAGTCGTATGGAGTTTATCGAAGAAGAAGGAAAGAGACAGGAGATCAAAGATTCATTTCCAGATGAACAACTCCTCATGGTTGATACTCCCCCAAGAATGCAACTTATTAAAGCTGGTAATATAACCAAGGGAAGCACACCATAGTTCGGTAATATTGTTAATTACTTTACCTGTGAATTTATTCCATCTCATTGGACATGGCAACAGAAAAAGAAGTTCTTTTATGATTTAAAATTTTACTATTGGGAAAAACCGGATCTTTTTCGAAAGTGTTCGGATGGCATAATAAGGAAGTGCGTGCCCGATAATGAGATTTCAAGTATCTTATCCTTTTGCCATGATCGTGAGGCTGGAGGCCACCATGGAGGGTGGAAAACTGCTTACAAAGTTTTGCAATAAGGTTTTTACTGGCCTACACTATATGAAGATGCACACCACTACGCACGATTTTGCAAGTCATGCCAAAAATGGAGAAACATTACTAAAAAGCACGAGATGCCTCTCCAGCCTATATTGGAGTGTGAACTGTTTGATGTCTGGGGCATTGATTTTATGGGCCCTTTTCCTCCATCATTTGGTAAGAAATTCATCTTAGTGATGGTCGATTATGTATCCAAATGGGTAGAGGATGAAGCTCTTCCCACTAATGATTCCAAAGTAGTGTTAAAATTCCTTAGAAAAATATATTCACGCGATTTGGCACTCCGAGGGCTATCATTAGTGACCAAGGATCATATTTTTGCAACCGTCCATTTACAAAAATAATTGAGAAATATGGTGTAAAACATAAACTTGGTACACCATATCATCCGCAAACAAGTGGACAGGTAGAAGTATCTAATAGAGAAATAAAAAGGATCGTGGAAAAAACTATTGATTCAAACCGTAAAAATCAAGCGAAAAGACTAGATGATGCATTATGGGCGTACAGAACAGCCTTTAAAACACCGATTGGTTGTTCTCCTTATAAATTAGTTCTTGGTAAATCTTGTCATCTCCCTATTGAATTAGAACACCGAGCCTTTTGGGCTATTAAATTTCTAAATTTTGATCCTAAGGCTGTTGGTGATCATAGATTACTTCAGATTAACAAAAGCGGATGAGTTTCGCTCGATGCTTATGAAAACGCTTCGAATTTACAAGGAACGCACGAAATCTTTCCATGATAAGAGAATCTATCATTGTGAGTTCCATGTAGGTGATCGAGTACTCTTATATAATTCACGTTTGAAGTGGTTTCCAGGTAAGCTTAAATCAAGATGGATAGGTCCATATGATGTAACAAAGATCTACAAGTCAGGAGCTGTAGAATTAACTGATGGGAACACGACTTTTATAGCCAATGGCCACAGAGTGAAAATATTCGTGGAAGAAGAAGGAATACCTCTAACAAGAGAGGTTATGTATCTTAGCGACCCTCCAACATAAAAAAAAAAGAAGAGAAGTTTTGCTATCAACTACAAACTCAGCCAATTGCGGGTACAATCTTTCTTACTTACTTTTTAAATGCATTTTAATTAGTTTAGTCTTTTACCGGATAGACATTAAAGAACTGGATGCCTTTTCTAGATAGAATGAGAATTTTTCTGCTACTTATAAAATTAGGTCTTGATAAAGATGTCGCGTTTAAAATAGAATATATAGTTTTTGAAACAAATAAGAAGTTGTTGACCGAAGCTAGAGCGAAAGCAGTATGCAATGGACAATCAAGAAGTGCAATAAAAAGAAGGGCAAAATTCCTAATGAGGTGTAGAATCTGTGGAAAGAGTGAACACAATGGAAGATGTTCGGAAAACACAACCAAATCCCATGATGAGTGTTTGAATGTCATTAAAAAGGAAACGATTAGGTGGTTATCCGAAAATCCCGATGGAGATCAAAGAGAAAATTCAAATGCATCATTTCTTGGAGAAAGGTTGAGAGAACGATCTGAAAGAACTCTTGAGGATCAAAGAATAAGAAGTTTCGATTCGACATAATTATCGAAAGTTTTGAAATTTCTTTATTATTATAAAATGTTTTAAAAGAATTTTATAAACTATATGATATTTTATAAAATTTTGTATATCACTTATAAATAATTATATATATATATATATATATATATATATATATATATATATATATATATATATGATATAACTTAGGATTATTAAAATAAAAATAAAAACACATTTTAATAATCTGCAAGAGAGCGGATTTATCCGGTTTACGCCGGATTTGATTACACATAACCCTACCGGGTCTTCTTCTTCCCAAATTTTATTTTCAGCCGCCCCCCCCATTTTCGCCCACCTCTTCACACCATAATTTTACCTCTTTTCTCTTCTAAATTTCCTTATTTCAACACCTCTTCTACCAAAAACACCATATTTAAATACATTAAACTAGTTTTTTTTGGTTTTTAACATAAGCCTTCAACAACTCCGGAGAATTTGACAACTTTTCCGACCACCTCGCTATTTTTCTACATCCCTCACATCTTAAAGGTAATAATCTATTTTATATTTATCATTTTAATCATTTTCTTTTAATCATTATCAATGTTAATTTGTGGTTGTCTTAATTATTTTGTTGTTAATAATACCACATTCGTTGATGGCCGAATCATCATCTTCTCGTAGAAAAGGTACTAAGAAAAGGAAATCCGACGCACCTCCTTTAGCACCTGTCCTTCAGCGAAGGCCCCTAACACCCGAAGAAGAGGCTATTTCCTTTAGAAACACTGCTAGTCCTGCTGCCGTAGCCGCTTATGATAGATATTTTGGGAAATGTTCAGTGTTACTAGAGTGTGGCATAGATTTTACTACCTTAGGACCTGAATTGAAAGCAATTTTTGAGAGTAGAGGGTGGATGGAAATTGCTCACGAGCGTGCTGACCCTGTTAATGCCACGATGGTTTCTGAGTTCTATTCCGTTATCGCTGATTATGAACCTCTAGATGATTGCCCTTTGAGTTCTATTCCTCTTAGAACTGCTACCATTCCTTTCACACCAGCAGTCATTAATGCCTTTTATGCCATACCTGATGTTCCTGAGGAAGAGGATTTTTATTCTGTTTGGAACTTGATTCAGCCTAGTGTTTTGCAACAAAAAGCATATGAAGCTCAGCAAGCCTTTGATCCAGTTGCAACTTGGGTTGACAATAGGTTTCAGTACGGAGGTTGTATTAAGGATGTTAGAGCCATTAAGCAGTTTCTGGGCCATAATGTTAGTCCATCCACGCATGTTAGTGCTTATGGCAGACATGATGTAGTTACTGCTTGGGCTATAGTTAATGATGTTCCAGTCAATCTAGGAAAGTTGATCTATACAAAGGTTTGGGATTTTGCTCATGGCCGCATTCCGCAAGGGAACATGCCCTTTCTGAATCTTATTTCTGCTTTATGCCAAATGGTGAGAGTCCCGGCCCTACCCGCTGACAGAATCGTCTCTCCTTATGCCCCAATAATAGGTCCTAGACTTGCTCCACGTCCTACTTGTAGGCTTGACTATAACAACCCTAATCGTCAGCAGCACCAGCCACCTCCTCGTACTCGAGTTCCACCCCTATTCGGTTCCTCCTCTAGAAAACCTATGCACAATCAGGATAGGGATAACTAGTCTGATGCCATTCTCAATGCAATTAATCAAGGTCAGGCTAATATGGTGTTAGGTTTTGAACGAGTCAGGCAATAGGCAGACGATATTAGAGTTGGAGTTCGGGGCCAGCGGGCTTTCTTGAGAGGTCTAGACCCTACCTATGAGAAAATCTCTGATGATCTGCCTCAGTGCCAGGCAAAACCCTATACCTTGCCTGCTTGGATCCGGCTTATCCCACCGCCTCATACCTTTCACTCTTACACTCAGGCATCTTTAGGCCAAGCTAGTATGCCAGGTGGTATGTTTACAGGTGTTACAGCTGTGCTTCGGGATTCGGCGGATTCACTTCAGTCTCAGCTGTTACTGCAGGTTTTGGCTCGCTTGGTTTAGAGGGTTCAGTCACTATGTCCACCATGCACTCACAAGTTCCATTTCATACGTCGACTTCAGCTCCTGGATTTGAAGCAATTCCGACTCAGTACATGCCACAACCACCTCCTGGCATGTCTTTTGATGATTTTGAATAACTAAATCAAACTTTTATCATTTAAAAAAACATTTGTAGTGTTATAACTATTTCCTTTTCTTTGATAATTGGTACTATCACTTTACTTTGACGTTTATTTTATTTGGATGATGCACTCGGTGGTTAGTGCAATTTTTAAAATTTTCCCCATTTGTAGTAATTTATTTGATGAAAATTTTATAAAAATTTTATATATGTGTCTTATGCATATATGTATAAGGAAAATTTTGGCCTTTTACATACAAAATCAACTCTGTTCGTGAACAGTGAAATCCGGCGTACGCCGGGTACTGTCCAGTTTACGCCGGACCATCACCGACCTGACCAACCTAGATCATAGGGCATTTAATTTCGCAGGACATAAATATTTTCCGGCATGGGCCGGAACATCCCGGTTTACGCCGGAATGTCTATTTATGGCCCAGAAAAAATCTTTTCCTCTTCTGCTCGAATTTTTACCTATATATAGCACCAAACAACATGCTAAATTTTGTGCACCTTCATTTCTCTCCTCTACTGCCTAGCAATACGGTACAAAAAATGTCCAATCATTCTTCTCCGTCAGTTAACAGTTACTCTCCCCCGTTTTACCCAAATGTTGAAGTTCCGGATTATCAACCCTTGTTTTTTAATCCCGATCCTAATGAATATCCGAACCTAAACAGCTCAAGACCGTTATTTATCCAACTTTAGTCAGTCTCCCATTTTGCTTGAAAAAGGTCTTAACTTTCGAAAAATGAACGAGTGGGGATTTCTGCATATAGAAGGCGGTGGGTGGGACCGTTTCGTTCGTACACCTAGGGGTGAGGTCAATGTTACTCTTGTCCAAGAATTTTATGCAGCATTGTCAAAATCTATTTCTGTAGAGTCTACTCAATTTGTGCGTATTCGAGGTTGTATTGTACCATTCACTCCATTTATAATAAATCATGTTTTTCATATACCCCTTGTCCAGACTACTCCGAATGGTCATTACGAATCACAGTGGAATTTGGACACTGTTAATGGTGTTATTGATAAGTGTGCCGAAGCTTTTTAGATTCTCTTTCCACGTTACAACCGTGATCGTGATGTGTCCACCTTAGCTCTGCTTCCTCATCTTCGAACCTGGAAACATTTTATAAATTCACGAGTTTTTCCAACTTTGGACTTTTCAGAAGTTTCTGATGATGACATGTTGCTTCTTTATGCTATTACGATTGGAGCCATTATTGACTGGGGAGTCCTAATCCACAAGACGGCCATCAATTTTGCACTCGGTCGACGAAAATTTCGTCAACCGATGCCTTATGCATGGTTGATCTCAATGATCTGTGTACGTGTTGCTGGAGTTCCGGAATCTGCATCGGATGAGCTTTTTTCTTCTCGTCAACCTCATCTAGGGTTGCTCCCAGTAGATGTACCGCGTGGTTCGTCTACAGCAGAGGAATAGAGACAGTAGTTACGTACGGTGTCAAAAGATAGTGTCGCTTTGTTTAGTTGGTTTGAATAAGATGTTTTAACTTCTCAGTTGTTTAGTTTCTTTGAGTTGTTTTTAGTTTTAAAGTTTGTTTCCAGTAGTAACTTTGTTGAATTATGTTTTCATATCTTGTGTAATATTAATATTTGTTTTTCTAAAAAATGTTATGATTTTCTGTATTATTTTCTTTTATAAACGATTAATTCATAGACGACCTCGTTATCACCTTAATTAAAATTCCTTTTATTTTCTACCCAGCTTTTTAGACTCACTTATCATTGGGCCAATCACAGTTCGCAAGTGGGGAGTAGAGTTAGGTTAGTAAATAAAATGAAGTTATTATATCAAACACTTAAACACTTAGTTTAATTGTCCTTTAAGAAATAAACATGATAATATATAATTATTACAATAAAGGTAATATTTTTGGGAAGAATAAGTTTCTAATTAAGTAAAATAAACTCGATATATTATAATTATATTATATATGCTTATCTTAATACGATGCTAAGTATGTATAACCAAAAATTTTCTTATCAAATAATTTTTTAATGGAATTAGACAAGTGTACTTATTTTTATAAATTAATGTTTTAGAAAAACTTTCTTTCAAGACAAATTATGAGTCTGGAATCGGATTAGGGATGACGATTTTTGGCATAACTTTGACTCGACCATAGCCAAATGGCCTACCCGAACATAATTTCCATTTTTTGTCCCCATCTCAGCCTTGTAGAGTGGCGAGACCCCACTCGAAGTAGCCATCGTATTTAACCACATTATAACCAATCCTTAGCCTGATTTGGTCTACATTCCCTTGGCATCCCGCAAGTTTAGTATGTACTTATGGATAGCAGCGATGACATCGGAACTAAGAGTCGGTGCATTAAAATGGCACAAGTTGAGATTGGTACATTATCATTTTTTTTAAGGTCATTTAAAAAATTAAAAAAAAAGGGAAGAAAAAGTATGAAATGGTTCCAACCAATAAACTAGGAACCATTTATATATATGTGTGTGAAATAAGAGTTATTGAAGGCAATGGTGCAAGCATATTAGACAGTATCAGGATGTTACCGATCGAGATATTTTTGATTGAAAGATTTAAGGTATAAGTACATACGACTTGATCTTTCTCTTTTGATTTTCCTTTTTATCCTTTCGATTAGCCAACACCCTGAGCCTGAACGTTACAAGCCACTTTGCCAACTACTTGACCAAGTATTTGATTCCGGATATTCATTAGTGGCGATTGGAAGCATTTCTAAAAATATTTTATATTTATTAAGTAAAGCATGGAAAATTTCATCTAAATAATGTTAGATAATTAATTTTATAAGCTATACACACTTTTTATTTTTAAGAATGACAAAAATAATATGGTTATAATATTGACAGAGTACTTTACTAAATTAGTAACCTAATCTAAACAATTACATTATTTTCATTGTAATTGTATAAATTATCGCTTATTTTGCTCGAGGACGATCAAAAGCTAAGTGGGAAGTAGTTGATATATGTCAACTTTATAACTAAAGTTTATAACATTTTATAACATATTATTAATAATTTTATCTAAATATCTTAAAAAGTATTAATATAACTTATAAAAATCTAATAGTTACAAATAAATATCGTAATATAATATATACCTTTTGTTATCAGATTTAACTGTGGTTTTGTTGTTTTTTATTTATGCAGGTATTATGTGATACAAAGTAGAAGAATCGGAATCAAAAATATAAAAATCTGATCATGTGGTTGATATTTATCAAAAACCGGCGTAGGCCGGAAGAAGCCGGTTCACGCCGGATTATGTGATGATTAAATCATGTTACTCCACATGCGTCTGACAAGAAGTACTCAAATTCAGTTAATCCGGCGCATGCCGGATCAGTCTCGACGCACGACGGATCAGAAAACTCAGCCTATAAATAGCCCTCATTTATGAAGAAAAAAAAACCGTACCAATATATATATCTCTATCTATATTATCTACTCTCTGTAAATATTATTTTAGTGGGCATTTTGCCATAAAAGTAGTATTATTATCATTGTAATATTTAAAGTAATTATCGAAGATTGTTGATTTCATAAGCTGTTGTTACATTCAGAGGATAAAAGCCGAAACTCAAAATTGTATTCGGTAATGTTCTAATGTTATTATGTTTGTTATTTATATAAGTATCTATATAGTAGTATTAATAATGACTATAGGCTAATTATACAACTTGCCAAGACATGTAGTTGAGCTATTTTGATCTTTTAGGGAAATGGATGATGACTATGTTAAAATTTGATTAAAAATTGAATATGATGAATCTTTTTCTAATTGGACTAATTGACAGCCTGTATTGACGTAATTAACCAGTATGGACAGAAACATAACCTAATCATGAACTGACCAGAGACGTTAGGTTATGAGAAAAGAGTAGAAAGACTGGAAGGTAAAATTGGCCGTCTGACAAACGGAACCCTCTTTCTTATCCAGGGACAGAATATTTTTACTCGAGAGATTATCATGTCAAATCATTAGGTTTAATCGAGGTTTTACCAAGGAGGAGGCATAGAACAAATTCGTGCACTCGTATGAGGGGAAATTGTTAGCTGAGGAGTATACCGTTTCACATAATCAATTACACCTTAAAACATGAAGTTCTATCACATCCATTAAACTAAAAGAGATCATGGTTCAATAATATTGTCTTGGTTAGTTCTTCTTATATATAACTATCTATTTTAGTATTTATTATATTGGTATCTATATGTCTATATATATATATATATATATATATATATATATATATATATATATATATATATATATATATATATATACTATCTATATATCTAAACATTTATAGTGTCATTTCATTCACTCTACATGGTAAGGATTGCGACTTAGATTGAGATAATAACGGCTAATTGGTGTTTAACCACATTTTGAATTATATTTTCATTTCCCTGAGGAGACTACCTTGTTCACTAGACTAGACTACAATTTGACCCGGTACACTGCCGGTAAGATTGGACACCAGTTTAAATGAAGACCACCATACAACAATCGAACACCCTTTGCTCGGTTCAACAGTCCGCCTTTAAGGATTTAACTGACTGAAACAAGATTAACGCGCTAGAGTTGCTCGATTCCACAACCGATTGAACCTCACTCCCTAATCAATCTAAATGACTCAGTTGATTAAAAGAAGTGATCTTAAAACCCATTTTCCCACACCCATTCGCAACATACATTTATATAAGTGGTGTGTGTGTTCATGAACTAGGTGTACAGTCTAATTCAAGCATTGATAACAAGTTTTAAGACATGAATTTGTCAATATAACAACAATTAAGCACTACCCATTACCAATTTCATCAATTAGAGAGTAGTTTCACCAATCTTCACATGATTTGACTATGATATGTTTAGCTAATCATCATAAAACTAAAAACAGTAATTAAAGACAAACTTAAAGCCATAGGAGAAGAGGAAATTTAAATTGATTGCCAAATTCATAGAGAGATCTGAATTACATCAAGCTCCAACATCATCCAAAGTTAATTGACGATGAAGAAGACCCACAAAAGATGAAATCCAAAAGTAAAGGAAAATCTTGAGCTAGATTAAACTAATTCTATGTAATAACTAATGTAGAGGTGAATCTAAGAGTGAAATGATGAATTTCGATCTAAGGGTATGAGAAGGGAATAAGGAGAAAATTCTAGGTAAAAATAAAGTATCAAAAAGTATCAAGAGGTATCCCCAAAATCTATGCAATCTTCTATTTATATGTGCCCAAAAATTATACTTAAAGCAGTCCAATGCGTACACGTTGCTGCCTAAATGCGCACGCATTACTCTGTGGCCGTCTGGGAAATTCTGATTTTTCTAAGATGATTGCGTACGCATAGCTTGGAATGCGTACGCATTGAACGTTTTTGCCTCCATTGGTTAGCTTGCTATTACTTCTAGGATGTGTACGCATAGAGTAGAATGCGTACGCATTGTCTCTGATTTTCCAATCCTGAACATCCTGTATCGAGGATGCGTACGCATAGAGTGCATTCTTCCAAATCTTTGCATCCTGTTCCAAGGATGCGTACGCATTGTTCAGAATGCGTACGCATGGTGTGCAATTCTTCAGCTTCCCCACTTTTCTTCAGCTTTTCTTATCCTCGAACCTCGGTCTTGCCTTTATGAGTTGAATACCTCACCTTCCAGGCTTACGAGCATAATTTCGCAAGATAAATAGGACTTGAAAAGACTAAAAACATCATCAAATAACAAGGTTTTCCATCTATATGATGGTTCACCTCAACGTGAATGCATTGTGTGTTTTCTCCCTTAACATGGCCTATAATTGACCGGACTGAGCCAAAAGTGCCGTAAACGGGGGTTGAAATATGCACCGAAGCAAAGTAAAGTTGACTCTCATCACCTACTAAGAGGTTTAACTCAGAAGGAGATCAACTTTCGGGAACTCCTAAACATAACAGTCATAACTTACTACCCTCTTATCCCAAACCCCAAGTCAAAGAGGTGAAAATCCCTTTTAGGTTGATGTGTATGATATATACTCCGGATCTGACATTATCAATTTGTACAGAACAAAAAAGAGGAAATTGAGCATGATCCAAAGAGAAAAGATTTAGATACTAGAGTTTTCCAGGTGATATAAAAATATTGGAATTTTTGAATGGGAGAAAGTCGGTCAAAAACAATTATTTCTGATAAGTGCAAAAGCTGTCAGAATTTCCAGATTAGTAAACACTGAGTTGCATTGCGAATCGAGATCAAACGAAAAAGAATCTGAACTTAATTCCAAAAGGAAAACTGTAGATAAAAGTCTTGTCTACAACATATCAAAAATGCAGGTCATTTAAAGGTATTTAACCTATTCAAAACAGAAGAAGAAGTGAAAGTGCTGCTGCAGATTTTCTAGACAGAGTGTCCGGCATAAACATGAATTTTTTGAACAATCCATAGCGATTATCGAGTTGATGTAAAAAGAGAAATTGTAGATAAGACAATAATCTACTTTACTGAAAATTTTCAGAATCTTTGGAGTAGGGGAAGATAGTCTTATGTTAATGGGAAAAACATGGGAACAAAAGCACTCACTCTTGTTGGATAAAGACAAACACGAGGATGATGGAAACCAGGTGCCAAAGTAGGAGACATTTAACACTAATAGTTTGAAACGATTAAGGAGTACTTAGAAAGAATAGAATTACACATGGAGTTCGTGTAGAACTCATCTCAAGCAAAGCAAAGGTCTAAGAATGCTGATAAACTCAAACCAAGCGACGGTGAAAAGAGAAAGTGAAGGATTTGTAGAGTTGAATCAAATATCATTCTCCACAAGGTTATGCCAAGATAAAAGTAAAATTAGATATTTGCGTGTAAAGAAGGTGGAGAGATTTCAATAGGGATAAAAGTAAGGAAAAAAGGAAATCAACCAAGAGGACCTCGACTTTAAGGTGTAGGCATAAGACTCCGATCCCAAAGCTTTACTTAAAGGGGTTTCACTTAACCCTATGTGACCAATTATGGTTTGGAAACTTCAAAAGAAGAGGGGATTTTTCTACTAAGGATCCTAGAAGGAACAAAACCTGAGAACTCGAACTAACCTTCATCTAAGAGGACTCTTCACTTGGTCCTAGTGGAACTTAACCATGGTTTAAGGATTCTTAGTCATACGAGGATTACCACCAAGCTCAAGTTCGAAAAGGTCTAAAGGAATCTTATCTTAGAGGAAGAGAAGCCACGAATTGAAAGGACGCTTCTCTCTGATACCAACTGTAACACCCTGCTCCCGGATACCGAGCCCTGATCCGGAAGAGAAACGTTCGGCACGTATAGCATTAAATAAATCTAATATTATACGCAAGCCTCTACGTCGTCTTATCAAATAAAAGCAAACGGAAGCTAAAAGGACTCGGGTAAAAAATAAATGCTACTATGGATAGAAAGTAATCATACTAAAGATGGATGGTTAAATTACAACAACGAAAAACCCAAAGACTTATACAATACGAAGTCTTAAAAGTAGAAGTACAACAAGTCTAAGAAAAGAAATACAAATAGTCTAGTACAACCTTCACAAAGGAACAAACTAAAAGCTTCTCCAAGACTTCAAGTCTTCAAAAGTCGTCATCTACACTTGATCAACCTGTTCGTCTTCTCACCCCACAATGCATAAAAAATAAAATGCAAAGGAGGTAAGTACAAAGTACTTAGCAAAAGTGAGAAGCTAAAGAATAACTAAGTTATACAACGAAGGGTTATTATTATGATTATTAAATTATCTTTATGAGTCCGACTCAATCTAGGGTTCATTTCATGCCCATCGACACGTAATGACTAAATGTTTCTAGCTTAGATTATCTTGGTTACGTCATCACATAAGGACACTGCGCATGTCATTCATCAGCCTGAAGATATACTTGCTAACTAACGGTGATTAGCACCAATTAGCTCCGGGGTCTCCCCGGTATGCCTATACGTCCGATGAATTTCCTCCACTGCCATTCAGCCGTTTATAGGCCAGCAGCATTGTTCACCTTTTATGAACGTATCACATCGCCGATATGAAATACTGCCTAACCGAGAATAAGTGACGTTTTATCTTTTACTACACGTATGTAATTATTGCACTGAATTAACTAGCCACCTAAGTGTTTTCAGGTAAGCTCCCTCACATACACTACTCTCTTTCCAAGACCACTAGATACTGACAAGTCCTAGCAAATACACAGACATTCATGAACTCTAGTTCATCAAAGCACAAGCCCTTTCATGCCCTTCCGACGGATCCGAACTTCAACTCCCTTTAAGAGTACATTCGGTGTTTTAACTGAACGAATCAGAAGTTCAATCGAAGCTTGTTCATGTTTAATTAATGTTATCGGGTCATATTATATCATTTAACATCTTATTAAAAGTCTTAAACAACACTTAATTAAAACATGGGGCAATGCGTGCGCATTAGCTGGAATGCGTGCGCATTCCTTACCTCTGAAACCTGCTGAAACTTGCTGTTTGATCAATGCGTGCACATTGCTCTGAATGCGTACGCATTCACCGACCAGAACCTAAACTGAACTCTCTGTCCAACCATTGCGTGTGCATTGTTTGCAATGCGTGCGCATTCGAAAAACAGAAACAAAACCAGAACCTCCTGAACAAGCAATGTGTGTGCATTCCCTTGAATGCGTAGCATTACACCTGCTACAACAAAACCTGGAAATCATGTATCAAGAATGCGTGTGAATTGCTAGCCAATGCGTACGCATTCTACCTGCTTTCCTAAAAACCGATTTCAACACATAACGATTTCTAATCCGTTTCTAACCCAATTAGCATCGAATTAAGCGCAGCAAAACATAGAAGATTATATATAATCATACCAAACTCAACCTAAACCTAATAAAACTATAATTATTCATTAGGAAGAGCCTCTTACCTTAATTGCCAGCAAAACCGCAAGCAAAACGCTAAGCAACTGCAACAGCTGTTGATCCTCAAACCCCAAAACCTATTTGATCAACAAAAACCCTAATATCCTATTTTCTGGCTAAAAAGGAAACTGAAAAAGTGCAAAAAACTATAGATTACCTGGATTAACTACTGTCAAAATAATTTAAGATTAATCTACGCTCCAAGACGATCGTTTCGCGTACTCATGGCTGCGAAACAGAGCTACGGATTGTAAGATACGAATTTTTGAAGATCAAACTCAACGGTTACCAAAAACTAGGGCTAAACTGAAAACTTACGAAATCAAGAGATGTTATTTTCCAAAGTTGTGTCTCCTCGCGCTGATAACTTTTCTCTCCTGCTGTGTCTTGAAACGATGAACGGATTGGACACACGGTTGAAGTTTACGTTCTCCCTCTTCAGAATTTTCTCTGCGTTGCCTGCTTCCTTTCCGCCAGTCCATCTTTTTTTTCCAGAAATTGCGTGTGAACTAATGAATTAGTTTGGGGATTAATTCCTTTTTATAGCCAATAATTAAATCCTTTATAATTAATAGATAAATCCTTTAATTAATTCATTTTTAATTAAATAAATGGGACAAATAATAATTAGGTCGTAGTAAATACACCCAATGACTATTTTACCCTTTTACGAAAAGTCGGGATGTTACAGTTGCTGATTGAAGGGACATAAATAATTTGATGGAAATCTCGGTGGGTATGTTTCTTCCTGATTTGGAGGAGATGATGCGGGATCCGCTGAGATTTTGTGTAATTTATTTTAAAGTTTTTTAAGCTTTATGTCTGAGTTATCTGTGATATTGACGAAAAAACCAAGATTCCCTGTGTTCTTAAGCAGGTTTGGGTCGAATAATTGGGTATTTTACGGGTAATCAATTTCCTTTTTGTTTTCATATATATACATATATATATATATATATATATATATATATATATGTGTGTGTGTGTGTGTGTGTGTGTGTGTATATATATATATATATACACACACACACACACATATATATATATATAGAAAGGAATTAATCCCCAAACTAATCTATTGAATTCTGAAACGTGTTTTAGAAGTAAGGCTTGCAGGGATTGTTTCCCTACCAGCTTTGAGGAATGGTCCTACCATTTGAATTAGCCGGCCAATATGCACCCTTGCCTTGCACTTTAACAAATTTATAGGGGTGTCATATGGACCTCGGGTTGTCTGACTTGCAGATTTGCAAATTTTGTTGAGTCCATCCTATGGACATAATAAAATTACACTGAGTCCAGCCGGCAGATCTAAGCGAGCCCATCGTGCGGATTATATAAAATTACACAGACTCTGACCTACAGATCTCAGCGAGCCCGACATGCGGACTTAATAAAAATACACTGAGTCTGACCTGCAGATATCAGCGAGTCCGTCATGCGGACTTAATAAAATTACACTGAGTCCGACCTGCAGATATCAGCGAGTCCGTCATGCGGACTTAATAAAATTACACTGAGTCCGACCTGCAGGTCTCAGTGAGCACGTCCTGCGGACTTATATAAAACTACAATGAGTCCGACCTGCAGATCTTTGTGAGCCCGTCCTGCGGACATATAGAAAATTACACTGAGTCCGACTTGCAGATCTTAGCGAGCCCGTCTTGCGGACTTAATAATATTATAGTGAGTCCGACCTGCATATCTTAGTGAGCCCGTCCTATGGAATTATACAAAATTACACTAAGTCCAACGTGTAGTTCTCAGCGAGCCTGTCTTGCAGATTTAATAAAGTTACACTGAGTCCGATCTACAGATCTTAGAGAGCCCGTCCTGCGGGCTTAATAAAATTACAGTGAGTCCGACCTGCAAATCTCAGCGAGCCTATCCTACGGACTTAATAAAATTACACTGAGACCGACCTGCAGTTCTCAGTGAGCATGTCCAGTGGACTTAATAATTATGCCTTAGCAAACGCATTGATTTTGCTATCCGACCTGCGATTCTCAAAAGTTTGGCTTTGAGCCATATCGTAGAACATGTAATAAAAATAGAGTTGCAATAAGCGCAACAATACAACGTAATTAAGAATCAACGAAAATAAAATGAACTCAAATGATAATCTCCTTATTATGGAGAGCACGGATCCTGGAGAACTGGAAATCTGGACGAAGGTCTTAATTAATATCGATCGCAAAACCAGAAATGGGCAAAAACAAGGAAGAAATTTGTAGCTTTTTTGGTGTTACAACAACATCTTTCCTGCGATCGAGCATTGAAACCAACTCCGATCGGCACAAAACTTGGAGGGCTTGTTTGTCCCTCCTTCTCGTTCAATCTGAATGGTGGAATTTTCATTTATTGGTTCAATTTTTGGGAATAAGCCGCCGACCTGACTACTGTATTTTGGTGATGCAGCAGAAACTTTCCGCAACCGATCGGGCATAATGGAGGACTTCGATGAGCACAAAATTTGGAGGCCTTGTTCGTCCATCTTTCTTCTTCAATCTGAACGATTGAATTTGTGTTTCAACGGTTCAATTTTGGGGAATAAGCCACCGACCTGACTGTTGTGTTTTCCTGATGCAGCTGAATTGTTAGAAATAAAATTTGAGTTTTGATGATGATTCATCTTTATTTATTTAATTGTTTGTTTATACCCTATTGATGAAGTGCTAAGACTAACTGTTATAGTGGAAAGCTAAAAGATGTTTAGAAATGAATGTATAAGATTTATTAGAGTCTGATCTTTGTACAGGTTGAATCAGACAAGCACTGTAATTGAGAGGGAGTCGTAAAACTGAAAACTGGAAATCATATAGAAAACTGGAAATCATAGAAACTGATATTTCACAAGAAACTGAAAGTGTTACTCGGAGCCAAAAACTGAAATATACTCAGAAATGAAGAAGGTAAGTTTGTTGAGGGACACAAACTCAGTTGGCTTATCTAGAAGCAGAAGGCTGAGGAACACATACTCAGTTATAGAAGACTGAAGAAGTGAGGGTTCAAACTCAATTTATGACATAAATCTGAGACTGTGAAGTTAGAATTCAGGTAAGTCTGTGATGACCTGAACTGACTTTATGGATCTTATATGAAGACTAAGATACATATTGCCAATGATATCTTAGATAACTTAAGTGTTATGGTGTACTCTGATTAAGTCAATATAAATCAGATGAAAAATATAGTACTAAGTTTTGAAAAAGAGTAAAAACTCAGGTAAGGCTCTAGATCAGTTAAAGACGGAAAACCGACCTACTTAGTTTATAAAGCTTAACACCGACTTTTCTCAGACACTCAGTTTTAAAGCTGAAGGCAACCAGGAACTGAAACAAAATCAGAACGTTACAAATTAATCATTTTCATTGGATGATGAACTAACATGTCAGAACGGTCACTGATATCTGACATGTAGCCATTGATAGCTAAAATAATTCAAATTCAAACAAGAAGAACGTTGGAATTTCACACTATAAATAGAGGACTTTGCAACAAGGATCAAACACCGAATAGTGCAAGAATAGCGAGAATTCAAGAAGCATTGAGCCAAAGTTCTGTTCATCTTTTGCTATCATCACTGTACTTACAAAGAATACATCATGAAAACTTTTAAGTGTTCTAGCTACAAAGAATCTACCAAGAAATCAACACTTTGAAGAACCACACGCAAAAATCATTTACTTGATTTTGAACCCAACTTTGATTTTAATCAAAGGTTAAGACTGTGAAGCAATCCGGTCAAGGATTTTCCAAGGACAATTGTTGTTTTTGTAGTCGGGTAGACTGTGTTTGTGGTGGAGCTGTAGAAGAGGCAATACTACCCTCTAAGGACAAGTGCAAGCAGTTGCAAAGCAGCAATCCTACATGTTCTTTAGTTGCTTAGATAGTGAAGCTAGGGATTAGTCAAGGACTATCAGTTTAGGACCTTTTGTAACCGATCTACCTCAAAGATTTCTAGTGAAATTTTCCTCCGATATCATAAGGGTGTCAGATATACAGATACCCGAATCCGGATCCGATCCATAATTGGATCGTCAGATCTGATTCACAGCACCGATCGAGATGCTCGATCATGCACAACGGAAGCTATGAATAAATTCGCATGCAATTTTACCATGATATGATCCACATAAATAATTAATATAACTATGAGAAGGTTGAAGATTTACCTAAAAAGAGGAAGAAGCAATCGACCAAGGGGAGAAGCCGCAGTCTTCTGGATTGTATCTCCCAAGCGACGACTGGTGGACGTCGATCCTCGCCGTAGAACCTCCTCGAATATGATCAAGAAAAACCCTAGGTTTTTCTTCTCTTAATGACTAGAACAAGAAACTAATTTTTCTCTTCTATTTTGGTTGAATGTGGCGCAAATTTGTGTGTTATTTGTGCTAGGAGAGACTCTCTTTATATAGGAAAATAACTAGTCAAGAGAGAGTTATCATTTTCACACCACAATTACTTATTCCCATAAGGAAAATATATTTGCTATAAGATAAGAGATAATTACAAAAAAATCAATCTCTTATCTCTTTTCCATGAATTATCTAACAAATAAATAATTGATTACACATGTGACATATCTTGAAAAATTTCTTTTCCCAACATTATCACAAAATATGTCGCCACAATTGCCATCATTTTTAGTAGAAAATTTATTTTCTATTTTACATATTATTTACCAAATAAATAATATTGCATATTCATTAAATATACCAACTATTTAATTTATTCTCGAGGTTCCGTAAAATGAGAAAACAGTTGCGTGTTAGGAGCCAACCCGGAGACCATGGACCTATAACCAGTAGCTACAATAAATTGAATAAAATATTCATCGTACAGAATATTTCTACTCAACTTATTAATTCCAGAATTACATCACCATAAATACGAAACTGAGCTCTATCGATTATAGATATAACTTATTCTCAAAAACGTCGAGTCAATAAGTGTCCATTGATATAATAATTACATACAGACTAACCCTCCATAGACTATCCGTAATGAAGCAGGATTATATCCGTAAACCTTCTTCAATACATCTTATCCTTATTCACCATTAACCCACTAGTGATCAATTAATTCATAACTAATATGAACTCCACAGATCGATCAGTTTCTAGGATTAACAAATAAAGGGATTGTCTTTCTGCTTCCCGCAGGAAGGAATGGATTCCATATCTGTAAGACACACACTTCTCACTCATTCTAGAATAGAGCCAATGTGAAAGTGATTTGGACAGCGCCTCTTAGCGATCCTTAACGAACACATCAAACCCTATCCTGAAACAAGTAGGAGTATGCAATCACATCAGGATTAAGGTTACTCTATTAATGATCATTTTGTGATTAAGGTTTCTCAATCACGGAATTATATGAGAAATACAGATTAAATCGGTCCAGTCCTATATGACTACATCATATATGAATGCCTCACTTAGATAACCAATATCGACGGTCCGGATAAGACGGTCACACCGTAAAGTGTTCCGGGCGCATTAATGGTGGTTTAATCAACATACCCCATACTTTGATTATGTCCACCACGGACTAATAGTTCAAGTATATCACCATAAACTTAATCCTCATGTGTGACACACACTAAGTTATATGTCTACATATGATACGACTTGGGGTTTTCAGCAGTGTATTAAATATAAGCATAAAACAAATAATAAGATGAAATAAAATTTATCATTTATTAAATAAAAACAATTACATAAATTGTCTTTCGGGCACTACACCTAACAAGGGGAAGAGAGGACTGACATTTTAGTACATGTGATTGATTTTACTTACTATTATTTTAAATTCAGTACTTGTGATTGTTTTTATACCATTTTTTTAAGCATACAGAACTGATTGATACTCACACAACACACAAACTGACATTCATCAAAATTCAATTTTGCATAGATACAACAAGATCAGTTAAAAAGGCTAAAACATAATCCGCTGCCAGTTAACTCAGTTTAAGCATAAGTCAGTTTGATTTGTACTCAGCTCAGTTAACTTAACTCCACACAAGTTTAAAACTGAACCTAATCTATTTTTAAGTCATTTTTGGTGATAAGTTTATTCACCCCCACTGAACTTTTGTCAGCCTTTTCAACGGACCAACAATTGGTATCAGAGCAGTGTTCTCTAACAAGAACTTGTTCTGACAATCTTTAGTTGATCTTCTAAAAAAGACCAGTTTTCAGCTTTCAGTTTTTGCATAGTATAGTTTTCACAAACTTGCATCATGGACAACAATCAGTATTCTAGACAAATGCTTATGTGTAACATGGACCGTATTGATGAATATAGTAGAAGTTTGTAGGCATTCCTTAGGGCTACACATGATGAAATGGTGGATGTACTCACTGATGGACTAATTTAGTCCACTTACATTCAAACTGTTGATGGTGGTGCTCAAGTTAGAGTTCCCAAACCCAAGAGTGAATGGAACAATTATGTTAGAAAAAGGAACAATCTCAACAATGTTCTATGGATATCATTCTCAGAGCTTTGGACAACAATATGTACCTGAAAGTCAAAGACTGTACAACTGCCAAAGAGATGTGGGAGAAAGTACAACTGGTGTGTGAAGGAACTGATTCAATCAAGGAGATCAAGATCTCTGTAGAAAAAAAATGTTTTATGATTTCAAGATGAAACCTGGAGAAACCAATGAACAAATGGAGACAAAATTCAGTGCAATTATGGTTGAGCTAGCACTTCTCAAGATAGTCTACACCAAGAAGAAAATCACTACTAGATTTCTGAAATATTTACCCTCTTGCTGGAAAATGAAGGTTACAACCAAGAAAGAGTCAATGAAGCTTGATGAGGAAGATAGTTTCAAAATATTCTCCGATTTGAAAGCACTTGAGGATCCAAAAACTACAGCTCTTGCAGCAGCCGATGATAACATAGAAACATCAGCTAGCAATCTTCAACAATTGGATGATATGGAGGAACATATGGCATTAATGATGAAAATAATTAGGAGGATGAAAAATGGACAGCCATTACTCAGAAATACATCAAGAAAACTCCAGAAAGAAAGAAAGATGATGATTATTTATGCTTCAACTGCAAAAAGCCTGGACATTACAAGGCTGAATGTCCAAAACTGACCAACAAAAGACCTCAACAAAGAAGAACTCGAGGAAGAGCACTATTAACTGGTGATGAGTTGGATGATTGAAGCTGAAACTGAGAAGGCACTCTTAAATGACATAGCTTTAATGACCTCATCACAAAATTCCATACAAAATTCTAATCCTAGAAATTCTGAATTATAAGAAACTCTCGATGAGCTGATGAATCAGTTAGTAGCAGTAGAAGCTGGTTATGAGTCAATCAAAGTAGAGAAAGAATCTTTAATTATGAAAGTCGAAAGATTAAAAACTGAATTGCACATTTTGAGACTGCTAAGAACCGATCAAGCAAAGAATCAACATCATCCTACTATTTCTATAGGTATAGATGAATCAAGTTCTACAACTGGATTCAAATCTGGAAAGCCTTATGGTGACCGAACTGGCTTAGGATTTTACACACATCAAACTTCAAAGGAAGGAACTAGTAAAGCTGGTGAACCAAATGTCAAAACTGGCATTAAGTTTGTAGCTGAACAAATTCCTCAAACTGAGAAGCATGCTGAACTAGTTAAGTCAGCTCAAAATAAGTCAACCACATCTCAGCATCAGTTTTCAACAAAGTCAGTTGTACTAAATAACAAAGGTAAATTTAAAGGTAGATCAGCTGTACCTCAAAGAAACAGGGATGGTAAATCAAATGCCATATGTACATAAGCTAACCATACTAAGATCTAGAAAATATCAAATCCAGGTAAATCCAAGAATGACATTCATTCAAGGAATTACAAACTCAGGGGAAAAGGCAGGTTATTTCCCGTTGATGAGGACTATAACTTTTCTTAACATATTGCTAAAACTGAAAAGAACAATCATTCACGACATAAAACTTACTACAAGTCTCAGAAAAGGACTTAGCAGAGAAACTTACCTAGATCTCGTGAGATCCTCGATCATAAGTCAAGATAGACCTCGATGCAGAGTCGTTCATCACCGACAACAGAATGTTGGTTATTACTCAGTTTTTAGCAATAGAAGGCAATATGGAAGTTAGTTTAGAGCAAAAGACTTGAGAGAGCATATAAATAAGACACAATCCAAAAATAGATATTATGGGAATGTAGCTTATATATATGATAATGAGTGCAACAATTTTGAAAAGAGACCCTATGGAAATATCCCAAATGTTGTACTTACAACTGACCCTTATGGACCCAAACAATATTGGGTACCTAAAACATATTAACTTGTTTTGCAGGAAATATGGTATTTTGACAGTGGTTGCTCTAGACACATGACAAGGAGCAAAGACAGTTTGGTTGATTTTCAAGATAAAGATGGACCCAAAGTCACTTTTTGTGGAAAAGACAAACCTAGTTGTACAAGAGGTTATGGATCCTTAATCAAGAATGGATTGAAGTTCAAAAATGTAGCTTATGTTGAAGGACTCAATTACAATCTACTCTGCATAAGTCAATTCTGTGACATGGGATACAAAGTTACTTTTGACAAAGAATTTTGCATTGTCATAAGTGAAACTGCATATCATGTAGTTCTTGCTTGCTAAAGAAAGGAAAATATTTATGTTGTGGACTGGTCAACAGCTATTTCATAAACCCGGTCACTTATGCATACCAAATCAGAAATCATCCGGCTATGACGTAAATAACTGAGTCATCGCAACATTGATGACATCAATCTTCTGGTCAAGAAAGGATTACTAATTGGACTACCGGAAATCTATAACAAGAAGGACAGTTTATATGATGCTTGCCAAAAAGGGAAGCAAGTAAAAGCAAGCTTCAAGACTAAATCTCAGCATTCAACAACAAGATTTTTAGAACTGCTACACATGGATTTGTTTGGATAAGTTACACCTATCAGTATCAGTGGAAAGAAATATACATTGGTAGTAGTAATGATTACTCAAGGTACACATGGGTAATTTTCTTAACAAAGAAGAGTGAGACTAAGCAAAGACTCACAGAGCTGCTACGGAAACTTAAAAATCAACAAAATGTTACAGTTGTAAAGATCAGATCTGACAAAGGAACTGAGTTTCTCAACAATATGATCATTGAATACTATAGAGAAAATAGAGTGTTACACCAACTTGCAGCAACAACAACACCTTAGCAAAATGAAGTAGCTGAATGAAGAAATAGACACTCAAAGAAGCAGGAAGAACAATGATCTATGAATCTAAGTTACCTGAAAGGTATTGGGCAGAAGCAGTGAACACAACTTGTTATACTCAAAACAGAGCCTTAATGAACAAAAGGTTGGAGAAAACACCTTATGAGATATGGAATGGAAAGAAACCAAATGTCTCATACTTCTATGCTTTTGGAAGCAAATGCTATATACACAATAACGGAAAAGATCAGCTCAAGACTTTTCAACACAAAGCTGATGAAGGAATTTTCTTAATATATTCAAGGGTTAGTAAAGGATTTAGAGTTTTAAACAAAAGGACACACAAGCATGAATATCCAATACATGTGGTTTTTTATGAACCAAATTTTGATGGTGATACAATTGAAGACAAACCATAACTTGTTTCTCAACCTCATTCACAAAAGACTATGGAGTCAGTTTTTTTAGGTTAAGATTATCAAAATCTTCAGATCAAGATCAGTCTCAGTTACCAACAAATGAACCTACAGTAGAACAACCAGTACAAAATGAAACTGATCCAGCACAGGATCAAGAAAATCAAGCTCATGCAGTTCAGATCCCAGAAGCTGAATTTCATGGAGAGCCAGTTCAAGAAAATCAAGATCCTATAATGCAACCCGCAATTCTTTTATGGATGAGAGATCATCCCGAGGAACAAGTAATTGGTGATTTTCAACAAGGAGTTCGCACAAGAAATCAGTTAGATGCAATGATAGCAGGCTTTCAATCTCAAGTTGAACCAAGGGAGATTGAAGAAGATTTGAATGATCCAGATTGGATACTAGCAATGGAGGAAGAACTCGATGAAGTTGAAAGAAATCAAGTATCGGAATTAGTTCAAAGACATGATCATGCAAATATAATTGGCACTAAATGGTTCTTCAGAAACAAACTTGATGAAGATGGAAAAATTGTTAGAAATAAAGCTAGACTTGTGGCCAAAGGATATTCCCAAGCCGAAGGGATAGACTTTGATGAAACTTATGCTCTAGTAGCATGATTGGAAGCAATCAGATTATTTCTTGCATTTGCAGCACAGAAGAAGTTCAAAGTTTACCAAATGGATGTTAAAAGTGCATTCTTGAACGGAATACTTGAAGAAGAAGTTTATGTGCAACAACCTGGATTTGAAATTTAGGATCAAGAAGACAAAGTTTTTAGACTAAGAAAAGCACTCTATGGACTAAAATAGAAACCCAGAGCCTGGTATGAAACTTTATCATAGTTTCTAGTGGATAATGGTTTTATCAAAGGAACCATTGACAATACCTTCTTCAGAATGAAGATAGGTGAAAGCACTCTCTTAGTTCAGATATATGTGGATGACATGATTTTTGGATCAGAGAACCAACAACTCTATGATAAATTTTCAAGTTTAATGAAGAACAAATTTCAGATAAGTAAGATGGGTGAATTAAATTATTTTCTTGGATTACAAGTCAAGCAAATGGACAATGGAATCTTTATTCACCAAACAAAATACAGAAGAGAACATATCATGAAGTTTGGAATGGGGAACAGTGCAGGAATAGCAACACCAATTGGAGCCAATGTACGATTGGATGAAAACAAAGATGTGGATCAAACACTCTATAGAAGAATGATTGGAAGTCTACTTTATCTCACAGCAAATAGACCTGATATATCTTTTGCAGTCGGTGTCTGTGCAAGATTTCACACTAAACCTAAAGAGGGTCACATGACAGTTGTCAAAAGAACCTTGAAGTATCTTAAAGACACACATGGATTAGGGATATGGTATTCAATAGAAGGAGAATTCAGACTGATATCTTACTCGGACTCAAATTATGCTGGATCCAAAATAGACAAAAAAAAGTACTTCATTCATATGTCAGTTACTTGGAAATAGACTTGTGTCATGGTTTAGCAAAAAGAAAAACTCAATCTCCACATCAACAACTGAAGCTGAATACATTGCAGCTGGAATCTGTTGTGCTCAAGTTTTGTGGATTCGACAAGAACTGAGAGATTATGGAATTGAAGAAGGGTTGATACCCATTATGTGCGACCACACAAGCGCAATAGCAATAACAGACAGGAAAGTTCTATATTCAAGGACAAAACACATTGATGTGAGACATCACTTCATAAGAGACCATGTAGAGAAGAAGGACATCACAGTTCTCCATATCCCAACTGAGGACCAGTTGGCTGATATTTTTACAAAACCTCTGGATAAAGAAAAGTTTTCAAAAATGGAAACTGAATTAGGAATTATCAAAGTCAGCTAAGTCAGTTATACAACTGAGATTCGTAAAGGGGATTGATCTTTGTCATGATGGGTGAGCTAACTTGACAGATCAGTCTATCAACAATCTCAAACTGACTATATAACCTAACAGGGATGGAACTGACCTCTACAAAGGACTGGCTACTGAAACTCCAACTCATTTTTACCTAGTCAAGAGTATTCAAAGGTTAAAAGGATAAATTCAATAAAATTCACATCGCAATTAATTACCGCCAAATTTGTCAGAAAATGTTGCGTGTATACCCAAAAAAATATGTATGGTACATGGATCGAATACCGATATACTTAGAGGAATTTCAAACGGTACTACATGATCCATAAAAGATCGTGGGATCAAATCTATAACCGTCACCTCTCTATATATCCTCTCAAACAAAATATCTTTTAAAACACACAAAAGAAAATCAAGAATATGGCATCAAAGGATGTTCAAGAAACCAGATTGATAGCTAAAGGAGAGACCTTCTCCTTAGATCGATTTGAAGAAGAAAATAACAACACTCTGTTAGCTAGCCTACTCTGTGAAAAGATAAAAAAAAGGTACAAGGGTTAGTGAATCTATCAGAGATCAAACTAGAAAAAGAATTCGATTTGGAAGCAATTTTACAGTTACGGAGAATATGAAGGTGGTAAAGCATTCTCTAATAACAACCGTACACAGAGAAAGAATCTGCACTAACACATAAATTATATGGCAATTGTTTGATTTCAAGAAACCAGTTGAGAAAGCAATCAATCTACTCAGTTTACCACTCAAACGTGAAGGTTTTCTCTCTCAGATTTCTACAATAGACAAACTGGTAGAAGTTTCTTCATCTATGGATAGTCTCAAAAGAGAATTTGACCTACTCAGCAGATGGATAATAAAAACTATCATTGGACAATATCAAGGACTAAAATGGCTATCTGCAGACGTAATTCACCTAATGAATATCATTTGGGATGAATTTGATTTCAATTGGGCAGGTTATGTGTTCAATCAAATGAAGCAGCAATATTTTGCTAAAGTTGAAAGTATCAGTAGAGCCCAAGCTGAAGAAAGACAGAAACTAAGAAGACTTCATCTGAAGAAATCTCTCAGTTTTGTTATACAATATTACCTATAAAGACTCAGTCATTGAAAAGAAGCTGAACAAGCTGCTGCATCAAGAAAAACTGAGAAAACTGCAGCAATTGTGAGTTCAAGAGAAGAAGTATCAAAGGCTAAAGGAAAGAAGACTGTCTCTCAGCATATAGCTAAACAGAAAGGAGTCAAACGTAAAGCTGACTCACAAGGAAAGAGAGTAGTAGAAAGAAGCTTTTTCCTAGAAACTTCAGTTAATGAAACATAAACAAGAAAGAAAACATCAACTAAGGGGGAACAAGAACTGAAACTTACATCAGGAAATGATTAGTTAGCTGAAGAGGTTTATCACTTGAGAACAAGACAATCAGAGAAACAAGTTTCTGCAATGGATACTATAGAAGAGACTCAGCAAACATAGCAACAAGAGAGTTCCATTGACCCAAAAAGAATTATCAAACTCATGAGAATGCAGTTGAAGACTGTGGACTCTTAGGAATCTGTCAATGAAACCCTGAAAACTAAAGAAAATTGTTTTATGCAAAATCTTGAAGTAGAATTTTTGTATGCATTGTTTCCCATGAATGAATTTCTAACAAAATGCTACAAGAAATTTGAAGAAAAAGCTCAACAAAAGAAGAAGAAGTCTGTCGAATCATCAACACCCAAAGAAAAAATGAAGAAGGGTGATGAGGAAGATAAGGATGATGCTCAAAGAAACTGACATATCAAAATTCTATTTTAGAACCTGAAAACAAAAATGAAACTCAAGAACAATCAGTTGCTAAGAAAGAAGGATTGCTAGAAGGGTCACAGACACCTGACAATCAAAAGCAAACTGAAGCTGTTGGACAAGAACTGATGCTTGTGGACAATCAAACTTAGTCAACAATCAAAGAAGATGTAGATCCAACATAATTTTTGATGACCGAAGTACTGAACAAAGTACAGACTGCCTTGGATATCTTACATACTCAAAAGGAAGATTACAATGATCTCTTGTCAAAATTTCAGGATATCTAGACTATATGAAAAAGATTGATATTTATGTGCACTCAAAGATAGATACAATCAAGCAAACAACGTCAAACTCAACATCATATATTCTTGACCATAAGAAAAACTGGAGATAGCAACTTTTTAATACCGTGAAATTCGTACTCAAGCTAAATGGCACTTAAATCAAATGATTTATGGTCTAGAGACTCAGCTTTCACAACTCTCAATTCGCAAAATGGCATTGCAGATGATCAGAAAGAAACAACATGTTAATTAATCAGTTATATGATGCCAAAAAGGGGAAGTAGAAGCAGAGAAGCTGAGCTTGGGATTTTCTCCAGGGTGCCAATTTATCCAATACGTATGTTGGAATCAAGTCTATTCACAGTTCCGGGATTGTTTATATAAGGGGTGTCTCGTTCGGTTTTCTTGCACCTAAGGAATGGGTATTTTCCTGTTTCTATCCCTTATTTTTGGAGATAATTACGGTTCTTTTAATGACATTTAATGATTGGATCATAGTCCTAATAGGAGAAGGTTTCTACAGATCTTCTCCTAATTATCGTATATTTTACACATGCGTAAATGAGATAAGGATCGGAGCCTTAATGGCTTTGAATTATTTCCATAATTATCCTCATAAAAAGATATAGTTATCATTATACACTCTAGCCACTGGTATTACTATTTTGAGGTGTTGTGTGCATGACACATGGAGTGGTGAAATCCGGTATCATCAGTGTTCTTTAGGACCAACACATCACCAATCTACATGATCAGTCAGCTCATGTGGTACTATCTCAATATGCTTTTGACCTCTTGTGACTGCAGGGATCCTATGCATAAGCTACCTCTCAACTGTTTCCACAGTAATGTGATTTCGCCTTATCAAGGGCTGGAATTACTTCTAGTCAACAAGGAACTTTTGAAGCCATGCTACCTCTCTAGCTGCACCAGAAGTTGCTATGTATTTGGCATACAAAGTCAAATCGGCGATACTGGATTGCTCTAGACTATAGTTCCATCACAAGAGTAAACACTGAGCCCGAGATCGACTCACGATCATCCTTTATCCGACTTAATGTCAGAATCAGTGTAGTCAACAATATCCAGGTCCGCAGCCGAACACTCAAGCATACAATTCCTCGTTCTCCAAAGATACTTGAGGATGCACTATACTGCTTTCCATTGCTCGAATCCATGATTCGACTTTAATTGAATTTTGATAATCTTACTTTTTCTATCCAAAAGAGAATTTATCCCATTTTCTCTATATCCGTAGATTTGGAGAATTATTCCATGAGGCGTTGGTAGGAAACCTCTCATTGAATGTTGCATTTGATAATGCATTCTCATCTTAACCGATAAGATGGATGGGATACTGCCAACAATATGTTCTCATGAATTCGACCGAATAAAATCCTAAGAATATATTCTACTTCTATAATTTAGAGAATCTTGGCTCAGTTCCTGACTTCAGATAACACATTCATGTTGTTCCCAACTGTTGCAGTGTTATCTTTATTAATGCTAATATTCACTACTTTATCCATATTGATTCTCTGGTCTAGCCCACATATTTCAAACATGTGACTTTAATTACCTAGAGGTTTGCTTTTATCCACCAATGGATATAAGCACATGCATTCAATATGTCACTAGTTTTGAGCTAAAATCATTCTGTTCCGAATGAATTCAAACTCCGTTGTATGGTATGAAAATTTCAGGGCATCACCCCTAGCAAACTTTCTGCTTTCTAAGGAGTCATGCAAGGCTGAACGATGAGAAAGTTTCAAGGAATCACCCCTATTGAACTATTTACTTCTCAGGGAATTACCCCGAGACCAATTGGTTTTGCTACGAAATATAAATTTTCTCATTTTCGTCTTTTTTTCACGTATATTCAATTACTCCCATAGGGACTGAGACACTCAGATGGTTCTACAAGTGTGTGAACAGAATTGGAGTACCAAAACTCCATTTAGGGGTATATAGCAATAAACCAACCTCTTTTTATCAGAATCCTACACTGTCTTACAAAAAGACAATAGGTTATCAATCAACCCCAATAGACTGTAAAGTGTGCATAATCACAGCAGGTCACTGGTTAAACCACACTCCAACCGAATTTGGGTGGAATGATGTTTTGATCTGGTTCAATAGTTTTTATAATCAGCGTAAACAAAAAATGTTGGATGTGGTCTGATTAAATCAGATAGTAACTCCTTGAGTAACATTACTTTAAGATTGGTTACTATTTATGCATTCATTTTAGAAAGGCTGTGACAGTTCAACTATCACTATCCTATCTTGAGAATCTTATAACCAACTTTTACTCTTTGCATTAAGATATTTCACGAACAGTCACCATCTGAACGTGCATGCAAAATATCCAGTCCTATCTTCAAGAAAAGTGCTAAATGCCTATATTTACGGAAGTGGAGCGAACGTACTTCAATCCTTATCCACAAATAAATAAGCATCGACTAGGTAGACTTCTCGGTGTTACATAATAATGTAAACCGTTATTTTGCAACAAATATCTTAATTGATTTAAGCAGTGTATTGTAGCATATCAATAACTAAATAAGGCAATCCATGGATTATCCTTTGAATGAAATTGTTTCACTGGGAGGTAGTCTAAGCACCAGTGCCAAAAACTAAGCTATAGCCTATATCAGAGCATGGAATACTCGCTCATCTAGTCATATCAGAGATTCCTGTAGATTTTAAAATAAACTAATCGGTGTTTCGAGCAGCTATCAGATAAATTGTCTACTACTCAAAAGCTCCCACTAGCTTGTATCTTTAATAACCCCCCGAAGGTCAATACGAACAAGCTATGATACTTGTTCAGCTCTATCACCCTTTCCGAATTGAAAACTTAGTCATTTTTTCCGTTGAAATAGTGTTCGTAGACTGGGAGATAGGAATCACCCTTAGCCAATATTTGATCTTATCTTCGGGAAATTTGCACTAATTAATAGATATTGAAGGATTGTTTATCTCAATGTGGAAACCATACGTCTTAATAGTTTAAGATGTGTTACATACACCTTTTTAGCATTACTTAATGGTTCTTTATCAGACAAAAGTCAGAGTCTTGTATTCGTACTAAAAATGTCATATTCACTTTCTTTGTGGAAACTATATTATTGATGTGAAAGTTAATCCATTTGTTTCAATGAATCAAAAACAGAATTTATATTTCTTTGATATTCAAGGATTAAAATCTGAAATTTGTTTCCTTGTATCACTCCCAATATCTTAGCTGAAATAGCTGCCCGATGTCTACTCTTTAATCATGAATGCCTAGCTTCCTCATTTTTACAAAAGAACTTACCTTCTGGGTCAAAATACCTGGGATAGAAAGTATCGAAGGATTCATAGGTTGGGCATCCGAAATCACTTTTCTTATCGAATACTTTTGTTTATTAATATTTCGGTTTAGCCTTTTAACTTATTTAGTTTTAAATGATTTATATGTGTAGACATTCACCTTCCCATTCTTGGCTTTCTTTAAAGGGAATGGCTGTGAACTAACAGTTTATTTGAGTAGGCACTACTCGTGAACCGTGGGATATCTAGTGATATTGATACCAAATTATTCTCGTCATCTTTGAACAAATTTCAATTGTCTCTTGTTCAACAGAGTGACAACAGTGACATACTTATCAATGTCAATTAAGTTTGAAGGCTCATGAGGAGCATCCTCTAACGAAAAGTTAATTCTCATTCTCAATTATTGAGTTCAACGTTCTTGTTACTTTTCCACTTTTACGAAGTCGTTATCAGTCTATTTATCGTGTTTAGCAGTTTAGTCACCTTGAGATGATATGTAGTTGTAAAAATAAATTATGGCAGAAATATAAATCAAACCATACACTACAACTAATAATCATGTTAGGAATTATAAATGTGATGTCATGCATGCAGTTTATTCTACCATTCCAAAGATTTAACCTCGCATCATATTGCCACCTCAGGGTCGGTATCATCACAATGACGGTAAAATTGAGACAATCTCTCTCAACAATTAAACCATTAAGAATCATACATCTCCATTTAATTATTGATTACCTTCTTTTTTCAACCAAGATATTTCCAAAAATATCCTTCAGAGTGTTACCTATTGTTTCAGATCTTAAAGGTAGACCCCGACTATGCCACTTCAGGGTCGGTCAGTGACTCGACAACTACCCAAAATCCTATTCTTTTGGAGACCAAGCCTTGAATTTAGATAGCGCTGAAAGCCACCCTAAGGGGACCGAAATCAAAGAGGCATGAGGCATCGCCATTATCTCACGGTTCTTGTGTCAATAGTAGAGGCCGTGTGGTCGTTTTTCACCTTCCCTGCTCCCACTCGTTATTTTAAATAATAGGTAGTCTTATTAGGATTTTCAGAATTTCTTTACAAACCGAAAAACAATAAATCATGAACATTTAAATTAACCCTCCCACTAGTTCAAAGGTTCCAAATACCGTCTAACGTGTCACTATATTTATGATTTTCCAATTTTATGGATTTAAAAAATTCCTTGTATAGACACTACACAATTAAAATCACCAAGAATTTTATAATCCTAACACATCAGGACTTATGGTTTCCCCAATAATTCAAAATCAAATCACAAAATTTAAAGCTCCCACTAGAATACTGTCTATCTAGGGTCACCTCGTTCATGATTTTTATGTTTTCTGAATATTTAGAAATCTCTTGTGTAGAGACAATTAAATTCACCAAAGTATTTTATACTCCTAATTTTGTCATGAAAAAAATCTAGGATGCCAGAATTTTTCCAATAATCCGAGAACAATAAATCATGAAAACCAATCCCCAACTTATCGGTTCCAAATACCGTCTAGTTAGTGTCCTATCTTTTAAATATTTTCCAAATTTTCAATCAACAAAATCTCCTTTATGTAGACATTACATAATTAAAAATTCCCGAATGATTTAAGATCCTAAAAGAAAATTTACCCAGTAAATTTATTTTATCATGTGAATTCTATATCCAGATAAAATTCTGTTGTTCAAGTAATTTAATTAATTACCTAAAATTAATCTAAATTAATTACGTGTTCATACAAGCCAAATTAATACAAAATTTAATTATGTACATGTATGCATACATTAGGAGTGAAATTCATGAATATGGTGCATGGCATGATATTACATGGTGATATGCATGAAACGTAAATCCATCTGCGGATCTCAATTCTGATACGAACCATATTGGCAACTTTCAAAGCCCAAACATTGAAGACACATTACTATTTTAGAACTATTCAGCAAATTCTGGAAACTGAAGCGCAGCTACTGTATTTAGCAATTTTGACCCTTATAACTCATCCGTATGACATTAAGTCCTTCATGAAAGTTGTAGATCTCTTCGAGAACTATAATTTTCATATATGGTTTGCATTCATTTGATAAACGAAGCTCAAGATACTGACCGAGAAAGCTGCTGATCAAAATACATTGTATTTGGAGCATTCAAAATACATTGAATCTGGAAGATACATCCAAGAGAATTTATGGCTAATCTTGGAAGAGCAAATGGCGCCATTATTGATTATAATTTCTAGGGAGTCTTTTCATATTTAATGCATGAATTCTAGTCCTACTTATTACCTATATAAAGCATTGTAATTTTCATTTGTAAGATAGCTAAGATATATTTGAGTGAAAATATATATTTTATTTTGAAAATCCTGTGATGGAATTTTGAGAGTTAAATACTTTGCCTTGCTGATTAGGTTTCGTGTTTAACTTGAGAACTTATCAAAGATCGTAGAAATCTTTGTGCGGCGTTCTCAACTTAGGTCATCCCGAAGTGCTGATTCTTAGGGAAAATCTAGGTCTTGCTCATCCTTCAACAATTTCTTCCATTGATTCCTTAATCTAGATCCAATCTTAATATCAATTGGTATCAGAGGATAGGGATTGAGGTATCAAATATCCTTATTTTTTTTCTCTCTTTTTCATTTCGTCCTTTATATAAAAAAAATTTAAAAAAAAACGTGTCTGTTCATCTTCTTTGAGTTGTTGCCTTCATATCTTCAAGTTTTTTTCGAATTCTACAGCACTACATATTTATACGATTTCGATTTAGGTGTCTTAAACGATTCCAAATTCCCCAAAAATTGGTGAACCCATTGAAAATTCTCTGTTCTACAACTTTCATCATTTGAGTTTTTCCAAAATCGTAATAGTTTGGTCACAATAGGCCCCGTAAGTCACTGTTATCAAATCTGGGAAATTTTGACAGATTGCATCACTTGTCAAACAACGATTGATTGGTCGACCTATACACCTCCAAATGATTTGAAATTTTGATATCCTCTAAAAAAAATTAATGATCTACAAGTTTTGTTCTTTGTGTCTTTTCAAATTCCTTACCGTTTGGTTGTGAAAATTGCTGTCATTTCGTGTTCTCGTTCGGGAATTATCCGAGTTTGAGATGAAGTGGGGTCGTTGTGGTACGATACGCTACAATGGTTTGTGTACTATATGGAATATGATCCCAAACTATATTATCCGGCTGATGTCAAGGAAGCCGACGCTGAATTTGTGAAAGAACAAAATGACTACCTCGCGGAGCGAAAAAAAATACCTTTACGACAACTTCTGCAAGAAAATATTGCTCGCTTACAGAAGGAACTAGAGCATTCCAAACATGCTGAAGCAAGATGAAGGAGGATATTTGGCGCAAAATCGATGGCTGAAGACGCGCTTTTCTTTCTACAGTATGGTATAACTATTGCCGAAGCTGCACGGGGCAAGGCACCAAAATTCTTTCATGTTAACTGTATTGTTCAAAATCCTCTTAATGTTGTGGTGCACGGTGATAATGTTCAGTTTGAGGCCAAAACCGTGGCTGATACAGTTGTGGATGATGTTGTTGTTGTTACTACCGAGGAAGAGATAGTCATTGAGGCTGAAGTACACCCGAATGTAGTTGAAGAGATAGTCATTGAGGCTGAGGTTGTCAGTGATTTCAATGTTGCCGATGATAGTGCTGCTGATACGGTGGATGAGTTAGTGGTTATGGATACTCCATACGCAGCCCCTATTCTTCCTATAGTTGATATTCATATTGTTGAGGATAGTGGCATATTGAAGCACAGGTTTGCTGATCCGTATTTGGTGCATGTTGACGTATCTCCGGATTTGCATTTATCTGATTCTCTTGTTTCCGACCATGGGTTCGTTTCCAAATATATCCAGTCACGAGGTTCTTTTGGTATTCTTTTGGTGCACCGTGGTGCGCATACTCCAAATCCTCACGCGTTCAAGTTCTTTGTTCGCATAAGTTTTGACCCTGGCATATTTTTGAGATTTCTTGTGGAGGTTACTGGTGTCAAGATTGATGGTGCGCACTTCTACAACATCTTGGTGATTCGAGAATGAATCATTTTCAGCCGGGAGGGAATGATACGAACCATATTGGCAACTTTCAAAGCCCAAACATTAAACACACATTACTATTTTAGAACTATTCAGCAAATTCTGGAAACTGAAGCATAGCTACTGTATTTAGCAATTTTGACCCTTATAACTCATCCATATGAAATTAAGTCCTTCATGAAAGTTGTAGATCTCTTCGACAACTATAATTTTCATATATGTTTTGCATTCATTGGATAAACGAAGCTCAAGATACAGACCGAGAAAGCTGCTGATCAAAATACATTGTATTTGGAGCATTCAAGATACATTGAATCTGGAAGATACATCCAAGAGAATTTATGGCTGATCTTGGAAGAGCAAATGACGCCATTATTGATTATAATTTCCAGGGAGTCTTTTCATATTTAGTGCATGAATTCTAGTCCTACTTATTACATATATAAAGCATTGTAATTTTCATTTGTAAGATAGCTAAGACATATTTGAGTGAAAATATATATTTTATTTTGAAAATTCTGTGATGGAATTTTGTGAGTTAAATACTTTGCCTTGCTGATTAGGTTTCGTGTTTAACTTGAGAACTTATCAAAGATCGGAGCAATCTTTGTGCGGCGTTCTCAACTTAGGTCATCCCGAAGTGCTGATTCTTAGGGAAAATCTAATTCTTGCTCATCCTTCAACAATTTCTTCCATTGATTCCTTAATCTAGATCCAATCTTCACATCAAATTCTGGTCGGCGGGTCGGCGGCTCTATGCTCTGGCCCGATGGACCGATGCATTCTCAGGCAAAGCCAAGGGGGCTGGCCCGCGGGATCTGATGTGATATATGATGAGTTTTACGATGGGGATCCCGATCCATTGGCAACCGTGAAGAAGATTGATCCGTTGATTATTAGAGATGGCCCGTTGACAAGGCTCCAAAGGAAGAATATGCGAGAAGCCTTGAATACATTGTTGCAAGAGATCCATGAAGAGTCAGGCTGCCCAAAAAAGAGTAATGAAGCCCGATATTGTTTATGCACTACACTTTTGGGCCGAGAGAAGATGACAGCTTGAGGCCCATGCTTGAGGCGCCAATTACTTAGGTTATTGGACTTGTATTATTTATTTGGAGTTGGATTTTATTTTAATAATTATCTTGTGGGCTTAGTTGACACAAGAAGGACTAGAAAAGCCCACTAAAGTGGCGCCCCCCTTAGATTTAATTATTTAGGTTTTTATTTTGCTAAGTTAATTCTCCCACATTGCTTAGGAGAAGAACTAGTCTTTTATTTGTAGCCTATATAAAGGCAAGCTTCTTTCATAATAAGATACACCTACATTTTAGTGAAATATTATTTGATTAAGCATTGTCTTAATTGTGCACCTTGTGTGTGTGAGGTTCTCTTGGATTGGAGGATCGCCCCCTTGGAGAACTTATCAACGTAAGTGAGCATTACGTTGTGGCGTTCCCACCGTTGTCTTGGTCTAAGGCGCGGATTTAGCTCCCATTGGTTATCACCAATTTCTTCCTGGGCAAAACAAAGGATTTGATTTGTAAGAATCACATCACTTAGTATCGTAGTTCTCGATGAATTGTTGGTAATCAAATATCCCTTTTCGTTTCGTTTTCTTTCGTTCATCGTTTTTGTTTTCGTTTCTACAAACCTGTGTTCTTCGTTGCTGCCATCTTTAAATAAAAAAAAAAAAAAAAAAAAAACCTAGGGTTTCCTACGTTTCTTGTTGCTGTTCGTTGATCATCCTTCAAAAAATATATATATATATTTCCAGATCTATTCTTATTTGTTCTTGCGTTCGTTGTATATTGTCAAAAAAAAATACCTGCTCTTATTCTTTTCTTGCATCATCCTTTATCATCATCATCATTGCTTATACAAAAATATATCTGCTCTTTGTCTCTCGAATTCATACAGCACAAAAACAAAAACAAAAAAAAAATCCTTTCTTTGTTCTTATTTGTTCTTACCTTTAAAAGGTTAGATCTATTGCTGCTGCAAGTTGCGTGACCTAATTGTTTTATTCTAGCTTGATTTATTTAAAATACGTCGTCCCTAGTATAAAAATAAAAAAAATAAAAAAAAAAACAGCCTCTGTCACACCCCCGGTGTGACGCTTACTGCTTTTCGATCAAAAAAAAAAAAAAAATCCTTTCTTCTTTTTTTCTCTTTTCTTTTAGGTTCTATCATCTTTCAATTGTCCCAACCCCAGCCCTAGGTCCTTATATAAGCTCTTTGGTATTGATTGTTTCGGGTGCTCAATGTTCTTGCTCGTATTGCTTGTTATTGCTTGATATGCACTTACCCTGCTCGTATTGCTCGTATTGCTGTGGGCAGTCCTACAAAACCAACCGCCCGTCCTAACCAGAGTCTTAGCCCACCTTTAGCCTAGATTCGTTTTGCTTGTTATTTTGATTTGTTTATAAAAGGGTGCTTTACTTTCCACAAGAGCGAGGGAGAGTGTAAACACGAGTGTCTTGGTGAGGGTTTATTGTCTATCCTATGGAGGACTCTAAACATTCTAAAAATTTGAGTAATGAGTATCTTGAAGAGAGAGTGGCTGCCCACGTCAAGGAATCTAATGCCGAAAACAATGCAAAGTTTGAAAGGATTTTTGCGGACATGACTGCTATAAGGGCTTCTATTGAGACTTTAACAGCGCACATGGCTAATCTTAATCGTGGTGCACAACTTTCTTTGTTGCACAACCAAACGCTATTGCTGCAAGTACCCAAACTTCCGACAACCGGTCCGTGTACTTCATGCTCCGAATGACCGTGATCATCTGATTGAAAATGTTGACGAAGATGTGCTCGTCTGGATAATAATATGACACGGTAAAGATGAAGCTTCCTAGTTTTGCGGGTTCCGGTAGTGCTTGGTATATCTTGATTGGGAGAGTAAGTTAGATCAGATCTTTGCATGTAATAATTATACGTAAGAGAGAGAAGTGCAATCTAGCTCGGTTGGAGTTTACGAGGTTATGCTATGGTGTGGTGGAATCAGTGTGCAGCTTCATGCGTACCAAATACTGAGACACCACCTATCGTTCATGGACACTTTTGAAAGAGATTATGCGCTCGTTTTGTTCCTATGTCGTATTATCAAGACCTTTATCGTGCTCTTCAGACAATGAAACAGGGAGAACGTTCGGTAGATGATTTCTATGAAGAGATGATGACTACTTTGGCACGATCACAGGTTGAGGAAGAGGAGATGGTCACCATGCAACGTTTTTTGTGTGGTGTGCGTTTGGAGATTGGACAACCATTGGATTAACGTGTTGTAATACACTTGGATGAGATGTTACAAACAGCTCGTGCGATTGAGAGGCAGTTGAAACGACCAAAACCCACCTTTAATAAATCAATTGGAGGTACTTCTTCTTCTTTCCGTTCGTTTCAAACCTAGAGGAGATACTCCAAATTTTATGTACGGTGCACTCGGACAGCCCCTACTACTTCCTATGACGCTTCTAAAGCTAAGGCAGGTGAGAAGGGTAAAGGTGTAGACAACCGCATTAGGCAGCCTCGTGACGTTAAATGTTTTAAATGCACCGGTGTTGGTCATGTTGCATCTGAATGTCCTACTAAGCGTAGCATGCTAGTTGTAGAGGAGGCTATAGATGGTGATGATTTTGATGGGGACGACTTTGAACAGGCCGATTATGAGGATGCGGAGGGTGATATTGAGTGTGACCCACTTGAGGGTTCCATTTATGTGCTTAAAAAGGTGCTAACGGCTAGTGCTAAACTTGAGGACGGTGTCCAACGTGAAAATATTTTCCATACACGCTGCTTGCTGAATGGTAACTTATGTTCTCTTATTGTCGATTCTGGTAGTTGTGCTAATGTTGTTAGTGCTGATTTGATTTCTCGTATGGGTTTACCTACTATTCCTCATCCCCACCCCTACAAGTTGCAATGGTTGAATAGTGTGGGAGAGCTGAAGGTTACACAACAAGCATTGATTTCTTTTAGTATTGGGAAATATGAAGATGAGGTGTTATGTGATGTTGTCCCCTTGGAAGTCAGCCACATATTGTTGGGTCGCCCTTGGCAATATGATAGAAAGGTGTTGTTTGATGGGTTTTTGAACAAGTACACAGTTCGTCACAAGGGCAAGAATTATGCATTATCCGATCTTACCCCTGAGCAAGTCCGTCAAGATCAGCTCGCACTCACACGAGCTCGTGAGGAAAATAAAAAGAAAGAGGGAGAAAAGTTGAACAGTGAACAAAACAAATTGACGGGAGAGAAAAAGAATGAGGGCCTTAGGACTGAGGGCAAAATAAATGTTGAAAACAAAAAATTGGTAAGGGAGGTCGATGTAGTTTCTCGGCGAGGAGTGATAAAGTAGAAAAGTCAATTGTGAGTGTCGGTGCCACGTCTAGTGAGGGAGGTAAAAAAGTTGAAAAGTCAAAATGTGCGCGCGTGTGTAGGAACTTCTATGCCAAAGCCACTGAAGTCATTGATACCATTGACTCCGACCAGGTTGTATTTCTCTTCTTATGTAAAGACCCCATAATCCCTCCCCTACACTTACAACCGCCCCACACACTCACCAAGGGTGACTTGGCCGAGCTGCCCCCTCCCTTTCCCCTTTGTTTAATGCTTGTAAGCGATCTCACGGTTCTCTACCTAGTGTTGTGTGCTCTGCTTCTGAGAGTTTCTTTGATGTATTCCCTGAAGAGGAACCGAGTGGCTTACCACCATTGCGAGGCGTGGAGCATCATATTGACCTCGTGCCGGGCTCTGCGTTGCCCAATCGTCCGGCTTATCGAGCAAACCCAGCCGAAACTTTGGAGATAAAGAAACAAGTCAATGAGTTGTTAGCTAAAGGCAAAATTCAAGAGTCTATGAGCCCTTGTGCAGTACCAGTTCTCGTTGTGCCCAAGAAAGGAGGTGAATGGAGAATGTGCATGGACAGTCGTGCCATTAATCAAATTACGGTAAAGTATCGTTATCCCATTCCTCGTTTAGATGATATGCTAGATGAACTTAAGGGTGCTAAAATCTTTACTAAAATTGATCTTAAGAGTGGTTATCACCAAGTTCGTATTAGGGAAGGTGATGAATGGAAAACAGCCTTTAAAACCAAATTTGGGTTATATGAGTGGTTGGTTATGCCCTTTGGCTTGACTAATGCACCTAGTACTTTCATGCGTTTAATGAACGAGGTGCTTCGCGAGTTTATAAATAAATTTGTGGTAGTTTATTTTGATGATATTCTGATTTATAGCCACAATTTAGATGATCACATAGTTCACCTACGTGCCGTTTTGTCTACGCTTCGCGATGCTCAACTCTATGCTAATCTAAAAAAATGTTCCTTTTGTTTGGATAGAGTTGTTTTTCTTGGTTTTGTAGTAAGTGCACAGGGTGTTGAAGTTGATCGTGACAAGGTTAAAGCTATCGAGGATTGGCCTACACCTCAAACTGCGGCTGATGTACGTAGTTTCCATGGCTTAGCGAGCTTCTATAGGCGCTTTGTCAAGGATTTCAGCACCATCGCGGCCCCTCTGAACGAGCTTGTGAAGAAAAATGTACCCTTCTATTGGGGTCCACGGCAAAGGGAGTCTTTCGAAACTCTAAAAGCTCGTTTAATTTCAGCCCCTATACTTGCACTTCCTGATTTTAATAAGCATTTTGAAAATGAATGTGATGCATCGGGTGTGGGTATTGATGGAGTCTTAACTCAAGAGGGCAGACCTATTGCATATTTTAGTGAAAAACTTAAAGGTGACTCTTTGAATTATGCGACTTATGATAAGGAATTGTTTGCGTTAGTTAGAGCCCTTCACACTTGGCAACATTATTTACGTCCACGCGAGTTTATCATACACACTGATCACGAATCGCTTAAGTACTTGAAAGGGCAGGGTAAGTTAATTCCATGACATGTTCGTTGGGTTGAATTTATTGAGTCCTTTCCTTATATTATTAAGTACAAAAGGGTCAAGATAATGTGGTCGCCGATGCTCTTTCTCGTAGGCTGCTTTAATTACCACTAGGCATACTAAATTCCTAGGTTTTGAATTTATCAAGGATTTATATGCTTCGATGAGGATTTTATGACTAAGTGGCATAATCTCGATAATAAAACCGATGGTAGGTTCTTTAGACGCGAGGTTTTGTATCGAGATCATGTCATTTGTATTCCTCGTTGTTCTATCGTGATTTATTGGTGCGTGAAGCACATAGTGGTGGTCTTATGGGTCATTTTGGCATTACTAAAGCGCTTGATATGCTTAAATCTCATTTTATTGGCCTCGTATGAAAGTTGATGTTGCTAAATATTGTGATGCTTGTCTTACTTGTAAGTCTGCTAAATCTACATCCCACCCCCACGGTTTATATACGCCCCTCCCTATTCCTACGCAACCGTGGACCGATTTATCTATGGATTTTGTGTTAGGCTTACCCGTTCTAAGAGTGGTCACGATTCTGTTTTTGTGGTAGTGGATAGGTTTTCTAAGATGGCACACTTTCTTGCGTGCTCTAAAACTACGATGCTTCATATATTGCGATTTGTTTCTTAAGGAAGTAGTTAGATTACATGGTGTGCCTAGAAACGATTGTGAGTGATCGAGATTCAAAATTCATTGGTCATTTTGGAGAGTTTTGTGGATGCGTTTAGGAACTAAGTTACTTTATTCTCTGCATTTCATCCTCAAACCGATGGTCAAACCGAAGTGGTTAATCGTGTGTTGGGTCGGTTTGCTTCGTTGTCTTGTTCAAAAATCTCAAAAATTGGGAAGCTTGTTTACCTTACGCCGAATTTGCTTATAATAGGTGTAAACACTCGCTTCTAAATTTACTCCATTTGAGATGGTTTACGGTTTTAATCCGGACACGCCTTTTACGTTGGCTCCTTTACGATATTATTGCGCAGTTAGCTTGGATGGTGAACAACGGGCTGCACTTGTTCGTGAGCTACATGAGAAAGCACGGCGAGAATATGGAGGCAGCCACGGCGCGGTATGCTAAGCAAGCTAATAAAGGACGCAAAGAAGTCATCTTCGAACCTAGCGATTATGTTTGGTTACACTTGCGCAAGGATAGGTTCCCAAAGCAACGCAAGACTAAGCTACACATGAAAGGCGAGGGACCGTTCCAAGTTCTCGAGAGGATCAACAATAATGTTTACAAGATTGACTTGCCGCCGGATTGGAATATTTCTTCTTCTGTCAACGTGGCTGATTTGACTCTTTTCGACAATCCCTTTGATCGAGGATGAGATCCTTCCCAACCGGGAGGGAATGATGTGATATATGATGAGTTTTACGATGGGGATCCCGATCCATTGGCAACCATGAAGAAGATTGATCCGTTGATTATTAGAGATGGCCCGTTGACAAGGCTCCAAAGGAAGAACATGCGAGAAGCCTTGAATACATTGTTGCAAGAGATCCATGATGAGTCCAGGCTGCCCAAAAGAGTAATGAAGCCCGATATTGTTTATGCACTACACTTTTGGGCCGAGAGAAGACGACAGTTGAGGCCCATGCTTGAGGCTCCAATTACTTAGGTTATTGGACTTGTATTATTTATTTGGAGTTGGATTTTATTTTAATAATTATCTTGTGGGCTTAGTTGACACAAGAAGGACTAGAAAAAGCCCACTAAAGTGGCGCCACCCCTTAGATTTAATTATTTAGGTTGGATCTCTGAGCCAATTAGGTCCGTAAGAGACCTGGGCCCACTATACTTACCAAAAGAAACTAGTGTACACAGAAAGCTGCAAGCTCATCAGGATTGCGACTCACTGAACCCGCAGCGGGCACGCCAGCTGACCGAAGACTCAATCGTACTATTAGTTTGTAATTATGTGAAACTATAGTTAATTTCTTCCCTATAAATAGGGCTCATTGTATCCTACGAAAGATATATGTATTAATAGAAAACAAGGAAAAACTTTGCTCAACTTACTACTCGCTACTATATATTTGGCACCACCACTTGCACCTCCATAAATTCTACAGCACCACCGTGCACCACCGCATCTACTTCACTTTTATTGTTAGATATCCTCTATTAAACCACCACTGAAAAACCGTGATAATTTTGACATTATCAGTTGGCTCCGTAACCGGGAAAACAAGCTCTTAGCTCCTCACCGGTGTATGGCACGATTGCTGTTCTACACTTTATGGTTGTTCCAGGAAGACCTTCAACATCTTCCCCAGGCTCCTTCACGATTTCCTCATTAGAAGCTTCCAGCACTCACTCAGTTCAATGGAAATCTACACCTCAGTTCCGTTACCGATCCTAAACACAAAGTAAACTCTTCAAATCTTGCTCAGAAATAACGTGTTTGCGTTTAAAGCATCACCACTATCATTTTTTCCGTTCAAGAAACTCGTCCGAGTCTTCTTTCAAATTTTCCCGGCCGGAAAGTTTAATTTAAAGATAGTGCCTTTATTTTGAGCCGTTCATTCGTTAAACAAGAAAGGATACGTGATTTGTTGAGTTTGCACCTGAGGAATCATTACTCTCGACATTTGCGCGTTACGAGCAAAGCTGGTTTTTCCCATTCTGGGTTGTACTCGAATTGTTAGCATATTATGGGCTTGTTGATTGCATATTCTAGGAATTTTGTGAAATTTGGGTTAAAGTTGTTGGAAGTAGCGCCCGAAAGACAATTTATGTAATTGTTTCTATAATTTATAAATGACAGATTTATTCTCATCTTATTATATCCTTTGTGCTTATATTTAATACACTGCTGAAAACCCCAAGACGTATCATAGGTAGCCATATAACTTAATGTGTGTCACACATGAGGATTAAGTTTACGGTGATACACTTGAACTGTTAGTCCGTGGTGAACTTAATCAAAGTATGGGGTCTATTGATTAAACCACCATTAATGCGCCCAAAACACTTTTTGGTGTGACCGTCTTATCCGGACCGTCGATATTGGTTATCTAAGTGGGAAATTTATATATGATGTAGTCATATAGGACTGGCCCAATTTAATCCGTATTTATCATATAATTCCGTGGTTTAGAAATCTCATTAAATCACAAGGTGATCATATATGGATTAACCTTAATCGTGAAGTGATTGCATACTCCTACTGGTTTCAGCATAGGGTTTGATTTGTTCATTAAGGATCGCTAAAAGGCGCGGTCCGAATCACTTTCATGTTGGCACTATTCTGGAATGAGTGAGAAGTGTGTCTCTCATAGATTTGGAATCCAATCCTTCCTGCAGGAAGTAGAAAGACGATCCCCTTATTTGTTGATCTTAGAAACTGATCGATCCGCGGAGTTCGTATTGGTTATGAACTAATTGATCACTAGTGGGTTATTGGTAAATAAGGATAAGTTGTATTGAAGAAGGTTTACGGAAATAATCCTGTTTCATTACGGATAGTCTATGGAGGGTTAGTTTATATGTAATTCCGGAATTAATGAGTTGAGTAGAAATATTCTGTTCGATGAATATTTTATTCAATTTATTATAGCTACTGGTTATAGGTCCATGGTCCCCGGGTTGGCTCCTAACACGCGAGTGTTTTCTCGTTTTATGGAACCTCGAGAATAAATTAAATAGTTGGTCTATTTAATGAATATGCAATATTATTTATTTTGGTAAATAATATGTAAAATAGAAAAGACATTTTCTATTAAAATAATGTTGAAAGTGGCGCCCCATGTGATAAAATAAGGAAAAGAAATTTCCTAGATTATGTCACATGTGTAATTAATTAATTATCTATTTGTTGGATAATTAATGGAAAAGAGATAAAGAGATTGATTTTTTGGGAATTATCTCTTATCTTTTGGCAAATATATTTTCCTTGTGGGAATAGGTAATTGGGGTATGAAAGGATAACTCTCTCTTGACTAGTTATTTTCCTATATAAAGAGAGTTCCTCCCAACACAATAAATCATCACATATTTCGCCACTTATCAAATAAAAGAAGAGATAAATTAGTTTCTTGTTATAGTCATTAAGAGAAGAAAAACCTAGGGTTTTTCTTGGAGCATATTAGAGGAGGTTCTACGGCGAGGATCGACGTCCACCAGTCATCGCTTGGAGATACAATCCAGAAGATCATGGCTTCTCCCTTTGGTCGATTGCCTATTTCTCTCCGGTTGGGGTAAATCTACTAACCTTCTTGTAGATTAATTTATTATGCGAATCATATCGTGGTAAAATCGTAAACGAGTCTAATTCGTAGTTTACGCTGTGCATGATCGAGCGTCTCGATCGGTGCTGGGAATCAGATATGATGATCCAATTATGGATCGGATCCGGATTCGGGTTTCTGTATATCCAGCATGTGGTATCAGAGACAGGTTAAAACGATTTTGCGATCTTGATTGCATAATTAATTAATAAGGAGTGTAATAGAATAAAATTGCATCTTTTAATTTATTTATGCAATTGAATGTTCTGGTTGACGAGATGGATTGGGGTTGGTACTTGTTTACCGTTAGATCTATTGTAAACCCAATATTTCCGGGTATAGGATGTCATTTAATTTATTTTGCAATTTTAATTTTCAGCAATTTTTTTTTATTTCGATCGCACATTTTATTTAAAATTCGGATGAAGACCGTGAAAGAAGAACCGCGGCACAGTGGTCAAGACACATGATCAATTATGCATAGACCCGAGTTCGAATCTTTTTGGCCGGTTTAATTCTAGAATTATTTTTTCCCCTTTCCTGTTCGAAATATTTTTAACAACCTGTTAAAAAAAATTCCCGGTACGAAAAAATAAAAATAAAAATATGCGAACGAAAAAAAATAAAAATTTAATATGAACGGTAAAAAATACGAAAGCAAATTAAAAAAAGGGGAAAAAGGGGCGGATGCTGCTGCAAGGATTTGAACTTGGGTGGTGATGAAGGAAGACAGAGACTCTTACCAACTCAGTTGGAGCAGTTTTTCATAAAGAAACAAGAGCAGAAAATTAAATACATGAGGTGACTGAAGAAAATATTAGATTAATATTTCTTATGCTTAGGGTTTATTCAATTTATAGATTAGATACGGGGTACCAACAGTCCATCTCAGTAGTTTATTTTTGGCATTTATTTTCTATGTAAAATTATTTATGTGATATAACCATGCCATGCATCATATTCATGAATTTCACTCCTAGCATATGCATATATGTAGAAAATTAATATTGAAATTAATTAGACATGTATCAACACTATAATTAATTTAGATTAAAAATAAATTAAATTAATTAAAGGAAATGGAATTTTATCGGGATATAAAATTCACATGATAAACTTAATTCGTGGATCTAAAATTCTTTGAGGATTTAATTATGTTATGTCTACATAAATAGAATTTTAATAATCAAAATTTGGAAACTCGTGAAAAGATTGGACACTAACTAGACGGTATGTCGAATAAGTTGGTGATTGCTTTTCATGATTTATTGTTTTTGATTATTTGAAAATTCTAAGATCCTAATTTTTAATCATGATAAAGTTAGGACTTTAAAATTCATTGGTGAATTTTTGTTGTGTAGTGACTACACAAGAGATTTCTAAATAATCGACAAATTGGAAAATCATGAATATAGTGTCACTAGTTAGACGTTATTTGGAACCGATAAACTAGTGAGAGCTTTAAATTTGTGATTTATTGTTTTTCGATTTGGTGGGAAATTCCTAAGTCCTAATATATTATGATTACGAAATTCTTGGTGAATTTTATTTGTGTAGTGTTTACACAAAGGAACTTTATTCCATAAAAATTGGAGGATCATGGATAAAGTAACACTAGTTAGACGGTATTTGGAACCGATGAACTAGTGGGAGGATTATATTAAATATTCATGATCTATTGTTTTTGGATTATTATAAAATTCTACAATCCTAAAAAGACTAACTAATATTCAAAATAACGAGTGGGAGCGGGGAAGGTGACAACCGACCCCATGGCCTCTACTGTTGGCACAAGCACGTGAGATAAGGGTGACGCCTCGAGCCGCTTTGATTACGGCCCCTTGCGGATGGCCTTCACCCCTATCAAAATTCAAGGCTTGGTCTCCGAAAGGATAGGATTTTGGGTACTCGTCGAGTCATTGACCGACCCTGCGGCGGCATACTCGGGGCGTACTTTGAGATCTGAAACAGTAGGTCACACTCACAAGAGTATTTTTGGAAATATCTTGGCTGAAAAATGAAGGTAATCAACAATTAAATAAAAGATGTTTTGATTCTTAATTGTTTAATTTTTGAGCGAGATTGTCTCAATTTAATAGTCATTGTGCTGATACCGACCCTACGGTGGCAGTATGATGTGAGGTTAAATCCTTGGAATGGTAGGATAAACTGAATGCATGGCATCACGTTTATAATTCCTAAAATTATTATATGTTGTGGTGTATGATTTGATTTACATTTCTGTCATAATTTATTTTGGCAACTACATATCATCTCAAGGCATCTAAACTGCTAAACATACTATATTGACTAATAACTACTTCGTAAAAGTGGAAAAGTAACAAGAACTTTGAACTCATAAATCGAGAATGCAAATTAATTATTTGGAAGAGGATGTTCCTCTTGAGTCTACAAACTTAAGTGACATTGATAAGTACGTCACTGCTGTCACTCATGATAAGCAAGAGACAAAACAAAATTAGTTCAAAGTTGACGAGAATGATTTGGTATCAATCTCACTAGGCATCCCACAGTTTACGAGTAGTGCTTACTCAAATGAACTGATAAGCTCATAGCCATTTCCCGTAAAGAAATCCATGAATGGGAAGGTAAATGTCTAAACTAAATAACTTAAAGGCTAAACCGGATTATTAATCGAAGAAAATATAGGAGAAGGAAAGTGATTTCGGATCACTAACCAATGAATCCTTAGAGACTTTCTTAACCGAGTAAGTTGACTCAAAAGTTCTTTTGTAAGAACAAGACCTGGGCATTCATCATGAAGAGTAGACAACGGGCAGTTATTTCAACTAAAATAGTGGGAGTGATATTAGGAAACAAAATTTCAGATTTTAATCCTTGAATATCGCAGTAATTTAATTTCTATTTTTTTAGATTTGTTGGAACAAATAGATTCACTTTCAAATCGATAAAAATAGTTGCCTTAAATAAAGTGAATATGACATTTGTATACGATTCTGAGACTCGGACTTTTTGTTTGATATAGTCAGTACCACTAAGTAATGCTGAAAAGGTATATGTAACACGTCAAAAACTATTAAGGGAAATGGTTTTCGTATTAAGATAAACGATTCTTTAGCATCCATTAATTAGTGCATATATCCTAAAGATAAGACATGAAGACTGGCTAAGGGTGATTCCTATCTCCCAGTCTAAGAACACCGTCTCAAAGGAAAAATGACTAAGTATCCTTTCAATTAGGAAAGGGTAATAGAGCTAAAGAAGTATCATAGCTTGTTCATGTTGACCTTCGGGGTCTTATAAAGATAAGAGCTAGTGGGAGCTTTTGAGTAATAGACATTTTGTCTAATGAATACTCGAAATGCAGATTAGTTTATCCAAATATTTGGAGGAATCTCTGATATTACCAAAGAAACGGGTATTCCATTCTCAGATATAGGCTATAGCACAATTTTGGCACTGATGCTCGGCCTACCTCTGAGTGAAATGATTTCACTGAAAGGAAAAACCATGGATTGCCTTATATTGTTATTGATGTGATACAATACACTGCTTAACTCAATTAAGATATTTGTTGCAAAATAACGGTATACATTATTATGTAATACAGAGAAGTCTACCTAGAAGATGCTTATGAATTTATGGATAAGGAATGAACTACGTTTACTCCACTTCCGTAAATAGAGTCGTTTAGTGCTATTGCTCGAAGGTAGGACTGGAGATTTTCCATACACGTTCAGATGGTGACAGTTCATGAAATATCTTAATGGAATGAGTGAAGTTTGGTTATGAGATTCTTAAGATCGGAAAGTGACGGTTGTACTGTCACAGCCTTTCTGAAAGGATGTTTAAATAACAACCTTAGACCTTGAAGTACAGTTACTCAAGGAGTTACTATCTGATTTAATCATACCACATCCAATATTGGTTGTTGGGGATAACGCTAATAAATAGTACTGAACCAGATCAAACTATCAAACCACCCAAATGCAGCGGGAGTATGGTTTATCCAATGACTCACTGCGATTATGAACACTTTACAGTCTACTAGGGTTGATTCATAACCTATGGTCTTTTGGAAGGACTGTATTGGAATCAGATAAAAAGATGGTTGGTTCACAGCCATAAACCTGTAAATGGAGTTTTGGTACTCCAGTTCTGTTCCTACTCTTGTAGAACCACCTGAGTGTCTCAGGCCCAGTGGAAGAAATTGGATCTACATTAAAAGAGTCGAATGAATGAGAAAGATTAACTTTCAAGGCAAAGCCAAGTGGTCGAGGGGTAATTCCCTAAGAAGTAGAGAGTTAACAAGGGTTGATGCCCTAAAACTCTCTCACCATTCCACCTTGCTTGACTCCCTGAAAAGCAGAAAGACTAACAGGGGTGATGCCCTTAAACTTTCTTGCCGTACAAAGGAGCTTGAATTCATTCGGAACAGAAGGTTTTTAGCTTAAAGTAAACCTTCAGGTCATTGAAATTCACATGTTTTTAAATGTGTGGGCTTGACCAGAATATTGATGAGTCTATTGTAGACCAGAGAATCAATATTGGTAAAGTAGTAGACGTTGGTGTTTATAAATGATAACATTTCAATAGTTAAGGACAACATGAGTGTGTTATCTAAAGTCAGGAACTGATGAGCCAAGATTCTCTGAATCAGAGAAGTGGACTAAATTCTTAGAATTTGATTCGGTCGAATTCATGAGAACAAGTTGTGGCAGTTTCCCATCCATCTTATTGTTTAGGATGATAATGCATTTTCGTATGCAATATTCAACGAGAGGTTTCCTACCCAACCCCTCACGGAATAATTCTCTCCATCTTTGGATATGGAGAAAATGGGATATATTCTCTTTTGGATAGAGAAAGTCATATTATTAAAAGTCAATTAAAGTCGAGTCTTGGATTCGAGCAATGGATAGCAGTATAGTACATCCTCGAGTATCTTTAGAGAACGAGGAATCATATGCTTGTGTATTCGGGTGCAAACCTGAGTGTTGTTGACTATACTGATTCTGATTATTAGTCGGATTAAGGATGATCCTGAATCGATCTCAAACTCACTATTTACTCATTGTGATGGTGCTACTGTCTGGAGCAATCCAGCACTGCCAATTTGACTCTGTTAGTCGAATACACATCAGCTTTTGAGCAGCTAAAGAGGCAGTGTGGCATGAGAAGTTCTTTGTTGGATCGGGAAGTGCTTCTAGGTCTCAATGAGCCGATACCTTTTTATTGTGAAAACAGTTGAGAGGTAGCTCATGCAAATGATCTTACAATCATAAGAGGTGAAAATCATATTGAGAGAAAGTACCACCTGATTAGATAGACCGTGCAAAGAGGCGATGTTTTGGTCCTAAAGATCGCCTTGGGCCGACAACCTAGTTGATCAGTTTACCAAGTCGCGTGGCATCTAATGTCATTGATAAGCGCTTGGCGGGTATGAAATTGGGAGATATGTCTTATCTAGTTTAAAGCAAGTGGGAGAATGTTGTGGATAGATAGAATAAGGTTGTGGTGCTCTAAAAATAATTATTGCTTCTCTTTACGGTAAAGTGGGAGATTGTTAGATGTAGTGCCCAAAAGGCAATTGTTGCTTGTCGCCCGAAAGGAAATTGTTGCTTGTCCTTACGGGCAAGTGGGAGATTGTTGGAAGTAGCGCCCGATAGACAATTTATGTAATTGTTTTTATGATCAATAAATGACAGATTTATTCTCATCTTATTATCTGCTTTGTGCTTATATTTAATACACTGTTGTAAACCCCAAGTCATATCATATGTAGCCATATAACTTAGTGTGTGTCACAATGAGGATTAAGTTTATAGCGATACACTTGAACAGTTAGTCCATGGTGAACTTAATCAAAGTATGGGGTCTATTGATTTAACCACCATTAGTGCACCCAGAACACTTTATGGTGTGACTGTCTTATCCGGACCGTCGATATTGGTTATCTAAGTAGGGCATTTATATATGATGTAGTCATATAGGACTGGACCGATTTAATCCGTATTTCTCATATAATTCCATGATTGATTAATCTCATTAAATCACAAGATGATCATATATGGATTAACCTTAATCCTGAAGTGATTGCATGCTCCTACTGGTTTTAGGATTGGGTTTGACGTGTTCGTTAAGGATCGCTAAGAGGTGCGGTCCGAATCACTTACACGTTGGCACTATTCTAGAATGAGTGAGAAGTGTGGTCTCATAGATATGGAATCATATCCTTCCTGCGGGAAGAAGAAAGACGATCCCCTTATTTGTTGATCCTAGAATCTGATCGAACCGTGGAGTTCGTATTGGTTATGAACTAATTGATTACTAGTGGGTTAATGGTAAATAAGGAAAAGTTGTATTGAAGATGGTTTACGGAAATAATCCTGCTTCATTATGGATAGTCTATGGAGGGTTAGTTTATATGTAATGATTATATCAATGGACACTTATCAACTTGACTCGACGTTTTGAGAATAAGTTATATCTATAATCGATAGAGTTGGGTTTTGGATTTATGGTGGCGTAATTCCGGTATTAATGGGTGATGAATATTTTATTCAATTTATTGTAGCTACTGGTTATAGGTCCATGGACCCCGGGTTGGCTCCTAACACGCGAGTGTTTTCTCGTTTTATGAAACCTCGAGAATAAATTAAATAGTTGGTCTATTTAATGAATATGCAATATTATTTATTTTGGTAAATAATATGTAAAATAGTGAAGACATTTTCTATTAAAATAATGTTGAAAGTGGCGCCCCATGTGATAAAATTAGGAAAAGAATTTGTCCTAGATTATGTCACATGTGTAATTAATTAATTATCTATTTGTTGGATAATTAATGGAAAGGAGATAAAGTGATTGATTTTTTTGGGAATTATCTCTTATCTTTTGGAAAAGATCTTTTCTTTGTGAGAATAGGTAATTGTGGCATGAAAATGATAACTCTCACTTGACTAGTTATTTTCCTATATAAAGAGAGTTCCTCCCAAAACAATAAATCATCACAAATTTCGCCACTTATCAAATAAAAGAAGAGAAAAATTAGTTTCTCGTTATAGTCATTAAAAGAAGAAAAACCTAGGGTTTTTCTTGAAGCATATTCGAGGAGGTTCTACGGCGAGGATCGACGTCCACCAGTCGTCGCTTGGAGACACAATCCGGAAGATCACGGCTTCTCTCTTTGGTCGATTTCCTATTTCTCTCCGGTTGGGTTAATTCTACTAACCTTCTTGTAGATTAATTTATTAATGCGAATCATATCATGGTAAAATCGTAAATGAGTCTAATTCGTGGCTTCCGCTGTGCATGATCGAGCGTCTCGACCGGTGCTGAGAATCAGATCTGACGATCCAATTATGGATCGGATCCTTTTCTGTATATCCAGCAAAAGTATGTTGGAACCATAAAAAACCAGTATATTCTCTGAGTTCCCGGTTGATTCGTCCCAGTCGTCCTAGAATTTCTGATTTTCCGTATGTCGGACCGCTCATCAACTCACCAGAAAGGTCACTTTTGACAATATTTTGAACCTGGCACCTCAAAAAAGATAGTACAAGGTTGGTGAGTGTCAGAGGACACTTGGTTATTTGTCAGTGTTCTTTTTGGAATTTAGCGCGGACAGCGAATCAGATATTCCCACATGGCAAGTAGTAAAAACTCGCAAATAGTACTCACTACAACATGAAAATCAGCTACTCATGATCCGCCACATGGAAGGAACGTGGAAGACACACTTGAAAATCTAACTACGAATTGGGATCCATCGCAACAGGAAGAAAGGGCCAATGATGCTAGGCGAATCATAAAACAAAAGACAAAGTCTAGAGAGGCCGCTACAACTTCAGAGCTAGTCAGTGATAGACACGCTCGTGAGAAAGAAGCTATTGGCACCTCGAGACCCTATCGGAGTCATGAGATAATTCTGGATAAAGTACCCGATGTTAATGACCCCAAGGCGGTAGCTGCCCAAAATTATGCCAACTACATCAAAAACCTGTTCTTGGCCAATGAAATCGTCATATCAAAGGGTCTGCCCCGTATGCCAATCCTGCTACCACCTAAGGCAAGTGTCGGCCCGCACACTGGGGGACCTAGATAGATTATTCAGGAAAATCTCAACAAATTGAAATTGAGGAAATCATGCGTTCATCAAATACTAAGGGCCGCAAGTAGGTGATCGCGCGTGTAAGTTGCTTGATACTAGCAAGAGTACTAGGTCAATCGTAGTACAGCAAAGACGAATCAAGATCGATCCCACAGAGACAAAACAACTTTAGTATACACGAGTCTAACGTAATTAAGAGAACAAATATGGTCGTTGACCAACGATAAACATAAAAGAAACATGGTATTCCTTCCCCGTCCCCACCAACCTACTAACTTGGTCTAGTTAATCCTTATGTTTACATCCCCACATAATTTCCTTAAATCAATCGAATGTTTTAATTCAGTTTTAGCTACGGGTGCATCTCTTACTCCTATATACTTCCATTATAAGGACAACAGACAATCTATAAGCAACCAACCTCCTTCGTCGGTTGTATTAGCCCATACGCAGTAAGAACTAGCGATGCGGGCACGAGACCGAAAACCTCCTCAAGCATCTATCGACAATGACTAGCACGTTCCTAGGGTTCCATCAATACAATGTCCTAACTTACACCTTACCTTGCAAGTCCTTCGTGTTAATTTACGAATACAATAAGCAGATTGGCCAGAACTAACCTACTGTTAATTAATCCTGTCGATCAACGTAACTGACACCAAATATCCAGATTAGGGTTTCTAAATATTTCCTCGTTAAACCGGTATAGGCCGCCGGTTTACCGGGGGTGGTGGTTCCTATTCTGGAATCTACATGCAGATTAACTATAACACATAAATTCAAGTAGATCTACCATAATAAAGACATAAAATAACATTCAAAGCTTCATACCTTCGGTTATGGAGATCTAGCTTGATCTACTCAAGCTAGAGATGGCGTGGAGAGGAGGAAACTAGAAAATAAATCACCAAAAGCTTTAAAGGAACTTTATTTCAGCAAATTGTGATGCATACATTTACAATCAGTTTTTGTGGCTTTATGTAGATTTTATAAACGATTTATGACTCGATTAAACCCTAACCAACCTAGTAGATACGGCAAACTCCAGTTTCGTGTCCTCCAAGTCCTTGGTAAACCGGACCTGGGCTTCGGTAAACCGGCCCAGCTCTTCATCTCTTTTTCTGGAAGATTTCTTCCTGGTCTTCATTCTCTTAGCCCAATGTCTTCTCTAATTCCAGATACATCCTTAGCTACTCCAGACTTTGGTACATCCTGAAAAGTATATAAAACAAGACCAAATAGTACCAAATCTAAGGAATAATAACATAGATGCAGAATCGTAAACCTAGAATCATGCACATAGAATTTAACACATATTCCATAGGATAACAAGCCTATCTATCTCCTCTCAAGCACAATTCAGGGTAAATAAATGTATAATTGATGGTACTCTTTAGGGCGTTATCAACTACCCCCCACTTAGCTTTTGATCGTCCCGAGCAAAAAGGTAAAAATAAAATAAAATCCCGAGCTATATACAAGTTAATTAAAAATAGCTATGCCTCACAAAGTCAAGATCAATATCATGTCAACTCATATACATAAGTAAAGCATTAAACACTATTCATGTCATGATCCAATGTGTGTGTGCCATAACTTCACGATCTTTAGTAATACAGACAATCTTACATTACGTCAACCCGTAGCCGACCTAACCAGTCACGAACATGCTTTGATTAATAGATTTCACTTTTAGTGCTTTGATCAGGTCAATTGGGCAAGGCAGATCGAGAACCGAGTATTACTCTTAAGCTCGTGTTTATCAGTCTATTTCATGCAAGGGTCGTGCGTCTTACGCTCTATCGACTCTATTTTGCCAAAGAGAATATAGATATATATAAGCAATTTATTTCTCTTTCTTGGCAGGTGAACGCTCATAATTCTATCTATCCTCATGGCCCCACCTTGCTAAACTACCAAATCCGTAATTCCTTTTCCCTTGTTACCATTGGTAGAACATAATTTAGGATAAATCTAGGGTCAAATCTAGTCAAAGTAATGCGCTATCTACTACACACCAAGGAAAGTGAGTTATACGTGCTTAAGATAGTGGTTCACAACAGAATATGCGCTTAATACGCCACTACTTCTGAAGTGGGCACTACTTTTACTTATGCAAAGTGGAACAAAGATGTAGTCAATTAACTCCAAAAGGTCAAAGATGTCATCTTTGTTTCAAAATTTTGATAAAATGAATCAAATTCTAGGTGGTGAAAAGTGCTTCAAGAAAACCAAGATAGTCATGCAATTAACGGAATATAATGCTAAAAAGATAAGAGACGTTCCTACCCCCCACTTAATCGAAGCATTGTCCCCAATGAGAAGATGAAAATATAAAATGAAAAGGAACATAGATTCGTAAGAGCGGAGCGGAATAAGGATGGATCGTCATCAATGGCAAAGGGCACAGAATAAAACTCCTTGGAAATCTGCTATAGTTTGCTCATAAAAAACAAGGGACGGAACTCGGGTGACAATAACCTTATAGTAAAAATTGCGGCAATAAAAGAGAAATATAATAACTCCAAAACAATTTAAGCCGACAAAATCATTATAATAGGAAAAAGTCTGCTACATTACTAGATAGGAAAAGTAAAAAAAAATTAAAATGCTAGAAATGGAAAAAAAAAATTAATAACTAATCCTCATCGAAATATTCCTCCCAGTCATCTTGTGGCTTGAAACTGGGAGGTGGTCCAGAACATGAGGCAACAGTAGCGGAAGAAGATGCTCTGTGACGTGGGGCAGTCCTAGGTGGTGGGTCGAAGGTGGAATGCCTAAAAATTCCATCATTATGTCAATTTTGCGATGCAATCTCGCAATCTTTCATGCATTCTCCTCAATCAAAGCTCTCTGAGATTGAGGCTCTCCGTGGACCGGAGTACGTTCGCTCTCAGCTCTTTGACCCACACGTTTGGGTGCTTTAAAACTGACTTCGAACTGATCTTCGGTTAACGTTCTTCCCAATCGTCACTAACCGGAATCAGAACCTCATTCTCCAGAGCGAACATATCTATCATAGGGCCATAAGGCAGCTGCTCTCGCTCAAATTCAACAGCAATTTCTTGCATTCGGCTATGCATCTAGAGGCCGATGTTAACTGGAGATTCTTGCTATAGTAGAACATCAATTCTGCCCGCCTCGATGTAACAGAGACTGTGTTCTTGGTTGGCAGAAGGTGGGAACATATAAATCTGTTCAGCATCTTCCTATCCCAGGATAGGTCATTCTTTAGGAAGATGGTGGGGACTCCCATTTGATTTCCCTTCCATTCCACCCCAAAGTAGTCAGCTATCATCTTCATCCTCTCTAGTTCATCAACATTGGAGGATGATGTGTATTCCTCCGGGCCCACTGTGGATTTCTCACTCCATAGTATTCATTGATCCTTTCAATGGTGAAATCCACATTCACCCCTCAGACCATAGCAAATGTGGCTCCTGGGTTGTGCACCAGATATACATAGAACTCTCACACCACCGTAGCATTGAACCGGCTTGGTGCCTCTGCCATATCAAGAATGTTGTGGTACTTCATGACCTGAGGCAAGATACTGCCTTAATCCCCCAAGTCGACGCCACGTTCACGACTAACAGGTCGGCCATTCCAGTGCCATCTGAATGACTCATACATCCGTAGAGAATCGAATTGCTCAATCCTATCAATCAAAGGGTTGGCATCGGCATAGACAACCTAATGACCGCTTGGACGACGAACAGTTCTGCTGTGTTTCGGACCCATAGTGGCTGGACACAGATAATGTTGATATACTGATTCTATTTCTGAAAATGGACCCTCGGTTTACCGGACCTTGCTGCCGATTTACCGTGCCTAGTTTTACAAACTTTTTTCTGGGACTGTGCTACTGATGATGGAAGAAGACAAACTACAGCAACAACGATGTCACAGCAGAGCCACCTAGCGATAGAAAATGTTAAAAGGGAGTTTTGGGTGTTGAGATGGAAGGAAAATGGTTGATAGTGGTGGTGATAATGGTGGTGATGGGTGGTGATGGTGGCAGAATTTTATGCAGAAGAAGAAAAATGGAGGATGTTTTTGAAGAAGATGGAGGATGTAATTGTTGAAGTATTGATGTGATATCGACCAGAACGATAAATAAGGCACGGCGGTGTAAACAGAAAGCAAAATAGAGACCATAATGGCCATTTACAAGGTATCAAAAATCACACCGTTAAGTACTCTATGGGTACAAAAAAAATACAAAAAAAAAGTTTTGTAATTATCTTTGAAGTAATGATGTGATATCGACCACAACGATAAATAAGCACGGCGGGGCAAACGGCAGGCAAAACGGACACTAGAATTGCTTGTACAAAGAATCAAAAATCACACCGTTAAGTACTCTATGGGTACAAAAAAATACAAAAAAAGGTTTTTAATTATCGTTGAAGTAACGATGTGATATCGACCAGAACGATAAATAAGGCACGCCGTCGCAAAAGTCATGCGAAACGGACATTAGAATGGCGTTGTACAAGGAATCAAAAATCACACCGTTAAGTAATCAGTGAGTATAAAAAGCACGATAAAAAATGTTTGTAATTATCTTTGAAGTAAAGATGTGATGTCGACCAAAAAGTTAAATAAGACACGTCGGTGCAAACGGCATGCAAAACGGACACCCGAATGGCCTTGTACAAGGAATCAAAAATCACACCGTTAAGTAATCGGTGGGTACAAAAAAAGTATGAAAAAAAAGGTTTGTAGTTATCTTTGAACTAACGATGTGATATCGACCACAATGATAAATAAGGCACGGCGGTGCAAACCTCAAGCGAAACGGACACCCGAATGGCCTTATACAAGGAATCAAAAATCACACCGTTAAGTACTTTATGGGTACAAAAAAACTATGAAAAAAATGTTTGTAATTATCTATGAAGTAACAATGTGATATCGACCAGAAAGTTAAATAAAACACGTCGGTGCAATCGGCATGCAAAACGGACACCCGAATGGCCTTGTACAAGGAATCAAAAATCACACCGTTAAGTAATCTATGGGTATTAGAAAAGTATGAAAAAAACGTTTATAATTCACTTTGAAGTAACTATGTGATATCGATCACAACGATAAATAACGCACGGCGGTGCAAGCGACCGGCATAACGGATACTAGAATGGCCTTTTACAAGGAATAAAAAATCACACCGTTAAGTACTCTATGGGTACAAAAAAAGTACAAAAAAAAGGTTTGTAATTTTCTTTAAAGTAACGATGTGATATCGACCAGAAAGTTAAATAAGACACGTCGGTGCAAACGGCATGCAAAACGGACACCCGATGGCCTTGTACAAGGAATCAAAAATCACACCGTTAAGTACTCTCTGTGTACAAAAAAATAGTATGAAAAAGTTTATGATTTTCTTTGAAGTACTAATGTGATATCGACCAGAATGATAAATAAGGCGGTGCAAACGGTAATCAAAACGGAGACCAAAATTTCCATGTACAGGGAATCAAGAATGACACCATTAAGTAATCGGTGGGTATAAAAAAAGTACGGAAAAAGGGTTTGTAATTATCTTTGAAGTAACGATGTGATGTCGACCAAAACGATAAATAAGGCATGGCGGCATAAATGGTATGCAAAACGGACACCCGAATCACCTAGTACAAGGAATCAAAAATGACACCGTTAAGTAATCATTGGGTATAAAAAAAATACGAAAAAAAATGTTTGTAATTATCTTTGAAGTAACGATGTGACATCGACCACAAAGATAAATAAGGCACGGTGGTGCAAACGGCAGGCAAAACGGACACTAGAATGGCCTTGTACAAGGAATCAAAAATCACACCGTTATGTACTCTATGGGTCCAAAAAAAAGTACGAAGAAAAACGTTTGTAATTCTCTTTGAAGAAAATATGTGATATCGGCCAGAATGTTAAATAAGACACGGCGGCGTAAACGACATGCAAAACGGACACTAGAATGGCCTTGTACAAGGAATCAAAAAAAGTACGAAAAAAACTTTAGTAATTTTATTTGAAGTACTGATGTGATATCGACCAGAATGATAAATAAGACACGCCGGCGCAAACGGCAAGAAAAACGGAGACCATAATGTCTTGTACAAGGTATCAAAAATCACACCGTTGAGTACTATATGGGTACAAAAAAAGTACGAAAAAAAAGGTTTGTAATTATCTTTGAAGTAACGATGTGATATAGACCACAACGATAAATAAGGCAAATTGATGAAACGGCATGCGAAACGGACACTAAAATGGCCTTGTATAAGGAATCAAGAATCACACCGTTAAGTACTCTATGGGTACAAAAATAAGTACGACAAAAATTTTGTAATTTTCTTTGAAGTACTGATGTGATATCGACCAGAACGATAAATAAGACATGGCGGCGTAAACGGCATGCGAAACGGACACCCCAATGTCCTTGTACAATGAATCAAAAATCACACCGCTAAGTAATCGATGGGTACACAAAAAAAAGTACGAAAAAAAAGTTTGTAATTTTCTTCGACGTAACGATGTGATATCGACCAGAACGATAAATAAGGCACGTCGGTGCAAACGGCAGCCAAAACGGACACCAGAATGTCCTTGTACAATGAATCAAAAATCACACCGTTAAGTACTCGCGGAGTACAAAAAAAGTACGAAATAAAAGGTTGGTAATTTTCTTTGAAGTAACTATGTGATATCGACCAGAAAGTTAAATAAGACAAATCGCCGTAAACGGCAAGCGAAACGGACACTAGAATGACCTTGTACAAGGAATCAAAAATCACACCGTTAAGTAATCATTGGGTATAAAAAATTAGGAAAAAAAAGGTTTGTAATTTTCTTTGACGTAATGATGTGATATCGACCAGAAATTTTTATAAGACACGTCGGTGCAAACGGCATGCGAAACGGACACCCGAATGGCCTTGTACAAGGAATCAAAAATCACACAGTTAAGTAATCGGTGGGTATAAAATCAGAACGAAATAAAGGTTTGTAATTATATTTGAAGTAAAGATGTGATATCGACCACAATGATAAATAAGGCACAGCGGTGCAAACGGCAGGCAAAACGGACACTAGAATGGCCTTGTACAAGGTATCAAAAAAACGTTTGTGATTTTCATTGACGTAACGATGTGATATCGAACAGAACGATAAATATGGCCGGCGGTGCAAACGGCAGGCGAAACGGACACCCGAATGGTCTTGTACAGGGAAATCAAAAATCACACCGATATGAAATCATTGGGTATAAAAAAGTACGAAAAAAAAGGTTGGTAATTTTCTTTGAAGTAACTATGTGATATCGACTAGAAAGTTAAATAAGACAAATCGGCTTAAACGGCATGCGAAACGGACACCCGAATAGCCTTGTACAAGGTATCAAAAATCACGCCATTAAGTACTCTGTGGGTACAAAAAAAGTACGAAAAAAAGGTTTGTAATTTTCTTTGAAGTAACAATGTGATATCGACCATAAAGTTAAATAAGACACGCCGGAGCAAACGGCATGCAAAATGGACAACCGAATGGCCTTGTACAAGGAATCAAAAATCACACCGTTATGTAATCGGTGGGTACAATAAACGATGTGATATCGACCACAACGATAAATATGGAACGACGGTGCAAACGGTATACGAAATGGACACCAGAATGTCCTTATAGAAGGAATCAAAAATCACACCATTAATTACTCTATGGGTACAAAGAAAGTACGAAAAAACGTTTGTAATTATCTTTGAAGTAACGATGTGATATCGGCCAGAAAGTTAAATAACACACGTCGGTGCAAACGGCAAGCAAAACGGAGACCAGAATGGCCTTGTATAAGGAATCAAAAATCACACCGTTAAGTACTCTATGGGTACAAAAAAAGTACGAAAAATAAGGTTGTAATTATCTTTGAAGTAAATGATGTGATATCGACCAGAAAGTTCAATAAGACACGTCGGTGCAAACGGCATGCAAAACGGACACCCGAATGGCCTTGTACAAGGAATCAAATATCACACCGTTAAGTACACTGTGGGTACAAAAAAAGTACAAAAAAAAATTTGTGACTTTCTTTGAAGTACTGATGTGATACCGACCTGAACGATAAATAAGGCACGCCGGCGCAAATGGCAAGCCAAACGGAGACCAGAATGGCCTTGTACAAGGAATCAAAAATCACTCCATTATGTAATCGGTGGATATAAAAATGTACGAAAAAAGGTTTGTAGTTACCTTTGAAGTAACGATGTGATATCGACCATAATGATAAGTAAGGCCCGCGGTGCAAACGGCAGTCGAAACGGACACCCGAATGGCCTTGTACAAGAAATCAAAAATCACACCGTTAAGTAATCGGTGGGTATAAATGAAGTACGAAAAAAAGTGTTTGTAATATCTTTGAAGTAACGATGTGATATCGACCTCAATGATAAATGTGATATCGACACCAACGATAAATAAGGCACGGCGGTGAAAACGGCAGGCGAAACGGACACTAGAATGGCTTGTTGAAGAAATAAAAAATCACACCGTTAAGTACTCTATGGGTACCAAAAATGTATGAAATTTTTTTTTGTAATTATCGTTGAAGTAAAGACGTGATATCAACCAGAACGATAAATAAGGCACGCCGGAGCAAACGGCATGCGAAAGGACACCAGAATGGCCTTGTACAAGGAATCAAAAATGACACAGTTATGTAATCGGTGGGTACAAAAAAAGTTTGAAAAAAAGGTTTGTACTTGATCGGAACCAACTTTACAGTACATTTCTGTACAGTTCAGCCCACGATTATCACATTTCTGGCATGTTTCGGGTGAGTTTAGACCCTATTTTGAGTATTAAATGAGGTTTTATTGCACGGCGGTGATCACGGTTTTCCGTAAACTCGACCTTATTTTAGCATTTTATACTCGTTTTCCCGAGCACCCGTAGTTTGCGGGGTTATCGTTTGCTTGTTGTTTTCATATGGATGCAGGACTAGGGTGTCTCGAGGGCCCGAAAGGTGAGAATTATGGAGTTTAGAAGTGCCCGAGGCGAAACACGGAGGTTGAAGGTGAAAAAAGTGAAGATTTTGGGTCACATGGGTCCGGACGCCCGTCTGGACACCTTGGACGTGCGTTCAGTGGCTGTCCGGACGAGACAAAAACCTCTCATCCGGACGGGTAACTCTGGGAAAATGGATTCTTGGCTGCAAAGTTTGTCGGACGGACAAGGTGTTATGTCGGACGGCTAACTCTCTGAAATTGGGAAAACTTTGATGAAGAATTCGTCCGACGGAGGCGAGCGCGGCATCCGGGCGGAGGCGAGAACCGGCATCCGGACGGACAAGAGCATTTCATCCGGACGGACATCTATGCATCCGTCCGGACACCTGGAAAATCAAGAACAGTCCGGCCGGACATGGCGGATATCTGTACGGACAGAAGACTTTCTATATAAAGCTGCTCATTTCACACACAGATGCAGACAGAGTTGAAGAAGTAGATAGCAAGTTTCCCTTTTTAGCTTTTTTGGAGATTTTGGGCGATTTTCTTCATCTTTTAGAGTTAGACTAAGTATTTTATATCATTGGAATCCTCATTCAATCCTCTCTTTGATCTACTAACTTTTAGCTTCAATCCGTAACTTTTCACTTGACAAAAATTTGATCTTTTGTAAGCACATTTGGCACCTCCTTCAAGTTGAGTAAAGTAAGTATGTTCTTTAGTTATTTTATTGTTGTTGTGATGTTTTTCTTCCGTTTTTATTGCTTAGATTCGATTATGAGTAGCTAGATTCTTCGTATGGTTGAACTATGTGAAGGCGGGTGAAACGCCGTTAGATTGATGAACCAGGAGGTAGTGTAGTGCGTAAATAAATGTACTAATTGATAATCCGTATCTCGAAACTTGTTTGAATCGTTTTTGAGCCAGATTGATCACCTAGTTCACCATTGCACAGACTTAGCTTATAAATGTATGTTGCGGCGATGTGTGGGAACGGGGTTTCGGGACCGTAGAGATTTTGGACTTGAAAGGTAGTTTGACACCTACCCGTGTACTAGATTGACGCCCTAGTCATCAAGTCCAGTTATAATACGGGGTTTGTATCGGTTGTTCGAGCGAGTCTAGAGCTTAATCACGTTAGGTGAGTCAGTCTTCTAAAGGGAGGATTGACGAGCTTTGCATAGGGTATGAATAACACTAGAATTAGGACTCGACACCTATGAGTTATCGTTAGACGGTGAAGTAAGGTAAGGCACACTCCCGGGGTAATCTGTTTAAGGGTAAAGTAATCCGTTGGATCGTAGTTCGGCCATACTTCTTTTAATTGTTTAGAATTTCGAGTAGTGTAATCTTTCTTTTACGCAATAGTATAACTTCATATCTATCTGTTTGACCTGAACTGAGTGCTAAGTCAACTGTGGTACTCAAAAACCAATCTCTGTGGGTTCGACCTCGGACTCCTCTAGCACTATCCTACAATCGACCCGGTCCACTACCGGTTAGAAAGTAGATTTTGCTAAGGTTTCGAGTTTTTACTTGATCGACCGGACCTAGAAAATCTGCTTATCAAGTTGGCGCCGTTGCCGGGGATTGGCAACGCTTTGATATCATAAAAGTTGACCGAAAGCTTGGGCTTAGGTCGTTTTCTTTTATTGTTTTCTTGTTGTTTGATTTGACTTGCGATGTATGACCCGGAGTTAGGGACTCTCTGAGAGCCTTTTACCCGGAGATTGATAGGCACGCAAGCCAATTGAGAGAGAAGATCGTGCGCTCGGTTTTGAGACACCGTGGACGGACAAGAAGCTTCGATTCTTCTACGAAGGAGAAGGTATGACGACCAGCGGAAGAGATAGGTTGAATGGTGATGGTACATCTCAAGTTGGAGGATTGGGCCATCTAAACACCCCTCCTCCACGTGAAAGAAATCATGTGGACCCTCGGCTTTGGTTGCAGGGCGGATGGGAGGAATTTGTTCGATCCCGCTTTGGAAGGGGATGTACAACTTCAACAACAAGCACTGGGTCAGGACAATCAGCAGTTACTTCAGTTGGTTCAACAATTAGCGGCACAAAATCAGCTTCTTCAAGCTAATCAGAATAACCCAAATCAACAGCAACAGAATGACCCACCTGCCAATCAAGGGTTTGTTTCAGCGAGAGATTATGTGGTTACTCCATACCAAGGGGTAGCCACAATCAATCAAATTCCGCTATCCATGCTAACAACATGGAACCAAAGCAAAATGTTATAAATCTTATCGGTGAGAATGCGGTTTTCTATGGGCAAATGAATGAGGATCTAATGAGTTTTTGGACAATTACCTACAAATAATCTCGACATTGAAGTATAATGGAGTGACCGAGGAGGCACTCAAGTTGATGATGTTTTTGCTTTGAGAGGGCTGCAAAAACATGGTTTAATACCCTACCAAATGGCTCCCCTATCTACTTGGGCGGAAGTGGCGATGTTTTTCGAAAAAGTATTTTCCTCCGGCGAAGATTGAAGATTTGAAGCGTGAAATTCATAACTTTAGTGGGAGAAAAGGAGAGACTATGAAAGAGATAGTTGAGAGGTTCGAGCTTTGATGAAAAAGTGCCCTCCCACAATTTGAGTGCGGTTGAACAAGTCATAAAAATCTATCAAGCCTTGGAATAAATCGGATAGAAATCTTTTGGATGCGGCAAGTGGAAAGGGTTTGACAAGGATTGATCCCGAGTTGGCTATGCAACATATTAATGATGCAATTGAAAGGGATGATGAATGGGTTTCAAGTTTAGGGACGAGACAACCCGAATGAGTCTCAACAAAACTGTCAAGGCACTTGAAGAAACAGATTGGACAAAGAGACATTTGCACACAATGAGTTATTGGCACTTTGCAAACCAAGGTGAAGAAAATGGAAGATGCATTACGAGTTTGTCAGTTATGTGGAGGTAATCATTCGGCACAGTTTTGTTCGAATCCGAGTAGGTCGGCTTATCCTCAACAGTTACCTCGACAGACACCACAGCCGGTCCCACATCCGATTCCTCAACAACCTATAGCAAGTGTGTCTCACCAAATACAACCGATTCTGCGTGGTGGAAGAGTTGGTAGCCGCACTCAACAGATTAGGAGTGGGAAGCTCGAGTGGTAGTAGTCAACAAAGTCCCGGGAAGAACCTTCAGTTTGGGCAACAGCAGAGTTTTGGTGGGCCAGTGAATCCAAACAATCAGTGGGGTAATAATCCAAGCTTGCAAGTTCCACCATACTATCAAGATTTTGAATCATCATTGGGACTTGGCATGGAAGAAGAGATGCAACCGAATGATGTAAGTTACATTGGAAATAATTCTGGAGGGAATTGGAATCAGGGCAACAACAACCAAGGAAGCTAGAATCACAACAATTCTGGGAATAATGGGAGGAACCAGAATTTTGGGAATTCATGGAATAACAACCAGCAAGGCCAAAATTGGAACCAAGGAAATCAAGGTGGCCAAGGGAATTGGGACCGAGGCAACCGAGGTGGAACCAAAATATTCAAGGCCAAGGCAACTGAGGTTGGAATCGAATGAGAGCAAGGGAACCTCGAGAATTTCCAAGGTGGTTGGAGAGAGAATAATCAAGGTAGTTGGGGTCGACAACGACAAAACTTCAACAACCAAGGTTATGAAAGCCAAAATCAAAATTCGAGTAACCAGAGTTGGGGTCAGAATCGACAAGGCCAATGGGGCAATAATCAAAATAGAGATCATGGGAGTCGAGAGCAAGGGCAACAAGTCAGCAACCAACAGAATACTCAACAAGCCGGAAATCAAAATTCTGAGACTTATCAACATCCGAATGCCCATAAGCAAAATAGCTCCTATAATCAACAAGGGGGTAGTCCGGGAAGTCAAATGAAGTCTTCGGATGAAGGTCTTGATCGATTGAATAAGCTTGTGATTGAGCAGAGAGAGCGCCATACGAATTTGAAGATTCAGTGGGCCGTTGACCGAGAATAGATCTCAACCGCCTTTGAGTACGAGGCTACCTTGTAACACGGAGAGGAACCCCAAGGAATCTAAAGATGTTTGTGCGGTAGTCACCCGGAGTGGTAAAGAGACGGGTCAACAAGGTCGAGAACTTGAGAAGATGATGCCAAACTCCGAGAAAGAGAAATTTTGTGATTACAAAGGGCCGTTGGGTGAGCAAGAAGGTTTTGATGAGGATGTTGAGAAAAGGGCTGAAAAAGAGAGAATCTCGAGGTTGGAAAGGGAAGTGGAAGAATACAAGCGAAAGTGGGAAGAAGCGGCGAGGCCAAAGTCGGATACGATAATCATTGATGTGAAGGAAGAAGAGCCATCGCCACCACTCAGGCCTAAAGGTAGTAAAGTTAAAATTCCCCCTCCTCCCTCGGGTTTTGATGTGACTGTTAGGTGTGATGCCCGAAAGACAATTTTGTAATTGTTTTATTTAATAAATGAAATGATATTGTTATTCATATTTATTATTCTCATATTCACCGATGTGACAATAGTAATTACACTACTGAAAAACCCTAAAGTATATCGTTTATGTAATCACTTAACTCTCGATTGTGTATGGTATATACACGGAGGATTGAGTTAGTGAAGATGTACTTAAAATACAATTAGCCCGTAGTGAAGTTAATCGAGAGTATCGGGTCTCTCCTTTAACGTACTATTAATGCGCCCAGAACACAATAGGTGTGACAGTCCTATCCGGACTTTCGGTTAAGAGAACCTAATGGGGCATTTATATATGATAGATATATCATATAGGGCTGGACCGATTTGATTAGAGTTCTCGATATAATTCCGTAATCGAGAAGTCTTATCGAATCAATGGATGATCATATTTATGGATATATCTTAATCCTGAGGTGATCACGATCAAGCGCTTGAATCGATTATGAAGTTTGACTTGACGGTTAAGGATTACACTCGAGTCGTGGTGCAATTACCCCATCTTGGCATTGTCTTTGGATTGAGTGAGTAGTCTATGTTATCACGAATCGGAATCCATTCCTTCCATTTATGGAAGTAGATAAACATGTTCCTTATTTGTTAAACCTAGAAACGATCGATCACATGAGTTCATATTGCAGCGATTAGCTACCAATGAGTTGTATGAATTAATTGATCACTAGGGGTTAATGGTAAATAAGGATAAGAGGTTACGAAAAGGGTTAACGGTAACTTCCCGATTTAGAATGAACAGTCTATGGAGGATTAATCCATATGTAATGATTATATCAATGGACGCTTATTATTATTCTCGTGAGGAGATAAATATAATCTCATAATCGGAGGAGTGTAGTCACGGGATTATGGTGGCATAATCCTGTGATTGATTTATCGAATATAATTATTCTGTTCGTAAGATAATTATTTATTTGATTTATCGAGCCGCTGATTATTAGTCCATGGTCCCCGACGTGCCTCCTAATATAGCATAGCTATTCTCGGACGTCGAATCCTAATAATATTAATTTAGTTCTTGTTGGACTTTATTAAAACGATATGTGAATTAATTGTTTAGTGAACTATTAAATTAGTTGAGCTAAAAAATTAAATATGTGGAAAAGACATTTTCCATAATCTTGGCCGAATTATTGTGTTATGGCAAAATTAATATTGACTAGGTCAATGCATATAATTTTCGCCCCATGCCTTATTTTTGGAACAAGAATTAGTTTCTTGTGGATTAATAAGACATGTGCATAAAATATTTATTGGATAAATATTTATGGAAAGAAATAAAGATAAATATTATTCTAGATTTGTTCTAGAATATTATGGGATTATCTTTTTATTTAATAGGATTATTATAATTGATTTTGTATTAATTATTAAATCCTTGGAGGTTAAGTTTTACTCTCCTATATAAAGAGAGTTCTCCCAAGCCTCAGAACACAACACATAATTCGACTTCTCCTCTTAGAGAGAAGAAGTGTAAAATTCGGCCAAGGGTGAGTTGAGGGAAAATCTTGGAGATTTTTCCGGGTAGCATATCGGAAGGATTCGAGTCGAGAATTTCCTTCCACCGGGAGTTGCTTGGATCACTGTTCGGTAAAAACGAGTTTTATAATTTATAAACCGAAACACCCCAAGTATAAGGATCGTAGTATAGGGTGTTTACGGGTCGTCCCTCTGGGAGTGGAATGTTTATCGGATTCAAATATAAATCTATATCAATTATGTCACAATTATCTATCTAAACTAAAGCTGAAACTAACTAAAACCTAAACCTAAGAATTAAAACTAAAACAGGAAATAAAAACAAGCAGAAAATAAGAAAACAAAAAGACGGACGAGCGTTCACTAAAGTGAACGAGCGTCTGGAAACGAAATCTAATGGACGAGCGTCTGCTATTGCGGACGAGCGTCCAACTATCAATCGCGAAAATTGCGAGAAAAGTTGCGAGAAAATCTAAAGGTTTAAAAACTAAAACTTAAACTAAACTTATGCAAATGATTTGATTCAAACAAGTAAAGGAAAACACAGCAAGGCGACTGGACTCCACTTATCAACCAACAATCCAACTAGACGGTGATTAAAAAGACATAGTTTTTAGTAGTGATTTATCACGAATTCAATCAAATATCTTTAATCAAATTCTAGGGTTTCGTTTGTCTTTTCAAACAAACTAAACATGCAATCAAAACAGGATCACGAGATTGTTTCCAAGCTCTTACTCAACTAATCATGCATAATCTCTTAAAACACAATTAGATGCATTACTTTGAATAAAGAGAACTTAAATAAACATACTTTCATAAATTTATTCCAAAGATAAATTAAACATAGATCGTTTCATCAAATCTTAATTCAATAAAACTTAAACAATACAAAACAGATCCAAAGTAATGAAAAACTACGAAATAAACTCACTACACATAAGCATCGAACTCTCTAGTTGGTTTTGTTGTTGATAAGCTTCCTCCGTCGACTCACTGCAAGGTTTCTAGCCAACAATCATGGTGAACAAGATTGCTGGATTGGAGAAATTCATCTCTGTGTAAAAAGGCTTGTGGCCGCAGCTTTTTGGTGTAAAATTGCGATCTCAATTATGTGATATGAATTAGGGTTAAGAGGCTGCTGCAATATATAGAGTTTTAAGTCGGTTATGACTAAGTCGGCAACGGACGCTCGTCTGAATATCCGGACGCCCGTCCACTTGGCTTGGACGCTGAGTAAACGCTCGTTCATCCTCCGTCTGAACTCTCTGAATGTAAAATACGATTACGACGCCGCATGGGCGCCGATTCATACGGGCGCTTTCGTTCAAGATCGATGACGCCCCCGTTTGAACTATTTGAGGATCGGATCTCTTCATCTTTATCCAATTTCTTCAAGCCAATTCCAACTCTATCTCTTATAATTCGACTTGAGCTTCATTTATCCTCATTACATGCACGAAAATTAACTCCTACATGATAAATAAACAACGCAAAAATGTAATAAAATCCAAATAATAATAATTCCATTAAATCAACACTTAAAATCATCAATTTTGCATACAACCCTCTTAAAATCATCTTTATTAAATAATTACACTTAAACCCTTAATTATCATGTAAATTATGCAAATGTGGGGAAAATAATAATGAAATAAACCTTTAATAATCTTATAAATATGGCCTTAACAACTCCCCCACACTTAACTTTTTGTACGTCCTCGGACAAAACAATCCAAAACTATAGCTCAACTTTATAAATAATCCACATAGATCTCTAACTCACGTAACAAAAGATACAACAACTATAGCAAATGATACCAACACAGAGATAGATTCAGTGTATGTGTGACAAGCCGTTCTCAATCTTAACAAGCCTTTCAAAGAAATATCCTTTAAAAATTTCAATGACTATCCTAGGTATAGCGTGAATAGCTCCACTCAAAGCCTTCCCACGCTTTCAGAGAGGATAATCCCTACAACATATCATGCGGTTCTACTGGGTATAAGATCCATGATAACAAAGACTTCACTTTATTTTTACTCATCATTTCCAAAATTTTCAATTTCGACGCATATCTGAATGAGCTCTTACCCATCATAGTAGAATAGGATGTTTCGTGATAACACCCTTCCTTACTCAAATCATAAGGTAGCTTCTCCTGACTGTCGTGAGCTTTTGGTCATCATAGTGGTATAGGACATATGAGGTATACCCTACCTCACTCCAATCATCGACCAGCTTCCGACAAACGTATTTATTAACAATTACTTACTCACTTTATTCATTCACTATTCCAAGTCATAAGTTACATCTCACTTATCACATTCAAACTTTATGATATTCACAGCACACGGTCTAACTACGGTGTTACTATACTGACCTTCCTAAGGTAAATCACTAAAACAATGAAAGGATATAGTTCAAAAAGACTTGCTTCAATATCAAAGGCTCTCGTGAGTGAAAAATGAATACTAGCTCCATGAAAGTAAAGACATGCTATAATTATCTCACTAAGTCACATACTATCATCGTTAGAAAACTACAACTAGCAAGCATCTAGTTCCAATTATATGCTCGAGACTCACAAAAATTTTAAATTCATGAAATTTAACATTCACTCATATTTCAAAGGATATAGCATAAAAACATACCCAAACACCCCCCACACTTAAATCACATTATGTCCTCGAATGTGCAAATATAAAAGAAAAGAAAACTCAAATGGTTTCAACGGTGGTTGACGGATGAAAGTTAGCGAGAGGTCGGGCCGAAGCATGGATGTACCGCTGCAACTCGAATAGACAACACTTTGAAGATAGTAACTCAAAACTCCGCTCAAAAGTATCTGCAACACTCGACATACCATATAATCTCGGGGTACACGGGGTATATGAGCAACACAACACAAAACACTCACAATGAACGTAAGAGGAATAACCATCAACACAAAAGCAACTAAAGTATTATTTCTAGAACAATAAAACAACCTAAGAATGAAAAAAAACAAATAACTAGGTTGCCTCCTAGGAGCGCTCTTTTAATGTCAATAGCTTGACACAGATTCCAAAAGATCAACCCGGATCGGGCCACTTTGGTTTGACTACCGCCACCTCAGTATCATAATCAGGAGCACTGGGGTGGAAATGATTTTCACCACAACAACAAGTCAAGTGGGCTATAAGATCATTAAACTTTTCTCTCCAAACTACACTGACTCTCTTCTTCTTGTTCTTGCGGATGATAGGCATAGGTGTGCTAACCTGCTCAGGGGTCTCAGGAGAAGGTTCCTCACAGGTAGAGTAGGAATGTCATCATCGACTCAAATGAATAAGATGGAATCTCTTCACAAATCGGGACATCTGTACTCTCATCTCTTCTTTGGAAATAAAGAGTCTCGGGCTTTTCCTTTGGTTGCCCAAAATATTTCTTAAGTCGATGACCATTCACTTTAAAAGCTTGATTACCATACCCGTTCAAAGTAATTACTCCACTCGGATTAACCTCGAGAATCTCAAAGGGACGGACCATCTAGACTTGAGTTTACCCGGAAGCAGGTGAAGTCTAGTATTATAGAAATAAAAGCCATTTCACCAACTTTGAATTCTCGGTCCTTGATCTTAGCGTCATGGAGTATCTTCGTTCTTTCCTTACTAAGCTTAGCATTCTCATACGCTCTGAGTGCAATTAAATCGAGCTCGTTCAATTGTAACAACCGTTTCTCCCCACAGGTGGCTATCGAAATTTAAGAATTTAATTGCCCAGAAAGCTCTGTGTTCAAGTTCGACAGGTAAATGACATGCTTTGCCATAGATCATTTGGAAGGGTGACGTGCCCATCGGGGTTTTGAATGTAGTACGATAAGCCCACAACGCGTCATCCAACTTAAGACTCCAATTAGATCGATTATTGTTCACGGTCTTCTCCAAAATTCTTTTCAGGCTCCGATTGCTTACCTCGACTTGGCCACTAGTTTGAGGATGATAGGGTGTACCAATCTTATGTTTGACACCATACTTCTCAAGGATCTTGTCAAGCGGCGCATTGCAAAAGTGAGTACCTTCATCACTAATGAGTGCTCTCGGACAGCCGAATCTAGTAAAGATATTCTTTTGCAAGAATTTCTTTACAACCTTGTGATCATTAGTTTGAGTAGCTATGGCCTCGACCCACTTTGAAACATAATCCACACAGACGAGGATATACTTATTACCACATGAGGATGGAAAGGGTCCCATAAAATCTATGCCCCATACATCGAAAACTTCGCATTCAAGAATGGGCTTAAGTGGCATTTCCATCCGACTACTCGCTTTCCTTCTGTTCTCTGGCACCTATCACAACCTTTACAAAAGGCTTCGCATCTTTAAACAGAGTCGGCGGTAGAATCCAACTTGAAGAATCTTTGCAACCGTCTTCGTGTTCCATAGTGACCTCCGGTAGATCCAGCTATGGCATTGTTCTAGGATATCCCACCGATCATGCTCGGGAACACACCGTCGAAGCAACCCGTCTTCTGGACTCTGAACAAATAAGGATCTTCCCATACGAGATATTTGAGATCGAAAAGAACTTCTTCCTCTCACGATCGTCATATCCTCTAAATGACCACTCGCTAAATAGTTGACGTAGTCGACATACCACGGCCTAACCGTTTCAAGCTTCATCAATTGCTCGACCGGAAAATCAATGCCTATATCATTGTGATTCTCTGCACCCTCATTTACTAAGCGAGATAAATGATCGACCACAATATTCTCACTACCTTTCTTATCTTTAATCACAAGGTCAAACTCTTGTAGAATTAAAATCCATCTAAGTAACCTTGGTTTGGCATCTGCTTTATCCATAAGGTAGCGTAAAGCTGCATGATCTGTCCATACAATCACTTGAGACCCTAGAAGAAAGCTTCTAAACTTGTCAATGGCAAAGACGACGGCTAAGAATTCCTTCTCGATCGTAGTATAATTGCATTGAGCCGGGTTCAAGGCGACTACTCGCATAATAGATGGGCCTGAACCTTTTATCAACTCTTTGACCCAAAACCGAGCCTCACGGCGTAATTAGAGGCATCGCACATCAACTCGAAAGGCTTGGTCCATCGGTGCAACTAAAATAGGGGCATCGATAAGCTTGTCTTTCGGACAATTCAAAGCTTCTTTGCACTTCGCATCGAACAAGAAATCGACATCATCTTTCAAAAGATTTGATAAAGGCTTGGCGATGGTAGAAAAATCTTTAATGAAACGCTGTAGAAGCCAACATGGCCTAGAAAACCTCGTACCTCTTTCCTTTGTCTTAGGAGTGCGTCATCCTTTCAATGGCTTCGACCTTAGCCTTATCAACTTGAATACCAGCATTGGACACCTTGTGTCCCAAAACTATTCCTTCATCAACTAGAAAATGGCATTTCTCCCAGTTAAGCACCAGATTCTTCTCAACGCAACGTTGGAGTACCATATCTAGGTTCTCTAAAATTTCATCAAAACTATCGCCGTAGACTGAGAAGTCGTCCATGAAGACTTCCATGCATTTCTCAACAAGTCCATCAAAAATGGCCAACATACACCGTTGAAAAGTCGCGGGTGCATTGCATGACCGAATGGCATTCTACGAAAAGCAAAAGTACCGAGATGGACATGTAAACGTGGTCTTCTCTTGGTCATTGGGGTCGATGGCTATCCGAAGTAACCGAGTATCCATCGAGAAAACAATAATACTTGTGACCACTCGCCTTTCAATTAGTTGGTCAATGAAGGGTAAGGGAAGTGATCTTTTGCAGTGACTTCATTCAGTCTACGATAGTCGATACTGACTCTGTAGCCAGTCACGAGACGTAGGGCAACTTCCTCCCCTTTTTCATTCTTTTCAACCGTAATACCGCCCTTCTTTGGCACAACTTGAGTAGGGCTGACCCACTCGCTATCGGTGATTGCATAGATGATTCCCATGTCAAGCCACTTTATAACCTCCTTCTTGATAACCTCTTGCATATGCGGATTCAGCCTTCGCTGAGGTTGTCTTACCTTTTTAGCTCCTTCCTCCGTTCGGATTTTATGCATGCATATGTCCAGGTGATCCCTCGGATATCACCCACTTGCCAACCGAACGCGAGGATGTTTTTCTTAAGCACTTCTATCAGCTGTGCTTCTTGCTCTTGGTCGAGTTTCGAAGAAATGATTAAAGGCAATTTATCTCCATCCTTAAGAAAGATATACTTAAGGTGTTTTGGAAGCGGTTTAAGCTCTAAATCAGTAGGTGGTTGCTCAATACTAGACTTTAACGGGCCACCTTTCTCCTTATGAGCTTGAAGTGGTTGACAGTAGAACACCTCATCTTCCCGAGGCTCAACCCCAGAAAGGTACTAGATCAAATCATCCATCGGAATCCTCCGGTCAACACTTGCTTCCTTTTACGGTGATCGATCATTTTCTTAACTCTTCATCTTTAAGCTCTTCTGCTAGCTCTTCCCAATCATCTACTTCCCAATGAGTAGCTTCTCTCCAAAACTCTACCTCGTCCCAACTACCCATCAGAGCTTCTTCTTCACCAGGGATGAAGTCTTCCCGACTCATTCTTTGAAATCATCGTTTGTTCTTTGGGCATCTCCATGCTTCTAACTCAATAACAGGCCCAGTGTGGCGAGTGAAGATGACTTCGTCAATGCCTACGGCTTGAAATGAATTAGAAGGTGGTCCGCATGATCACCGGATCCTCAATGTCCATGACTTCAAAAACACCTATCTCTGTCAACCCCTCTCGCTTCTTCAAAGTAGGCATCTTTTTCGTCCTCATAGATAGCTTCGACAAACGATATTTCATCAATTACGGCTCTTTCAGGATGTGTCCCTCGTGTGAAGGTGACAGATGTGTCACCGATTCTAAGAGTAATATGTCATTTGCAGAAGTCGATGAGAGCGTTAGAAGTGTCTAAAAAGGTTCGGCCTAGAATTAGAGGCATCTCCTTATCAGGTGGATAGTCTAGAATAACCCAGTCGATAGGGAAGACTAAATGTTCAACTTGAAGGAGCACATTAGCTACACAACCGGCTGCAGCCCGGCTAGATTTATCTACCATCTGAAGAGAAATCGGGCGTTCTCGCATTCTTTTGTCTAGCCCGAGCTTCTTGCATACATTTAATGGCATCACATTAATAGAGGCCCCGAGTCGCATTAGACATTTTCGAACAAATGGCCTTCAATCTCGCGAGATATTGAAGGTGCGCTGAGGTCACCTCGCTTAACGGCGACTTTACTGTGAAACCATTGCGCAATCTTCTCGAAACACTTCTTGACCATCCCCTGAAGCTTTCTCTTGCTCCCACGAATTCTTTAAGATACTTAGAGCATTTAGGCATTTCGATTAATACCTCGGCTAAGGGCATACTAACTTGAGTGTCTCTAAGCATCCTCCTCACTCCAAAGATACCGCTTGTCGTTAGTGAGGGCTTTCTCTTTCCTTTTGGTGGATAAGGAAGGGCTTTATCATTCCACTGTAGCTTGATTCTTTATCGCCTCATCCTCCCTATCCTTCCATCTTACGAACTTTTCTTTCTTTTTCTTAGTCAGGGGTACCGCCCCTTGACTTTCCCTTCTTTCCTCGTCATCAGAATTATTTTCATCCTCCAAAGAATTGTCACTAAGCTCCTCATCGTTGCTTTCTTCGGCATGTGGTTTTCGATTCCCCTCCGAACTCATGGCGTCGGGAGGGGGCTACTCGTTCCCGACATCTTGCCGGGTCCACTTGTTTACCACTTCTCAACGTTACTTCATTCAACTCCTCTTCTTGCCCATACTCCCATCGAGGTGTAATGGCGGTGCAAACATTCACATCGACTTTCGGTTTCTCTCGGTATAACTCGGAAGTTTACCGTGAGGTCTGCTTGCTTGCTGGTCTGCCATTTGACCAACTTGTCTCTCAATTGCTTTAACACTAGTAGACAGAGTCTTCACCTTGTCTACCAGCTCATCGAATTTGTGTTGAGGGACACATGAGGTGGTATGATTATTGTTCTGAGTTTGATTCCAGCCACCTTGAGGCCTTTGGGAGTTCTCGAGCGGCCTTTGATAGTTCGAGTTGAAAGAATTCGAATTTGAAGGGCCAGGTGGTAACTTGGCTTGATTGAAGTTTTGTCTTTGAAATCCTGAATAGTTCTGGTTCTGGTTCAAGTTTCGGAAGGGTTGGTTTTGATTATCCATTAAGTTTACCTCCTCCGTCATCTCGATCACTTTACTTTGTGTTTCAAGATAATTTGAATTAGAAGGCCGCATCGAAGATTGGCCACCGCTTGCTTATCAATTCCATCCGAGCAACCAACGATTGTGTATCGGGATTGCTTGCGAGTGCACCTTCTTTCTTAACAATATTGGTCTTCTTAGAGTCGACCACATATTGTTTTTGGCGATGGTCTCGACCACTCAGTGGCGATCTCATCACCTCCCCACAGAAGGATCCATGAGTCATGTGGAGTCAAGATAGTCTCTATTAGGTTGAGAGACTCCTCAGTAAAATAGTTCCAACAACTCATGTCTATCATATCCGTGATTGGGGCACTTCCTCATCAACAGATTTAATCTCTCCCAAGCCTTGCCAACAGTCTCGTCCTCCATCTGCTCAAACGTAGCTATTTCCCGTTTCATCTCCATAATCTTGCCTGGTGAAACCCACTTAAGAGAGAAGGCTCTTTTGACATCATTCCATGTATGGAGGAATGATGTGCTAACGACTTAAACCATCTCGCTTGCTTCACCTTTTAAAGCAAAAGGAAATAGCTTCAACTTTACGATCTCGGAATCAACACCAGGATAATGGCACGCTTCACACATTTGTACGAATGTGGACAAGTCGTGTGGGTCTTCTTGAGCAAAGGCCATGGAAAGAGCTATTTTGGACCAAAGGCAACTACTCCATTTTTAAGGTCGAAATTTACTCCCCATATCGGTGGGCGAATAGGTCTATGTCCTCGAGAAAATATTGATTAAGATATGGAGTGTAGGGGTCCTGGTTCAACTGATTAAGCTGGTTTTGGCGGAATTGTTGAAGTTGTTGATTTATGCCAGCTTGCTGATTCTGCTGTTGCTGCAGAGCTTGCATTTGTTGAAGGAGTAAATTTAACTGAGCTTGGGGGTCAGGATTTGGAATTGGTGGATCTTGATCCGCCATTTTGTCCAAATCGAGGAGAAGCCTTCTTCTAAGGATAGATCGTTCGTGCTCGGGATCAAAGATCGAAGTCCCTTCTTACTTCTCGTTTGCATAAACCAGGAAGAAAGGAGAAGGAAGAAATCAACCCTTTGGGGTTGATTAGAAACGAGTTTAGAAAAGATTAGATGGTTTAGAGGGAGAAAAGAGAAGAAAAGAGAAGAAAGAAAAGAAGTGATGATTGAACAGACTGAACTGGCGTCCAGTGTTAGTGGACGTTCGTTGAATCGAACGCTGTCGTTGATTGAATGAGCGTTCGTTCGAGAGGACATAATTGAGGTGGGCGGGCGTTCAAGTTGTTGAACGCTCGTTCAAAAGGTTTTTATTATTATTATTATTATATATATTTTTTTATTATTATTATTATTATTTTTTTAATATCTTATTTTCGAATTAAGAAAAGGATCTAGAAACAGAAACAAGAAAAGAAACCTACCTACGAAAAAATTTAAAACAGAAAAGGCACTAGGACGGTAAAAAAAACGTGTTGAAATCTTCTAGGGCCAAAATGGAGGGGAAAACAGTGGATTTTGACCTCGAAAACGCACTGAAAGGCCTACGGCGTCGGAACGAGCTTTCCGAATTGGGGTCCTGCGTTCCAAACGGACACTCAAGCCGAAAGTTATGGTCAAATTACTACTGCGTGCCCTAACGACCCCTTTTTGACACAGAAAATTGTCCTAAATAGAATCCGACAACCGTTACCGACTCCCCGGCAACGGCGCCAAAAACTTGTTCGGTAAAACGAGTTTTATAATTTATAAACCGAAACACCCCAAGTATAAGGATCGTAGTATAGGGTGTTTACGGGTCGCCCTAAGAAGTGGAATGTTTATCGGATTCAAATATAAATCTATATCAATTATGTCACAATTATCTATCTAAACTAAAGTGAAACTAACTAAAACCTAAACCTAAGAATTAAAACTAAAACAGAAATAAAAACAAGCGAGAAAATAAGAAAACAAAAGAGCGGACGAGCGTTCACTAAAGTGAACGAGCGTGCCTGAAACGAAATCTAATGGACGGCGTCGCTATTGCGGACGAGCGTCCAACTACAATCAAAACAGAAAAAATGCGAAAAAGTTGCGAGGAAATCTAAAGGTTTAAAAACTAAAACTTAAACTAAACTTATGCAAATGATTTGATTCAAACAAGTAAAGGAAAACACAAACAAAGCGATGGACTCACTTATCAACCAACAATCCAACTAGACGGTGATTAAAAAGACATAGTTTTTAGTAGCGATTTATCACGAATTCAATCAAATGTCTTTAATCAAATTCTAGGTTTCGTTTGTCTTTTCAAACAAACTAAACATGCAATCAAAACAGGATCACGAGATTGTTTCAAGCTCTTACTCAACTAATCATGCATAATCTCTTAAAACACAATTAGATGCATTACTTTGAATAAAAGAGAACTTAAATAAACATACTTTCATAAATTTATTCCAAATAAATTAAACATAGATCGTTTCATCAAATCTTAATTCAATAAAACTTAAACAATACAAAAGCAGATCCAAAGTAATGAAAAACTACGAAATAAACTCACTACACATAAGCATCGAACTCTCTAGTTGGTTTTGTTGTTGATAAGCTTCCTCCGTCGACTCACTTTGCAGAGGTTTCTAGCCAACAATCATGGTGAACAAGATTGTTTGGATTGGAGAAATTCATCTCACGTGTAAAAGGCTTGTGGCCGCAGCTTTTTGGTGTAAAATTGCGATCTCAATTATGTGATATGAATTAGGGTTAAGAGGCTGCTGCTATATATAGAGTTTTAAGTCGGTTATGACTAAGTCGGCAACGGACGCTCTCTGAATATCCGGACGCCCGTCCCACTTGGCTTGGACGCTGAGTAAACGCTCGTTCATCCTCCGTCTGAACTCTCTGGAATGTAAATATGATTCGACGCCGCATGGGCGCTTGATTCACTACGGGCGCTTCGTTCAAGATCGATGACGCGCCCTTTGAATCTGGCGAGGATCGGATCTCTTCATCTTTATCCAATTTCTTCAAGCCAATTCCAACTCTATCTCTTATAATTCGACTTGAGCTTCATTTATCCTCATTACATGCACGAAAATTAACTCCTACATGATAAATAAACAACGCAAAAATGTAATAAAATCCAAATAATAATAATTCCATTAAATCAACACTTAAAATCATCAATTTTGCATACAACCCTCTTAAAATCATCTTTATTAAATAATTACACTTAAACCCTTAATTCTCATGTAAATTATGCAAATGTGGGGAAAATAATAATGAAATAAACCTTTAATAATCTTATAAATATGGCCTTAACAATCACACGTACGGAAGATCGTGGTTCTCTTCACATCTCCTTGCAATCTTTTTTTTGCGGTTCTTCAACTTGGATTTTGAGATCCAAGAGGTATGATCTACAACCCCCTTGTAGATGTAGATCTAGTTATTTTATTACGTGTATTTTAGAGATCTAGATCCTTAAAATCGCTTCCGCTGCGGATGATATTACTAACAGTGGTATCAGGCGCCAAGGTGATCTATATTTATACGTATAAAATATTAGATCTAAGGAGTGGAATATGCATGTGTAGATTGCATTATTTTCGTTTTAATTTTATTATTTTCGAAAATTTCATGATGAATGCTTGTGATTGTCGTGGTTGAAGAGATGGATTGGGGTTGGTATTGTTTACCCGTAGATCTATTTTGTAGCTCTTTTGATTAGTATCAATTGAGCATAGGATGTGTAATTTATTTTTTGTCATTCGAAAATTATGTAAAAAGGTAGTACCTTTTGTTTTTTTATTTTGATCCGGGTTCGAGACGACGAAGATGATGTGTTGAAGATCATCAAGAAGGTAAAAACGGGAGGAGGCCGAATTGTTTAATTAATTTATTTTTCCGTCGGCAAATTTTTTTTTTTTGGCGGCTGCAAAAATTTTGTTTCTTGTAACCTAATGTATTAGGTTTAGCCGCAAGTTTTGACCAAATAAAAAAAAATAAAATAAAATATTTGCATAACATCCGTGTGAAAAAAAAAAAATTATAAAACAAGTTTGTAATATATATATATTTTAATATATTGGTATATTACGGCCTCCTCTCCTCGGTGTTCGTGGTTCGTAATCCGACGGTTCGAGTTCAAGATTTGAAGATCAAGACTCGAAGACATAGATTATGTAATTTATTGTTTTCCTAGGATAGATTAGATACGGGGGTACCAACAATCCATCTCGGTGTTTAAATTTTTCCGCAATTTATTTTTTATGTGTTCGATCATAAAATAGATATAAAATCGGAATTGCCATGACATGCATCATATCATAAATCCACTCCATGCATACATGTAGAATTTTAATTTTGGTAATTAAAATAGGCATGTATACAAACTCGTGTAATTAGTTGAAATTTAATTAATACGTGGTAATTAATAAATTTAGTAACTAATTAATGATCCGAGGACGGGTTATGAAATCGTTAGGCCTTTCGGTGTGTGTTCTCGGTGAACCGCCTTAAAGCCCAAACGAGATCACGTTTTCAATTCGTAGTGTCTACGAGATTGAATGATGGTAAAAGAACAATAAATCTTGGATAAAAACGGTTCGCTTATAGGTTGGGTGGTCAACTGGCTAGGCTCGACCGACTTAACCCTCCTAGTGTGATGTATGCATGGGGGTCCGGCAAGACTAAGCTACACCGGAGAGCGGAGGGGTGATTCCTTCTTATCTCAATGAGGCTGTCTTGACCCGATTTCGTCCGACTGTCACATATGTTCCAACGAATAGGACGGGTAGGCTTGCCTACGTTACCGACACCATTCGGAATCCTTGATTTGATGAGCTTTTATGTTAACATCAAAAAGACGTGGTTAGTTAACCCATAACCACTTCCAAAATATTGAGTGGGAGCGGGGGAGGCGACAGCCAACCCCACGGCCTCTACTATAGATACAAGTAAGTGAGAGAAGGGTGACACCTCGAGGCGCTTTGATTTCGTCCCCCTAAGGATGGTGTTCACCCCTATCAACATTCATGGCTTGGTCTCCGAAAGGATAGGATTTCTGGGTACTCGTCGGGTCACTGACCTATCCTACGACGGCACACTCGGGGTGTACCTAAGAGATCCGATATAGTAGGTCACACTCATAAAGGATATTTTTGGTAATATCTAGGCTAAAAAAGGAAGGTAGTCAATGAATAAAGGGATGTTCGATTCTCGTGGAATGTTCGATTCTCACAAGTTATTCATTGATGAGATTGTCTCGATTTAACCGTCATCTCTTTGACCTACCTACTACGCGCAGACGAGATGCGAGGTTAAAACCTTGGAATGGTAGAGTAGACTTAATTTTAGTTTACAATTCCTAAAATAAATATAGTAGTGTTAACTTGAATTAATATATGTCATTTTATTTACAGCATTATATCCCTTACTAAATTGCTTAAATTTTATAATTGACTATTATTGACTTCGTTAAAAAGTGGAAAGTAACTAGGACGTTGAACTAGTTAATCGATAATGAAATTAATTTTCGAAAGAGATATTTTCTCTTAAGCCTTTTAAAAATCGTAGTGACATATAGGTATGTCACTAGTGTCACTAAGTGTCAAGCGGGAGACAAACTTAGGTGATTTCGGACTTTAAAATTCTTCTAGTGAATTTTGAGTGTGTAGTGATTACACGATTAATTTTCTAATTGAAAAATCGGAAAATCATGAAGTGTTACTAGTTGGACGATATTTGGAATCGATGAACTAGTGGGAGCTTTATGATTTGTTGTTTTTCTAGAACATTAGAAAAGTGTAACTGACTACACACGTAACCGTTCTAATTGAAAAACCGGAAAGTCATGAAATGTTGCTAGTTAGACGATATTTGGAATCGATGAACTAGTGGGAGTTTCTATGATTTGTTGTTTTTCTGGAAACAATAGAACTATGTACGAAAGATTTTCTAATCGAAAAAATCGGAAACTCATAAATGAAGCATTGCTCGTTAGACGGTATTTGGAACCGATAAACTAGTGGGAGCTTTAATATGATTTGTTGTTTTTCTGGTATATTAAAAAATCCGAGAAGTCCCGACGAGTAACACTCGAAATAGACATCCCACGGTTCAAGAGTAGTGTCTACTCAAACGAACCGCTGGTTCAAGACTGTTTCCATTCACGGAAAGTCAAGAATGGGAGAATATGTCTAAAAGTGTTAGTCATCTAAACTGAGAAAACTTTAAAGCTGAATCGAAAATTAATTAACTGAAATTCATAGGATAAGGACAGTGATTTTGGATCACCAACCTATGAATCCTTGGTGATTTTCTCGAGCTAAGTTCTTTGGAAGAACAAGGTAGCGGTGCATTTAACGATTAAAAGAGTAAACAACGGGCAGTTAATTTTAGCTAGAAAAGTGGGAGTGATATAAGGTAATGAATCTCGGATTCAATCCTTGAATATCGCGGGAAAATTATTTTCCGTTTACGATTTGTTGGAACGAATGGGTTTACCTTCTATTCGATAATTTGTTTGTCGCATAGAAAGTGAATATACCATTTATAGTACGAATCCAAGACTCGGACTTTTGTTTGATAAAGTCAAAAACCACTTAGAACTGCTGAAATATGTATATAAAACACATCTTAAGAACTGTTAAAAGCAATTGGTTTCCATATTTAGATAAACGCTTCTTCATATTCGGTCGTTAGTGCATAGTCCCTAAAAGACAAGACCTGAAGACTGGCTCAGGGTGATTCCTTTTCTCCCATTCTAGTTATATTGTCTCAAAGGTCAATGACTAAGTTTCCTTTTCCATTGGGAAAGGATAATGGTTATAAAGAAGTAACATAGCTTGTTCATAACGACCTTCGGGGTCTGATGAAAGATACAAGCTAGTAGGAGCTTCCGAGTAGTGACTTCTTGTCTGATAACTATTCAAACACTCCGGTAAGTTTATCCAAAATATTTTGAGGCTTCTCTGTTTTCAACAGAGATAGAGTATTCTATACTCGGAATGGGCCATCACATAGTCCTAGGGACTGATGCTCGGCCTGCCTCATAGTGAAATGCTTTCACTAAGGGAGAAACCGTTGAATTGCTTTACATAGTTGTAGATGTGCTATAATACACTGCTTCACTCAATAAAGATATTAGAAGCGAAATTTCGGTTTACATTGAAATGTAAGGCCGAGAAGTCTACCTAGAATATGCTTTGGAATTTACGGATAAGGTGTGGATTCGGTTCACCCCACTTCCATAAATATAAGCATTTAGCACACGGTGCTTGAAGGTAGGTCTGGAAATTTCGCGAACACGTTCGGTCAGTGACCAATCGTTCTATATCTTGTAGCATTGAGAAAAAGGTTTGTTATAAGATTCTTGAAATCGGGAATGGACAATTATACTGTTGCATCCTTCCTGATAGAATCCATAAACAACAAAACCTTGACCCTTGAAGTACGTTTACTCAAGGTAGTTACTAACTGATTAAAATCCTACCACATCCAACATCGGTTGTTGGTGATAACACTAAATACTACTAAACTAGATCGAATTTGATCCACCCGAATGTAGTGGGAGTATGGTTTATCCATTACCCATTACGGGTTCTGCGGACTTTGTAGTCTGAGGATCGATTGATGACCTATGGCTCTTTTGTGAGCAGTATAGGATTCTGATAATAGAGGTTGGTTTAATAGCCATAACCCTGTGAATGGAGTTCGGTACTCCAATTCTGTTCATACTCTTGTAGAACCACCTGAGTGTCTCAGGCCCAGTGGGAGTAATTGGATCTACACGGAAAAGAGTAGAATGAATAAGAAAGTTTATCTTTCAGAGCAAAGATTGAGTGGTCTAGGGGTAATTCCCTAAGAAGTAGAGAGTTAATCAGACCTTGGACTCTCTTACCACTTAGTATTGCATGATTTCGTTCAAAAGCAGAAAGAAGGGGTGATTCCCTGAGACTTTCTTGCCAAACAAACGGAGTCTGGATTCATTCGAAACAGAAGGGTATTGCCTTATGAACTCATGACAGGATGACTGTCAAGGCTTATGTCCTTTTGTGGATAAAAAGCAAACCTCTCGGTCATTGGAAGTCATATATTTCTACAATATGTGGATTTGACCAGAATATTGATAAGTCTTTTGTAGACTGGATATCAATTTTAGTACAGTAGTGAATATATACATACATATATTAGTGTTTGTGAAGGATAACACTGCACCAGTTGGAATCAACATGGGTGTGTTATCTGAAGTCACAATCTGACAATACCACAATTCTCTGCAACAGAGATTTGGACAACATTCTTAAGAGTTTGACTCGGTCGAATTCATTAGAATCAGTCACTGGTTTCCCATCCATCTTATTGGCTAAGATGATGCATCTGTGTATGCAACATTCAACGAGGAAGTTCTACCCTATGCCTCAGGAATGACTCTCTAAATCTTCGGATCAAGAGAAATGGGATAGATTCTCTTTCTAGTAAGAGATTGCCAGGTTATTGAACGTCAACTTTGATCGAATCTTAGATTCGGCGGTTAACAAAGCAAGTTTAGTATGTCCTTTAGTATCTTGAAGAGAACGAGGAACAATATGCGGACATATTCATGTGTGAACTTGGATATGTGTGATACACTGATTTTGACTTTAAGTCAGATTGAGGATGATCGTTAAGTCGATCTCGGGCTCGATGTTTACTCGGTACCACATGATTTGATGGACCGGTAACGTTTCGATTCTACGGATCGTCTCGAGCCGACAACTTTGACTAATCATTAAGACCCATGACATTTAGATGTAGGTGCTCCCGAGTCAGCGACCTATCATACGACGGCACACTCGGAGTGTATTTTGTCATCTGAAATGGTTATGATATGCTTAATGGGTACTAGAATACGGGATGGGTCTCCATTGCTTTAGAGCAAGTGGGAGATGTAGTTTGTTGTATTTTAAATAATAGGGTGTGCTCTAAAACAATTAATCACATGCTTTCGTGCAAGTGGGAGATTGTTAGGTGTGATGCCCGAAAGACAATTTTGTAATTGTTTTATTTAATAAATGAAATGATATTGTTATTCATATTTATTATTCCTATATTCACCGATGTGACAATAGTAATTACCCTACAGAAAACCCTAAAGTATATCGTTTATGTAATCACTTAACTTTCGGTGTATGGTATATATACGGGAGGATTGAGTTAGTGAAGATGTACTTAAAATACAATTAGCCCGTAGTGAAGTTAATCGAGAGTATCGGGTCTCTCCTTTAACGTACTATTAATGCGCCTAACACAATAGGTGTGATAGTCCTATCCGGACTTTCGGTTAAGAGAACCTAATGGGGCATTTATATATGATAGATATATCATATAGAAATTTGGACCGATTTGATTAGAGTTCTCGATATAATTCCGTAATCGAGAAGTCTTATCGAATCAATGGATGATCATATTTATGGATATATCTTAATCCTGAGGTGATCACGATCAAGCGCTTGAATCGATTATGAAGTTTGACTTGGCGGTTAAGGATTACACCGAGTCTGTGGTCCGAATTACCCCATCTTGGCATTGTCTTTGGATTGAGTGAGTAGTCCGTGTTATCACGGATACGGAATCCATTCCTTCCATTTATGGAAGTAGATAAACAGATTCCACTATTTGTTAATCCTAGAAACGATCGATCGCGCGAGTTCATATTGCAGCGATTAGCTACCAAAGTGAGTTGTATGAATTAATTGATCACTAGGGGTTAATGGTAAATAAGGATAAGAGAGGTTCGAAAAGGTTAACGGTAACTTCCCGATTTAGAATGAAACGATCTATTGAGGATTAATCCATATGTAATGATTATATCAATGGACGCTTATTATTATTCTCGTGAGGAGATAAATATAATTTCATAATCGGAGGAGTGCAGTCACGGGATTATGGTGGCATATTCCTGTGATTGATTTATCGAATATAATTATTTTGTTCGTAAGATAATTATTTATTTGATTTATCGGAGCCGCTGATTAGTAGTCCATGGTCCCCGACGTGCCTCCTAATATAGCATAGCTATTCTCGGACGTCGAATCCTAATAATATTAATTTAGTTCTTGTTGGACTTTATTAAAACGATAAGTGAATTAATTGTTTAGTGAACTATTAAATTAGTTGGGCTAAATAATTAAATATGTGGAAAAGACATTTTCCATAATCTTGGCCGAATATTGTGTTATGGCAAAATTAATATTGACTAGGTCAATGCATATAATTTTCGCCCCATGCCTTATTTTTGGAACAAGAATTAGTTTCTTGTGGATTAATAAGACATGTGCATAAAATATTTATTGGATAAATATTTATGGAAAGAAATAAAGATAAATATTATTCTAGATTTGTTCTAGAATATTATGGGATTATCTTTTTATTTAATAGGATTATTATAATTGATTTTGTATTAATTATTAAATCCTTGGAGGTTAAGTTTTACTCTCCTATATAAAGAGAGTTCTCCCAAGCCTCAGAACACAACACATAATTCGACTTCTCCTCCTAGACAGAAGAAGTGTAAAATTCGGCCAAGGGTGAGTTGAGGGAAAATCTTGGAGATTTTTCCGGGTAGCATATCGGAAGGATTCGAGTCGAGAATTTCCTTCCACCGGGAGTTGCTTGGATCACACGTACGGAAGATCGTGGTTCTCTTCACATCTCCTTGCAATCTTTCTTTTGCGGTTCTTCAACTTGGATTTTGAGATCCAAGAGGTATGATCTACAACCCCCTTGTAGATGTAGATCTAGTTATTTTATTACGTGTATTTTATAGATCTGGATCATTAAAATCGCTTCCGCTGCGAATGATATTACTAACAGTGACCACTTTACCATTTCCTCCCAAAACAACTAAAAAGGAGGTCTTGACCCAAAGTCAAGCCAAATTTTTAGAAATGTTGAGGAAATTTGAAGTGAGCATGCCAATGTTGGATATCATTGCTAACATCCCATCGTATTTCAAGTTTCTAAAGAATATGCTTTCAAGTAAAGAGAAAATGCAACAGATGGTCCAGTTGAGTTATGAATGTTCCACCATTTTTGAGAATAAAGTCCCTCCCAAAATTCAAGATAGGGGCAGTTTTACTATCCCGATAACCATAGGAGAGACTGTTTTCAAAAATGTGCTTTGCGATTTGGGGGCATCGGTTAGTTTGATGCCAAAGTCGGTTTATGATAAGTTGGGCTTAGGGAGATTAGAACCAACGGGCCTGACTTTGCAAATGGCGGATAGGTCAATTAGGACACCGCTAGGGGTAGCCGAGGATGTATTGGTTCAAGTTGATAAATTTGCGTTTCCGGTTGATTTTGTGGTTCTTGATATGGACACTGATTCTAAGACACCTCTTTTGTTAGGTCGGCCTTTCCTAAATACTGGGGAGACCTTGATAGATGTTAAGAGGGGGGATATAATTTTAAGAGTTGGTCAAGATAGTGTCAAGATTAATGTGTACAAAACCATGAAACACCCCGAGGATGAGATGAACGATTGTTTTTCGATAGATGTCATCCACCCGTGTGTTTTGGAGAATGTGAATTTGCAGGGGCACAAGGAACCATTCGAGAAATGTTTGATGAAATCATGCAAGGTGACTGACGACAGGCGGGTGATGCGAGTTTATGCCATGCATCTCGAGGCGGGTGAGTTCATGGAAGCTAGCTGGACTAAGAAACTGGATCTCAGTTCGCCAGAGGATATGCCAAAGCCATCAATTGAGGAACCACCGACGGATTTGGAGTTAAAACCGCTTCCTCAACACCTCAAATATGTTTTTCTTGAAGGTAGTGATTTACTTCCAGTTATTATATCTGCTTCACTAACAGCCTTGCAGGAAGTAAAGCTAGTTCAAGTCTTGAAGAAGAGGAAACGATCTTTTGGATGGAAAATGGTGGATATCAAGGGGATTAGTGCCGACATATGTAAGCACAAAATCATCCTCGAGGATGGGGCGAGACCGAGGCGTCAACCGCAAAGGAGACTGAACCCGCATTTACTGGAAGTGGTAAGAAGGGAAGTGGTGAAGATGTTGACGTTGGGCATCATCTACCTCATCTCGGATAGTGAGTGGGTGAGTCCCACACAGGTGGTACCTAAGAAGGGCGGCATTACGGTGCTAACAAATGAGCAAGGTGAGTCTTTTTCTGTACGCCCTGTTACTAGTCATCGAGTCTGCATTGATTTTCGCATGTTGAATGAAAAGACTAGGAAGGATCATTTCCCACTCCCGTTTGTTGATCAAGAGTTAGATAAGCTTCTTTGGTCATGCATTTCTTGTTTTCTTGACGGATTTAGTGGTTATTATCAGATTCACATTGATGTCAATGACCAAGAAAAGACCACGTTTACTTGTCCCTATGGCACCTTTGCATTTTGAAGAATGCCTTTCGGGTTGTGTAATGCACCCGCGACATTTCAGAGATGCATGCTTGCCATTTTTGTTGATTTGATGGATAAGTGTATGGCGGTGTTTAGGGATGATTTTACAGTTTTTGGGGACAGTTTTGATGCATGCTTGACTAATATAGATAGGGTGCTCGCTAGGTGCGAGGAGACCGATTTGATTTTGAACTGGGGGAAGTGTCATTTTATGGTGACTGAGGGAATTGTCCTAGGTCATAAGGTCTCAGCTGAGGGGATAGAGGTTGATAGGGCTAAGGTAGATGCTATTTCTAGGTTGCCTACGCCTACTAGTTTGAAAACGTTAAGATCTTTCTTGGGACATGCGGGGTTTTATCGTAGATTTATCCCTAAGTTTGCCCAAAAGGCTACACCTCTTACCTCTAGATTGAAGAAGGGGGAGTAAATGTGACTTTTGATGATGAGTGTGTGGAAGCTTTCGAGGAGATTAAGAGGCTTTTGACTGAGGTTCCTATTTTGATAGCTCCAAATTGGGAGCAAGAGTTTGAGGTTATGTGCGATACTAGCGATTTGGCGATAGGGAGCGGTGTTTAGGACAAAAGGTGGATAAGTTGTTTCGACCGATTTATTATGCCGATCCACACCTGAATCTGGCCCAACAAATTACACTACGGTGGGAAAGAATTGTTGGCGGTAGTTTTGCTTTCGACAAGTTTAGATCCTATCCGGTGGGGTCTAAAGTGATTGTCCATACGGACCATTCCGCATTGCAATATTTGTTCGCTAAGAAGGATGCGAAACCGCGTTTGTTGAGATGGATTTTGCTCCTTCAAGAGTTTGGTGTGGAAATTAAAAACCGTAAAGGTTGTGAGAATGTGGTAGCCGATCACCTTAGTCGGATTGAGCCAGTTGAGGGTGACGAATCGGAAAGGGTTGAAATAGATGACTCGTTTCCGGATGAGTGACTTTTTGTTGTAGACACTATGTTACCGGAAAAATGAGGGAATTTTCTGAAGAAAGGAAAGGAGGGAGCTCCGAGGTTTGCACCGATAGTGAATTACCTGGAAAGTGGATTTATTGAGTCGGAGTTAGATGAGAATCAGAGGAGGAAGTTAGTGAGTGAGGCTAGATACTTCGTTTGGGAGGATCCCTACTTGTTTCGATTGTGTGCTGATGGCATTGTGAGAAGATGTATAACTGAGGGCGATAGATTGATCGTGTTATCCTTTTGCCATGATAGAGAGGCCGGGGTCCATTTATCGGGACAAAGGACCGCATTGAAGGTTTTGCAAAGCAGGCTATATTGGCCGACAATTTTTAAGGACGCCTACGCTTATGTAAAAACCTGTGACGCGTGTCAACGTTCGGGGAGAATTTCTAGGAAAAATGAGATGCCTCAACGACCTATCATTGTTTGTAAGGTCTTCGACGTTTGGGGAATTGACTTTGTGGGACCCTACCCTTCTTCTTTTGGCAACAAGTTCATTTTGGTAGCTTGTGATTACGTCTCGAAGTGGGTGGAAGCGATTGCATCCCCCACTAATCACCAACACGTGGTCATTAAGTTTTAAAAAAGTTCATTTTCACACGGTTTGGAGTACCTAGAACTATCATTTCTGACAATGGCACTCATTTTGCGAATAGAGATTTAGATAAGCTACTCCTTAAGTATGGGGTGACTCATAAGTTGGGAACGGCTTATCACCCTCAAACGAGTGGCCAAGTGGAGGTTTCAAACCGAGGTATTAAAAGGATTCTTGAACGAACTGTTGATAAAAATTCTAAGAGTTGGTCCAAAAAGTTGGATGACGCTCTTTGGGCTCACAGAACCGCATTTAAGACTCCAATTGGTATGTCGCCGTACATGATTGTCTTTGGAAAAACGTGTTACTTACCAGTGGAGGTTGAGCATAGAGCGCATTGGGCTATTAAAGAGTTAAATATGGACGAGACTCTTAGTGGAGAGAGAAGGATGGCTCAATTAGTTGAATTGGAGGAGTTTCGACTACGAGCCTATGATTGTTCGGCAAGATACAAAGAGAAAACCAAGCTCCTCCACGATCAATTGATAAAGCCAAAGATGTTTGAGGTAGGAGATGAGGTTTTGTTGTATGATACTCGTTTGCATCTTTTTCCGGGAAAGTTGAAGTCTCGATGGTCGGGACCTTACACAGTTGAGAGGATTTTTGACTCGGGGGCTGTAGAGATAAAGCACCCCAAGCATGGGACTTCAATCACAAATGGCCTTCGTTTGAAGAAATATGAAAAGTTGCCGTTTGACTAAGCTCTCAAGTGGTGATTTTGGAGGATCCTAAGATAGAGGAAGCCAATTGTTTAGTCCCGTCATGGACTCCAATGCATGACATCTTAACCTTATAACTCACCGTTCGTTTTCTTTCTACACCTCGTCCTCCTCACTCGTATCGGTAGTATAATCTTGAAAAAACCGATATAGTATAAGTCACTATGTCGAGCCAACGACATAAAACAAAGGCGCTCGGTGGGAGGCAACCCATCATTTCTTGTGTTTTTGCTTGTTTTGAATTCGCTTTGCTGTGTTTTGGTGTTGAGGATTGAATCCGGATGATCCCGAGGGGCCATCATGTTTAAAATTCACTTTTCCTCTTTTTTATCCTTGTCTGGACAGACACACACACCCATCCGTCCGGATGGATCTCTGGTTTTTACAATGATCTTGGCATTCACTTGTCCAGACGGACAAACATACCCATCCGTCCGGATATATCACTGGTTTTTACATTGGCTTGGCAGACACCTGTCCGTCCGGACATCAATTCCATCCGTCCGGACGGTTCATCCCTTGTCCGTCCAGATAGAAACCTGTCCGTCCGGACACACTCAAAAATCCTTATAACCACCGATTTTCTTCACCATCTTCTTCATTCCTCTCTCAAAACACAAGAACCGCAACCGACCCCTCCTCTCCCCAAAACACCAATTTCTTATTTCTTCACCATTTTCATCCATTCTCGTTGCTATAACCACATTACTACCTCCTATCTTCGATTCTCCAACCAAAATCATCAAACAAACACTCATTTTGGAGAATCAGAGATTTCACCTTCGTTTTGCTCTGTTACAAAAAAATCCAATTTTGGCCCATTCGTGGATCGTTCGGGATTCCGACGCGCACCATCGCACTCCTAACACCGATTTTGGTAAGTATCAACAAACCTTTTGAGTTTTTTCAACTTTTTCTCGGGGTCGATTTTCGAGTCGAGCCTCGATCAAGCTTTTACTGATTTTGTTCTTTTTCTCGTTTTTGTTGTTTTACTGTTGTTTTTGGCGGTGTTGGGTGTTGTGGCTACGTCTGCATGGATGTTTTGGGCTGATTTGGTTGTTTGTTTTGGGTTTTTGGATTACGGTTTTGGGTGCGGTTTGGGGTTGATTGTGTTGGTGTGTTGATTGTGGTGGTTTGTTTTGGTTCAGTTTGTGTGAGAATGAGTCCTAAAGTCAGGTTTACGACTGGAAAGGGCAAGGGGAAAGTTGTAGAACCCCCTCATAAAAAGTTAAGGCTTGAGGACATTCCGGTTGATTGTTAAACAGGCCCCTAGTCATAGGTGGAGACAGGGAAAGTAGACCTGTTAGAGAGGCTAGGAAAAGGCCCTTGTATGGAGATCTGGTAGATGAGACTGATAGGGATTCTAACGCTGATTCTGATGATGAGGAGGAACCTTTGGTAGACCCGAGACAGGCCAAGTCTCGTGACGATTGAACCGATCAAGGGTGCAAGTGTGCCAGTTAGGCGACCTAGTGAGGTTAGGGCGACAGCCCTGGAGGTCAAGTGGTGACCCCGAGAGGGTTCGAAGTTTCGATCCGAAAGTCATGCGGCTAGGAAGGCACTGGGGAGTTGTGCCTTATCGAGAGAGGTTCGTTAATGATGATGCGGAGCCGCTTTTAGGATGAGGTTTAAAGGTAGAGAGATCCTAGAAAGGAGGTAGATATGGAAAAGGTTGAGAAGAGTTTCAGGGACAATCTGATAAAGTGGAAGTGGATTGACTTTGTCAAGGTACCGGACTTCAATTTGAGGAAACCGAATTACACGTTGGCCCGGGAGTTTTTGGCCAATTTGAGTGAGGTGGACCTAGAAACGGGTGTAGTTCGAGTTAGAAATGTGGATGTGCCCTTCACCCCTGAGGCTATTTCTGCTTTTTATAAGGCTCCGGTTGTCACTACGGATTTCTTGGATGTTATTAAGGAAAAGCAAGAAAAGGGAGAGGATCCGTTTTAGGAGCTTCGGTTAGCAATCAGCCCTAAGATTCCTTGGTCCACGAGACCCAGTGGGGTCACTCATGTCCGGTATATGCTTAAGACGACTAATTTTCCTCGAAACTGGAAGGTTAAGGCTCGGTTTGTACAGAATCGCCTCCTCTCAAAGGATAATTTTCACAAGTTCATCATGATAGATTTGGCGATGCTGTAGTTCGATAAAACTAGTTTTAAATTTATTTTACCGGAACACCCCAAGTATAAGGCTCGTAGTATAGGGTGTTACCGAGTCGTCCTAAGGGAATCGTATAATTATCGGATTAAAGTGCAGTTGTTGTATCGATTATGTCACAAAATGTTACCTAAAACTAAGGCTGAAGTTAATTATAAAACAGAAACTAAGACCGATGGCTAAAATAACAGAAAACAGAGAAAATCAATACTGGACGAGCGTCCACTATGGGTGGACGGGCGTCCAAATACGTGCTGGAACAGAAATATGCAGAAAACACACAAAAATTCTGGAAATAACTAATCGTAGCAATCGATACGAACAAAGTGATTTATCAGATAATTAAAAGAACAGCAGAACAACTAGAATCAACCATATAACGATCACGCAACCATCTTATGATTCGAATACAATTTTATTGGTATGATCAATCTCAAAATCGATTGAATTCCTTTAACTCAATTCCTAGGGTTTTGTTTTCTTTTCCAAGCAAAACAATTTAACATGTAGCACAAGATCATAAATTGTTCCCAAATTATTTAACCCAATTAACAATAAATGATTCCTCAAATTATTATCAATTGTATCGATCGAAAAGTTTCTAATTTTGAGTTATATTTCCATACAACTTCAAATCAAAATACGGTTTCATTGACATTCCTATCTAACAAAACACTTAACAATCAATCCAAAATATCAATCGATAAATAAAATACAATATTCGAATCATAAATAAGAATAACCTAACAATCCATGGTTGTGGTGATGTTGATATGATATCCTCCCATTGTTTCATCATGAATTGCTTAGCCTTGCATCTTTGTGATGATCCAAGACATGGTTGAAAGGAAGAAACTCATAATCTCCTAGGGTTTGGTGCAGCTGCTCTCCTGTGTGAAATATGCGGTGATAATGATGTCCTTAGGGTTTAGTCAACACGCCTATTTATAGAATTCTAAGTCGGCTAGGTCAAAAACGGCACTGGACGCCCGTCCAGATATGGTGAACGCCCGTCCAGAGTGCAAAGCATATTCGAGTCGGGCCGAGCTGGGATTGGACGCACGTCCTATACAAAATTGGACGCCAGTTCGCTAAAAATCATCAGACTCTGAATCACAATTCCTTCTCCCGAACGCCCGTCTGGAATAGTGGACGCCCGTCTAGGCTGGATGCTAGTTCAACAAAAAATCATCAACATCCTTAAATCGAGATCTTCTCTTGATGGACGCTCGTCCAGCTTCTTAGACGCCCGTCCAGTGGACGGGACAAGCAAACTCTCGTTCAGCTGCTGGAACTTCCACCTTTTGAGCACGATTAAACACCTCAAATCAACTTAAAACCATCATTTAAAGCACGTAATTGGCACGTTTTACACTTTTTATAACTCTAAAGCCATTTCTTCAATTTATTCATTCAATACGTAATTTTCTATAAAAATTACTAAAACACGGGGATTATTGTTACGAAATATTGCAATATAAATCATAAAATTCACCGAGAACAACTCCCCCACACTTAGCTTTTTGTTCGTCCCGAACAAAACAATCAAAACTGGCTCACTTTATATGCAATCCAAATAGATCCCTAACTCACGTAACAAAAGATACAACCACTATAGCAAGTAATACCACCATAGAGATAGATTCTGTGTGTGTGTGACAAGCTGATGCACTCCAAGATGATCAGCCTTGCATTCACAATCCCAAGGATCCTATTATTATTCGAGATGGACCTATTACACGTTTTCAGGAGAAGAAGGCTCGAGAAGCTTATGCAAAGCTGGTCCAAGACGTTGGAAAGGAGAATGAGGCCTCGAGGATTGAAGTCCAACTACTCTAAGTCTATTCATTGTGGATTGGGCTTAATGTGCAAAAGGCCCAAGTATGGGGCGTTTTATGCATCGTGTTTGCTGAATATTTTTATGGACTTTTTATTATGCTATTTTTTAATTAGGCTTCATTTTTTATTTAATTGGGAAGTAATATTCCGGCCCAACTGATAAAGTGGCGCCTTATTTCTTAGGAATTAGGTTTTCTATTTTGCTATTTATAGTTGACAAACATGAACGTATTGGACAGATTATTTTGGAATCATAAATTGAATTTTATTCAGAAACTTCCAGTGATTGGGTTTCTTCAATTATTCTGAGATGGAATAGTTGGGTGGTTTTCCTGAGATAGGATTATCACGAGACAATAATCAGAGATTGATTATTGTTGTTTATTCGCTTTGTGTGTTCCAAATAATCCACGAAATTCATCATCCAAAAATCAGCAATCTCCTCGTAAATAAACCCTAGATTCAACAATTCGTATGAACCCTAGAAATTGGGTGCCGAGTCAATAAAAGGTTGAAGCTTTGATCTAGATCCTACAATCAGTTTGCTATCAAGTGGTATCAGAGAACACGGCCGATTAAAGCGACAACAAGGAGCTGCGTTTTCATCATTTAACGAGGAGTCTTGATAACCAAGAAAACCTGGCAGCCGCCGTCAGGCACGCCGAAACCCTAGCCGCGTTCTTGCATCCTTTACGCAGCATTTAAACGGTCGAGGTAATTCGAGCCCTACATACTCCTTAGCTCGTCTTTCAGACCTGTTCGTTTATTCTTTTATTATTCTGCGTTATTAGTTCCTGTTGTCATATTCCATTAGTTGAATTACGCCAATTTAAAAAAAGAAAAAAGACAAAGGAAAACGAGAACAAGAACGGAGCACCACATGTACACGGAATTAATCGAATACAGGTACCTTCCTCGTCTTTGATCGATACCCCAAAAACAAATCGAATCAAAGACCTCAAGAATTATCACGAGTTTAAGGAAACCGGATTCGTGATTTTCAATCGAAAGAGAGTACTCCGATCAATCTTGACGATGCACTGCCTGAAAGTTTGATTTTCCACACACACACACGCTCTTAGTTCTTTTCTTGAAAAAAAAAAGAAATTTTTTTGTTTTTTGTGACTAGTACGGTGTCAGGAGACCTGGAACAAAATTTGATTTTACCAGGAAAATTTTTGCCTCATTTTCCATGAAATTTGGCGGGAAAAATAGATTTTTTTTTCTCTTTGTGAGTTAAACACGAGTGAACGTGAGTTAAGTCACCAAAAGCCTCACACTATGGCTGATGATAAACTTCTCCGGAAAGCTCTCGATGACAAACTTACTCAGGCAATCGAAACAACACGGCAAGATATTGCTGATGAACTTGAACGAGAACTGGCTCAAGCAAATGCTCAAATGTCTGACAAAATTGAACGAGCACTGGCTCAAGCAAATGCTCAAATGTCTGACAAAATTGACACAGTTCGTGACGACTCCCAACATCGCCATGCTGAATATGAACGTAAACATCAAGACGTTCTGAATGCCATCCATGCACTTACACTCGAAATACGTCAACGGCCAACCGAGGTAACTCCCCCCCACCTAACCGTGTTGTTGATGCAGGTCGAGCTCTCATTCCCAACGATGCTGGGGCTGTCCAAATTCCCCCACATGACGATTCACGTAATGTGAAATACAAAATTCCACCGCTTTGATGGTAAGGCCGATCCGCATGGTATTTAGCTTGGGAGATGAAAGTTTCTCAAGTTTTCTCTTGCACAAATTTTAGTGATGCTAAACAGTACAACTTGCGGCGATGGAGTTTACCGACACGGCCATGCATTGGTGGGACCAACTCCAGCCCAACGTCGAAGAAGACGTGATGGTGAGATCACTTCATGGGCGGTACTCAAAGAGATCATGAAGCAACAATGGGTACCTACTCATTACTATAGGATCGACCCATAAGTTACAAACGTTACGCTCAAGGAAATCGCACCGTAGAGGAGTTTGATGAAGATTTACGCCTCACTTTGCTTAAAGCCAATGTCGAAGAGGATGATGAAGCGACAATGCAGCGTTTCCAATATGGCCTTCGGCCCGATATTGCTTGCCACGTCGAATTGCAGAATTATCACACCAAAGCCGAGCTTCAACAAGGTGCAATCATGGTGCAAAAACGCTTGGCTGAACGGGCTGCATATAAAGCTTCTTATGGTAACACTCGCTCTACTTATTCTTCTTTTGGACGAGGTAATACATCTTCGTCTTCTAATGTTTCCAATCAGTCTAATACACGTCCTAAAGATGATTTTAAACCACGTAAATTGAATTATCCTTATTCTGATGATAAGACGAAAGACATGCGTGAAAAGGGTACTCCTAGTGTTGAACGTGCACGTGATATGGCTTGTTTTATGTGTCGTGGTAGAGGTCATTATGCTCGTGATTGTCCTAATAAGCGTGTTTTAAGGGCTGTGGTGTTGAGTTAGAACCTCATGACTTTGAATCGGACTCCGACAAGGATGATAATAGCGCACATAGTGATAGCGATGATGATAATTTGCTGCATGTTAGTGCTACTTCTTATGGTTCGGGTGTATGTGGTGTTTTACAACGTGTATTGGCTGCACAAACTAAAATTGATGACAATATGCAGCGTGATAACATTTTTCAATCCACGTGTGGTATTGGGGGTAGAACTTGTAACTTGATTATTGATTCGGGTAGTTGCACTAATGTGGTTAGTACGTTACTTGTTGAGACTTTGCGTATTCCCACGTTACCACACCCCATACCCTATCAACTACAATGGTTGAGTGATGAAGGGGAAACATGCGTCACATCACAAGCACTCATTAATTTTCGATTGGTAAATTTCATGATGAGGTCCTTTGTGATGTTCTTCCTCCATGCACGCCACACACCTACTTTTAGGTCGTCCGTGGCAATTTGATAGACGTGTTTCTTATTATGGCTACCTAAACTGTTACTCATCGCTTTATAAAGGCAAGACCATTGTTTTGCACCCAATGACCCCTAAGGAAGCACATGATGAACAACTTAAGATGACGGCTTTCGTTGCGTCACCACGCATCACAAAATGCTAATAAAGCCGTGGGTAAGGAAGGGGTTGTAGCTAAGGTAGATAAGGCTGAATCTGCTCCTAAAGTTAATAAACAAGGTAAGCACGCCACCTCACACACTAGTAAGGTCAATCGGAATTTAATGATAAAGGCCGTAGGGGCTGGAAATCCAATTTATATTCTTGTACTTAAAAATTCGACTCCCTACCCCTTGTTTACTTTCTATATCCGATTTAACCAATTCTCTCCTAGTAGTGCGATTTATTCTGCTTTTGCAGATTCAAGGATGTCTTTCCGGAGGAGGAACCTGCCGGGCAGGGCGCGCAAATAAGAGGAGTGGAGCATCAAATCGACTTTATACCCGGTTCCATGCTACCAAACCGGCCAGCCTATAGAGCCAACCCCACGGAGATCAGGGAGATACAAAAGCAAGTTGAGGAGCTGTTAGAGAAGGGAAAGATTCGCGAGTCCATGAGCCCTTGTGCAGTTCCAGTCATTGTAGTCCCCAAGAAGACGGGAGAATGGCGTATGTGCACAGATTGTCGCGCCATCAACCAAATAACGGTAAAGTATCGATATCCTATCCCTAGACTAGATGATATGCTTGATAATTTACATGGTAGTCGTTTCTTTACTAAAATTGATTTGAAGAGTGGTCGCTATCAAGTACGTATTCGGGAGGGTGATGAGTGGAAAACAGCTTTTAAAACCACTTTTGGCTTGTATGAGTGGCTTGTAATGCCATTTGGTTTAACTAATGCACCTTCCACGTTTATGAGACTTATGAATGAGGTCCTTAGGGAATTTATAAATCGTTTGTAGTAGTTGTGTACTTCGATGATATACTTATTTATAGCACTACATTTGATGATCATGTTGAACATTTGAAGGCTGTTTTGCACACACTTAGAGAACACGAATTATATGCTAATCTCAAAAAGTGTAATTTTTGTTTGGAGAGTGTTGTCTTTCTTGGCTTTGTTGTTAGCGCTAAAGGTGTGGAAAGAAAAGATCAAGGCAATACAAGAGTGGCCTGAACCTTCCACGGCTGCACAAGTACGTAGTTTCCATGGCCTTGCAAGCTTCTATAGACGTTTTGTGAAGGGATTTAGCTCCATTGCAGCTCCCCTCAATGAGCTCGTAAAATAATGCACCATTTGTGTGGGAACAACGTCACAGGGAAGCTTTTGAAACTCTTAAGTCTATGCTTATTTCTCGCTTTATACTTGCATTACCTGATTTTAATAAGATGTTCCAACTTGAATGTGATGCATCGGGTGTGGGGATTGGTGGTGTTTTAATACAAGAAAGTAGGTCTGTTGCGTACTTTAGTGAGAAACTTAAAGGGGCTGCACTTAATTATTCTATTATGATAAAGAGTTGTATGCGTTGGTTCGTTGTTTACAAACATGGCAAAGATTATCTAAGGCCACGTGAATTCACCATCCACACCGATCACGAGTCTATCAAGTACTTAAAAGGGCAAGGAAACCGAATAAGCGTCATATAAGATGGGTTGAGTTTATAGAGTCATTTCCTTATGTGATTAAGTATAAGAAGGGTAAGGATAATATAGTTGCTGATGCCTTATCTAGGCGTTATTCTTTTATCACTTCTATGCAAACCAAGTTGATAGGATTTGAATCTATTAAGCATATGTATGAACATGACGTTGATTTTGGGAAAATATTTGCTGCGTGTCCTTCTCGTGATCAACCTGAATATTCTATTTTCGATGGATTCCTTTACAAGAATGCTAAGTTATGTGTACCTCGTTGTTCTATGCGTGAGTTGTTTGTTAAGGAAACTCATGGGGGAGGTTTGATGGGACATTTTGGGGTAGATAAGACCTTAGACATGCTTAAGCAACATTTTTATTGGCCTAAGATGAAATCTGATGTGGTTAAATATTGTTCTTCGTGTTTAGTTTGCAAGCATGCTAAGGCTAGGTCACAACCACATGGGTTATACACACCACTTCCTATTCCCACTTCACCTTGGACTGATCTTTCCATGGACTTTGTCTTAGGTTTGCCACGAACTAGGAATGGTCATGATTCGATTTTTGTGGTTGTTGATAGAATGTCTAAGATGGCACATTTCATTGCATGTAATAAGACTAATGATGATTCTGCTATTAATTGCTGACTTGTTCTTTAAGGAAATAATACGTTTGCATGGTGTGCCTAGATCCATAGTTAGTGACCGAGATACCAAGTTTATTAGCCACTTTTGGAGAGTGTTATGGAAGAAACTAGGTACATCCTTGTTATATTCCACTTCTTTTCACCCACAAACCGATGGTCAAACAGAGGTTACCAACCGTACTTTGGGTCAGTTACTTAGAACTGTGGTGGGTAAAAACCTTAGGACGTGGGAAACGTGTCTTCCATTTGTTGAATTTGCTTATAATCGTGCTCCACACTCAGCTACTAAGGCTGCACCGTTTGAAGTTGTTTATGGTTTTTTGCCTTCTGCTCCTTTCGAGTTTGTTCCTCTTCCTACAGGTACGCACGTGAGCTTAGATGCGGAGGACAAAGCTGCTATTGTTCGTGAATTGCATACTAAAGCTTGTTTGGTATCTCAAGCAGGCTAATAAAGGGCGCAGAGAAATGATCTTCAAACCGGGAGATTGGGTATGGCTATACCTACGCAAGGAGCGTTTTCCACATCACCGGAAGAGCAAGCTGAATTACCGAGGTGATGGACCATTTCAAGTGCTACGCAAGGTGAATGACAATGCTTATGTCATAGATTTGCCACCGGATTGGGCTATGTCTTCAACAATCAACGTTAAGGACTTGTCCCCGTTTGATGATCCTCATTATGATCTGAGGTCAGATCCTTCCGAACCGGGAGGGAATGATGCACTCCAAGATGATCAGCCATGCATTCACAATCCCAAGGATCCTATTATTATTCGAGATGGACCTATTACACGTTTTCAGGAGAAGAAGGCTCGAAAAGCTTATGCAAAGCTGGTCCAAGACGTTGGAAAGGAGAATGAGGCCTCGAGGATTGATGATCCAACTACTCTAAGTCTATTCATTGCGGATTGGGCTTAATGTGCAAAAGGCCCAAGTATGGGGCGTTTTATGCATCGTGTTTGCTGAATATTTTTATGGACTTTTTATTATGCTATTTTTTAATTAGGCTTCTTTTTTTATTTAATTAGGAAGTAATATTCCGGCCCAATTGATAAAGTGGTGCCTTATTTCTTCGAATTAGGTTTTCTATTTTGCTATTTATAGTTTCCAAACATGAACGTATTGGGATGTGATTATTTTGGAATCATAAATCTGAATTTTATTGAAACTTCCGATGATTGGGTTTCTTCAATTATTCTCGAGATGGAATAGTTGGGTGGTTTTCCGAGATAGGATTATCACGAGACAATAATCGAGATTGATTATTGTTGTTTATTCGCTTTGTGTGTTCCAAATAATCCACTAAATTCATCATCCAAAAATCAGCAATCTCCTCAGAATAAACCCTAGATTCAACAATTCGTATGAACCCTAGAAATTGGGTGCCAAGTCAATAAAAGGTTGAAGCTTTGATCTAGATCCTACAATCAGTTTGCTATCACAAGCCCTTTTCAATCTCCACAATCCTCTCAAACAAATATCCTCTCAAATAATTTTAATGACTATCCTAGGCATAGACAGTAACCATTCCACAAAAAGTCTTCCCGCTTACTTATTAGGATAATCCCTAAAACATATCATTCAGTTTATACTGGGGATAAGATAGACGATAACTTAGTCTTTATATCAATTCATACCACTTCTTTTTGCAAGTTGATTTAACTATTTCACTTTTATCTTTCTTCTTTGACGCACGTCAAAATGAGCTTTTACCCGTCATAGTAGAATAGGATGTTTCGGGATAACACCCTACCTTACTCAAATCATAGGGTAGCTTATCCTGACTATCGTGAGCTTTTGGTCATCATAGTGGTATAGGACATTTCGTGATAACGCCCTACCTCACTCCAATCATCGACCAGCTTCCGACACACCCATTTATTTATTATTAACTCAACTTTTTCAAAAACATTAGTTACGTTTCACTTATCACATTCAAACCTCAGATATTCACAATACACGGTTAGAAATTAGGTGTAATGTTCACTGTTACTATTAAGAACAAATCTCTCTAAGATAAATCACTAAAATAGTGAAAGGATACAGTTCAAAATTTTTGCTTCAATATCAAAGGCTTACGTGAATATGAAACGAATACTATCTCAAATCAGTAAAAGCATGCTATAGTTATCTCACAGAAGTTACATAAAATCATCGTCAAGAAACTACAACTAGCGAGCCTTTTTGTTTCAATCATATGCTCGTAACTCACAATTTTTTTTTAAATTTGGCATGAAAATCCACATTTACTCATTTCCCAATAAATATAACATGAAAACATGTAGACAATCCCCCACACTTAAATCACATTATGTCCTCAGAATGTGCAATTAAAAGAAAAGAATACTTAGCTGATTGTCAAAGTGGTTGTCGGGCTGTAGGTTGGCAGAGGTCAGGCCGTAGCATGAACGTACCGCTGCAACTCGTATCACGAACAGACAACACTAAAGGAATAGCTGGCAAAAACCGCTCAAAAGTATCTGCAACACTCGACATAGCGTAAAATCTCGGGGGATAAGGGGTATATGAGTAAACATGAATGCACACAGAGATGGGCAAATAAAGCATTCACAAATAGGACAAGGACAACCAACACACCAATCACCACGGTTTTATTCCTAATGCCCTAAAACTTAACTAAAAAGTAACTTAAAAGACTAGGTTGCCTCCTAGGAGCGCTTCTTTTATGTCAGTAGCTTGACAGAGATTTCAAACTTAACCTGGATCGGGCCACTTCGGCTTACTTCCTGCCACTTCGTCATCAGAATCTGCATGATGAATAACAGTGTGGCCACAACAACAAGTCAAATGCGCTACTAAGTGTTTGAACTTCACTCTCCAGACAGCACTGACTCCCTTCTTCACCCCGTTCTTGTGCAGGTTACGCTCAGGTATACTGACATGTTCAGACGTCTTGGAAGAAGGGTTCTCACGGGTAAATGTAGGAATGTCATCATCCGAATTAAAGAAGTCGGATGGGATCTCATCACAAATCAGCACATCAGTCATGGCAACCAACTTTTGAAAGTATAGGACTTCAGGTGCTTTAGAAGGCTGTCCGAAATACTTTTTCAATCTATGACCGTTCACTTTAAAAGGTTGACCGCTGTACCCTTTCAAGGAAACTGCTCCACTTGGATGGACTTTGACAATTTCAAAGGGTCCGGACCATCTGGACTTGAGCTTGCCAGCAAACATATGTAATCTGGTGTTGTAAAGCAAAGCCAACTCTCCTACCTTGAAATCTCTATCTTTAATCTTTGCATCGTGGAGCACCTTCATTCTCTCCTTGCTCGGCTTTTGCGTGCTCGTGAGGCCCCGAGTCCGAATTCATCGAGCTCATGTAGTTGCAATAATCTTTTCTCCCCACAGAGTTGGCTATCGGGTTTAAGAATTTAATAGCCCAATGAAGCTCGTGCTCCACTCGACCGGTAGATGGCAAGCCTTTCCATAGACCATTTTGAATGGTGACGTACCCATAGGGGTCTTAAATGCAAATCGATAAGCCCAAAGTCGCGTCGTCCAACTTCGCACTCCAGTGGATCTATTTGAATTTACCGCTTTTCTCTAAAATCCGCTTTAGACTTCTGCTTGCTCACCTCGACCGCCACTTTGGTTTGGGGATGGTATGGTGTACCAATTCTATGCTTGACACCATATTTCTCAAGAATTTTATCCAAAGGTGCATTACGTAAATGCGAACCTTCATCACCGATAAGGGCTCTAGATAACCAAATCTAGTAAAGATATTCTTTTGCAAGAATTTCTTTACAACTTTGTGATCATTGGTTTGGGTGGCTATGGCCTCTACCCACTTGGAAACATAACCCACACAGACTAGAATATATTTGTTAGAGCATGATGATGGGAACGGTCCCATAAAATCAATGCACCAGACGTCAAAAACTTCACATTCCAAGATAGGCCTCAAAGGCATCTCCATCCTATTACTGAGTCTCCCTACTCGTTGGCATCTATCATAGCCTTTGCAAAAGGCTTCATCATCTTTAAACAAAGTAGGCCAGTAAAAACCAGCTTGAAGGATTTTTGTGACAGTCTTAGGTGCTCCGTAGTGTCCACCAGCGGGACCACTATGACATTGCTCCAAGATATCCAATTGTTCATGCTCCGGAACGCACCTTCTAAGCAACCCGTCCTTGCAGACTTTAAACAGATATGGATCCTCCCATACGAGATAATTTATGTCGCTGAAAAATTTCTTCTTTTCCTGATACGTCATCTCTTCTAAATGCCCACTCGCTAAGTAGTTAACGTAATCAGCATACCACGGCCTCAAAGTCTCTAGCTTCATTAATTGCTCAGTCGGAAAGTCAATGCCTATCTCCTCAGGGATTTCGCCACCCTCATTCACGAGGCGAGATAAGTGGTCAGCTACAACATTATCACTACCTTTCTTGTCCTTAATTTCAAGGTCAAATTCCTGTAGTATCAAGATCCATCTAAGTAACCTTGGTTTAGCGTCTGATTTTCCCATAAGGTAGCGTAGTGCTGCGTGATCTGTCCACACTACCACTTTGGACCCTAAAAGATAACTTCTGAATTTGTCAATAGCAAAACGATCGCCAAGAATTCCTTCTCGGTAGTGGCGTAATTGCATTGAGTGGGTTCAAAACGGCTAGCATAGTAAATCGGCTGAACTTTTGTCAATCCTTTGCCCTAGAATCGCGCCACCAACTGCGTAGTTAGAGGCATCGCACATTAATTCAAAAGGTTTAGTCCAATGGCGCGATTAAAATGGGGGCACCGGTTAGCTTATCCTTTAAGCTATTAAAAGTCAGTCTTACACCCATCATCAAACAAAACTCCACTTCCTCTTTCAAAGAAAGTTGGATAACGGCTTTGCTATCGCCGAAAAGTCTTTAATGAAACGCCGATAGAAGCCCACATGTCCCAGAAATCCTCGTACCTCCTTCACTGTCTTCGGGTACGACATTCTCTCAATGGCTTCTACTTTAGCCTTATCCACCTGAATACCATCACTGGACACCTTGTGTCCCAAAACAATCCCTTCTTCGACTAGAAAATGGCATTTCTCCCAGTTAAGCACCAGATTTTTCTCAACACAACGTTGGAGTACCATATCTAGATTCTTTAAGATTTCATCAAAGCTGTCGCCATAGACTGAGAAGTCATCCATGAAGAATTCCATACATTTCTCCACGAGTCCATCAAAAATAGCCAGCATACATCGTTGAAATGTAGCTGGTGCATTACACAAACCGAAAGGCATTCTGCGGAACGCAAAAGTGCCCGATGGACAGGTAAAAGTTGTCTTCTCTTGGTCATTAGGGTCGATGGCTATCTAGAAATAACCAAAATATCCATCGAGGAAACAATAATACTTATGACCACTCAGTCTTTCTAGAAGTTGGTCAATGAAGGGCAGGGGGAAATGATCCTTAGCGGTGACTTCATTTAACCTGCGATAATCAATGCAAACTCTATATCCAGTCACAAGGCGTAAGGCAACTTCTTCCCTTTTTCGTTCTTTTCCACAGTAATGCCTCCTTTCTTTGGCACAACTTGAGTGGGGCTGACCCACTCACTATCAGCTATGGCATAAATAATTCCCATGTCAAGCCATTTGATGATCTCCTTTTTGACAACCTCCTGCATGTGCGGATTTAGTCTCCTTTTAGGTTGTCTGACCTTTTTCGCTCCTTCCTCCGTTCGAATTTTATGCATGCACACGTCTGGGCTGATTCCTCTGATATCGCCTACCTGCCATCCGAACGCGAGGATATGTCTCTCAAGCACTTTGATTAATTTTGCTTCTTGCTCCGGCTCGAGTTTAGATGAGATGATCAAGGGCAGCTTATCACCGTCTTTAAGGAAGATGTATTTTAGGTGCTGCGGAAGTGGTTTCAACTCTAAGTCAGCAGGTGGTTGCTCGATACTAGATTTTAAGGGACCACCTCTTTCTTTGTGAGCTTGGACCGGTTGACTGAAAAACACCTCATCTTCCTGAGGTGTAACCCCAGAAAGGTATTGAATGACATCATCTAAAGGAATCTTCCCATCGACTTCCGTTTTTCTTTCTTATGCTTAACCATCTTCTTAAGTTCTTCTTCCTCAAGCTCTTCTGCAAGCTGCTCCCAATCATCCAACTCCCAATGAGTAGTTTCTCGCCAGAAATCTATTTCATCCCAACTGCCCATTAACACTTCCTCCTCTGCAAGGTTAAAGTCTGCCTGGTTGAGCTCCTTCAAATCATTGCTGCTCATCCCTGGAATGTCCCAGATTTTCCGTTCACTCATAGGCTCAGTGTTCGCAAGTTGTTGAGTTATAACATCCAGGGCTCCAATCTCCGTGAGCTCTTCATCAGGGTCGGATTCATCTCCATAGATTGCTTCAATGAATGAAATCTCCTGGGTTGGAGTTTCCGTAGAACTTTTTCCTTGCTCGAGGGTAACGGAAGTGTCCCCTATTCTCAGAGTGATTTGGCCAGTTTGGAAGTCAATGGTGGAGGCAGACGTGTTTAAGAAAGGCCGGCCCGAATCGTGGGCATCTCTCTGGCGATGGTAATCCAAGATGACCGGGCCGATTGGAAAAACTAAATGTTTAACATGGATAAGGACGTTGTTAACACAACCAGCTGCTAAACGGCTAGATCGGTCCACCAACTGGAGAGAGACGGGGCGCTCCCTTAGCCTTTTGTCCAACCCGAGACTCTTGCAGACGTTCAATGGCATCACATTGACAGAGGCCCCTGAGTCACATAAGACATTGTGGAACGTGTGGCCTTTAATCATGCAAGAGATTGAAGGTCGTCCGGGGTCACCTCGCTTGATACTTAAAGCATTTAGGCATCTCAGTTAATACGTCAGCAAGTGGCATAGTCACTATAGTATCTCTAAGCATCTTTCTCACTCCGTCATACTGTTTGTCAGAGTTTAAGATGTTCTCTCTTTTCTTTGCTGGATAAGGAAGGGTTTTCGAATGATTGATTATAGTTTGACTTTTAATGGCTTCGTCCTCCTTATCCTTCCATCTGACAAACTTCTCAGTTTTCTTTTTAGTCAGGGGTTCAGCTACCTGACTTCTCTTCTCAGCATCCTCATCACTATCCCCTGAAGAGTCATCATCATCCAGCTCTTCCTCACTGCTGCTTTCTATGGCATTTAACTTCTTATTGCCCCCTCCTGAACTCATGGCGTCAGGAGGGGCTACTCGTTTCCCGACAACTTTTCGGGCTCAGCTTTCTTACCGCTTCTGAGGGTAACTGCATTCAACTCCTCCTCTTGCCCATAATCCCATTGTGGAATGATGGCATTACAAGCATTGACATCCGCCTTAGGGTTTTTATCTCAGTATAACTAGGCGCCTTCCGGAGGTCTGCGCCGCTTGTTGATCGACCATCCGACCAATCTGTCTCTCCATCGTTTTTGACCGGTGGCTAGTGTTTTTACCATGTCTACTAGCTCATCAAATTTCTTCGAAAACATAGGTGGGCTGTTGATTTTGCGTTTGAGCCCAGTTACCTTGGGGTCTTTGATTGTTGGATGCACCAGGCGGTGTATAATAACTATTCCGTGGGTTTCCCGAATAGTTACGGGTTTGAGTGTTGCTCGATTGACCAGAATTTTGACTGAAGCCTCTGAAAGGTTGATTCTGGTTCTCCATGGCTTGGACTTCCTCATTCATCATATTCCCGGCCTGTATGCCCGAGTAATTCGCATCTGGTGGCCCTCCTTGCTGCTTCATTTGCATGTTGGCTAGTTGCTTGTTCATTATTTCCATTTGAGCAACTAGCAGTTTTGTCTCCGACTTACTTGCAGCAGCCTCCTTTTTGCACTCACTAACATGGGTCCTCTTTTGAGTAGCCCACATGTTATTCTTAGCTATTGTTTCTGCTACCCTGTAGGCAGCATCATCTCCTCCTCCTAAAAACGATCCATGAGCTGTGGAATCTAGGTAATCTCTATTGGGTTGAGTAACACCCTGATAGAATAATTCTAGAAGTTCATGTCGATTGTATCCATGGTTAGGGCATTTCCTCATTAACAAATTCAACCTCTCCCAGGCCTTTCCCACACTCTCTCCTTCTAATTGCTCGAAAGTGTGATAACTAGATTTTGGCTCTAGATTGAGGAAATCAATGAAGGAACGAAGAACACGAGAAAAGCTTAGCTTTTCCTTGGAATCAGCACCTCGGAATCACCAAGTTGAGAATGTCACAACAAAGGTTGCTCAAACCTTTGATAGATTTCTCAAGTTATCACTTACCTAATCAGCAAGGTAACATGAATAACTCACAAATTTTCAATCACTGAAAATTCTTATATAATATATAATTATCACTCAAAAGTTGTCTATCTCCATCGAATTATAGCAGCCATATATATAGGCTGAAAATACCAAGCATCTTGGTAATTAAAAGCATAAAAATAAATTACATTTAATTTTGGAAAAATGAAAGGTTCTAATAATTAATATAAGATATAAACCTTTCATCTTTTGCCAATATTTCTAATAATTAAGGTATTAAACCTTTCATCTTCAAAATGGCGCCACCTCCCTTGTATTTGCAGACCTTATTTTTTGTTTTATATATTAATAAAACATAAGATAATATTATAGGATCGTATCAAAGTAGCTATATCTCGCTTACGGTCCATTATCGTTCCAGGTGAAACGAATTTCAGAGCAAAGGCTCTTTTAACATCAGCCCAGTTATGAAGAGAGTGATGGGGTAAGGACTTAAACCATCGATTTGCTTCACCTTTCAAGGCAAACAGTAAAAGTTTCAATTTAACAACTTCTGAAGGAACGCCAGGGTAGTGACCTGCTTCACATATTTGCACAAAAGTAGACAAGAAGTCATGTGGGTCTTCTGCAGCAGTGCCATGGAATGAACTATTTTGGACCATCCCCACAACTCCATTCTTTAGATCAAAATGCATTCCTCCCATCTCCGGAGGCCGAATTGGTCTATGCCCATCCAAGAAGTCTTGATCAAGATAAGGCGCGTAAGGGTCTAGCTGCACAATAGCTGCAGCCGCCTGGGGCTGTTGCTGTTGAACATTCTGATTTAATGGTGGATGTGCAACTGGTGCCTGAGGTTGTTGTTGCATTTGCTGGTTTATCCAGGCTTGCTGTTGTTGCTCGTTTTGCAACATTTGCATCAGAAATGCGTTTAATTGAGCGGGATCCATGCCAGGAGGATTTTGGTTATTATTCCCTTGGTTCTCCAGTTCATCATCGCTAGAACCGTGTTCGCTCATGTTGTCAGGATTTGGGAAAAGTCTTCTCTTGACAATGTCCCGTTCAGGTTCAGGACAATATAATAACGGTTCCTTTTTGCTCCTGGTTTGCATAAACCAGGGGAGCAAAACAGAAAAGTCAACACTGACGATAGGTCAGGTTGATGGAAGAGTTTTAACCTTGTAAGCAAGGGTTAAGAGAAGGAAAGAACAGAATAGAATGAATTAGAATATAATAGAATAAGAAAGAGATAACCGGACGGGCGTTTGATACTCTAGACGCTCGTCTGATCTGCTGAACAAATGCAGGATACAAAATTTTAGAATGGACGCCCGTTCAGGTCACTGAACTAGCGTTCAGAAGACAAATCGGGGGGCAGACGGGCGTTCAAATTCTGGACGCCCGTTCAGAAAGTTTCTTTTTATATTTTTTTTTATTTTTTTTTTTATTATTATTATTTTATTAATTTAGAAAAGATATAGAAATAGAAATAGGAAAAGAAACCTACCTACGAAAAACTTAAAACAGGAAAAACACTAAGACGGTGAAAAAAAACATGTTGAAATCTTCTAGGGCTAAAATGGAAGGGAAAACAGTGGATTTTGACCTCGAAAACGGTGTCGAACGGCCATAGGCATTTGCCACGTCGTCGGCGTCGGAACGAGCTTTCCGAATTGGGGTCCTGCGCGCCAAACGGACACTCGAGCCGAAAGTTATGGCCAAAATAGTGCCGACTCAGAAAAACTACACTACGAAGAATCCGACAACCGTTACCGATTCCCCGGCAATGGCGCCAAAAACTTGTTCGATAAAACTAGTTTTAAATTTATTTTACCGGAACACCCCAAGTATAAGGCTCGTAGTATAGGGTGTTACCGAGTCGTCCTAAGGGAATCGTATAATTATCGGATTAAAGTGCGCTTGTTGTATCGATTATGTCACAAAATGTTACCTAAAACTAAGGTCAAGTGAAGTTAATTATAAAACGAAAACTAAGACCGATGGCTAAAATAATGTAAAACAGAGAAAATCAATATCGACGAAAGGCCCACTATGGGTGGACGGGCGTCCAAATACGTGCTGGAACAGAAATATGCAGAAAACACACAAAAATTCTGGAAATAACTAATCGTAGCAATCGATACGAACAAAGTGATTTATCAGATAATTAAAAGAACATCAGAACAGCTAGAATCAACCATATAACGATCACACAACCATCTTATGATTCGAATACAATTTTATTGGTATGATCAATCTCAAAATCGATTGAATTCCTTTAACTCAATTCCTAGGGTTTTGTTTTCTTTTCCAAGCAAAACAATTTAACATGTAGCACAAGATCATAAATTGTTCCCAAATTATTTAACCCAATTAACAATAAATGATTCCTCAAATTATTATCAATTGTATCGATCGAAAAGGTTCTAATTTTGAGTTATATTTCCATACAACTTCAAATCAAAATACGGTTTCATTGACATTCCTATCTAACAAAACACATAACAATCAATCCAAAATATCAATCGATAAATAAAATACAATATTCGAATCATAAATAAGAATAACCTAATAATCCATGGTTGTGGTGATGTTGATATGATATCATCCCGCTGTTCTACTGCGAATTGCTTAGCCTTGCATCTTTGTGATGATCCAAGACATGGTTGAAAGGAAGAAACTCATAATCCCCTAGGGTTTGGTGCGGCCGCTCTCCTGTGTGAAATACGCGGCTGATAATGATGTCCTTAGGGTTTAGTCAACACGCCTATTTATAGAATTCTAAGTCGGCTAGGTCAAAAACGGCACAGGACGCCCGTCCAGATATGGTGAACGCCCGTCCAGAGTGCAAAGCATATTCGAGTCGGGCCGAGCTGGGATTGGACGCACGTCCTATACAAAATTGGATGCCAGTTCTCTAAAAATCATCAGACTTTGAATCACAATTCCTTCTCCCGAACGCCCGTCTAGGCTGGACGCTAGTTCAACAAAAAATCTTCAACATCCTTAAATCGAGATCTTCTCTTGATGGACGCTCGTCCAGCTTCTTAGACGCCCGTCCAGTGGACGGGACAAGCAAACTCTCGTCAAATTCTTTGAACTTCCACCTTCTGAGCACGATTAAACACCTCAAATCAACTTAAAACCATCATTTAAAGCACGTAATTGGCACGTTTTACACTTTTTATAACTCTAAAGCCATTTCTTCAATTTATTCATTCAATACATAATTTTCTATAAAAATTACTAAAACACGGGGATTATTGTTACGAAATATTGCAATATAAATCATAAAATTCACCGAGAACAGCTGTATGCGTTACACTTTGAGTTACCGATTGATGTTGGCCGGGTTTTATACAGAGAGCTTACCAGAAATCGAAAGGATCAACGTTCGAAGCTCATGTGTATTCATCTATTGAATGGGTTGTGTCTGCGAGCCGGGGTGAAGGAGTATGACGAGGATGAACGATATCTGAAGAAGCCCGTTTCCTTAAGTCCTCAGCATGAGTCAAGCCCGGTTAAGTTACCTGTCGAGGGTGAAGATGAGCTAGAGGTTCAGGGTCCTATTACCGAGCCAGTAGAGGAGACTGCATCAGGTTTCGTTCCTACAATCCCCATTGCTGCTCGCAATCGTTATTTGTTGATGGATGGGGTGCGCGCGGATGTTAGACCGGCGGAGGGTGCGATGAATACAATTATTCGGGGTTTGCGGTGCACTTGGGACACTTGTACGCGATGCCGAGCTTGCCTTGGACACACGATCTTACGAGTTTGCACCAGTTCTTGAGGAGGCCATAGCACTTTGTGTCGAGGAGGATGCGGTTGAGACGGCTTTTAGAGCTGCTGCTTCTGCTCCAGTGGATGAGGCTGGCCCCTCTCAGACCGTTCTAGCTCCGACTCCTGCTCCAGCTCCGACATCTCAGGCCATTCCAGTTTCCCCTTCTGAGACTCCTCCTACTACATCTACAAATGCTACAGGCATGATACCACCAACATCTGAGGATCAGACGAGCACGTAGAGTTTATGATGTTCCTTTTTACGTCGTTCCTTAGATTGTCACTTCTTGTTTTTGTTGGACATGTCCCTTATCTTTCTGGTTTGTTTTGAGATGACTTTGTTGCAACTTTGCTCTTGATCCGTGGTTGTAAGCCGTAAGGCGCGTATTTTTTCACCTTTTCATGCCTTCTGTGACCATGTCTTGGATTTGACTTGGGTTAAGATTTTATTTTGAGCATGTTTAAACGTGTTGTTGTTTATTGTATGGTTGATTCGTATTTTGACTATCTCTATGCCATATGTTCAAGTCTTCTGACGTGACGAGGTCGTTTATTTTTATCACCCCCGGATTCTCCCCATATTATATGCTTTGGCACGCGGACCATGTCCCATGCATGTATTTCTTGGATGTTTTTCAATGACTAGGGATTCGGGATGGACTACTTTCACGATCATTACGGACTTGATCGCGCCCGTTTGCCGGGATCATAAGCTAAGTCTTTCTTTTTCCTTCTCATTCACACACCGAGGACGGTGCTTCACTTAAGTGGGGGGGGGGGGGGACGACTTAGCTTATTCGCTTGTTCATAAAAGTATTATGCCGTGATGTGATAAACTTGGTTTTTACTCATTTCCGAGTCGATTTTTAGGCCGTTTTTCAAAATTTTCCAAGATTTTAACACCACGTTATATGCATGCTGTTCTCAATTGAGTGGTGAAAGGTCTTTAGTTTTGTGAATGTCTCACAGTGAGTCTATATTGTCATGATACGGAACACTTTTTAGTACACGTTTGACGACGGTTATGTTATCACGATTACTTTACACACCTGTACCCCTAGTTTCGAGGCGAAATAGAAGGATTGGCCTTGGTAGGAACACGGGATGACAGCTTTGGCGTTCTTTTACCCTACTTTAGCCAAATAAGCCTGAGCCGAATGTTTGACCTTCGTAGCCCTCTCACCTTGATAGAATGGTCCGACCACCACTCGCTTTATAGCCGTTTCGTTACTTAGTCAGAAACCTACCCTTGAGCCTTATTTTGGTCATATTCCCTTCATTTGACCTTACGAGTGGACTTAGTCTCTTGTTAAACCACACTTGCCAAGGCAAGTGTGGGTGGGGGGAGATGTTGTTTTTGAGTCGGGTTGTTGTTTCCTCAGTTTTAGAGCTATAAGGAGAGGAGGAGCTCAGTGGGGCTGGATGCTCGGGTTTCATTTCAAAAAAAAAAAAAATTTAATTGTGTTGTATATAGAAATAAAGGGTTGAAAAAGGCAATGAGCTTAAAGCAATGATGATGTTAGGGTTGGGATAGTTAGATAGGTACTAAGTATTCGAGCTCACCTCACGACACTTGAAACATAGTCGAGTTTGGCAATGAGTTCGGGTATTTTTTAGTGTCCTATATTTCCCAAAGTGTTGAAAATGATCAAAAAGGAGTTTGGTGGGTTTGTTTGGTAAAGAAGACGTGGTACGTATTTGGATTATGTTCACTCGTACTTCTTTTCTCCAGTTTCCCAAATTACCCTTTTCGATTAACCGAATTTACCCTAGCCTAACGTTATAACCATTCAAGTCCTGCTGGACCGTGTTTAACCTTGGTTAGTCCCGATTAGTGGAGATTCTAGGAAGGGCAGGATTGTGTAAAGTCATTTGTCCGGTATTCCAAGCCCGAAATCGTATTAAGCATAAGTCGTCGTCATTCAACACACACTCACTCCGTGTCATGATCCAGTAGAGTCAAAGTAATGCATTCACTTAACTAAGTTCTTTTCACCTCGATATTTTGAAATGCATGCATGTACCGTAAAGTTGATTCCTTGGTATTGTTTGAACGCCTAATTTACTCGAGGACGAGTAAAGGCTAAGTGTGGGGTGGTGATAGGAACCAACTTTACAAGACATTTCATCTGATTCACCCCACGATTATCACATTTCGCTTTGTTTCGTGTGAGTTTAGACCCTATTTTGAGTATTAAATGAGGTTTTATTGCACGCGCGAGTGATCATCGGTTTTCCGTAAACTCGACCTTATTTTAGCATTTTATACTGCTTTTCCCGAGCACCCGTAGTTTGCGGGTTATGCGTTGCTTGTTGTTTTCATATGGATGCGTGACTAGGGTGTCTCGAGGGCCCAAAGGCGAAATTATGGAGTTTAGAAGTGCCCGAGGCGAAACACGGAGGTTGAATGTGAAAAAAAGTGAAGATTTTGGGTCACATGGGTCCGGACGCCTGTCCTGGACACCTTGACGCGTGCGTTCGATGGCTGTCCGGACGGACAAAAACCTCTCATCCGGACGGCTAACTCTCTGGAAAATGGATTCTTGGCTGTAAAAGTTTGTCCGGATGGACAAGGTGTTGTGTCCGGACGGCTAACTCTCTGGAAATTGGGAAAACTTTGATGAAGAATTCGTCCGACGGATGAGAGCGCGATCCGGACGGACAAGAGCATTTCATCCGGACGGACATCTATGCATCCGTCCGGACACCAGGAAAATCAAGAACAATCCGGCCGGACATGGCGGATATCCGTACGGACAGAAGACTTTCTATATAAAGCTGCTCATTTCACACACAGACGCAGCATGCGAGTTGAAGAAGTAGATAGCAAGTTTCCCTTTTTAGCTTTTTTTTGGAGATTTTGGGCGATTTTCTTCGCTTTTTAGAGTTAGACTAAGTATTTTATATCATTAGAATCCTCATTCAATCCTCTCTTTGATCTACTAACTTTTAGCTTCGATCCGTAACTTTTCACTTGTTGTGGTCAATATCACATCGTAACTTGAAAGATAATTACATACCTTTTTTTGTACTTTTTTTTTGTACCCACAGAGTACTTAACGGTGTGATTTTTTATTCCTTGTACAAGGCCATTCGGGTGTCCGTTTCGCATGCCATTTACGCCGATTTGCCTACTTGTCCTTGTGGTCGATATCACATCGTTACTTCAAAGATAATTACAAAGCTTTTTTCGTACTTTTTTTTGTACCCACGGAGTAATTAACGGTGTGATTTTTGATACCTTGTACAAGGGCATTCGGGTATCCGTTTTGCCTGCCGTTTGCACCTCCGGGCCTTATTTATCGTTGTGGTCGATATCACATCGATTACTTCAAAGATAATTACAAACCTTTTTTTCGTACTTTTTTTATACCCATAGAGTACTTAACGGTGTGATTTTTGATTCCTTGTACAAGGCCATTCTAGTCTCCGTTTTGCTTGCCGTTTGCACCGCCGTGCCTTATTTGTCGTTCTGGTCGATATCACATCAGTACTTCAAAGAAAATTACAAACGCTTTTTTCATACTTATTTTGTACCCACCGATTACTTAACGGTGTGATTTTTGATTCCTTGTACAAGGCCATTCGGGTTTCCGTTTTGCATGCCGTTTGCACCGACGTGTCTTATTTAACTTTCTGGTCGATATCACATCATTACTTCAAAGAAAATTACAAAACTTTTTTTCGTACTTTTTTTTTGTACCTATAGAGTACTTAACGGTTTGATTTTTGATTCCTTATACAAGACCATTCGGGTGTCCGTTTCGCATGCCGTTTACGCCGATTTGTCTTATTTAACTTTCTGGTTGATATCACATAGTTACTTCAAAGAAAATTACCAACCTTTGTTTACATACTTTTTTTATACCCAATGATTACATATCGGTGTTATTTTTTATTCCCAATACGAGACCATTCGGGTGTCCGTTTCGCCCGCCGTTTGCACCGCCGTGCCTTATTTATCGTTTTGGTCGATATCACATCGTTACGTCAAAGAAAATCACAAACGTTTTTTCGTACTTTTTTTGTACCCACAGAGTACTTAACGGTGTGATTTTTGATTCCTTGTACAAGGCCATTCTGGTGTCCGTTTCGCATGCCGTTTGCGCCGGCGAGCCTTATTTTTCGTTCTGATCGATATCACATCAGTACTTCGAAGAAAATTACAAACTTTTTTTCGTACTTCTTTTGTACCTACCGAGTACTTAATGGTGTGATTTTTGATTCCTTGTACAAGGCCATTCTAGTGTCCGTTTTGCCTACCGTTTGCACCGCCGTGCCTTATTTATCGTTGTGGTCAATATCACATAGTTGCTTCAAAGAGAATTACAAACATTTTTTTTCGTACTTTTCTTGTATCCAATGATTACTTAACGGTGTGATTTTTGATTCATTGTACAAGGCCATTCGGGTGTCCGTTTCGCATGCCGTTTACGCCGATTTGTCTTATTTAACTTTCTGGTCGATATCACATAGTTACTTCAAAGAAAATTACAAACGTTTTTTTGGTACTTTTTTTGTACCCATAGTACTTAATGGTGTGAATTTTGATTCCTTGTACAAGGCCATTCGGGTGTCCGTTTCGCCTGCCGTTTGCACCGCCGTGCCTTATTTATCATTGTGGTCGATATCACATCATTACTTCAAAGAAAATTATAAACCTTATTTTTCATACTTTTTTTGTTCCCACTGATTACTTAACGGTGTGATTTTTGATTCATTGTACAAGGCCATTCGGTGTCCATTTTGCCTGCCGTATGCGCCGGCGTGCATTATTTATCGTTCTGGTTGATATAATATCGTCACTTCAAAGATAATTACAAATCTTTTTTCGTACTTTTTTATACCCAATGTTTACTTAATGGTGTGATTTTTGATTCCTTGTACAAGGCCATTCGGGGGTCCGCTTCGCATGACATTTACGCCGGCGTGCATTATTTATCGTTCTGGTTGATATAATATCGTCACTTCAAAGATAATTACAAATCTTTTTTCGTACTTTTTTATACCCAATGTTTACTTAATGGTGTGATTTTTGATTCCTTGTACAAGGCCATTCGGGGGTCCGCTTCGCATGACATTTACGCCGCCGTGCCTTCAAAGAAAATTCCAAACGGAACGAAAAAAAAGTTTGGAATTTTCTTTAAAGTACTGATCTAATATCAACCAGAACGAAAAATAAGGCACGCTGACACAAACGGTAAGCAAAACGGAGGCCAGAATGGCCTTGTACAAGGATTCAAAAATCACACTGTTAAGTAATCGGTGGGTACAAAAAAAGTATGAAAAAAAGTTTGTAATTACCTTTGAAGTAACAATGTGATATCGACCACAACGATAAATAAGGCCCGGCGGTGTAAACTGCATGCGAAACGGACACCCGAATGGCGTTGTACAAGGAATCAAAAATCACACCGTTAAGTAATCGGTGGGTATAAAAAAGTATGAAAAAAAGGTTTGTAATTATCTTTGAAGTAACGATGTGATATCGACCAGAACGTTAAATAAGGCATGGCGGCATAAACGGCATGCGAAACGGACACCCGAATGGCCTTGTACAAGGAATCAAAAATCACACAGTTAAGTATTCATTGGATACAAAAAAAGTATGAAAAAAATTGTTTGTAATTATCTTTGAAGTAAGTTTGTGATATCGACCACAACGATAAATAAGGAATGGCGGTGCAAACGGCAGGCAAAACGGACACTAGAATGCCCTTGTACAAGTAATCAAAAATCACACTGTTAAGTACATTGTGGGTTTGAAAAAAGTATGAAAAAAAAGATTGTGATTTTCTTCGAAAAAATGATGTGATATTGACCAGAACGTTAAATAAGGCACGGCGGCGCAAACGGCAAGCGAAACAGACACCAGAATCGCCTTGTAAAAGGAATCAAAAATCACACCATTAAGTTATCGATGGGTACAAAAAACCTACGAAAAAAATGGTTTTTAACTTTCTTTGAAGTACTGATGTGATATCGACCAGAATGAAAAATAAAGCACGCCGGTGCAGACGGCTAACAAAATGGAGACCAAACTGGCCTTGTACAAGGTATAAAAAATCGCACCGTTAAGTAATCGGTCGGTACAAAAAAAAGTACGAAAAAAAGGTTTGTAATTATCTTTGAAGTAAAGATGTGATATCGACCACAAAGTTAAATAAGACAAATCGGCGTAAACGGCATGTTAAACAGACACTAGAATGACCTTGTACAAGGAATCAAAAATCACACCAATAAGTAATCATTGGGTACAATAAAAGTACGAAAAAAACGTTTGTAATTTTCTGTGAAGTAACTATGTGATATCGACCAGAAAGTTAAATAAGACAAAGAAGAATGGTGGTGAATGGGTGTTTATATAGGAGAAAAAGATAAGAGATGGAAGGATTTTGTGGGATAGTGGGTTGGAGGAGTAATGGTGGTGAGGAGATTAAGGGGTTTATTGATGGGATTGAGGTGGAGTAATGGTGGAGTGTGGGAAAGGAGGAAATGATGGAAATGAGGAAAAATGGCCGTTTCTGCTGACTGGGGGGCTGACCGATGCAATGTGTGTCCATCACGTGTCACCGAAGGGTCTGATCTTAAATCTGACATGCAAAAATCGACAAAACCTAGCTCGGTAAACCGGGATATATGCCCGATTAACCGGGGTCAACTTTCTCCAGATTTTCTCAGTTTCTATTCTGCACACCTTACATTAACTTGCTGCTCAATCCTGACATGAAATCAATAGTCCTTACTCCTTCTTTTGTTATTTCCGACTCGATCTTAACCTACTTCACTAGAATCCACAACGAGTACAAAAACCTAACCAACATCCATTGGTTTCAAGCTGAAGGGTGTGGTAGGATGAAAAAATGCTCGTCATTTCATCCGGTTACTTTTATTGACTCATATCCTAACTAAAGGTTCAAGAGATAGTTTTGAGTTTATTGTCGCCAGCTCAACTTACCTTCGGATCTTCACTCAGTCAAAGGTCAGGGCTTTATCTCGCCAAACTTGCAATCTCAAGGGTTCAAACGTCATGCACTTCTCTTCTCATTTTCATTTATCCTCTAGGAGTGCTATCTCTCGGTTTTTCATGGAAACTCTATGAGCTCTTCTCTTGGCATATTTTTCCCTTCTTGCCCGTGCACTCGGTCTTTCTCTGCTTCGAGATTTAACCTTTAAGCCCAAGGACTCCTCATTCTCTCTTTCTGGCTCGCCCTTTTCACTACGTAATACGGAAGGACTGGCTTCTGCGAGCGTCTTCTTGTTGTCCTTCTCCTAGTGTTCTCTACGCAGTAACCTCATAAACACCTGCTCATAGGTTTCAACAAGAACCTCTCGATGCCTAGACCTCTCGTCTCTTATCTCCACATATTTAACGTCTCCAGAACCACAAGTCACCATGAAACTTCCAGGCGTATTGTCTAAGGGTTCTAAAATATTAACAGTTACAACATCATTGTTCAACCTTAGACTGATTTCCCCATTATCATAATCCATGATCGCATGGCTGGTCGTAAGAAAGGCCTTTCTAATAAAACTGGGGCACTAGGATCTTCCGGTATGTCTAAGACTGTGAAATCTATCGGGAATGTGAATCCTCCTGCATTAATTGTGCAATTCTTTAGCAGACTGGCATGCATATCTCTGTTACGATCAATGAAGATCATGGACCGAGTTTGGTCTAGGGTCACCTGAATCTTAATTTTCTGACAGAGGGAGAAAGGAAGAAATTTGGAACTCGAACCGGAGTCGCAGAGCCCTAAACCTATAGATACTCTGTTGATTGAGATCGAGAGTCAAAACGTCCCGAGGTCTCCTAGCTTACTACGGTATCAGAGTCAGGGTAATCCTCGGGCTCTTAAAACATAGTGTCAAGATCCTCTTCAGGATCCTCAGAAACATAATCAGAAGATATGTCAAACAACTCAATAGAAAACGTACATGGGCGATAAGTTTCGTACTCCTTCATGCTTTTTTCGTCTTCCTGTTTAAGTGCTTCTTTCTCCTCCTCCACATGTTTCTTGTCTGCTTCATATTGCTCTCTGACTTTTGATCCTGGATACATGGAGATTGGTTTGATATTCAACACTGTATGAGGCATTGTATTTGACTCCTCAAGCCTTTTCAACTCCTGTTGAATGAATTTCCGAAGTGTCCCGAGATTCCTGGCAAAGAGACAAAAGAAAACAAAGAAAACAGTTAGCAACTCCCACCTCAGTTGGGATTAGACCCAACTGTTACGGACCTACTAACTAAAACTAACATGGATATACACAGAAACACAAAGGCTGTCAGAACTTGATTTTCCGACCCTCGGTAAATTAGGGGCAATCCAAGGTAAACCGGGCTCAGAATTTCTTATTCTAGCAGTAAAACGATGCAGGTATATTTTAGGACGACTCAAGTCTCAAAAAGAAAAATTAAAAAGAAAACAATAACCTTTTAATTAAAGTTAAAAATGTTTATTTTTTGAATTGGCCATTGTCCCCGGCAATGGTGCCAAAAACTTGATCGCACGTGTTAGTCGCTTGATACTAGCAAGAGTACTAGGTCAATCATAGTATAGCAAAGGCGAATCAAGGTCGATCCCACAGAGACAACGTAACTCAAGTATAAACTAGTCTAATGTAATTAAGAGAACAAATATGGTCGTTGACCTACGATAAACATAAAAGAAACATGGCATTCCTCCCCATCCCCACATACCTACTAACTTGGTCTAGTTAATCCTTATGTTTACCTCCCCACATAATTTCCTTAAATCAATCGAATGTTTTAATTCCCTATCTACTTCCATTGTAAGGACATCAGACAATCTATCTGCAACTAACCTCCTTTGTTGGTTATATTAGCCGATACGCAGTAAGAACTAGAGATGCCGGAATGAGACCGAAAACCTCCTTAAGCAGCTATCGACAATGACTAGCACGTTCCTAGGGATCCATCAAGACAATGTCCTAACTAATACTTCACATTGCAAGTCCATCGTGTTAATTTATGAATACAATAAGCAGATTGACCAGATCTAACCTGCAATTAATTAAACATATCGATCAACATAGCTGACGCCGAATCTCCAGATTAGGGTTTCTACATAATGCGTCGTTATACCGGTATAGACCGCCGGTTTACCGGGGGTGATGGTTCCTATTCTGGAATTTACTTTACTTCGTTCTGATTAATTCAAGTGAATTATAGGGTTGTTAAACATGCAGATTAACTATAACATGTAAATACAAGTAGATCTACCATAATAACGACATAAAGGAACGTTCAAAGCTTCATACCTTTGGTTATGGAGATCTAGCTTGATCTACTCAAGCTAGAGATGGCATGTAGGGGAGGAAACCTAAAAATAAATCACCAAAAGCTTTAAAGGAACATTATTTCATCAAAATTGTATAAAATCTATCAAAGTATTATGATGCATACATTTACAGTCAGTTTCTACGGCTTAATATAGATGTTATAGCAGACTTATGACTCAATAAAACCCTAACCAACCTAGTAGATGCGGTATACTCTAGTTTCGTGTCCTCCAAGTCCTTGATAAGCTGGACCTGGGCTTCGATAAACCGGCCCAACTCTTCATCCTTTTTTTCTAGCAGATTTCTTCCTGGCTTCATTCTCTTGGCCTAATGTCTTCTCTCGGACCAGATCCATCCTTAGCTGCTCCAGACTTTGGTACATCCTCAAAAGTGTATAAAACAAGACCAAACAATACAAAATCTATGGGATAATAACACAGATGCAGAATCGTAAACCTATAATCATGCACATATCATTTAACACATATTACATAGGATAACGAGCCTATCTATCTCCTCTTGAGCACAATTTGGGGTAAATAAAGGTATAATTGTTGGTACTATTTAGGGCGTTATCAGCAGGCCCCCGGAAAGAGTATTGAGAGAAGGTCCATTCTCGAGAGTTTGGGACATGCTGAAAAAGAATGGAACACCAACGGTTGGGTCATCCTCACTCCAAGAGGAATGTCATACCGCGTCGAGAGAGCCAGGATGACCGCGACGCCCGCCAAATCATTAAGGAAGGGCGTGGCGAACCGAAAGTCGAATCGGTGTACTACGGGGATTCTGAGGACGTGGTAAGGCGAGATATCTGTTAGGAACATTTTATTATGTTTTGATGATGGCCATACTAGCTGTTATAGCAAGCCTGGAATAAGTTAGAAATCTTTGTATAAGACTTTATTTAGAGTCTGACATATTGTATAAGTTAAGTTAGACAAGTATTGTACTAGTTGGTAGGATGGCAAAGTAAAACAAAAATCCATCAGAGTGAAACTAGCCAAGTACTGGCAGAGAATCACAAGAGACATATGGTCTGACTTATAACCAAGGAAGTTTGTGATGACCTTGGATAAGTCTAAGTTAAAATTCAAATGATGGAATACATTGTCAAAATGGGGTACACTGATCCCACCCAAATTAAGGATCATTGAAGTACAAGAAGTACCTGAAAGATCAAAGAAAATAACAATGTACTAAACCGGCAGAGTAAACTGACTATCGGCTGAGTAAAGACAAAGCAGTGAAGGAAGAACTAAACAGCCAAGTCAGAAGGATCACTTAACCGTTTAGCGAACGGCCAAGTACACCTTACTTATTCATATTTTGAAGTATAAGGAAGATTCAGAGATCAAGCATTCGATGCATAATCATTTGAGGATCAATCAAACATGGATTTTATGGTATAGGTTTGAAGAAAATCCAATCACTAAAATCAAGGAGAATATAATTGAGGGGGAATAAAGAATTAAGTCAAGGATAATTCCCTACATTAAATAGCCAATGGACGGAAATTCAAATCAAGGATTATCAAGGCTATGAATAGAAGGCATTGACAGACAGGAAAAATAAGAAAAGAATAAGAGAAAAATGAAACAATCTGATTAGAAACAAGTAGAAACTCTGTCAATTTGAAAAGTCTTCTATCTGAACTTAAAGGAAATATCTAGAGATCAACTCAGCAATCAGAACTCAAATTCCATATATGGCATAGAGATTGATCACAAATCTATGTATGCAATTCAAATCAAACTGAAGCAATTGAATCAGAGGAATTTGAGAAGGAGTTGCAACCTTTGTGATAGCTGCTGAAGGATTTGTTCTCAAAGAGCAGTGATAGAGACTGAGTCACTGAAGCTTTTGTAACCAGGGAGTGATAGTCTCTAAGATTGTGAAGCTTATGTAGCCAAGGACAATCTAACTATTGTATCTGTGAAGGCAATAGTGAATTCCACCAATCATCACAGGAGAAGAATGGATTAAGGGATTACACCACCCTGAACCACTATAAACCTTTGTGTCTATTTACTTTCATCAATTTACTTTACAGCACTTTACTTCAATGCATATTACATCTGTGATTGTCTAATCTACTTTGAAACAACATTTAAAGAAGGGACTTATCCGCTACCAAAAAGCTTTTAAATATAAGAAATGTTTTTGAAACACTACTATAGTCATTCACCCCCCCTCTGACTATAGTTTCACCCTTCTCTGGGACCAACAATTGGTATCAGAGCAGTGTTCATAGTATCAGAACCAAACAAGATCTAATTTATGGTAACAAGGAGATCACACATTTTCAAAATAGTTATCAAATCTGTGCTTTCTAAACATATCTCTTATCAGTACTCATGGATTCCTCAAATTTCATGTCAATGGTACATGTATTCAATGCTAATAATTTTGATGAACATAAAATATGGATGTTGTCTCATCTTGCAGGAACTCATGAGGAGATGCTAGATGTAATTAATGATGGCCCAATCAAGATCACAATTGTGATAACCACAGGAGCAGATCAAGGAAATAAGATAGACAAACTCAAGAAATATTGGACCAAGGATGACAGAAGAAGAGCAAACCTATATTTTGTTGCAAAAGACATGATCTTAAAGACTCGGGACAGTAATATGTTCATGAAGATCGAAGATTAAAAAATAGCAAAGGAGATGTGATAAATTAGCAATGATCAATAAAGGTTCAGAAGCAGTCAAGGAAAATAAATTATCTGTTGCAAAACTAAATTTGAAAACTTTAAAATGAAGACTGGTGAATCCATTGATCAAATGGATAATAGTTTCTCAAGCATCATCAGTGAACTGCAACAACTTGGACACACATATCCACAGGAAGAAGTGTGCCTGAAAATCTTGAGAGGTTTACCTGAAAGATGAAAGATCATCATATCAGCGCTTAGAGGAACAACTAACCATGCAAACACTGATACTTTAAATCTGATGTCTCAATTAAAGGCTCATGAATTTGGGTTGAATGGCGAAGACAGTGCACCAGCAGAGACACACAAGGCCAGTGCACTGGTTTCACCCCAGCAAAGCAAAACAGCTAACACAAGCAGCAAAGAAACATAGGAGCTGAAAGAAGAAGTATCTTTACTGATCAAACATTTTGACAGGTTTAGCAAGAAGAAGCAATTCAAAGAAAGTTCATTAGCAAACAAGAAGTCAAGCTCAAGCAAAGACATGAAGTAAAAGGACGATGAATACAGATGCTTCAATTGCAAGAAGAAAGGTCACTTCAATGCTGATTTCCCTGAAAAAAAAGACAAAGAAGAAGTACAAAACCACAGAAAAGAGAAAGAGCAAGAAGGCACTCAAAACTGAAACCAACAGTGAAAAGAATGAAGAATCGTCTGAAAATGATTTAGATGATGATGGAGCAGACAGCTCAGAAAATGACAATGCATATCTATGTCTTATGGCTAAGGAAACTGATGAAACATATGTAACATCTAGTTCATACTCATCATCTAGTGCATCCACATCGACAATGCACAATCTTCTATTCTCCCTTTAGATTCTTCAAACCTAATTCAAAATCTCATGTGTAAATTTGAAGAAATGCATGTAAATTAGGGAATCTGGAACAAGAATGTGAGAATCTAAGAAAGAAAATAAAAGCTTAAAGAAAGAACTGGATGAGATGAAAGTTGAACAAACTCGTAATGAAATTCACTAAACTGATAAACAAACAACAGATTATCACTCATCTGATGTTGAATGATCAGCTGAGAAAATATCCCTACCAGTTAAAAGTACCACTGGACCACTAATTGCACCAGCTTAAAAACCATCAAAAAGGTTTGGATCCAGATCTTGTCTTGGCTACAACATTCCGGATGAGAAAAGAAACAATGGAAACGCAACTCTGAATCAAGGACCGAAACCGGACGTAAATTTACAAAAGGACAGACTATAATTTCTTCTACTCACCCTAGAACGGAGAAGTCAGAACCTAGTGTAGTGAAACAGCCGAGTAAATCATCAAACTAGCCAATTAAAGGCAAAGGCTTACTAAAAGGTAAGGGAAGACTTTACCCTTCAGAAGATTATTGGAATGTTGCACCTCCAAAATACAAGAAGAAACCATTTCATGCTATGCAACATGTGTTCAGGAAAAGCCAACAAAAGTATGTTCCTGGACACATGAAGCAATATGAAAATAAGTTTCCTCCTGCACATTGGAGAGTGAAAAAGGATGCAAATGCACCAAAAAGTAGATAAATGTATCAGGATACCTTTAGTAGAAATATTAGAAGTTATTTTGCCATGCCTCATACATATGAAGTTGATGACTTCAATTATCCAAAAAGAAAATCCTATGGATATAAACTTGGAGTAGGAGGCATGACTGGTAACAGTTATGGACCCAAACAGTGTTGGGTACCTAAACATACTTAATTTGTTTTGTAGGATGTCTAGTACATAGACAGTGGATGTTCCAGGCACATGACATGGAATAAAGGATGGCTGACTACTTTTAAAGCTTTTGATGGACCTAAAGTAACATTTGGAGGCAAAGAAAACCCAGGAAAATTAAGGGGGAAGGCATAATGCTTAAAAACAATTTGAAAATTCAAAATGTGGCTTATGTTAAAGGACTGAATTTTAATCTTCTTTGTATCAGTGAATTCTGTGACAAAGGCTACAATGTGTATTTCAACAAAGAAGGATGTATGGTGATTCACAATCAAACCAACACTGTTGTGCTTGCAGGAAAAAGAGAAGATAACATGTACGTGGTAGATTGGAAGACATCAAAGGCTGAAACATGTTTGCTTGTCAAAAATAAGCAATCCACCAGCTGGATTTGGCATAAAAGATTGAATCATCTCAACTTCAAGGCCATCAACACACTATCAAAGAACAAGCTAGTTGAAGGTCTTCCAGAGATCACCTTCAATAAGGAAAGCCTCTGTGATTATTGTCAAAAAGGGATGCAAGTCAAAAGCTCTTTCAAGTCAAAGCCCCATCTATCTACAACAAGAATTTTACATTTGTTGCATATGGATCTTTTTGGACCAGTCACACCAGTAAGTGTATGTGGAAAGAAGTACACTCTAGTGGTGGTAAATGACATTTCCAAATTCACTTGGACCATATTTATGAACAAGAAAAGAGAGACACTCAAAAAGTTGCCAGATTTGCTAAAAATAATGCAAACTGAAAAGGAACTGAAGATCATCAAGATCAGAACAGATAGAGGCACAGAATTTCAAAATGAAATTATCAGAACCTATTGTAAAGAAAATAGAGTACTGCATCAACTATCAGCAGTAGGGAGTCCACAACAAAATGGTGTAGCAGAAGAAAGAAACAGGACACTCAAAGAAGCAGTCAGAACAATGATTGTAGAAGCATGCTTACCAAAGAGATTTTGGGCTGAAGTAGCAAATATAGCATGCTATACTCAAAACAGATCAATCATCAACAAACATCATGGAAAAACACCATATGAAATATGGAATGGAAGAAAACCTAATATCTCACATTGACATATGTTAGGTTCTAAATGTTTTATTTTGAACTGGAATCAGTTACATACTTTTGAGGAAAAAGCTGATGAAGCAATCTTTATGGGATACTCAGACACAAGAAAAGCCTTCAGAATACTCAACAAAAGAATCTTGGTGATTGAAGAATCAATTCATATAGTCTTTTATGAACAAAACACAAATGGTGAATGTCTACAAGATCTTGAAGAAGAAGCTGGACAAAGACAAGTTTATATAAATGCAACAGTACCAGCTACTATTCTGGATCACACCTTTGGCAATCAAGATGATGCACCAGTCAACACAACACAAGATGCACCAACACAAGAACATGAAGTTGATGCACAAGCTGAAGTTGTGGAAGAAACAACTCAAGAGAAACTTCAACATGACCTAAACTGGATAAGAGATCATCCTAAAGAACAAGTCATTAGAGATATTCATATATGAGTTAGAACCAGAAGACAACTGGAAAGAATGCGAACTTGTTTTCTATCACAGGTGGAACCCAAAACAATAGATGATGCAATTCAAAATGTAGATTGGATTATAGCCATGCAAGAAGAGCTAAATGAATTTGAGAGAAATAAGGTCTGGGAACTTGTTGATAGACCAGACATGGCCAACATCATTAGAACAAGATGGGTGTTTAGAAACAAGATGGATGAACAAGGGACAGTTGTCAGAAACAAAACAAGGCTAGTTGCAAAAGTCTATCCTCAAGAAGATGGAATAGATTATGATAAAACCTTTGCACCAGTAGCAAGATTGGAAATAATCAGAATCTTTCTAGCTTTTGCAGCTCATAATGACTTCAAAGTTTATCAAATGGATGTCAAGAGTGCATTTCTGAATGGACTTTTGGAAGAATAAGTATATGTAGAAAAACCCCCGATTTTCAACTTAAAGGGAATGAAGATAAAGTGTACAAGCTCGAAAAGGCACTTTATGGACTCAAACATACACCCAGAGCCTGGTATGAGACACTATCACAGTTCTTGATCAACAATGGATTCAACAATAGGACTATTGATAAGACTCTCTTCAAGCTAGAAGAAGGAACAAACACCTTTTTAGTTCAAATCTATGTTGATTTCATCATCATTGGATCAGAAGATGAGAAGCTGTGTGAGAAATTTGCAAACTTGATGAAAAGAAAATTTCAAATGGGCATGATGGGAGAACTAAATTACTTTCTTGGTCTACAAGTGAAGCAAATGATGGATGGTCTCTTTATCCATCAAGCCAAGTATATGAAAGACTTGATACACAAATATGGTATGGATACAAGTGGCACATCAGATACACCAATGTGTGCAAGAGTTATTCTTGGAAAAGATGAAAGTGGAAAGGATGTTGATCAGAAGCTTTACAGAGGGATCATTGGGTCTCTACTCTATCTAACAGCAAGCAAACCTGATATAGCATTTGCAGTAGGAGTATGTGCAAGATTCCAAGTTCAACCAAAGGAATCTCACCTACTAGCAGCTAATAGAATCATCAAATACCTGAAGAACACCATCAATGTAGGAATTTGGTATCCAATAGATGGAGGTTTCAAACTGATATTATATTCAGACTCAGACTATGCTGGATGCATGATAGATAGAAAAAGCACATCTGGAACTTGTCAAATGCTAGGAAGCAGACTAGTATCATTGTTTAGCACAACGAAAAACTCTATATCCACATCAACAACTGAAGAATATATAGTAGCATACAGTTGTTGTGCACAGGTGTTGTGGATCAGACAACACCTAAGGGACTATGGAATGGAGGAGAAGACAATTCCAATCATGTGGGATAACACAAGTGCAATATCTCTCACAGAAAATCTAGTACTACACTCAAGAACAAAACTCATTGATGTCAGACATCATTTTATTAGAGATCGTGTAGAAAAGGCGATGTTATTCTAAGATATATACCAACTGAAGACCAATTGGCCGACATCTTCACAAAACCACTCAGTCTTGAAAGAATCAGCAAGTTGGGAACTGAGTTGGGAATGATAGAAATTGATTAAGTTATAAGGAGCATATAACTGGAGTAATCGGCTAAGTAACTTCACCGGCTGACTAAACCTTTGCCACTTTGGGTGAGCTCTTTTGGTAGGTAAGGCACCGGTACCTAGCAAAGTTAACTTCACTGATTGTTAGGAACAGTTTTATACAACAGCTCAGTAAAGGAGTCACTAAACCGGTATAGTGACCAGCCAAGTTACTCTACCGATATACATCTTAGAGGATACAGTGAAGTGAAGTGTGAACAAAATCAACATTATACAAGTGAAAAATTGGTTAATTTATGGAAAATAATTATATGGAAGATTATACACGTGGAGCTCATGTTATAATCGTGGAAGATATATTTTGCATTAAGGTAAGACTGTCACAATGCCTCGAAACCCGGGATTTATCATTACATACCTCAATCCACTTCCCCACAACACTCTAATACCATGATTTATATACATAAAATCACGCCATTATGTCACAAAATCCTTCGATATTCAACCACGTTCACACTACTCAAATCATCCTCTATAAACAACACTAAGAGAATTTTCAGAATTCTTTACGCTCCCTTGCAATTCATAAACCCTACTTTTTCTCTGAAAAATCCAAGCTTTTCAAATCTCAACAACTTCAAAACAATGGCATCATCTTCTTCATTCTCTGCCACAGAAAAAAACTATGAAAAATCGTTCATTACTGGATCATTTTTCAGACCTGAGCATTATCTATCTTTTTGTGCACACGAAGCACAAGCCCAAAGATTAGTTGATGGTTGCATCAATCTAGGGCTGATAATGTTTCTGAACCCACCCATCAAAGGGATATGCTATGAAACCCTAATTGCATTCTAGAAGAACTCTAAGGTTGTGCCTAGCACTAAAAAGAGCGATCTAGACTGCATAGTGGGCACGATGTTCGGAAGACACCTGGTCATTACTCCGGGTCTTATCGGCTGCTTTCTAAATCTCTCCAGAACCGGCCCAATAGATGTCAAGAAAATGAAAATCGACATAAAAGCATTTTGGACTGAGATCGCCAAGAATCCAACTAAGAGCGGCAAAAAGTACAGCTTCCCCAAAGCCGCACTCAAACGTGCTTTTGCTGAGTTTGCACCAGTAATCACCAAAAACATTGAAGGAAGGAATGGCTCAATAGAGAACATGACCGAGCTCAGAGTCAAATTGATGGCAATCATATATCAAAGACTCTCATTTAACTGGTCACAGTTTATCTTCAACAGGATAAAGGCTCAAATTCTCAAGGAAATTGATCTGAAAAGTCGGGCACCAGGTCAAGGCAAGCAAAAGAAGGGAGATTTCTTAGAAAGGAAGTCTTATGCGATCCCTCTTCAACATCTATTTGATGAGTCAAAGGTGAAACCCATCTGTGTGAATCAATTGCACAAGGCCAAGGTAATGTTTACCTATGTGAAGGCCTCCCAAAAACCACAACCATCAGTTGAAAGCAAGAGAAAAGAGCCTGAAAGCAGCAGATCAGGAGTGGGGAGGAGAACCGGATCCCAAAAGTCACAAGAACAACAACAGAGACTACCCACCAACAGGGATAACCCTCTTAAAATTAGCAATGACACAGAAGAAAAACAAGAGGAAGTAACCTATCTGCAAAAAGCTGAAAAGGGGTATTATCTTACCCTATCTGAGGAAGAAGAGGAAGAGACTTCTGAGGATGAAGAAGCTGAGGAAGAGAAAGAACAGAAGGAAGGAGATCATTTTGAAGATGATCAAGATAAGGTGGACTTATTTGATGATGACCTAACAATCCAGGAGGTGATTCTCAAGAGCATCAGCAAAGTTGACAAACAGTTGAATGAGCCAGCTGATCAAACTCACTCTTCCAAACTTGTCAACACCCCCAGCATTGATCAAGGGAGAACAACAACAGAAGTAGTTAAATCTCCAGCACATGGAGAAGAACGTCAGTCCTCACATGGACTAGGACATGCAAGTGATTTTCCACAATCTCTATCTGATCATGAGATTGCTGAAGAAGAAGAAGAAAAAGAAATTGAAGAAGAATAGGAGGAGAAAGAAGAGCATGCTGATGCATCTGCACCAGCAGAGGAATATCCAGATAGACTTTACAATCTGGATATTCCACCCCTGATAGTGGACATAGAGAGGCAGTACATAAGCAAGCAAAATCTCAAATCTACCCTCAGGAGTAATGACACCTCCATGAATCACAAGACTGAGACCCTCATCAGTCATATCAAAGTTCAAGATGTGGTCATGGAGAGGCAAGGAAATCTACTCTGCAATCTACAACATCTCATCCCCTACCATGTACAAACAAATCTTGAGTTTCTAGCTGACAAGATTGATGGAAATCTCAAACCTCTGGTGGACCCCTTGAATACTCATACTGAGCAAGTCCAACACCTGGATGAAATCATGGATTACTCAGGAAAGCAACTAAACACCCTACTCAATGTCACTAGAGCAACCAACAAAATCTTAGAAGAAAGATTTGGTCTTACCAAGTATCAGAGGAAACCAACAAAATCCTGGAAGAAAGGTTTGGTGCTGCCAAAAACGGGGAAGGGAGCAGCAGTAAGCCTGAAAGCACCGGAAAGAAGGAAAGCCCAACTGACAAGGGCAAGGGCATCAAAGGCAAATTCATCAGGTTTGAAGAAAATAAGCAGTAGCTCTTTCATAAATTGTTTTATGCCCTTGAATAATTTTGAATGCACAATCTTATTGCCCTTGAATGGATGAATAAATTTTTTTTAGTTATTATAAAATATTTGAATACTTATGTTCAGGATTATGAGGGTTTTGGCATCATCAAAAAGGGGGAAATTGTTAGGAACATTTTATTATGTTTTGATGATGGCCATACTAGCTGTTATAGCAAGCCTGAAATAAGTTAGAATCTCTGTATAAGACTTTATTTAGAGTCTGACATGTTGTATAAGTTAAGTCAGACAAGTGTTGTACTAGTTTGTAGGATGGTGAAGTAAAATAAAAATCCGGCAGAGTGAAGCCAGCCAAGTACCAGTAGAGAAGCACAAGTGACATATGGTCTGACTTATAACCATGAAAGTCTGTGATGACCTTGGATAAGTCTAAGTTAAAATTCAAATATGGTGTACACTGATCCCACCCAAATTAAGGATAGTGAAGTACAAGAAGTACTTGAAAGATCAAAGAAAATAACAATTCAGTAAACCGGCGGAGTAAACTGACTATCGGCTGAGTAAAGACAAAGCAGTGAAGGAAGAACTAAATAGCCAAGTCAGAATGATCACTGAACCGTTCAGGGAACGGCCAAATAAACCTTACTTGTTCAGATTTTGAAGTATGAAGAAGATTCAGAGGATCAAGCATTCAATGCATAATCAATTGAGGATCAATCAAAGACGGATTTTATGATATACGTTTTAAGAAAATTCGATCACTAAAATGAAGGAGAATATAATTGTGGGGGAATCAAGAATTAAGTCAAGGATAATTCCACACTTTAAATAGCCAATGGATGGAAATTCAAATCATGGATTATCAAGGCTATAAATAGAAGGCATTGACAGACATGAAAAATAAGAAGAGAAAAAGAGAACAATGAATGAATCTGATAAGAAACAAGTAGAAACTCTGTCAATTTGAAAAGCCTTCTATCTGAACTTAACGGAAATATCTAGGGATCAACTCAGAAATCAGAACTCAAATTCCATATCTAGCACTGAGATTGATCACAAATCTATGAATCCAATTCACATCTGTTGGTCCCTCGAAAAGGCTTTGGTTAAGTTTAGAGGGGGGGTGAATAAACTTAACACTTAAAACTTTGGAGTTAACAAATTCTGCAACTTCAGCAGCCTGATGATACTTCAGGAGTCTGTTGAGACTTCAGTAGCCTGCTGATAAACGGTAGTCTACTGATAGTTGAGTTTGCTGAATTTGTGCATCGGAATTATATCAAAATTAAGCCTTAATACTTGTTGTTAAATATGATACTAAGTATTAAATACTCAGTAGTGCAAGTGTGTGATTTCAGTTGCTAGATTCAGTAGGTTGATGTGTAAAATGAACTAAGTGCAGAATGTAAATGCTGAAAGTAAATAGGCAAATTTTATAGTGGTTCCAGGTGGTGTAATCCTGTCAGTCCACTCTTCTCCTGTGATGTTGGAGGAAATTCACTAGAGATCTTTGATGTAGCTTATACAAATATTCCTAAGTTGCTTGTCCTTCACCAATGACTATGGCTTCACAAACTGAAAACTTGGAACAGGTAGGATTGCTGCTCCTTAGTCTTCCACTGGTCCTTGAAGGGTAGGATTGCCTCTTCACCAGCTCCACCACAAACAACAGTCTTTCACACCCAACAGATGCTTCACTGTCTTCAGCAGGTTCTTTATAAAATAAAGATTGAATCAAATAAATGATTCAGTTGCAGCAGCTTGATTAGGATGATGTAATCAGCAGCTAGCAGGCTTCAAGTGTGTATCCTTGATGTAGCTTGAAAGTAGAAAACACTTGAAGAATTTCTCTAGATCAGTAGCTTTAAGTTCAGTAGGTTCAGTAGGGTGTTTTTCAACTCAGTGAAATCTCTTCAAAGTTTGTTAATTTTCATCATCTTGTTTCTGAGTTGAAGGTCCTCTATTTATAGGTAGGAATGCATGTGACTTGTATTTGAAATTCAAATGTAACCGTTCCTTGTTTTTGTCCCATCTGATTTGCATTCTGTCACTATTCATAGGATCGACACCGCCGTAATTCCTTTTGATGACGAAATGCGGTCATCCCCTTTGACTTGTATCCATTGGATAATAATTTGAGCCATCCCAACGTCTTTTTGATCTGAGCCTTTGATTTGTTTGATAAATCAGAAGTAGTTGGCTTTCCTTATCCATGTAATCTTCCAATATAATCTTGATTTAATCGAGGTATTATATCAGCAGGTTAATCAGTCTGCTGAGATACCTATCAGTCTGCTGAACTCCAATTTGCTGTGTATAAAATACAATGCAGCTGACTTCTTTTATCTAACTTTTATTTGTGAAGTTAGATTACACCTTTTTAATTATAACCATGTTCCAAACATCATCCAACTTATGGAACTTAGACCTTCTACACAAGGCATATGTGATCAGTTTAGGTCATCACAGACTTGCCTAGATTCTGATCCCATATCTTTGACTTAAATTACTAAGTTTGATCCCTTAGCCTTCATGAATCGAGTTTGAACCCTCACCTTCTTCGCCTTGGCGGAGTTCCTGACTAGTCTCTTCGACCTATCTACCCTCTTCGATAGACTAGTCTCATTGATATGAATCAAGACCCTTTACAATGGCTTGTTTGATCAAACCTATTTATTAATCAAACTCTAATAAGCCTATACATTTGATCTAGACATCTTTTTGCCTTTGCATATAACAGCTAGTCTGGCACTCATCATCAAAACTATGAAATAAGTCCAACAATTTCCCTTTTTGGTGATGATGCCAATACCCTCACCTAACAAAGAAAGCAAAAGATATAAAACAAAAGCAGAACAAATATAGTCATCTTTCATTATAATCATTTATTCAAAAATATTACAGATCTAGAATCAAAGAAAAATAATGCGCTTAAAGTATCTTTGATCTCTTTCTTCTTTCTCTCTCTTGTCTGGCCTTCTCAGCTTGTTCTTGGTATTCTCTGATTTCTTTCACCATATCTCTCATCCAATCATTTTCAATCAGAGAGAAGTCAATATGAGGGTTTACATGTTTCCACCAATGCCATGCTTCAGGTAGAGTAAGGGATATTTGATTTACCCTGAAGCCTAACCTCATATACACTTCTTTAAATTCATTCACTGAATCCTTTGCCTTTGTGGTAGGTATACCAATGCCACTTCTACCACCTCTGTGTTTGGCCCTCAAGGATTTGATTCTTGCTTCCCAAAAATAAGTTCAGACCTTCATGAAACCCCTTGTCATGATAGGGTCTATGTCTGTTATTGTATACCTTCTTGTATTGTTGGAGAAGCTCATCAGTGAGTGGAAGTCTGCCAGGTGCTGGTTGTCTAAAAGAATTTGTATCAGCTTCCCATCTCTTCTTTGCAAAAACTCTGGCAGCTTCTTGTTAGGTCCTATATGGATCCTTAGCTAGGTGTAAAGGCACAGAAGGGGGGGGGGGTTGAATGTGCTTTAAAACTTTTTAAAATCGTTTTGAAACAACCTATGTCCCAGTTTCACTGTTTTTCATACACACCTAGTTGTATCACCTTATTCAAGTGATTACAAAGCTTTAAACACTAATTTTTCGATTCAGCTCTCTTCCTCTCATGTCAAGCTACCACTTTCATGTTTTAAGTTTGTTCAAAGAAACGAGTTTAACTTATTCAAATCATGCAATCAAAGTTAACATCCAAAATCTGCAATCTGTGTGTGTGTGTGTAAATTAAAAGCAAGGAACACCACAATGATTACCTGGTTCGGCCAAACTAATTGCCAATGCAATTAGCCCTACGTCTGGGGTTTTTCTTATTAAGTGTATGCTACCAAAGACCCTACACACAACAAGCAATAACCCACACACAACCTTAATGCAAACTTCTACCTAAGAAATCATTAAGTATCCCAATTGCTTTAACCCTTTAAAACAGTCCTAATCCACTTGATCCTACCCCTACACAAGTAAGTAAGATACACCACACTACTGAGAGTAGCTACACAAGACTCACCTCTCAAAAACACTCACCAACCTTGTCCACAAGCAGGCCACAACACAAGCACAAAGAAGACGATAGGATTACTGTCTTTACTGATTCGATTCAACAATTATAAGCACATGGAAGCTATATAAACGTGTTAAAACATATAACAACTATAAATTAACTTCCCAACAGAGTTGATTGATGATCTTCAATGAAAAGCATTCAGCATAACAATCGATCATGCATCAACAACAGACAATGAGTAAAGCAAAGAACCTCGATCAAGTTCAGCTTTGTTGATCAGGTTTCACTTTTATTCAGCCTTTGATCCCTCTTGTAAATTTGTTGCTCACACTCTCTAACATGTATATGAACACTTTGGAGTCGATTTGTGAGAGGATCAATCGAGTTTTTCTGCTACACTGCAAGTTTAACACCAAACAGCCCCATATATAGCTATTTTTAGGGTTGCAGCCTCTTTTCTTGTAAAATACCTCTTGTGCCCCTATCAATCTTGAGTAGAACGTGTAATATATAGATAATAGCATTATTTCCAATCAATTCAAATTGATACAACCGGATTTATCTCAATTAATTAACCCAATCAAATCAATTATCTATTTTTGGAAACAGTTTAAATAAATACAAGTTTATCTTCAAATTTTCTATATGATCACGTGTCCAAATCAAGATGATCAAAGAATGAAATATTCTCATAATATTTTCAACTATAATCCCTCAAATTTTCAGCTAATTTGGAGTTGAACCCGTCACTCAAAAAAGACACTACAAGTCAACTATCTCACAGACAGACAGTTTTACTGAAGCATTTTGTAGTCAACTTTTAGCTATGATAAAGACCTTAAATCACAAAAGTTTCTTGAGACAAAATGTACCCCTATATGCAATATATAACATATAAATAATTCAACGCATTCCAAGTAGTATAGGGTACTCAAAAGTGTGACACATCAGCACATCAGAAAGCTGTAACACAGACTTTCACAATCTGATGCGTTTTTGTTCAGCATGGTGTGTGCTCTGTGTTGCATGAAAATGCGATATTATATATGCGTTTTGTAGCTTGAATTCTGATATTTCCAACCATATAAAGATCATGCAATTTGGTTCAATATTGAGCAAGTTATGGGGGTGTGAACATGGGTGAAAAACAGTCCAACACTTAGAAAAATTCAGCAGATTTTTATCACATGAACCCTAATTTTGACCTAATTCAATTTTGATCAAATTGAACAACTTAAAGCATGATTAGGGTCAATTCTAAGTGTATTAATATAATTAAACATGTTTCACATCATTCGGTGAGTTTGGACCATTTCCCCCAAAATTCCCAATTTGCCCTTTTTGACCTACTTTCACCTGATTTGACCCTATGATGATTCTCATACCAACCTAATGTGTTTTGGATCAATTTTAGGTTGTTACAATGTAAGTTGAGGTCAAATGTCCATTTACCCTTAAGGTCAACACTTTGGTCACCTTTCCCATTTTGCCCCTATCACATTCTCAATTTAAGCTCATGATTTGTGATCATGCATTTCAAGTGAGGCTTACCATTTCTAGCCTTATGTGATGTTTGAGTTGAAATCATGCCTTTTCACACATACACACAATTGATCCAATGTGATCATGTGTTGTTATCATCAAAACCAATATACTCACAATCTCCCTCTTTTTGATGATGACAACAACCAAGCATGTATATCTGAAATGTATAGCAGATGTGTGTGTGTGAGCATATATCGAGGATGCAAGGCAATGGTATCAAATAATGTCATGCAAAACAATTTAGAGCACACAGGGGCTTCCTAGGTTTCTAAAGGTATCATTGACCTCTACCTACCCTTTAGCTCCTCTAACTCTATGCTCTCCCTGTCATCTCTCACTTAGCTTACCAAGCTTCCCAAGTTGAGATCCAACTTCCCAGGTCGTGATCTCAACACCTTATACTAAGTAGAGACAGGCAATGGTACTAGTCAAACTCATGTCAGTTGTACCATACCCTTTGCATCATATAAGCATATAACATATCACATAAGCACATAAGGATGCAAATTTCTCATTCATAGATGGCTCTCCCTCTATCATGATTCTCCCTCTATCATTCACCATCTTTCTTCTACATGCTCCTCTATCTCACAATCTCCCAAACAGCATTTAAGCACATATCACATGCAATATCTCTCCCTCTTTCACAAATAACTAACCATGCAATAACTCTCCCTCTTGTAAGCACACATACATATACATGCAACAACAATCTCTCCCTCTTTTTGTCATGCATCAAAAAGTGTCTGAATAGCACTATGTGTGTGTAACAGATAACCATGTCATCCTGGATAGCAATATAGCATGGCATAAGTCAAAATGTGGCATAATGAGAGAAAGTATGGATCAATACCAAAGCAAGATCAATGCTTAGATTATCTTTGTAGCACAAAGGTTCAACACACTATAGACATCTCAGCAGGTATACAATGTACTTAATAAGTAAGATGTTCATCTGGTGTGTGTGTGTGTGCAGAACCATATTAAATTTCCACTAGATCCAAACTTGACATTTCAAGCAAACTAGCCAATACTCATGCAAACTATAAACATATAATGATCCTCAGAATTATGTGCCCAATAAAATGTAGCATGTCATGAAAAGGATGATAGAACATGATTAAAGCTTTTCTGACATACTCAGAGGATTACTCCTACAACATGCCTTTCCGTTTATACTGGGGATAAGGTGGCAATGATTAAGTCTTTCACTGATTTATTCCATTTATACCATTTGTTACCACTTATTAGTTGATTCACATATGTTTTACACATATAAGCACATCAGAAGTGAGCTTTTGCCCATCATAGCATAATAGGACATACGTGGTATACCCTACCTACCCAAATCATAAGGCAGCTCTATTCTGATTGTCATGAGCTTTTGGTCCTCATAGTGGTATAGGACATTCGGGATATGCCCTACCTCACTCAAATCATCAACCAACTTCGACAAATACATTTATTATGTGAATCATTTTTACTTTTATAGTTCAATTCCCAAGTAAATATTTATGCTTAGCTTATCACATTCAAACATTAGGCATTCACAAGTATGTCTTACTCGACTCTAAAAATGAGCTATCAAAATTTCCATGACACTTTACATTTAAGAAAGCACAAGATTCTTAAGACAACATTAAGTGTCACAAGTTTAGATAAGTACAACTTTATATTTTAGCTCATCATTAACATGGTCACGTGAAAGCGTGTCGGATGAGACATCCGCCTACTAAACATACAATATACAGAGATCAATGACTATATGCATGAATTGTCTAAACATTTTCTCACATGGCATGTATTGAGGATGAATAAGAGCACAAAACATGTCAAGATGATTGAATATAAGAAACAAGAGTTCAAATCATCTTCTTCATTTTAGTTTATGCATTAAAATGTATTTTTCATCTCAAAATCAAGTTTCACCATTATTTAGCAAATTTCACCAACATCTAGCATGCATGTAATCATTGATCATGAATCATCAAAACATATACTCACTAACATAGAAACACATAGCATGGCAACCATATCACCTATACCAACAGGTCTATCTTTCCCTGTTTCCTTAGTACTAGTCTCAGCTAACTTAGGTCCTATGACCTAGATAGACTTAGGGTTTCAGACTACAAACCATACCTGACCTTTCTTCCTTTCTTTTCCAAGCAAACTTTGCTCAGTCTTTTCTTGAACTCCCACTTAGAGCAATTTGAATTAGTGGAGTCCAACAAAGATCCTCATTCTTCAACCTTTCTTCCAAGTCCCGAAGATGATCCCTTTCATAGATTGTACCGCAATCATAAACGTGGTGGTATCCTTTTACGGATCCTGAACCTTAGCTTTTTATTTTCAACATTAAACATGTGGCTATTAGATGCATGGTGAACAATATTACTAACAAATCTAGCAGATGATTTTGGCACATAAACATATTTAGCATGCATTTTGTTCACATAAGCGTGTTTAGCAATAGAAAGCAGATTTTCTCTGGTTTATGTTCCTCAAAGGATTAACATGCATGGTCGGGTTTAGCATTTACCACGATATAGCAGGTGTTTAGCATGCAACAAAGATTTACCTTTGTTTAAGTCCCTAACAGTATCCAACGCTTATGCTTCATGGGGCGATCACATGCATTATGTTGCGCTTCTTAAATGATATAGTGCATTGAACAACAGACTCAACATTCACAGATATAGCATTCAGAGCAGTGTTTATCACATAATTCACCATAGCCTATTCCAGTTTATCATTAGGCATCCTATGGTGTCCAAATATCTTTTCCAAAATAAGTTGACTCTCGATAGATTTGACATGCAGATTTTATGTTTTTCCGTTCACAAGTGAGTTCATTAATCCTAGCATGCAATTTATCATTTACTTTGAGTGAGTCATCATACTTTAGCTCAAGTGCCCTATAATTTTCATGCATTTCATTTAACTCTTTTTCAAAGAGCTTGATGGCACATTATCACATACAGAGTCATAATCGATTCATCAAATTTAATGGTTTCATTATCTCTGTGGAACTATCAACATATAGGTTATGACTTATTTCAACCACATCACATATAGGTGCATCAATTGTAGCACATGACAAAGATGGATGAATGAATCTCAACACATTTATCAAGTTGCTCACCAATTAACATTTCAAGAAATTCATTAATAATAGAGTTTTCATCAAGTACCTTATGAGCAACACATGCTACCTCAAATGTCTCGAGATCTGGATCTACCAAAGCACTGTCCAACTCTTCAAATTTCTCCAACTTTTCCATCTCAGAAATTTTGACTTTTCTCCACATATTTCCTCAAGCCAGGCATAGTATTGTGCCTCAAATGTGGAAGGTACATCTGGTGAGGCTCTAGTGGCCATTTTTGTCATTTCTGAAAAATGACATAAAAGCCCAAGGACCAAGTGTAAAGTGCAGATATGGCAAAAATTACAAATATCACACCTATATTCCTTATAGAAGTTAAGCACCAGGTCAATAGTCCAAAAATACCACAAGATAGGAAAAATCAACTGAATGGTCAACTATGGCAAATTTGTACAAATGTGGACTAATTGAGCTATCAGTGATGGAATATGTGCAACATACTTATATATGTTTAATAAGGTTGATAAAATAGGTAAGCACACAAGGAATCAAAAATACACAATTCAGTCAAGCAAATGCGAGAAGCATAATCATCATTCACGAGGATAGGGCGACTTACTTGTGTTGGATCGAATCTCTCAACACACTTATCCAATTAAGCTGAAAATTTATGGTTAGAGTCCTTATAACACAAAAACCTAAATGCTCGTGAGAGAATTCAAAAGGCACGGTGAAATTTTCAGTTCATCAAGTGAGACAAATACACGCACAGCTTTACCAAGTAGCAGAGCATGTTCAAGATGCAACTTATGGTTTCAAATTCAAGATCTCAGGCTATAACACAAGCTACTATATGCTTATATAAGTTCAATAATGCTGATCAATAAGATAAATACTCAAGGAAACATGTATAACTAGTTTAGCCAAAAGAAATGCAAAGAGCTATTTTCCTGCTTCACGCTTTTGATTGCAATGGCTTTCAACCCTAGATGCTTAGTGTTCAAGCCAACCACTCTCTGATACCAATTGTTAGGTCCTATATGGATCCTTAGCTAGGTGTAAAGGCACAGAAGGGGGGTTGAATGTGCTTTAAAACTTTTAAAATCGCTTTTGAAACAACCTATGTCCCAGTTTCACTGTTTTTCATACACACCTAGTTGTATCACCTTATTCAAGTGACTACAAAGCTTTAAACACTAATTTTTCGATTCAGCTCTCTTCCTCTCATGTCAAGCTACCACTTTCATGTTTTAAGTTTGTTCATCAAACGAGTTTAACTTATTCAAATCATGCAATCAAAGTTAACATCCAAAACTGCAGTCTGTGTGTGTAAGTGTAAATTAAAAGCAAGGAACACCACAATGATTACCCAGTTCGGCCAAACTAATTGCCAATGCAATTAGCCCTACGTCTGGGGGGTTTTCTTATTAAGTGTATGCTACCAAAGACCCTACACACAACAAGCAATAACCCACACACAACCTTAACAAATTTCTACCTAAGAAATCATATATCCCAATTTATTTTAACCCTTTAAAACAGTCCTAATCCACTTGATCCTACCTCTACACAAGTAATTAAGATACACCACACTACTGAGAGTAGCTACACAAGACTCACCTCTCAAAAACACTCACCAACTTGTCCACAAACAAAGCCACAACACAAGCACAAAGAAGACAGGCAGGGATTCTGTCTTTTACTGATTCGATTCAACAATTATAAGCACATGGAAGCTATATAAACGTGTTAAAACATATAACAACTATAAATTAACTTCCCAACAGAGTTGATTGATGATCTTCAATGAAAAGCATTCAGCATAACGATCGATCATGCATCAAATTTGACAATAAGATGTGCAGCAAAGAACCTCGATCAAGTTCAGCTTTGTTGATCAGGTTTCACTTTTATTCAGCCTTTGATCCCTCTTGTAAATTTGTTGCTCACACTCTCTAACATGTATATGAACACTTTGGAGTCGATTTGTGAGAGGATCAATCGAGTTTTTCTGCTACACTGCAAGTTTAACACCAAACAGCCCCATATATAGCTATTTTTAGGGTTGCAGCCTCTTTTCTTGTAAAATACCTCTTGTGCCCCTATCAATCTTGAGTAGAACGTGTAATATATAGATAATAGCATTATTTCCAATCAATTCAAATTGATACAACCGGATTTATCTCAATTAATTAACCCAATCAAATCAATTATCTATTTTTGGAAACAGTTTAAATAAATACAAGTTTATCTTCAAATTTTCTATATGATCACGTGTCCAAATCAAGATGATCAAAGAATGAAATATTCTCATAATATTTTCAACTATAATCCCTCAAATTTTCAGCTAATTTGGAGTTGAACCCGTCACTCAAAAAGACACTACAAGTCAACTATCTCACAGACAGACAGTTTTACTGAAGCATTTTGTAGTCAACTTTTAGCTATGATAAAGACCTTAAATCACAAAAGTTTCTTGAGACAAAATGTACCCCTATATGCAATATATAACATATAAATAATTCAACGCATTCCAAGTAGTATAGGGTACTCAAAAGTGTGACACATCAGCACATCAGAAAGCTGTAACACAGACTTTCACAATCTGATGCGTTTTTGTTCAGCATGGTGTGTGCTCTGTGTTGCATGAAAATGCGATATTATATATGCGTTTTGTAGCTTGAATTCTGATATTTCCAACCATATAAATATCATGCAATTTGGTTCAATATTGAGCAAGTTATGGGGGTGTGAACATGGGTGAAAAACAGTCCAACACTTAGAAAAATTCAGCAGATTTTTATCACATGAACCCTAATTTTGACCTAATTCAATTTTGATCAAATTGAACAACTTAAAGCATGATTAGGGTCAATTCTAAGTGTATTAATATAATTAAACATGTTTCACATCATTCAGGTGAGTTTGGACCATTTCCCCCAAAATTCCCAATTTGCCCTTTTTGACCTACTTTCACCTGATTTGACCCTATGATGATTCTCATACCAACCTAATGTGTTTTGGATCAATTTTAGGTTGTTACAATTTAAGTTGAGGTCAAATGTCCATTTACCCTTAAGGTCAACACTTTGGTCACCTTTCCCATTTTGCCCCTATCACATTCTCAATTTAAGCTCATGATTTGTGATCATGCATTTCAAGTGAGGCTTACCATTTCTAGCCTTATGTGATGTTTGAGTTGAAATCATGCCTTTTCACACATACACACAATTGATCCAATGTGATCATGTGTTGTTATCATCAAAACCAATATACTCACACTTCTTTTGCTTCTGCTGTTGCCTCTTCCCCTTTATTGACATCATCAACAAACCGGGACAGCATGCCATGCACACTTTCCTGTGTGATAACTAGGTTGCTTAGTTGTCCTTCAATGATTTCAGTCCTAGTATCAATTGCTGTGATCCTTTCTTGCATTGTTTGCTCCAGCAGGGTTATCCTCTCAGTAAGTTTAGGATCAGGCATAGCAGGTTGTTGTGCAGCATTAGGCTCAGCAGGCTCAGGTGTAGCAGCAAGGTTGTCAAGTTTCTGATGGATTGAAATGAGTTGGTCTTTCAGAAATTTTTCTTTTGCAGTGTTTCCAACCTTGATGCCCCTCACATCTAGTATCAGATCATTTACAGCATTTTGAGTAGATGTGAAGTTTGAAGCAACTGTGGCAGTAGATTGTCTATTTTCATTCACCATTTTCATCAGTTCTTCAAATCTTTCTTCCTGTCTATCCAGTTGAGTCCTTAATCGCTTGCATATCATGCCTCACGGCTTCTTAACTCATCCAAAACTTCTACTAGTATCTCACCAGTCATTCTTCCACCTGTAGTGCCATCAGCATTCTCCTCAACATTATACTGTGGCCTCTGATTGCTCACAACCATTGCCCAACTCCTATCCAAATTCAAGGATTAGGTCCTTGATATTCTTCCAAGATAGGATCAAGGTCGGTTCTTAAAAATAGAACAAATGCCTGTGGTGGATCAACATTAATATTCTCTTCTTCAGCATCCGGAACTCCTCATCACTAAAGTCATAGTCCAAAGAAATTGCTCATCCATATTAATGCTAGCCTCATCGACCATCTTTCCTTCGGTGATCTTGTCTCCAGTGAGGCTCCACTACAAAGAGCCTCTTCAAAGAATGGGGTTTCCTCCAAACCCAAAGTTTGTTCCAACCTTTGTCCAGTCTTTGTTTGAGACTCAAAGCAGCCTGCACTCTCTTGTTCCAACTTTGTGTCCAGTGCTTTGTTGTGACCCAAAGAACTGCACTCTCCTCTTCAACTCTCTCGTGGATTGAATATAGCCTCATTATCCACTTGGAATCCTTCAAAGATGACCAATTTTAGTTAGGATAATGGCGGTTTTAGTGAGAGTGCCCTCAAAGTCAAATCCATCTTGATATTCAATAGATGCCTCTGAGCCGCACTAGGTTCACCGAAATCAAGAACCTTTTCTTCATCCAAATCCTCACTGCTCATTCGACTTCATTTTGTGCAGTAGGCTCTACAACATGGAATGTAGAAGATTCATCAGCTAGCCTACCAGCACTCAAATTGATTCCTTCATTGATCAATGTTTCCAGATCATCCATGGTGAGATCTTGCAGATCCTCATCCATCTCTCCAGTCTGCTGGCCCTCAGCAGACTACCAGTCTCAATGGGTTCCGCTTCTATGCCATCAGTGGCTTCTTGACCAGTAGCTTCAGTTGTGGTTTCTCTAACCACTCCACTGGACTCCCCAGGGAACATAGGGGTATCATCATCAGAATCTGATGAATCACTGTCTGGTGTAAATTTTGGATCTCTGAACATAATAGCTCCACTTTTCTTTCCTTCATCCAAAGATCCATCACCGGATTGCGGCATGCTAGTGTCTATCAAATCCAACAGTCGTCCACACCCCAAATGCTTCAAATGCCGATTCTTCAAATCCACTCATTGGATCAGCAGCTGGTTTCTGTCTCTTATAGAATCCAAACTTCCATTGAAAGTAGTTTTGCACCTTTTTGAAGTTAGGATCTACTTTGACCTTTTTAGATGCCTTCTCATATGGCATAGATGGCTTTCTAGTGGCAGGTTCAGTAGCTTGCTGACCTCCAAAAGCTTCCACAAGTAAATTCATGGTTTCTTCAACAGATGTTCCAAAGTCAGTAGGTTGCTGAGGTTGTACATTGGTACCTACTACTTCCATCTGTACAATACTTGGTTCCCCCTGACTTACACGCTCATCAGCAGGGTTAGCAGCAGACTGCTCTTCCCCTTGAGTTCTTGCAACAATTGCAGGGTCTTCAACCAATTCTTCAATTACCACAAAGAGTTCAGTTCGGTGGTTTGTCAGGGGTCTTCATAGATACTACAAAGAGGCTCAAATGTCGTGAGATCACAGTGTATATCTCCAACAGATTGCTCAACAACAACCTGTCCAGCTTCAGTAGACTTAACAACCTCTTCAGGTGAGGAGTCAGTAATTTCCACAGGCTTGATGATAGTCAAGGGCTCAGCCTCAATAGCCTCTTCTTCCTCTTCTACTGATGCTTCCTCTTGGACTCTTTGTGCCTCCAAGTTTCTCAGTTCTTTCCCTTTTCCATGTTTCTGTTTATGGACAATTTCTTTTCTCCTCTTGGAAAGGGGTTCATCATCTTTTTCAGCCACAGTAGACTTCCTCTTTCTACTGGCTTCCTTCTGTTGTTCCCTCAGAATTTCAACAATAGTTTTTCTTGTAGCAACAAAGAGGTCTCAGAACCTCCATCGAACCCTCACAGACTCAAGCACTCAGTCTTTGCTTTGCTGACTTTGTTCTTTTTTGAAGGCTTTAAAACTTCAGTTATCTTTCTTGTTTCTCCACCCTTTCTTTTCTCAGCAGCTTTCTTTGGTGCAGCAGGTTTAACAAGTTTCTTTTTAGTTTTCTTGACCTGCTCACCACCAGCATCACTATCATCTCCATCATTGCCATCATCAGCAGCTTCTCCAGCAACCTCTTCATCATCATCCAGACCAGGAATTGCATGATCAATCTCTTTCTTGTATATGGACTGATTTATCTTCTCAGGTTCTATGTCAGGGATTGCCAAATGATTCAGCAGGGTCTGAACCATCAAACCTAAGGGCAGGGCCTTGGATTTCCTCTTTCCCTCTTTTTCTTCCTTGGCTACCTTTTTCATGTAGTGAATGAAGTAACCAGCCCAATCAAACTTCATGCTTCTGCAGATAATCATTATCAACTCTATCTTAGGTCCAGATAGAGTGTCCATACTTCCAACCAGTCCAAGTATGTTCTTAGCAATGAGTTTGCTCAGAAGACTGTACTGATTCCTAATATGTCTGCAATTGATGCCAGGAACGGATTTGGTGGCTGCATTTGTTTTGATTTGATCAACAAACGTCATCTTGTCCAATCCCATAGCTTCAGGATTTACTGGACCATCTATTACTTCCCCAAATCCAAATACTTCCCTCAGTAGACTAGAGGAAACTACAATCTCCTCAGCATTCACAGTTGTCTTGAATGCTTCAGTCCCTTCTTCCACAACCATGTTCTTCCAGAAATCAATAACATTGGTGTATGAAATTGTTTCTAATCTAAGATTGAGTATGTTCTCCAAGCCTGCAAACCTTCTTATTCTTCGACCAATGTTGATGGCCAGCTCTGTGTGGTTTACATCAACAACATAGCCTCTAACACTTTGGCTTGATTCGATTTGAACATCAACTTTTTCGGCCATTGTTATAAGAAAATGAGATGAAGAAGATAGATTCTCAAATCTGTGTTCACACAGTGTAAAATTCGCAGTGATAAAGCAGAATTTGCAAGTAGATAATCTGCTGTGTAACAGTCTGAATATATAGACAGTGAATAGTTGCAACTGTCATTGCACGTACATTGATGTAAACCACGATTAATCTGAATAAATGTTGTCTTGACACGTGGCCCATTACTCCTCCATAACGTTTGTAACCATTAGTGTTAACTGCGGTTATAAAGGATGAAATAAATATCCCGCCAATCTGCTTTTTGACTTTAATAACTTTGACTGTGTAACGTTCCATTCAGCAAGGTAGTCCTCAGCAGGGTGGGCTCAGCGATCTCACGATAAAGGTGCTTCAAAGAAATCCGACAAAGTGACTCTCTTGATCCTTGATTCCTTCTTGTTTTGTACAATTGATAATACAAGATGAGATTTAATACCAATGACTCGATCCACAAGTGAGCTCACCCAACATAACAAAGACCAATCCCCTTGGCAACCTTATTTGCTCAATTGTCCAAACATAAGTACATGGAATTGTTGAGACCAATGACTAGTCTGCTAAGTGAGCTCACCCAAAATAGCAAAGACTAATCCCCTTGGTGAATTCCAGTACACTGCTGATTATCAGTCAACTTTTATAATTCCAAGTTTAGTCCTTAATTTGGCAAATCTTTCACTATCAAGTGGCTTAGTGAAAATATCAGCAAGTTGATTTCCAGTAGGGATATATATAACCACAGCATCTTTCTTTTCAACATGATCTCTTATAAAATGATGTCTCACATCAATGTGCTTGGTTCTTGAGTGCAAAACAGGATTTTCTGTGATTGCAATTGCACTTGTGTTATCACACATAATTGGAATTTCCTTTTCTTCAATTCCATAATCCTTTAATTGTTGTCTTAGCCATAATACTTGTGCACATCAACTTCCAGCAGCTATATATTCAGCCTCAGCAGTGGAAGTTGATATAGAATTCTGTTTCTTGCTGAACCAGGAGACCAGCCTATTTCCCATTAATTGACAGGTTCCTGTAGTGCTTTTTCTATCAATCTTGCATCCAGCATAATCAGAATCTGAGTAGGATATAACTTTGAAGCTTCCATCCTTGGAATACCATATCCCTAATCCCAAAGTCTCCTTTAGATACTTGAGAACTCTCTTGACTGCACCTAAATTTTCTTTAGGTTTAGATTGAAATCTTGCACAAACACCTACAACAAAGGATATATCAGTCTGGCTTTGGTCAAGTGTACAAAGAGATCGCCTATCGTCCTTCTGTATAAGGTCTGATCAACATATTTTCCTTCTTTATCTTCATCCAATCTGATGTTTGTACTCATTGGAGTTGATATCTTAGTGATGTTTTTCATACCAAATTTCTTCAGCAACTCCTTGGTATACTTGGTTTGATGAATGAAGATTCCATCTTTCATCTGTTTAATTTGCAATCCCAAAAAGTAGTTCATTTCTCCCATCATACTCATTTGGAATTTGATCTTCATTAGATTTGCAAACTTTTCACAAAGTAAATCATTTTCAGAACCAAAGATTATGTCATCAACATAAATCTGTACCAGCAGGGTGCTGTGCCCTTCACTGATTCTGAAAAGTGTCTTGTCAAAGGTGCCTTTTGTAAAACCATTATCCACCAAGAATTGAGATATAGTCTCAAACCATGCTCTTAGTGCTTGTTTTAATCCATAAAGTGCTTTGTTGAGTCTATACACTTTATCTTCTTGATCTTTAACTTCAAATCCAGGAGGTTGTTGTACATACACTTCCTCCTCTAGAATGCCATTCAAGAATGCACTTTTGACATCCATTTGATATACTTTGACGTTCTTATATGCAGCATGTGCCAAGAACAATCTGATAGCTTCCAATCTTGCAACAGGTGCATAAGTTTCATCAAAATCTATTCCTTCTGCTTGAGAATAGCCTTTTGCAACTAGTCCGGCCTTATTCCTTACAATGGTACCAGATTCATCAAGTTTATTTCTGGTATACCCACTTAGTACCAATGATATTTACATGACTTGGCCTTTCAACTAGTGTCCAAACTTGATTTCTTTCAAATTCATTTAATTCTTCTTGCATAGCTATTATCCAACTGATCTCAAATTGCTTCTTCAACAACTTTAGGTTCCATTTGAGATAGAAAACAAGTAAACATAGCTTCCAGCTTGTCTTCTAGTCCTCACACCTTGGCAGTACATTGCCAATAACTTGTTCAAAGAGGTGATTCCTTAACCATTACGGATTCTCGTTATTTTGATTATCGTGAACCTCATCTTCATTAAGTCTCATTGTAACTTCTTCTACAGGGGTTCAGCAGATCCTTGAACTGCTCGATTGTTGCATCAAGAACATTACCAAAGAGGTGTTCAAAGAGGGCGATGTCGAAACTTTTAAGTCTTTGAATCTTTCCAAAACTTCAACGCAATCTGGATCAGTGACTTGTTGATTCTCAGCAGGTTCACAATCTTCATCTTCCATTCCAGTGAACTTATGTTCATCAAACACAACATGGATTGTTTCTTCATGTTTCAGTGACCTCTTGTTCAGTACCTTGAATGCCTTGCTGACTGAAGAATATCCCAAGAAAATTCCTTCATCTGACTTTGGTTGGAAAGTTTTTAGATGAACCTTGTGATTTAGGATAAAACACTTGCTTCCAAATGGATGGAAATAGGATATGTTTGGTTTCCTTCCATTCCAAATCTCATAAGGTGTCTTCAGCAGCTTCTTGTTCACTGATGTTCTGTTTTGTGGATAGCATGCTGTATTGATTGCTTCAGCCCAATATCTTTCAGGTAGCAATGATTCACAGATCATTGTTCTTCCTGCTTCCTTTAAAGTCCTGTTTCTTCTTTCAGCAACCCCATTTTGCTGAGGTGTACCAGCAGCAGCAAGTTGATGTAGTACACCATTCTGTTCACAGTATTCTCTTATAACTTTGTTGAGAAATTCAGACTCGATCCGATCTTATCTTTATTATTGCTAAACTTTTCTCATTCTGTAATCTCTTCAAAAGATTAGGCATGCTTTTGAGTGTTTCACTTTTCTTGTTCATAAATATCACCCAAGTGTACCTTGAAAAATCATCCACAACCACTAAGGTGTATTTCTTTCCTGTCACACTTGTTCGAGTTATTGGTCCAAAAAGATCCATATGCATAAGCTCCAACACTCTGTTAGTTGATTGTTTAGTCTTTGACTTGAAACTTGACTTTATTTGTTTACCCTGCTGACATGCATCACATATAGCATCCTTTTTGAATGTGATCTCAGGTAAACCAATCACCAGCTTCTTCTTTACCAACTGATTGATATCATTAAAGTTTAAGTGATTCAACTTCTTGTGCCATAACCAATTGAGTTCAGACTTGGTATGCACAATCAGGCAGGTTTCTGGAACTGCAGTAGACCAATCCATAACATACATGTTTTGTTGTCTTCTACCTGCAAGTACAACTTGATCACCTCTTTCACTAATGAAAATACAATTGTTTTTGTCAAAAGTGACTTTGTATCCCATGTCACGAATTGTCCAATGGCTCGACAAGTTGTAATCCAAATCCTTCCACATATGCAACATTCTTGATTGTAAGTCCATTTCTCACAAGTGTGCCATATCCTCTTGTATATCCAGTGTATTTTTGTTGCCAAAATTCACCCTTGGACCATCTTTTGCCACAAAGTTTGTTAAATGTTGGCTTATTCTTTGTCATGTGTCCGGAACATCCACTGTCAAAGTACCAGACACCCTACAAAACAAAGTTGATGCATTTTAGGTACCCAAACCTGTTTGGGTCCATAGTGGTCAGTGGTAAGCATGACTTTTGGTAAGTTTCCATAAGGTCTTCTCCTAAAAGTGTCATACTTTGGTTCATGCATGTATTCCACACATCCATAGGTTCTAACAGTAGGTTGTGTAGGATTCACATATGTTTTCTGGCCTTTTGGTTTATAATGCTGTTTGAAGTGATTCTTGGTGTTAGAAGCATTAGTATAACCATTTGTTTGTCAGTCTGCTAGAATGTACCCAAGAATATGGAGTCTGGCCGAGGTCCCTACTGAGGCCTTTTATAAGTCCTCTCTGAGTCCTTTGTTGATTCCATTGCTTAGGTTTTACCCTAGCAAAGATGGTTGTACTTGGTTGTTTCTATCACAGCCAGGCAGAGAATATTCCAATCATCATCGAGAGGGCATAGTCTACATTTCCCCGAGATAAGTATCCCTTAAATGATTAACATTTTTGGGTTTAGGATTCTTATCCTTGGAATATTTGCTTTTCTTACCCTTCGTGGGTCCAAAGAGACTTGGCAAAGAGTTCGCTATCAAGAGCTTAGAAGGCACAAAGAAATCCTATTTTTAGATTTACTCTTTTTATTAGGAGTCGTTGACTTCTTTGACTTCTCGATTTTGCTTCCTTGAAGCATTCTCATTGGGTTTTATCTTGCAAAGAATCCTTCTGGGAGTTGGATCTAGTGCGGTACAAACTTAGCACCACCTGCAGTACTAGGTTCGATGACCTTACAGGATCCACTCTTGTTAGATTGCAGAGTTCCAAATCCAAGCCCTGTTCTATCCCTTTAAGGCTTTCCTGATTTGTATGCAGTAGTGGAACAAGATGGTTCAGCAGATTCAGAGGCTGCTGGATGTTCAGCAGACTTATACTGATTATGTCCAACATCTTTTTCCTTACCTTTGAGAACCCTTAATTCAGCTTTCAATCTTCCAACTTCCAATTCAAGAGCTTCTTTTTCAGCCTTCACAATCTCATAACCATTGTATTATCCTCGCTTGATTAAGGATGGCATCCAAAGTCTCATTGTTGTCGAATTTCTAGGATTTGAACCACAAGTAAATTCACAATCACTTCCAAAGCAGAGTATTGATAGATACAAAGATGTGTATACCTCCTCGCCATCCATATTGGCCATCAAAGCATAATCTTCCATATTAGCAACTTGGTCTTTGTCATCCGATTCATTTCCTTCTCGATTCCACATCATACCCTCGATTCATCTTCAAAGAACCATAGCCTTCTTGCCATGTCTTCTTTGTTGACTCTTGGTCTTTAGTAGTCCGACAATCAGTCTAAAATGTCCAGGATTCTTGCAGTTGAAGCAAAGATAATCAGGTTCCTTGCCTTGTTTTAACTCAGGACAGTCAGGTTTGAAGTGTCCTGGTTTCTTGCAATGAAAGCACAGATAGTCATTATCTTTCTTTGATTCTTATTTCCTTCATTCAGTAGGCCTCTTTGTGAAATTTCTTGAAGGGGCCTTTCCAGTCTTCATCATCCTGATTTTCTTGCTCAGTAGGGCAATCTGCTCCCTCGCATCTCATCCAGCAGATCATCTTGTCCTCCTGATGTTTCTTCTGATGTGAAGCAGCCCAATGCAAAGTGGTCTTTGGCTCTTCCTTTTCAGTCTCAGGTACAAGCTTTTTGCTAAATTCATAAGCCTTGAGATCTGAAAACAACTTGAAGGTGTCTTCTTCATGAAACTTTCTCATTTCTTCTATTGCAGTCACCTTCATTTTCCAAACATCTTTTGCAGGTAGAGCCTCCAAGATTTTGGTGTTTATTTCTTCTTTTGAATAACTTACACTCAGCAGGGTAAGTTCATCCAGGATTGCATTGAATCTTGATTCCATTTGCTCAATGGTTTCATTTGGCAGCATTTTGAACTTTTGGAACCTCTTTCTAGCCACACTGATTTTATTCTTTTTTATTGCATCAGTGCCTTCACAGATCAAATGTATCTTGTCCCAAAGTTCCTTTGCAGTTTTGCAATCTTTAACCTTCATGTACATATTGCTATCCAAGGTTCTATAAATGATATCAATAGCAATGTTGTTGAGGTTAGCTCTTTTTCTCGCCTTCGCATTCCATTCTCTTTTGGTTTAGAATGTACTCGGTTGTATCACCCAATCGTTATTGCCTTGGTAATCTCCAGGTGGTCCATCAGTTTGTACATCCATCATCTCATCATGAGTTGCAGCAAGGTAAGCCTGCATTCGACGTTTATACTCATCAAATTTATCTAGAGAACACATCAGCATAGTTCTAGCATACTGTGTGTTATCCATGATGCAAGTCTTTGAAAATCAGTAACATGAAAGAAAGTTTCAAAGAATTTTCACAAGCACAACAAGTAGGATTTCTTCAGAACAGAAGCACTGCTCTGATACCAATTGTTGGTCCCTCGAAAAGGCTTTGGTTAAGTTTAGAGGGGGGTGAATAAACTTAACACTTAAAATTTTGGAGTCAACAAATTATGCAACTTCAAAGAGCCGGTGATACTTCAGAGTCTCTGAGATTTCAGACTTGAGCTCACCGATAAATGTGAGTCACTGATAGTTGAGTTTGCTGAATTTTTGCAGTGGAATTATATCAAAATTAAGCCTTAATACTTGTTGTTAAATATGATACTAAGTATTAAATACTCAGTAGTGCAAGTGTGTGATTTCAGTTGCTAGATTCAGTAGGTTGATGTGTAAAATGAACTAAGTGCAAAATGTAAATGCTGAAAGTAAATAGGCAAATTTTATAGTGGTTCCAGGTGGTGTAATCCTGTCAGTCCACTCTTCTCCTGTGATGTTGGAGGAAATTCACTAGAGATCTTTGATGTAGCTTATACAAAGATTCCTAAGTTGCTTGTCATTCACCAATGACAATGGCTTCACAAACTGAAAACTTGGAACAGGTAGGATTGCTGCTCCTTAGTCTTCCACTGGTCCTTGAAGGGTAGGATTGCCTCTTCACCAGCTCCACCACAAACAACAGTCTTTCACACCCAATGATGCTTCATCAGTATTTAGCAGGTTCTTTATAAAATAAAGATTGAATCAAATAAATGATTCAATTCGCAAAGACTTGATTAGGATGATGTAATCAAAGCAGCTAGCGTGCTTTCAAGTGTGTATGCTTGATGTAGCTTGAAAGTAGAAAATACTTGAAGAATTTCTCTAGATCAAGAACTTTAAGTTCAAGAGTTCAAGAGGTGTTTTTCAACTCAGTGAAATCTCTTCAAAGTTTGTTAATTTTCATCATCTTGTTTCTGAGTTGAAGGTCCTCTATTTATAGGTAGGAATGCATGTGACTTGTATTTGAAATTCAAATGTAACTGCTCTTTGTTTTTGTCCCATCCGATTTGCATTCTGTCACTATTCATAGGATCGACAATCGCCGTAATTCCTTTTGGCGGTCGCAATCATCCCACCCTTTGACTTGTATCCATTGGATAATAATCTGAGTCATCCCAACGTCTTTTTGATCTCAGCCTTTGATTTGTTTGATAAATCAGAAGTAGTTGGCTGTCCTTATCCATGTAATCTTCCAATATAATCTTGATTTAATCGAGGTATTATATCAGCAGGTTCATCAGTCTGCTGAGATACCTATCAGTCTGCTGAACTCCAATTTGCTATGTATAAAATACAATGCAGCTGACTTCTTTTATCTAACTTTTATTTGTGAAGTTAGATTACACCTTTTTAATTATAACCAAGTTCCAAACATCATCCAACTTATGGAACTTAGACCTTCTACACAAGGCATATGTGATCAGTTTAGGTCATCACAGACTTGCCTAGATTCTGATCCCATATCCTTGACTTAAATTACTAAGTTTGATCCCTTAGCCTTCAGAATCGAGTTTGAACCTCACCTTCGCCGGGCCTTCAAGAGTTCCTCGACTAGTCTCATCGACCTATCTACCCTACTTGATAGACTAGTCTGTTGATATGAATCAGCAGCCCTTTACAGTGCTTGTTTGATCAATCCTATTTATGAATCAAGCTCTAATAAGCCTATACATTTGATCTAGACATCTTTTTGCCTTTGCACTATAACAGCTAGTCTGGCAATCATCATCAAAACTAAGAAATAAGTCCAACAACATCAAACTGAAGCAATTGAATCAGAGGAAATGAGAAGGAGTTGCAACATTTGTGATAGCTGCTCAAAGATTTGTTCTCAAGGAGCAGTGATGGAGACTAAGTCACTAAAGCTTTTGTAGCCAGGGAGTGATAGTCTTGAAGATTGTGAAGCTTGTGTAGCCAAGGACAATCTAACTTTTGTATCTGTGAGGACAATAGTGAATTCCTCCGATCATCACATGAGAAGAGTGGATTAAGGGATACTTTAACTCTGATGTCTCAATTAAAGGCTCATGAATTTGAGCTAAACGGCATAGACAGTACACCTGCAGAGACACACAAGTCCAGTGCACTGGTTGCACCCCAGCAAAGCAAAAGAGCTGACACAAGCAGCAAAGAAACACAGGAGTTGAAAGAACAGGTAGCTTTACTGATCAAATGTTTTGACAGGTTTAGTAAGAATAATCAATTCAAAGGAAGTTCATCATAAAAAAAAGTCAACCTCAAGCAAAGACATGAAGAAAAAGGATGATGAATACAGATGCTTCAATTGCAAGAAGAAAGGTCACTTCAAGGCTGATTGCCCTGAAGAAAAAGACAAATAAGAGGAAAAGAAGAAGTACAAAACCACAAAAAAGAGAAAGAGGAAGCAGGCACTCAAAGCTGAAACCAGCAGTAAAAAGAGTGCATAATTATCTAAAAAAGATTCAGATGATGATGGACCAGACATCTCAGAAAATTACAAAGCATATCTAGGTCTTATGGCTCAGGAAACTGATTAAACAGAGGTAACATCCAGTTCATACTCATCATCTAGTGCATCCACATCTGACACTGCACAAACTTCTATTCTCCCTTTAGATTCTGCAAACCTAATTCAAAATCTCATGAGTTAATTTGAAGAAATTCAAGTCAATCATGAAATTCTTGTAGAAGAATGTGAGAGAGAAAGGAAAATAAAAGATTGAAGAAAGAACTGGATGAGATGAAATCTGAACAAACTAGTAAGGAAATTCACTCAACTGATCAACAAGCAGCAGATGATCACTATCTGATGTTGAAAGATCAGCTGAGAAATTACCCCAACCAGTTAAAAGTACCACTACAAACAACTAATTGCACCAGCTTATAAACCATCAAAAAGGTTTGGATGCAGATCTGGTCTTGGCTACAATATTCCGGATGAGAAAAGAAACAATGGACAATGCAACTCTGAATCAAGGACCAATACCGGACCTAAATTCGTAAAAGGATAGACCACAGTTTCTTCTACTCACCTTGGACCGGTGAAGCCAGTTCCTGTGTAGTGAAACAACCGAGTAAATCTTCAAACCATCCAATTAAAGGCAGCTTACTGAAAGGTTAGGGAACACTTTACCCTTCAGAAGATGACTGGAATGTTGCACCTCCAAAATACAAGAAGAAACCATTTCATGCTATGCAACATGTGCTTAAGAAAAGCCAACCAAAGTATGTTCCTGTACACAAGAAGCAATATGAAAATAAGTTTCCTCCTGTATATTGGAGAGTCAAAAAGGATGCAAATACACCAAAAAGTAGTGAAAAGTATCATAATACCTTTAGTAGAAATATTAGAAGTTATTCGGCCATGCCTTATACATATGAAGTTGATGACTTCCATTCTCCATAAAGAAAATATTTTGGATGTACACTTGGAGTAGGAGGCATGACTGCTAACAGGTATGGGCTTTTGATGGACCCAAAGTAACATTTGGAAGCAAAGAAAACCTAGGAAAAATTAAGGAGGAAGGCATAATGCTCAAAAATAGTTTGAAAATTCTAAATGTGGCTTATGTTAAAGGAATGAATTTCAATCTTCTGAGTATCAGTAAATTCTGTGACAAAGGCTACAATGTGCATTTCAACAAAGAAGAATGCAAGGTGATTCACATTCAAACCGGCACAGTTGTACTTGCAGGAAAAAGAGAAGATAACATGTATGTGGTAGATTGGAAGACAGCAAAGGCTGAAACATGTTTGCTTGTCAAAAATAAGCAATCAACCAACTGGATTTGGCATTAAAGATTGAATCATCTCAACTACAAGGCCATCAACACACTATCAAAGAACAAGTTAGTTGAAGGTCTTTCTAAGATCACCTTCAAAAAGGAAAGCCTCTGTGACGCGTGTCAAAAATGGAAGCAAGTCAAAAGCTCTTTAAGTCAAAGCCCTATCAATATACAACAAGAGAGGGGGAAAGTGATTCAAAAGAACTCCTTCTAATTTCTATACTGCAAGATCAAGAAATCTTCAAAGTGTTCATAAGCATTGAAAGAATCATCAAGACTCACTCTTGAACAAAAACAGAGCCCGAGTATATCATATACATTTAGGAGAATAAGCTCAAAACACAAATTGAATCATAGTTATTGATTCAAGTCTCAACTTTGAATTCATCAAATCTTTAGACTGTGAAACACCAAGAAGGTGTGAAGAACAGTTGAGTGCAGTCATGAAGACTGTGTTTGTGTAGAGCTGGTGAAGAGGAAATCCTGCCCTTCAAGGACCAGTGTAGCAAGTTTAGTTCAAACAGCAATTTCACATGTTGAAAACTGAAGCTGGAAGATTGTGAAGCTAGGGATTATTGAAGGACAATTAGCGTTTAAAGTTACTTTGTGTCTTGTAACTGTAAACCTCAAGAACAAAGTGAATTTGGCCTCCTACATCACAGGAGAAGAGAGGACTGACAGGATTACACCACCTGGAACCTCTATAATTTCTGTCTTATTTACTTACTTACTTTACGCATTTAATTACTGCATCTAAGTTTTTATTGCACCTGATCACAATCAGCAAACATGAGAAACTGAGTCAGCACATCACTGCATTCCATCTAGAAAACTGATAAACTCAAGATTCATATAAAGGCTTAATATAATCTGCTGCCGGTTAACCAGTTCAGCATAAGTCAGTCTTGATTTATACTCAACTAAGTTAGCTTAACTCCGCACAAGTTTGAAGCTGGACTAAATCTGGTTCAAGATTCAATTTTTAGGGACAAGTTTATTCACCCCCCCCCCCTCTAAACTTGTGTCAGCCTTTACAATGGACCAACAATTCGTATCGGAGTTGTGCTTCTTGATCGCGTGCAAAGCACTTACTAGCAATAGGACTAGGTCTATCGTAGTAGAGTACTGGCGAGTCAAGGTCAATCCTACAGAGACTCGTAAGAACGTCAAATTATCATGATTGAGCACGTCATAATTAATGGTCTATGACCAACTATAATATAGACAGTAGTAAATTTGGTAACAATCAACTAGAAAGATTATGCGATTTCAACTAAGCAACAAGAGTTTCTAATGTATTAGTTCAATTATGTGTAATTGGTTATTCCCCCCACACATGCAATAGTGATCCCCATTGGTGAATTTTAATTCATTATTCAGCTACGGATACAACTCCAAACCCAATCTACTCCGACAATGGTAGTAGACAATCTATACACAAGCTACTCTCCTTACTTGGTCCGTAATAGCCCATACGCATAAAGAACTAGAGCTGTCGATATTGAGCACTAACTCATACCGCAAACCCGCCTAGACAGCTATCGACACGGATCATCATGTCCTAGGGTTCATCAAGATAATGTCCAAACTAACACTTCACTATTCGTATTTCATGCTAGTTTTACGAAGGCATGGAAATAGTTGATTAGGCTACTAACATGTAAATTAAATCTATCGATCAACGTAGCTGGCGCCGATTATCATGAACTAGTAATTTACTAGGTATTTAGATCTAGCAATATGAACAGTCGCAGATCTGAAAAATGCAACCACTATTTCATGATTTCTTCACCAACGAATTAGATCTATAACACATGGGGTAAAATAAACTAAGTACTACTTAATTAAACTAAATAGTTAATTAAAACATACTAGTCGAATAGAACAATGATAGATCTATATCTTGGAAAAGATAGAAAATCATATCCTCGAAGAGGAGCGTCGATCTCCAACGGATCTCTCCCTAGGCGGCGACTCCGACGTCTCTCCGACCAGAACTCATAAAATAAATAAAATAAAGAACAAAGAACATTTATTGCATAATACTTGTCTTGAAAATTGTACACTTGTGTTCTGAGGTGAAGCCTCTTATTTATAACTACCTAAACCAACTTAGAAACACCTAGTTCTACCCCTCATCCAAGAAAACGCGTTTCCGAACGATCTGGACTCTCGGTAAGTCGGTGCCTATCCTTGGTTTACCGGGCAATTTTGTCTTTTTTCTTCAGCCGACTTAGCTTAGAATGTTCTGGAATACCCTAAGCCCATTCCTTTCATTCAGTCCACTCCAGATTCGTCCATAATGCTCAGCCCAATATTTTGTATCCTGAAAATAATCAAATAATGCACGAAATAGGGAAAATAAATGTTAAGTGCAGATTTCTCGACTCGTGAACCCGACATATGCTATTTAACTCAAATGGTTCATATTTATAGGTCGAAACAACTATTTTTAGCTCATAATGGATAGAATGTTGATGCCATAGGATAGGTTATTTTAACTATCATCAACAACCCCCCTACTAGCCTTCTGCTCGTACGCAAGCAGAGTATCAAGGCGGAATGTACCTCCTAGAGAAATCTCCATCAGCTACCACATATTCAATAAAGATCTCCGGCAGAAACATACATTAAGCCACAATCCATAAGCTCCCCATTAATCACTACTTATCATGCATCAATGTGTCATGTGATGAATCCGTCGTGATAGTGCGTTCGTGAGGAGAATCAAGTTGTATTAAGCCCACAATCTGAACTTACCTGTGCATACACTCGCTCATCTTGCCTTTAGACTTGGTTACACAACATGGTACCTTAATCGGGTCGGGCGGACTCTGGGACTGAACATCACTCTTAAGTCCTCAATTGTTTCTTTTTATGCAAGGTTCGTGCCCTTTTTACATGGGTTCGCTTCCCTCACTGCCGTTATAGCATATAATTTTTCAAATTTTTTCTGGCAGGTTTCCTCACTTTTTTCTCTTTCTCTCACAAGCCCGTTTTGTCCCGGTTACCTCTTGCGCCATTCAAGTTGCTTCCCTTGTCTTACAACAATTTGTTAAAGTATATAGACAGACAAATAATGATTCCTGGTTAAAACAACTCATCATCTAGTCTTAAACACTTCTCATTCAGATTATGTGCTCAAATATTGATTGCAATGACAGAATATTAATTAATAAGTTACTACTTCACGCAACATAACATATGCTCATTCTTCCATACTAAATTGAATACGCTATAGCTCACTTCAAATTGAACTTGGGATCCTTTTCTACCGATTCCTTACTCGAAAACGTGCAAATAGTAAGCTAAAAACAGTCTTAAATTTTTCAAAAATTATTCCCTTTAACGACTTCCCAGCTAAGACCACCGACCCCCCACTTATTATAGACATTGTCCCCAATGACAAATAATAAAGAAAAGAATAGGTACTTAGCTTTGGAATTGATCGGCTGAGTCAAAGTGAATCCCGGAGCAGAATCATTAGCTCCTAGGTCATTCCTCTTCCAAGTTGTTACTTGCTTTCCAAAATTCTTCCAAAATCTGTGAGTAACATGCGAAGGGCAACAAGAAAATAATGTGGTGGTAATTGTGCATACCGGAGGAATGCGCAAAAATTGTTTAAGCCACTTTATTACTTATTGGTCTAAGCAAGACGCGAAAACTATTACGAGGGTATCATATGAGAATCGTGAAAAAAAAAAAACCACATATATCTCTAGCCATATGACTGAAGATATATGTGATGAAAAAAACCTTGCGATTGTCATGCTACTTTATTGACTCAAAAAAACTAAAAATAAAGCAATAAATAAGGGTTTATAGAAATAGTTCTGAGTTTATAGTCGCCCGCTCGACTGTACTAATAGGGCTCTTTTATTCATACTTTGGATCCGTCAACGTAAAGACTTCCAACTCAGGGCTTGTTCTCTAGGTATTGCTTCAGCATGTGGCCGTGTACTATGAAAGTCTGCCCAGAGTATTCATTCTTAACTTCACACGCACCTGAATTGAAAACTTTCATGACTACATGTGGTCCATACCATCTAGACTTCAACTTCCCAGGAAAAAGACGAAGACGCGAATTATGTACCAACACCTTATTTCAAACTTCAAATGTGCTGTTCAGAATCCTTTATCGTGCACGCGTTTCCTTCTTTCCTTGTAAATCTTTGCATTCTCATACCCTTGAAGTCTAAATTCCTCCAATCTATTCAACTCTAGCATTCTCTTTTCACCGGCTAAAGTCTCATCCATGTTTACAAATCTCATACCCCACAGCGTTCGGTGCTCGAGTTCTACCAGTAAATGACACGCTTTTCCAAAAACTATCATGTATGGTGACATCCCAATCGTGGTCCTATAAGCTGTTATGTACGCCTAAAAACCGTCATCTAATTTCAAGGACCAATCTTTCCTCGTGCGATTCACAGTCTTCTCTAAGATCCTCTTAATCTCTCTATTCGTGACTTTTGCTTGTCCACTCGTCTGGGGGTGGTATCCTGCTGCAATCATATGTCTAGCACCATATCTCATCATCAAATTTTCAAACAACCTATTACAGAAATGACTCTCTCCGTCTCTAATTATGGCTCTGGGCACTTCAAACCTCGTCAAAAAAAATTTCTTAAGAAACTTCAGGACAACCCTGGCATCATTAGTAGGTTAGGCTACTGCCTCCACCCATTTGGAAACATAATCAACTGCTACAAGGATGTAACGATTTGATTGTGATGATGTGAGAGGCCCAACAAATCAATTCCCCATACATCGAATAACTCCACTTCTAAGATACTCTACAGTGGCATCTCATTCCGCTTAGAAATATTACCAGTCATTTGGCAGGAATAAAAGGCTCTTGTAAACTCGTAAGCATATTTTTGAATTGTTGGCCAATAAACTCCACACTGCAGTATCTTTGCTTATGTCTTATCTGGCCCCTAGTGACCTCCAGCTTCCCTAGAATGACACATGTGCAAAATACTTGGAATCTTGTCATCATGGACGCATCTCCTAAGAATGCCATCAGGGAAAAACTTCTATAGGTAGGGATCGTCCCAATGATAATGCTTCAGATACGTGATAAACTTCTTCTTATCGGCATTTGAGAATTCCGGTGGTAGGTACCTTCCTGCTAGATAATTGACAATATGAGCAAACCAAGGGTATACCTTGCTTACTCTTGAAGTATTTTGTCGGGGCTGAGATTCAATTTGAGCTACCACTGAGACGGAAAAAAGTTTCTCATCTGGAACGCTCTCCCTAATCTCAGTCGGTTGCTCTTCTTCCAGTAAGGTTAATCTCGATAGGTGATCAGCCACCTGGTTCTCACATCCTTTTTTGTCCTTAATCTCCACATCAAACTCTTGTAAGAGTAGAATCCATCTTAACAATCTCTTCTTGGAGTCTTGCTTGGTCAGAAGGTATTTCAGAGCTGCATGGTCAGAGAATATAGTGACTTTCGATCTTATCAGGTATGGTCGAAAGTTGTCAAATGCAAATATGACAGCTAAGAGTTACTTCTCGGTAGTCACATAATTCCTCTGGGTACTGTTAAGGGTATGACTGGCGTAATAGATAGGCTTAAATATTTTATCCTCCTATTGTCCTAGGCCTGCTCCAACTGCTGTGTCTCTTGCATCACACATAAGCTCAAAAGGTTTGTTCCAATCTGGGGCTACCAGAATTAGGGCGGTTAGACGCATTTGCTCTAATGTGTTGAATGCTTTCTTACATTCTTCTCCAAACAGAAAAGGTAGATCTTTTGCAAGTAATTCCGTCAAAGGCCTAGAAACTTTAGAGAAGTCCTTAATAAATCCCCTATAAAATCCTGCATGGCCAAGAAAGGCTCGCAATGTCTTCAAGTTTGTTGGTGGGGGGAACTTCTCTATCACCTCTATATTTGTCTTATCAACTTCCATTCCTTCTTCGAAATCCTATGACCCCACACTATTCCTTCTGTAACAATGAAATGGCATTTTCCCAGTTAAGTACAAGGTTGGTCACTTCACATCTCCTCAGCACTCTACTGAAGTTGTGCAAGCATTTATCAAAGCTATCTCCAAATACAAAAAAATCATCCATGAAAATCTCTAGAAAATCTTCCACCATGTCCGCAAATAAAGACATCATGCACCTTTGGAATCTTGTTGGTGCATTACATAATCCAAATAGCATGCGATTGTACGCAGAAGTTCCATAAGGACATTTGAAAGTTGTTTTCTCTTGGTCTTCAAGTGCAATATGGTTGTGATAGTAACCATAATATCCATCTAAGAAACAATAAAAAGCATGACCGCTTAATCTTTCCAACATCTGGTCAATAAAAGGTAGGGAAAATGATCCTTACGAGTTGCGTCATTCAGTTTCCCGAAGTCAATGCAAACTCGATGTCCAGTAATTAGTCTCACAGGGATTAACTCATCAAACTCATTAGGTTGTACAGTGAATCCTCCTTTCTTGGGTACCATATGAATCAGGCTTACCCATTCGCTGTCTGCAATTGGGAAAATGATTTCCATTTCCAACATCTTTATAATTTCCTCCTTAACAACATCCTCCAGTTGTGGTGTCAACCTCATTTGTGGTTGTTCTACCGCTTTCTTATCAGTATTTACAGAGATCTTATGCATGCACACCAATGGGCTTATTCCTCTAATATCTGCATTCGTCAACCCAAACGCTCCATTGTGCTCTCTCAGTACTCATAAAAGTTTCTCCTCCTCTAAAGGTGATAAAGACGATGAAATTGTAAGGGGAAGAGTATCATATTGTAAGTACACGTACTTCAGATGAGATGGCAAAGGTTTTAACATTAAGTTCCTTGGTGGCTCTTCTAGTGATGATCTTAACATCTTACCAGTTAATTGTAAGTCAAAGAACATGTGCCACGAAGGCCTATGAATGGTTCCTCCTAAATCCACAGAAAATATAGGCTCTATTTCTTGCACTTGACCTTCGCTACACCCAGGCTAGATTTCCTCATAACTTTCTTCTTCTTTCAGGAGTGCAACCTCTAGGTCTAGTGCCACTTGCTGATATAATTCAAAAACAAGTTCATTTATGGCATCTAGTATGTAGCATGCTTCTCCTTCATCTCATGCATAATTCATGGAATTCATCACATTGAACACTACTTTGTCCTCATTCATTCTCAAAATCAGCTCACCCTTATGAACATCTATAAATGTCTTTCTCGTTGCTAGGAAAGGTCTTTCTAAGGTCAATGGAACATCATGGTTAGCCTCCATGTCTAACACCACAAAGTCTATGGGGAATACAAACTTATCAACTTTCACCAAAACATCCTCCACCACTCCACAGGGTTGCTTCATAGACCTATCTGCTAATTGAAGGGTTATAGAAGTTTCATTCAACACTTTCACGCCAAAATTATGAAACATAGAGAGTGGCATTAAGTTGACACTGGCTCCAAGATCACACAATGCTTTATTTAGGCACACTCCTCCAATTGTGCAAGGTATGAGGAAGCTCCCAGGATCTTTATGCTGGATATACAAAAAACTGAATCTGGATCCAATCCATAATTGGATCGTCAGATCTGATTCACAGCACCGATCGACACTCGATCTTGCACAGCGGAAGCTACGAATAATTTCGCATGTGATTTTACCACGATTCGATTCGCATAAACAAATAATCTAACTATGAGAAGGTTGAAGATTTACCTTATTTTAGAGGAATAGTAAATTGACAGATGGAGAAGCCCCAGTCTTCCGGATTGTATCTCCAAGCGATGACGGGTGGACGTCGATCCTCGCCGTAGAACCTCCTCGAATATGCACAAGAAAAACCCTAGGGTTTTTCTTCCGTTAATGACTAGAACAAGAAACTAATTTTTCTCTCCTTTTTTTCCAAGTGTGGCACAAATTATAAGTGTCAATTTTGTTAGGAGGAACACTCTTTATATAGGAAAATAACTAGTCAAGAGAGTTATCCTTTTCACACCACAATTACCTATTCCCACAAGGAAAATGTATTTGCCCAAAGATAAAAGATAATTCCCAAAAAATCAATCTCTTTTTTTCCATTAATTATCCAACAAATAGATAATCAATTAATTACGCATGTGACATAAGCTAGGAAAAACTTCTTTTCCAAACTTATCACAATATGTTGCGCCATTTTAATCATTAAATTTAATAGAAAATGTATTTTCTATTTTACATATTATTTACCAAATAAATAATATTGCATATTCATTAAAAAGGCCAACTATTTATTCTCGAGGTTCCATAAAAAGAGAATACACTCACGTGTTAGGAGCCAACCCGGGGACAATGGACCTATAACTAGTAGCTACAATAAATTAAATAAAATATTCATCGAACAAAATAGTTCTACTCAACTTATTAATTCCGGAATTACGCCACAATAAATCCGAAACTGAACTCTATCGATTTTAGATATAACTTATTCTCAAAACGTCGAGTCGAGTCGATAAGTGTCCATTGATATAATCATTACATACAAACTAACCCTCCATAGACTATCCGTAATGAAGTGGGATTATTTCCATAAAAATTCTTCAATACCTCTTATCCATTAGTGATCAATTAGATCATAACCAATACGAACTCCGCGGATCGGTCAGTTTCTAGGATTAACAAATAAGGGGATTGTCTTTCTACTTCACTCAGGAAGGAATGGATTCCATATCTGTGAGACACACACTTCTCACTCATTCCAGAATAGTGCCAACATGAAAGTGATTCGGACCGCACCTCTTAACGATCCTTAACGAACACATCAAACCCTTTCCTGAAACAAGTAGGAGTCTATAATCACTTCAGGATTAAGGTTAATCCATATATGATCATCTTGTGATTTAATAAGATTTCTCAATCACGGAATTATATGAGAAACGCAGATTAAATCGGTCCAGTTCTATATGACTCTCATCATATATAAGTGCCCCACTTTGATAACCAATATCGACGGTCTGGATAAGACGGTCACACCTTAAAGTTTTGTAGGCACATTAATGGTGGTTTAATCAATAGACCCCACACTTTGATTAAGTTCACCACGGACTAATAGTTCAAGTTTATCACCAAAAACTTAATTCTCATGTGTGACACACACTAAGTTATATGGCTACATAAGATACGACTTGGGGTTTTCCGCAGTGTATTAAATATAAGCACAAAGAAAATAATAAGATGAGAATAATCTGTCATTCCTTAATTATAAAAACAATTACATAAATTGTCTTTCGGGCGCTACTTCAAACACTTTACACTTAGGAGGCAGTATGCATTGCAAAACAGCCCAGCATTCCTTGTTAAGGCGAATAGTATCCTTTAGGCAAAGATCGCTTCCTTAAAAAAATTTGCATACTCTGGCATTCCGGCCTGAGCTTCTACCAAAGGTATATTCACTTGCAACTTCTTAAACATTTCTATGAACTTTTTATAACAAGCATCATCATTATTCGGCTTATATTTCCTAGGTTAATAGGGTAAAGTAGCAGGATTAATAGTTACAGTTCGTGAAGACTTACCTGCTGACAGCTGCAGCTCTGCCTGCTTGTCTGCTGAATTTCAAGACTCTCGGTTTACCAGAGTGGTGTCGCGGTTTACCGACCCCTCTTTTTCTCCAGATTCTGATGCGTTCTGCTGCTGACTACTTTCTGATCCTTCCTGGAGAGTTGGTATAGTTGGTCCAGGTAGTTACTTCCTCTTCTAGTCATGATTGCATTCACGTCCTTCGGATTTTTCTCAGTATTACTTGGAAATCCTCCCGGAGGACAGGCTGACACTTGTTCGGCGATCTGACCCACTTGGTGCAACAGATTCTGCACTAAGGCTTCCTGATTGGTCAGTCTTGTATCATTATTCTGACAATATATGGTGAATTTTGTATTCAGCTCAGTCATGGATTTTGTAAGTTGATTGACCGTGTCGGTAACCGTTGAGCTCATTTTATCCATGGCTGCTTCCCAACCACCTGACTTGCTGAATTGAGGCACGAATCCACCAGTTTGTCTTGGTCTCTCTCCACCATTAGAATCACTTTGTCGAACACCCCCAGTAGGGTCACTCAGTCTAAAACAAGAGTGGTCATGAGAACCTGTGCGATATCCTCCCCCGTAAGGATTTCCTGCCTCCCTATATAGTTCACGTCCTCAGTTTTGGTTGCTTCAATATCTTGTACTTTCTCAACCTTGGCAGTTCGATCTTTCATGCCATCTATCATCTCATTCATCGCCATTAGCTGGTATAAGATATTTTGAGAAGTATCTTCTGCAAATACGCCTTTAGCTGCATTGACGGTTTCAATCTGATGCGTTCCCCATTGACTTGTTAGTGTGATTTGCTCTAATTTCACTTCGGCTTCATGAAGTGATAGCAACACAAAATATCCATTGCTCGATGCGTCAACTCTCATTTGTTCACTTGGCCGTAATCCGTGATAGAAACTATGCTTTCATACGGGCAAAGTGATATCATGGTGAGGGCATCTCCTCTGTGCTTCCTTAAACCTTTCCCATGCTTCTTCAAAAGTTTCAGTGGGTTTCTGCTTGAAATTCATAATGTCTGGTCTCATCTGTAGTGACTTCCCATGCGGGCAATACTTGTTCATAAATTTCTGCATTAGATCAGTCCAAGTTTTGATCGATCCTGGTGCTAGAGACAATAACCATATTTTTGCTTTGTGCTTCAGAGTGAATGGAAACAACTTCAGCTTGATTTTATCTTTAGACACTCCTGCTGGTTTGACAGTTCTGACTATGTCCAAGAAGTTGGTGACATGTACACTAGGATCTTCGTTCGGTACTCCATGGATGGTAGTGTAACTAGTCACCATTTGTATCTTATTTGGTTTTGGGTGAAATACCTCAGCCGCATTCTCTGGTTGAACAATGGCTGGTACAAACTGCTCAATCGTCAGCATTGCATAACTCTGTAGAGTTTTCCTATCTACTTGTACCCCAACTCCTGCTCTCTTTTGTCCATTCGGTCCATTCTGTGCCATGTTGATTTATGTATCCTCCAAAGGTGGAATCTCTTCTTCCCTATTGTTGTGATCTCCTTCATGCATACTCACGTCGTCTGTCAGCCTAACTGATCTCTCTTGAGTTTCCTTTCTCTTTTGTCTAACAAACTTTTCAATCTCAAGAATGAATCACTCGAGTTTTGCTGCTGAACTTTGTGTAGCGGACTACAAGGCACAAAAAGAAAATAAAAAGTTAGTGTTTAGGGTGAATTTATAGTGTTTTTAACGATATATTTGATATCAATTTTCCCCGTATATGTATTATTTTCATAGAAATAGGGCTTTATATTGAAATATTGAGTAAATGATGTTTTTAATAGTTAAATCTCAAAACGTAACGATTTATGTGCGTAATTGATGATTTTATGTTATTTTGGAAATACGTTACGCTTTGGTATGTTTTCCTATTGTTGTAGATACTCATTGATGATGGAAGAGAGGATTTTAGAGAGCCAAATTCGTGCTTGGAAAGGATCAATCAAAGTTATGGAAGATTGAAAGATATAAGGAAAGAAATCAAGCAAGATAAATGTCGGAAAATCAGGATTCCGAGTAGTGACGACCTTGCAACGCAGTTCTTGATATGATAACAACCGATTTTACTCTGGACCTCAAGATAATAGTTGTAGGGCTTGAAGAGAGGATTCTACAGGATTTTGAATCACTCAATTCCGACTTACGAGGCCCGAGATATGAGCGTTACAAGTTTGGATGCTGTTGCTGAAAATAGTGGACGGACGTCCGGATCTTCAAACGGGCGTCCGGAACCGTTACTGTAGCAACCGCCTCTGATTTTCTATAAATACAGCAGCTCTCTTCGACCCTAATCATTATCAAATACGCCCAGCTTCTCTTGAACCCTAAATTTCGAAAGCAGAGCAGCCCGCCGCCAAGCTCCATGCTTGGTCGGCCGGGTTAGTTAGATTAGGTAGTTAGTTCGTTTTTCTTTCTTCTTGTTCGAGTGATGATGAAGTTGAGCAGCCATGGATGAGCCTTGAAGCTCCCTCTTTCCAGCTGCAACTTTAATTCTTTTTCGATGGATGTTTTGTAAGTTTTAATTCGAATTGTTTCTTTTCTATATTTATTCGTATCTTGCAATTTTATATCGAAAGATGATTGCATGATTTGATGCTACCGTAGGACGAAAGTCGGTGTAAACGCGAGATCACCATAGGAAAGAATAGACGTTTTGATCTATATCAAACGAAAGTTGATAGGTTGAATGTCTAGGTTGTTAGATCTAGAAAATCTTGCACCTTGGTTTATTTTATGATGCGTTAATCTCCGTAAATCGAAAGATAGAGATTGATAGGCGAATTCATCTACGAAAATAGGAATTCATACGTTTGATAGGTGAAACCACAACTTGAATTAAATCACTATAAGATACTCTAGGGAAGAAATTAAGGGTTGCGGGATGGTGGATTATGGTTCGCTCCATGTTTGATCGCTTACCATTATCATGTTCGTTAGATAGATTTATTGTTGTAGTTTAGATTTATTTTATGTTGATCGCAATTATCCTTCCTGGCTTTGGATTAACAATCCTCTGTCCGGCTTTACTTTTCCGTTTTAGTTTAGGTTTAGGTTAATAAAGAAGAATTAATAAGTTAGATTCGACACCTTCAATTCCACGAGGATCGATACCGCGTTTATCCAACTTTACTAGCAACTACCCGGTATTCGGCCGGTTAGGAGGTAGTTTTGCATGGTAGTATAGGTTTTATAAATTTTCTTTTGTTTTAATGATGCAAAATCTCCCCAACAAAAGTGGCGCCGTTGCCGGGGAATTGGTGTCATGTTGAATCTGATCTTGTTATTTCTCGATTTTGTTACGTTTATTTTTTATTTCAATAAAAGTAGCGTTTAACAAATCGAGAGTTTTTATTTTTGCCGTATTTCGATGACCGTTGGGTTAAGAATGTGCAAAAAGTTTTTTACTCGATTTGTGAAACGTGAACTATATGTTTGTTTGTATCTAGTCTAACCCTCTGTGCTTTAATTTGATGAGGCTGCGATGCTGTGGTTGTTTTGAGTTGATGAGCTGTTAGGATAATTAGGGTTTTCTGTGTTGTTCTGCGTTTCGCGCATATTCGTTTTTTTGGACGAGCGTTCGTAAGTGAACGCCCGTCCCAGCTTCATATCTGCAGTGGGCGCCCGCTTGACTTGTCGAACGAAAGTCCAGGGCTAAAAATCCAGGTGAACGCCTGTCGCTTTGTTGAACGCACGTCCAGGTTCCAGAATTTCTCTTAACTTGATTTTTAATGCTTTATTTGATATGGATACTTTAAATTGAGCTTCTGTGGCTAATTGTTTTTACATAGATGCCCTGAACTTATATGTGATTTTATTTTTCCATCTATGAATCCATGTTAGATAATTGATCAATTCCTTATATATGATTCATCTAGGCATGTTATAGTGACTGTAGGTTCTCGTAAGCTATAACTGTTCTTATTGTTATTTAGTAGCTAATGTCGGTTTCCGTATGCTACATACCGCTGTGATGAATCTTTTAAGCTTTGAGACTTATGTGCCTCCTTGTTGTTTTTGTAACTCATACGGGTAGCTACTGTCGGTTTCCGTATGCTACGTCTTAGGCCATATGAGTTATATATGTTTAGTATAGCTAACTGTTGGTTTTCCATAATGCTATCACATTTGATGAGTCTTAAAGCGCGTCTACATTGCATGTAATGAACAGTACTGTCGTTTATCGTAACCTGTCATTATTTGGTAGACGTTTATTTCGTGTTGCAAATGAGTGGGCTAGTTTTCTTTCTTTTATTTTCTTTTATTTTTGCATATCATTTAGTTGCATGTCATCTAGTTGCATTGTTTTTCTATTTTTCTTTTATTTTTCCTGAGTGTAGTTAAATGTCGGTTTCGTAATACTACCTCGCTTTTTTAGTTTCTGATAGGCCGTAGTCACCGTAGGTTGTCCTCGAAACCCGCTTTCACTGAGCTTCATCGAATTTATTTTTATTTATTTTATTTTTAGGATTGCATATCATGTAGGCTGCATTGTAGTATATTTTCATGTAGTTGCACCTAGCCTCATCATTGCGTAATATTCCATGTATATGTTCCATCTCTATATGAGCTTAATCTAAAAAATCTTTCTGACTTCTTTTCCATGTATAATCCTCTATCATTATTAGTTGGAGTTTGATGTTTCTGTTTCTGTGGCTTTATTCTTAGATGTCCTGAGTTTAAGTGTTGATCTTTCCATCTGAGCTATTATTTCTTTTTGTGCTTATATCAAACTTCCATATTTAGACGCTTAGATGTTCTGTACTTTCCTGCTTGATTTTTCCATCCGATGCGATTCTATTTTGTGCTCAGATGTTCTATTCCCTTTCCCACGAGGTATTTCATGTTTGTCAAGTGTGCAGGGTGTTTGCATTAGCAATTGTGAGATTTTAGACGGCCGCTTTTCCGGTGGATGGTCCACGCCATCGCTTTAAATCGAGCATTTCTGATCTCGACTCGCTACCACTTCCGACTTGCCACTTTCGAACTACAATCACTAAGTATTTTCTTTCTTTATTTCTGCACAACTCGGGGACATGTTGTCGTTTAAGTGTGGGGGAGAGGATGGTTTATGTGGTATCTACATTCGTTTGCTATACTACTATATTTCTATGGAAAAGTGCTAAATTTTTCTCAAATTTTTGTTTTGTCTCGAGTAAGCAATGCATATCTTTATTCGAGATTTTATATCATTGGTGCGTTATTTTGCATATTTAGTAAATTTAGTTGTTTCACCCGACACTACTTTTTCACGTGCCATAGTAGATGATGAGCTATGTTTTAAAGCTATGCCCATTTGATTAGAGATTTCTGATGATTATCGCATGATTCTTTGCTTCCATACTAATTTTGAAATTTTAATAGTTTGTATTTAGAGTTAAGTATGACATACTGTGAATATCTGAAGGTTTGAATGTGATAAGTAACACGTAACTAATGTTGTTAATGAAAAAGTTGAGTTAATAGTTGAATAGAATGGGTGTGTCGGAAGCTAGTCGATGATTTGAGTGAGGTAGGGTATACCACGTATGTCCTATACCACTATGATGACTAAAAGCTCACGACAGTTAGAAAAAGCCGCCTTATGATTGGAGTAAGGTAGGGGATTATCTCGAAATGTCCTATTCTGCTATGACCGGGCAATAGCTCATTCTAATGTGTGTTTAAGTGAAATAATTAAATCAACTTATGAGAATAGTGTTATGAATTGAATGAAAAGCTTAGTTATCGTAAGTCTTATCCCCAGATAAACCGATAGATATGTTGTAGGATTATCCTCTCGAGTATGTCGGAAGGATTCTAGATGTATTCTATTATCTTTTCAGGATATGTATGTTTTGTGAGGTGCATGTTATAATCGTTTTTATATTTCTGATTCAAATGGGATGTTGGCTAGTTTTGCTTGAATCAATTTCAAGTGTGGTTTAGTGGAAATCTATTATGGCTATGCACACACGCACTTGGGTGAACTTCTAAACTACTTGAATATGCTTTATATTTGCATAAGTGTTCATTTGTCTCGAGCTTGATTATGTTTTGTTTTGCTCGGGACGAGCAAAAAGCTAAGTGTGGGGGTGTTGTTTAGGGTGAATTTATAGTGTTTTTAACGATATATTTTATATCAATTTTCCCCGTATATGTATTATTTTCATAGAAATAGGGCTTTATATTGAAATATTGAGTAAATGATGTTTTTAATAGTTAAATCTCAAAACGTAACGATTTATGTGCGTAATTGATGATTTTATGTTATTTTGGAAATACGTTACGCTTTGGTATGTTTTCCTATTGTTGTAGATACTCATTGATGATGGAAGAGAGGATTTTAGAGAGCCAAATTCGTGCTTGGAAAGGATCAATCAAAGTTATGGAAGATTGAAAGATATAAGGAAAGAAATCAAGCAAGATAAATGTCGGAAAATCAGGATTCCGAGTAGTGACGACCTTGCAACGCAGTTCTTGATATGATAACAACCGATTTTACTCTGGACCTCAAGATAATAGTTGTAGGGCTTGAAGAGAGGATTCTACAGGATTTTGAATCACTCAATTCCGACTTACGAGGCCCGAGATATGAGCGTTACAAGTTTGGATGCTGTTGCTGAAAATAGTGGACGGACGTCCGGATCTTCAAACGGGCGTCCGGAACCGCTCTCAGTAGCAACCGCCTCGATTTTCTATAAATACAGCAGCTCTCTTCGACCCTAATCATTATCAAATACGCCCGCTTTCTCTTGAACCCTAAATTTCGAAAGCGAGAGCAGCCCGGCGCCAAGCTCCATGCTTGGTCGGCCGGGTTAGTTAGATTAGGTAGTTAGTTCGTTTTCTTTCTTCTTGTTCGAGTGATGATGAAGTTGAGCAGCCATGGATGAGCCTTGAAGCTCCTCTTTCCAGCTGCAACTTTAATTCTTTTCGATGGATGTTTTGTAAGTTTTAATTCGAATTGTTTCTTTTCTATGTTTATTCGTATCTTGCAATTTTATATCAAAAGATGATTGCATGATTTGATGCTACCGTAGGACGAAAGTCGGTGTAAACGCGAGATCACCATAGGAAAGAATAGACGTTTTGATCTATAACAAACGAAAGTTGATAGGTTGAATGTCTAGGTTGTTAGATCTAGAAAATCTTGCACCTTGGTTTATTTTATGATGCGTTAATCTCCGTAAATCGAAAGATAGAGATTGATAGGCGAATTCATCTATGAAAATAGGAATTCATACGTTTGATAGGTGAAACCACAACTTGAATTAAATCACTATAAGATACTCTAGGGAAGAAATTAAGGGTTGCGGGATGGTGGATTATGGTTCGTTCCATGTTTGATCGCTTCAGTCATTATCATGTTCGTTAGATAGATTTATTGTTGTAGTTTAGATTTATTTTATGTTGATCGCAATTATCCTTCCTGGCTTTGGATTAACAATCCTCTCATCCGATTTACTTTTCCGTTTAGTTTAGGTTTAGGTTAATAAAGAAGAATTAATAAGTTAGATTCGATGCCCCCATTCCACGAGGATCGATACCCGTATTATCCAACTTTACTAGCAACTACCCGGTATTCGGCCGGTTAGAGGTAGTTTTGCATGGTAGTATAGGTTTTATAAAATTTCTTTTGTTTTAATGATGCAAAATCTCCCCAACAGTTAGTGACTTGCTTCGGCGGCTATTACAAATGCCTGGCAGACTCTAAAATACAGACTCTGACTAATGACTTGACGCGAATCGATGTAAAAGATTTTGCCAAAACTGAGACCCTTGGTTTACCACGGTGTACCCTCAGTAAACCGGAAGCAATTTTTCTCAGATTTTAACATAATTGACTCTATACGAATCCAGTATAAATAGACTCAATTAAACAGACTCAAATATATACAGACACTCAATCTTAAATAAAAAGTATTCTTGACACGAGTCCCCGGCAACGGCGCAAGAAAATCTTGATGCGTGCAAAGCACTTACTAGAAATAGGACTAGGTCTATCGTAGAAGAGTACTGGCGAGTCAAGGTCAATCACACAGAGACTCGTAAGAACGTCCAGTTATCAAGATTGTGCTTGTCACAATTAACGGTGTACGACCAACTATAATATAGACAGTAGTAAATTTGGTAACAATCAACTAGCAAGATTATACGAGTTCAACTGAGCAACAAGAGTTTCTAATGTATTAGTTCAATTATGAGTAATTTGTTATTCCCCCCATACATGCAATAGTCCTCCCCATTGGTGAATTTTAGCACCAAGCATCTTGGTACTAGATAGAAATGATAACCCCAACAATCTCTTTGTTTTCTTTACTGCTTCCTAATTTCCAGGAATTAGTCACTTCAACAGTCTTCGATGGTTATACGAGTATCCAAAGGACAAACGAGATGGATATTTGGTGTCCCAACCATTCTTTGAATCCCGAGCCCAACAGGGGAGGGGGGTAATTTCTAACAAAGTTTTTGTGTTGTTGATTCCTGGGTTTAATTCATTGTTCAGCTACGGGTACAACTCCTAACCCTATCTACTCTGACAATGGTAATAGACAATCTATACACAAGCTACCCTTCTTACTTGGTCCGTAATAGCACATATGCATAAATAACTAGAGGTGTCGATATTGAGCGCTAACTCATACCGCAAACCCACCTAGACAGCTGTCGACACTGATCAGCACATTCCTAAGGTCCTCAAGATAATATCCAATCTAACACTACACTATTCGTATTTCATGCTAGTTTTACAAAGACATTAAAATAGTTCTTCAGGCTACTAACATGTAAATTAAATCTATCGATCAATGTAGTTGGCGCAGATTAACATGAACTAGTAATTTACTAGGTATCTAGATCTAGCGATATAGACCATCGTAGATCTGAATAACGCCACCACTTTTTCATGATTTCTTCACCAACGAATTAGATCTATAGCACATGGTGTAAAATAAACAAACTACTAAATAATTAACCTAAACAGGCAATTAAAACATTCTAGTTGAATAGAACAGCGATAAATCTAAATCTTGGAAAAGATAGAAAATCATACCCTCGAAGAGGAGCATAGATCTCCATCGGATCTCTCCCTAGGCGGCGACTCTGTCGTCTCTCCAACCAGAACTCATAAAATAAATAAATAAAGAACAAAGAACTTTTATTGCATAATACTTGTCTTGAAAATTGTGCACTCGTGTTTTGAGGCGAAGCCTCTTATTTATAGCTACCTAAACCGACTTCAAAACACCTAGTTCTTCCCCTCGTCCAAGAAAAAGTGTTTCTGAAAGATCTGGACTCTCGGTAAGTCGGTTCCTATCCTCGGTTTACCGAAGGTAATTTTGTCTTTTTTCTTCAGCCGACATAGCTTAAAATGTTCTGGAATACCCTAGGCCCATTCATTTGGCTCAGTCCGCTCCATATTCGTTCCTAATGCATAGCCCAATAGTTCGTATCCTGAAAATAATCAATAATGCACGAAATAATATCGAAATAGAGAAAATAAATGTTAAGTGTAGATTTCTCGACTTGTGAACCCGACATATGATATTTAACTCAAATGGTCCATATTTATAGGTCGAAACAACTATTTTTAGCTCATAATGGATAGAATGTTGATTTCGTAGGATAGACTATTTTAACTGTCATTACTTCTGTTCCAAAGAGATCCATAGCTAAATCTCTATATCAGTTTATCAGCTTAAAAGTAACTGGCCATCTGTTATTTCCGATACCAACAATTGGTATCAGAGCAAATCTTCTATCTTGAAGAGATCTATCAGTTTTTAGTTATTGCATCATGGAATCACATAATCATTTTAGAAATATGATTAGCTGTTTATTTTTTATATTTGATGAATACGAAATCAAACTGTAGGCTCTTGTTGCTCATACTCAAGAAAATTTGATTCAGACATTCATTGAAGATCAACCCATTACAGACAATGAATGAAATGCTGAAATACTACCCATAAGCTTTGGAGGAAATGATCATGGTGAAAGTGATGAAGAAATCATACTTTTTGGAAATAATCTGATGAGCAGCACTGCTGGATCAAACAAAGGAAAGCAGTTAGTGGAAGATGATGAAGCTAGAACTGAAAATTTTTCTATCGAACATCATGAGGTAAATGCTTCTACATCCAATAGTCACACTACAATAAACAATCATAGAAATGAAGAAATTAGAGGAAATTCAATGGAATTATGAGAATGTCAAAAAGGAAAAAGAATTGTTGAAAGCTGAAGTTCTATGATTGAATGCTGAGATTAACCTTATCAAGGCTAACAATGGAATCAAGGAGAATTGCTCAACTGATGAACTAACAGAGGCAATAAACATCACATAATCCTCAGTTGATCCATCTCCCAGTGTTCAGTTCAAGCCAGGAAAACCATTTGGAGACAGAATTGGTTTACGGTTTGACAACCAACATAATTCTAAGTTCAGACCTAATACAACTACACATAAGTTTGTGGCTGCATAAAATTCAGGAACTCGGAAAGCTGACACAATTGTTAGAACTGACAAAAACTCAGCAAAGTGTCGACCTAAAACTGACAAAACTATAAAATCAGTCAGTGACAAACCGAAAACTGAAAGATTCTACAGAAAGAATCCGAAGGTTGGAAAGGGCAGAACTGATCAGAGATCAGTTAAAGGAACATTCAAGTCATATCCATCAAAGAATGATAAACATTCATGGAGTACCAGATTCAGGGGGAAAGGAAGACTTTTTCCCACTGATGAAGACTGGAATGAACCAATGATCACTCAATCACACAAAATTTTCAAGAAAAACACGTTCGAGTCGAAAAAGAAATTTTTTGTGAAGACTGACTTTACTCAGTCAAAATATCAAGAAAGGCATACAAATAATATGAATGATGAGGCTAAGATCAACAAGCCATTATCAAAGAACTCCAGAAAACCAAAAACTAAACAAAAAGGACCCAAACAGATATGGGTGCCAAAAATTTCTCAATTGGTTTTGCAGGAGAAAATCAAAAGCTGAGAAAACTGAGAACCTGTAATTCTCAAAACTGAGTTGTCAAAAGCTGATCAATCTTTGGATAATATAAAAGCTGAACCTTTACAGTTGGAGATACACCGTATCTACTGCATTTACTATTATGAGCTATGAATGGCAGAAAAGATGTGACTTACATTGATCTCAACTGTCCATCTTCTCCACTTACCATATCTTTCACAATCTCAACGTCAGATGTGATCTATGACAAGACCTCTTAAAACCCACTAAAAACTTTCTAACTGCCTCATCTACCACCTATAAATATTCTCGTATTTTTCACATAAACTCCTTACACTCAGTTTTGCATCATCCCTCACTTAAACTTTTTCTCTAATCTTCCAATTTCTCCAATTTCATTTCAACCTTCAGAAATCATGACTTTTACCCAAGTTGAACCTGGAATGATCATCTCACATAATCAATATATTGCGAGTTACACAGATGAAACACTAGCCCATAAAATTGCAGAGAAAATTTGAAATATCAAAGGTCTGGAGCAAGTGTTCAACATCAATTTGAAGAATGTTTGTCTGGATAGCATCGGCGACTTCTATGAGTTCGGGAGCAAAAGCATAGAAGATGAAAGGATTTTTACTTATACTACCAAGGTCAATGAGAAAGATATAAAAGTTACTAATGATCTTATTGCAGATATCTTCGGATTCGAGAAATCTGGACATTCTTCAGCCTTAAAAGTGACTAAAAATCAAAGGGAAGAATTGTGGAAAATCATTGCGATCAAAGAAGACTCAAATTTTTTACTGTCTGTGAGTACAGGACTTCTCAAGCCGGAATTCAATTACCTAACAAAGATGCTCGCAAATTGTATAATTGGAAATGTAGGCAATTTCAGCAATCTTTCGGCACCAAGATAGATTAGCTGTATGTTATCTAGTTTGAAGAAGATTTCAATTGGCAAAGATACATTTTGGACCAATTGATGGCACAATCTTCTGATATGACCAAGAAGCAAACTTACGAGAAGAAAAGAAGATTTTACCATAAGAAGACTCTAGCAATATTGGCACAATGGATTATTGACCATTTCGGTATTGCAAGGAGAAAGGAAACTCTAATTATAGATGGAAAAATTGCAGCTAAAGAAGAAAATCAGGGAAGAGGAAAGCTGAAGGTTCTATGACTGAACCTAAGAAGAAAAGGAAAAGATCATCCAAGATAATGACAACCAGGGAAGCCTTGAAGGACCCTGACAGGCTAAAAGAAAAGAAAAGAAAACTGGAAGAGTTGGAAAAATCCAAGACTGACTGAGAAATTAATGGAGCCTTCACCAGCAAAATCTGCTACCTCGCTTTCTTTGACGTCAAGCAAAGAAACCTGTGAATCGAGGAAACCCCACAAAACCAAATATTCTTTGAAATAGAGTCTGTTGCTGAAGATGTACCCATTCAAGAAATAGCGGTAGAAATTCAAAATTTTGTTCTATCACTGCCAGAAGCTGAAACTCAGTGGGAACAAACCCTGAGAACTGAGATTGATGTTGAAGAAACTGACAGTGAGGAAGAGCTGATTGGACCAGAAGTTTTGACCATGCTCAAATTAATTGCTAAGTCTAGATCAACATCACAAAAATCAGCATCTAAACTTGAGTATGAAGAGTCAATCAGAGAGTTAGAAGCTTGTCAGTCTGAAGGAAAAGAGGTTGCTGAAGTTGAATCAGCACCAGTACAAGTCATCACTCTGGAAGAACTTGGTGACGAAGAAGAAGTTGAAAAGAAAACCGATGATATTGTAAAAGGCAAAGAACCTGCTGCTGAACTGGAAACTAAACCCATCAAAGAACCTATTGCTGAACCAAATGAGCTTCAACCAGCTGAATCAAGAAAAGAACCAGAACAGGTTACTAAACCAGCAGCTGAAATTGAATCCTTACAGAAAAAGAAGTTGTTTCTGAAGAGAAACTGGAAACTGAGCAAGCTACCTCAGTTCCAAAAATTGATGCTGAATCATCCGTCATCCCAGTTGTTGCTGAGGGGGAATCCAGCAAAATTGAAGCAGAGAAAATTGAAGATGAGAGAATTGAGCCTCTAGCTGAATCCAATCTAGATATTCCTAGAGAAACTGAAGAGATTACAACATAGCTTGGTCCGTCTGTCGACATTGGGAAACTCATTGAAGCTAACTGCAGGAGACTTGATACTTATAAACATTGGAAGTTTAGCTCAATCCCAAATCAAAGAAATCAACTAGAGGAAATGGAAAACACAGAGCAATGGGTTTTTAACCTATTCAATATCACTCATCTATCTCAACTTTTCAGCACTGATGAATTTCTGAGCATGGGTTATTCATTGATTAGAAATAGTTACTGGAAGAAGCATGCTAAAAATGAATCTTTTAAGTCAAAGAAAGATGATGATGATTCTCAGGGAAATCCTGATTTACAGAAATGGATTCTCGCCACACTCTAGGAGAATGAAGCAGCAAAAGATGTTGTTGAAAACTCTAATGAAGATAGCTCTGAATGGAGTAGTGGAGATTCAGACTCTGAAACTCAGTCTGAATCAGATAATGAAGAGAAGGAAGGATATCAGTCTCCGACTGACAGAGGTGTGCTCGAAATAACAAAAGCTGAAGCTGGCCAAGCAAAAGCTGACATTCCTAAAGAAGAAACTGATTATAAGTCACCAGTAAGAGAAACTTTGGATTTCAAAGAAAATCTAAATCAAATTTCTACAAATCATCTCAAAAAAATAAATACAGCTGAGATTGTTCCAAGCAAGTCTCAGATTGAAGCTGAGAAAGTACCTAGAGATGAAAAGGACAAAACTGATTAAAAGGAAGCTGAAACTAAAAAAGAAGTTCTTACACTAGCCGAGACCATCAAATTCTATTTTAATGAGCTTGTCAGAATTCAGAAAGATGATCTAAATGTTTTTGGAAAAGTGTTAAAGTCCATGGAGGAAAAAAGAAAAAGAAAAAATCAACATGAAAAAGAGATTGGACAGTGTCAAAGAGGACTGCCACGACACTCTGATTGAAATTCGCAAAACTACCATTGAAACTGATGCAATGAAAACTGAGACACAAGGAAGAGTGGAAGGCATTCTTAACATTGTGGTTGACAGATTGATTCTACTGGAAAATGCAATGAAAGACTCAATTGCTGCATATACAATATTGGCATCAAATCAGCAGCACCTGAATTCTTACATCAGGAGCTTGATCAATAAAGATGATATCAATAAGGGGGAAAGTCTGGACCTGTTAAAAGTCAATGCACCTAATATGCCATAAGTTCTTGAAAGCATTGATGATAAACTGGTCCAGCTAAAGAAAGCCAGAGGAGGCATGACTGATGAATAGATGGAGCTGATAGCAAATTTCTCAGAACCAACTAAGAAAAGGCTTGGTCTAGACTCACAGCTGTATAATGTTTTCAGAGAGCTACCCACACAGGAAGGTGAATCAAGGGAACAAGCCTTAGAAACTTTTCTGAGCATGCAAAAGATTCTAGTGCACTACTGGCACAAACTGGGCTAATGGGAGAAAAATGGTGCTCTGGATAAAGCTTCATAACAAGTTGAAAAGACTAAACTTGAGTACGTTATGGATTTACTGAAAACAGCTATAAGCAAAAGATTAAGGAGGATTGTATTCGTATTTGTTGTATTGTTCAAAAGCAAGCTTTTCAGCAAGCACATAATGACAGATTCATTGAACATATGGGCAAACATCCATGGAATTGAGAGCACTTCAGCATATGCGGCTATGAGAGAGCAAGCTGAAAACCATGACTGCAATCCAAGTGAAGCTGACCAAAGAAAAGGAAAAGAAACTGAAACCTAGTTTTCTTTTCGTGTATTTTATTTTAATACTTTGTAACTCAGTTCATCAATAAAATATCAATTTCTCAATTCTCTGTGTTACTTTTATTTTGTCCTTATGTTTTTGCATTGATGTTAAGGAGGGTATTGACATCATCAAAAAGGGGGAAATTGTTGGAAAAAAATTTTATGTTTTGATTATGATTCATTAGTTATTTTAATAACCCCAATGATGAAGTGTCATAACTAGCTGTTATAGTGCAAAGCAAAAAGATGTCTAGAAATCAATGTATAGGATTTATTAGAGTCTAATATTTATATGGGTAAATCAGATAAGCAATGTAATAGTTCTAGGATCAGGACTGAGAAAATGAGAAACTGACTTGATGTTACTAAGAATACTGAGTTTACAACTGAAGATAAATCAGTTTAGAAAACTGACTTAGAGCACACCAACTGAAGAAGTGAAAAAGGTAAGTTCGCTGAGGGACACAGACTCGGTTGACTTATCTAGAAGCAGAAGGCTGAGGAAACAAACTTAGTGGATGAAGAATTGAGGGACCTAGACTCAGTTATTGAAGATTGAAGAACTGAGGGTCCAAACTCAGTTATGAAGATTAAAAGCCGAGACTATAAAGTTAGAATTCATGCAATATTTAGATTACCTGACTGACTTTATAGATCTTAGAAGAAGACCTAAAAGACATAAGTCCAATGATATCTTAGCTGATTTATGGAATGGTGTACTCTGATTAAGTCAATTATAATCAGATGAAAAATAGAGTACTGAGCTTTTTGAAGAAGAGTAAAAACTCAGTTAATGCTCTTAAGCTGAAAACTGACTAATTCAATAAGACCATTTTTCATGCTGAGGTCAAGAAAAACTAAAGAGGATCTAACCATTATAAAACAGACAATTCTATTGGTTGCACAGAAATGCCAGAAAGTACACTGACATTCATCAGAATGAGCAGGACATCAACGGATACAAGGGCTCAAATTCAAGCGCTCAAATTCATCTAACCATTGGAGAAACCCCTATAAATAGATTAATTCTATCACAAAAAGAAGTGTGGAGTTCTAAGGTTATTTTTATCAAGAAAGATTCAAGAGAGAGGGAAAGTGAATCAAAAGAACTCCTGCTAGTTTCTATATTGCAAGATCAAGAAATCTTCAAAGTGTTCATAAGCATGGAAAGAAACCACAAGACTCACACTTGAAGAAAAATAGAGCTTGAGTATATATCATATACATCTAGAAGAAGAAGCTCGAAACACAAATTGATTCATAGTTATTGATTCAAGTCTCAACTTAGATTTCATCAAAAGTTTAGGTTGTGAAACACCAAGAAGGTGTGAAGGACAGTTGAGTGCAGTCAGGAAGACTGTGTTTGTGTAGAGCTGGTGAAGAGGCAATCCTACCCTTCAAGGACCAGTGTAGCAAGCTTAGTTCAAACAACAATTTCACATGTTGAAGTCTGAAGCTGGAAGATTGTGAAGCTAGGTATTAGTGAAGGACAATCAGTGTTTAAAATTACTTTGTGTCTGGTTACTGTAAACTTCAAGAAAATAGTGAATTTGGCCTCCTACATCACAGGAGTAGAGAGGACTGACAAGATTACACCACCTGGAACCTCTATAATTTCTATCTTATTTACTTACTTATTTTATGCATTTAATTACTGTATTTTAGTTTTTATTGCACCTGATCACACTCAGCAAACATGAGAAACTCAGAACAGCACTGCATTTCGTCTAGACAAACTGATAAACTCAAGTTTCATATAAAGGCTTAATATAATCCGATGCCGGTTAACTCAGTTCAGCATAAGTCAGTCTTGATTTAAACTCAACTAAGTTAGCTTAACTCTGCACAAGTCTAAAGCTGAACTCAATCTGGTTCAAGATTCAGTTTTTGGGGACAAGTTTATTCACCCCCCATCTAAACTTTTGTCAACCTTTACAAGGGACCAACAGAAAGTATGGTTAGAATGAAGCAACGCCCTCACCCTCGGGGAAAGGAAAAGTAAAGAGCGATCAAGATCGCAAAGAGGATCGCAGATAGGATCAAAGAGAGGACCGCGGGAAAAAGGATGACTGTGAAGTCAAAAAACTTGTGAAATTCAACAGGATGGAATTCATCCCTTTGAATACAAAACCTTCACAGATTCTATTTGAGATGCATGATCGCATAGAGAAACCTAGGCCCATGAAGGCCGATTCTAAGCTTCATGACAAGACAAGGTACTGTGATTTCTATGAGGACCACGGTCACATAACAGATGAGTGTATTACCTTAAGAAGAATAATTGATAATATGTTTAAAGAGGTTCACTAGATAAGTACAAGAAGAATGGTGGGGCCAATAAAAGAAGATACTGGAGCTGGTCGAGACATCATTTATTGGGAAATGATGCACCAGATTAGTTATGGAAAATCAAGGCATAGACCGTACCTCGGAATGCTTGAAGGATTCTCTAACAACAAGTCAGAGTTATGTGAATGATCGATCTGGATGTCAAGATCAGATATTTTGAGCCAACCCAAATTGAAAAGGTAAACTTTCTTGTGGTCGACTTACACTCCCACTACACGGCGATCCTGGGTATTCATGCGCTTAGAAAATTTCAGATGGTAGTTTTGGTGCCGCCCCAAAGGGCCGACTTCTACATGAATAATGGAATCGGGATAGCCATCAATCGGCCTCCACTTCCAAACAAATTATCAGACCAAGAGCCAGTATAAGTAGCCTAGAATCAAAGATGTTGGAGCCGCATCAGGCTCGGGCCAGATAAATGTTGTAAAAGAGGTCAGAAGTATGGATGGTTCAGATCAGGAAAATGGATTGACCAAAGAGATAAATGAAGAAGGTTTAGGGCAACTTGTGATGGATGAGGTCAGTCCCAAGAAGATCATATTCGACACTCTACAAGAAAAAGGACGAGCTGGACTTTACCGCCCAAGACGAGTTGATCAAGGTAGTCATGAATAAAGCATACCCAGACCATAAAATGAAGATTAATGGTAGGCTGGATGAGCATGAGAAAGAGAAGCTGATATCACTGCTCTAGGCAAACTTAGATGCCTTCGCTAGGTTTGTCACCGACAAGAGAGGTGTCGATCCTGAAGTAGAACTACACCACCTTAATGTCCACCCTAACTTCAAACCCATTCAGCCAAGGGCTGACCAGTTCTCCAAATAAAATGATGTCGCTATTATGGTTATGGTGGATAAGCTAGTCCAAGCTGGAACCGTAAAGGAACTCCAATACCCCACTTGGCTCTCAAACATTGTAATGGTTAAAAAACATAATGGGATGTGGTGGATGTGCGTCAACTTCACCGATCTGAACAAATCTTGTCCCAAGGACCCCTATGAGCTACCCAGAAATGATAGAATGGTCGACAGAATCACTAGTTTTGAGATGTTAAGTTTCTTAGATGCATACTTAGGTTACTATCATGTGAAGATGGTAGATGGCGAGAAAGATATTATGGCTTTCAGGGCCTCCGGAGGAATGTACTCTTACGAAATAATGCCCTTCAGTTTGAAGAACGCGGGGTCGACTTACCAGCGAATGGTCAACAGAGTTTTTGGTTCCCATATCGGGATAAATATGGAGGCTTACATCGAGACATGGCTGTAAAGTCAGCTCGCAGCAATCACATTGCGGACATGCAAGAAACCTTTGATAACGTCAAGAGACACTCCATGAAGCTGAATCTAGCCATGTGTACCTTTGGGGTTCAAGCATGAAAATTTCTTAGCTCATGGTCACACAGAGGGGTATTGAGGCAAATCCTGAGAAAATACAGGCATTATTGAATATAAAAGAGCCCACATGTACCAGAGAAGTACAGAGGCTGAATGGAAGGATAATTGCATTAGGAAGATTCATCTAATAGTCTGCAGAAAAGTGCCTACCATTTTTTAAAATTCTAAAAAAGATAAACTTTTCGTGGACTAAAGAATGCTCTCAAGCCTTTAAGGTTCTCAAGAATTACAAGGCGAGTCCACCACTGTTAGTCAATCCGGTCGTCGAAAATGAGCTCTTTTTGTATTTGTCGGCTTCAGATCTGGCTGTTGCTTCCGTTCTTGTCAAGGAGGACGGTACCCTTCAAAATCCCATTTATTATGTTTCAAAAGCTCTCAGTACCATTGAGAGCCACTATTTCAATATAGAGAATCTGGCCTATTGTGTTGTCATTGTTTCCCGAAAACTAAGGGCTAACTTTTTTCGCATACTATTGTCGTGTTGTCTAGTAGACCATTGAGGCAAGTACTACATAAGCTAGACTTTTCAGGCGGATTTCTTTGTTGGGCCATCGAATTGACAAAATTCGACATACTCTACGAGCCCAAGAAGGCTACAAAGGCCAAACCCTGGCAGATTTCATAGTCGAAATGATTTTCAACAAAAAGCGGCCCAAAGAACAGCCTAGTCCGCACCTTGTCGACCAACCAAGAACTTCAGCCATGACCATATCCCAAAGGCCAAGTCACTTCTAGAAGTTATATGTCGATTGGGTTGCGTGCCAAAATGGTTGTGGGGCCGGGATCATTCTGCTTGAAACCTCTGAAGAAATAGAAATGGCACTCAGATTTGACTTCACAACATCGAACAATCAAGCAAAGTGTGAAGCCATTATTCCGGGTCTTGAGCTTGCAAAGGCAATGAACCTGGAGAATGTCGAAGTTTTCTGTGACTCACAACTAGTAGTTCATCAGGTGAAAGGTTCAAACGCAACTAAATGCGAAACTCTATAGAAATACCTTGAGAGATTAAAAACAATTAACTTATGAAGTCGAAATGAGTATTACATTCAAAATGATTTCCAAAAGATGGGGCATAAAAACCCTTTTACAAAATATGAGATTTTCTCAACAAACAGGAAAAGAGCGTTGCTCTTACATGTAATATTTCTTCAAGTTGTCCGCATGCCAGGGCCTTTTGAATTTGTGGCCATCCAAATCCTTCATGGCTTGAAAAGGACCTTCCAAATTTTCTGACAACTTTCATTTGGCTGGCTTGTGACCAGTGGCTTCCCTTTTATGTAGGACAAAATTGCCCACTACAAAAGGGTGGTCACGGATTCAATTATCATGGTGTCTCTTAGCGGCCTGCTTGTAGTTGATCATGCGACCGTAGGATTCTATCCCCCTTTCCTCTAATAGATCGAGGTCGAGTTGTCTGGTTAACAGATTTTCGGTCTCCCTGAATTGCGAGACTCTCAGACATGGGAGTGCCATTTCGCCTGGCGCCATGGCCTCTGAATCGTATGTCAAAGTGAATTAAGGTTCCCCCATCATCGTTTTTTGCGAGGTTTCCAGTGCCCACAAGGCCGCTTGCAGATGATCAACCCATTGCCAGCTTTTTCATCCAAGATTTTCTTCAACACTTTAAGAACCTGTTTGGTTGCATTTTCAGCTTGACCGTTCCCTTGAGGGTAGCATCCTGATTATTTCCAGTGTTTCACATTATTTTCTTTACAGAATTGAGTGAAATCATCCCTTAATTGTGGGCCATTGTAAGATATGATCCCTTTTATGACCCCAAAACTGGTCCACACTTGATTGAGTAAGAAATAGATAATGTCCCTCGAATTGATCTTTGCGAAAGCCTTGGCCTCAATACATTTGGTGAAATAATCCACGGCGACGACGACATATTCACATCCTGATCGTACTTTCTTGAGTGGCCTAATAAGATCGATTGCCCACATATCGAAAGTCCAGGCCATGACGATGATACTTTGCTCTATTGAAGGCATAGGTATGTCGGCTAAGCGTTTGCACTTATCACAACTTCTTTCATATCTATGTGCAGCGTCGGCAAGCTCATGCCAATAATATCCAGCCAATAGAACTTTTTGAGCGATTGTTCGGCATGCAGGGTGGCCCGCACACATCCTTTCATGCAATCCATTAATATTCCTTTGACCTCTTCAGGACGTAAACATCATTTCAAGGGCCTTGAAAAAGATCGTCTATAGAGAATCACATTTTTTATAGTGTAGCGAGCTGACCTTTTTCTCGGAGCCCGAGCTTGTTCTGGATCGGCGGGGAGAGCTCCGGATTCAATGAAATCCGTGATCTCGTCAGTCCATTAGGAAGTCACTGGTTGGATATCCATGATCTCGGTCTAATGGATTGCGGGCTCGGATAGGTATTCCACCATGATCAACGGCTCATTTGTTCTTCTCTCATCTGTCAACTTAGACAAGTAGTCCACTCTTTCATTTTCTTCTTGTCTTATCTTTTTGAATATGCAGTAGTTGAAACTGTTTTTCAATTTATGGAGCCTAAATAAAGAGGGTGGATAAAAATTCTTGAGTACTTATCGAATCGCCAAAGATTTTTTTGTTTCATCCTTGATATGGAAACTCCACTGGTCTCACTTAAAACATGAGGGCCGCATAATGGAATTTTTTGTTGCGGTAAAATTTTCCACGCAACGAAGTCAACGATATGGTTGAGCATTTGGAGGGCAGATTTGATATTATGGGAGGTATTTATGGAGAGCTCATTGTTCGATTGAAACAAGTCAAAGTGAAAAAGCAGAGAAAATATGAGTTAACTAAAAACAAAGATAAAAGCGTGCCCAAGTCAGGGAAGCCAAAGTAGAATCACAAGTTAATTATGGAGGACAACCTTACAGAATCCAAACAACAATAGGACACTGAAACACAAAAAAGCTAATGATCATTACAATACACAGCCATGGGGCAGATTGGCATCCTAGAAGTGCTAGCACAGAGATTGGAAATCAACCAAGCAAAATGTATTAGGCGGCTAGGATCCATTGTCGTCACAAAGTTGATGGCCTCGTGGGTGATTATAATCCCCCAGTTGATGCTCACATATGGAGTGATGTTAGGATGAAGGATAATAGCCACTTCTTCAGTGATTTCCTCAAAGTCATCGGTTGGGATTGCACGTGTATTGATGAACCTCTTACATTCCCAATTTTCACGAGACAGCTCAGCGGCAATACCCTTCGAAATAGGATCCTATTCTTTTTTGAACAAATGCTGGTACACACCAGACTTGTGAACATAATAGGACACCTCATCATCAAGCCCCCAAGCTAACTCATAATGGGTAGCGGGATCGAGTTCAGGGAGATAAAAAGAACTCATTAATAACTGTCAGAGTAAAAGCAATGGAAACACCCCAGAGAGAGATAGAGGTGGTGCCCTCAATAAAAGCAGCCTCCGACAGGACCGAGTAGAACTCATGCACTAAAGTCAGATTATAACTACTCCTAGGTGCTGCAGTAAAATCTCGCCACCCGGAAAAAATGACACGGAGCATGGAGCCTCCACATTCAACCGGGTGCATATTTAAACCCCTCTCCACCAGATGTTGTTGCCTGTTAAAATACTCACAAAAATTGGCACAGGTGGTAACAGAATCCGTAGTAAAAAAAGGGGGACAAGTCAGTGTTAGGGGAAGAACCGGAAGAAGACATGATGATAAAGAAAAATAAGAATATTTTTGCTATTGGATTTCAGATTTGCAGGTATGACAAAGAATGGGGAGGCCACTCCTTTTATAAAGTAGGAGAAATGATTGTGTGGTCGAGATTGAAATGATCGAATGGCCAGGGTTCATGGGAATTGTTCAAATTTGAATTTCAAAAGCCACATTAATTGCTCCGCAGTTATTGAAACCGCAGTCAATACAGCATTGATTGCACAATCACCAAAGTGACTGCAAGTTCAAAAAAGCTGCCGATATACCCTAGCCAATCTAAAGTTGGGATTGTTCATCTTCACCGCTACATCTAACACATCATCCCTTCCATGCAATAATCATATTAAATGCATCTAGACCATCATCGTCACTCTCAAGAGCGACCCCAAGAACTGCTCCCGCAATAAATGTTATTCTCAGATACAAGGAGGTCGTAAAAGGAAATATATGAGAACTTAGCAAAATTCTCATGGTCAGGATTTATTTCGATCCAACCCACTAATAGTCTCGCTTGAAGAAAAAGGGGCTGCATATCAAAAATTTCAAAGCAAGCACAAGTTTTTGACCTCACCATCTTTTTCACTCAAGCTCGCTGTGAAATGACCTCAATCTTGCTCGAAAATGGCCCGCACATTCGAAATTTGAAAAGTGGCACTAAGATGTTTCAACCAAGCTCACAAAAACCTTGCTTGAAACAAGGGGGCCACACATCAAAACTTGTGATTTTAACAAAGAGCCTGACAGACATTCAATTTTATGATCAACTATTTTTAATGAGCTTAATCTAATGTGTTCTCAACCTTGCTAGAATTAGGGGGCCGCAGGAGTATATCTACACCAGACTCGAAAAGATTAATATTTTGAGCAAAAAATGCGAGCACAAAACCTTGGAAAAATTAAATGAAGCGAAGCAAATATACATTCAGAAAACGGAAACAATCACAAGTCAATTCAAATGTGAAGGAAAATAAAAGTTATTGCAACCATGTTCAAAATTCAGAGACAGAAAAGATGCAAATCAAAAACACAAAATAGGTTCAAGGCTGCTGAGTAGGAGGTGAAGGAATAGCGCCATCCCTTGACGGGTTCAAATATCGATCGGGATCACCGTCGCCATATTTAGGGTCATCCTTAGCTCCATCTCCGGTTGCATTGGCGATCTTCTCAACATCTTTTGCGGCTAGAGCAGCTAGCTCCTCCCAAGCTTTCATCATCAATCAAAGGTTCACCTCATTAACTTCAGGGGCTTCCCAAACAGGCTTATTTTTCCTTATACAACTCCCCCTGAAATTCGCCAGCTGCACATCGGTAAAGGGGATCTCCGGATGAAAGACCCTCAACTCCTCATCATCCTAATAAGAGGTCAGCCAATCTTGCAGAGTTTCCAAGTCAGGAGAATCCTCACAATAAGCCTTAAGGCCCCTCGCTATATGATAAAAGCCTAGATCATAGCTATCAAAACGAGCCGCCTTAACCTCTGCGACATGTCCGGATAATGGCGTTAGCATCACTCAGCTCGTCCTTAAGCTTATCAATGGTTTCTTGTGCTACCACCAGCCTAGAAATAGCCTCATCTCGCCAAATTTTGACCTCTTTCAGCCTATAATTAGCCTCTTTAGCCCTCCTGGAATGGGCCTCACTCTCTTGAGCCCTTTTAGCATTGACCCCATTTTCAGCGTGAAGCCGAGCATTTTAGGCCCAAAGATCTGCGGACTGTTTCTCCTCATGCTTGAGTTTCGACTTCAAATCATTGATCTGATTTATAGACATTTTATGCTTCTAATTATGCTCATTCTTGGCTTGGAAAAGATCAGTGCCAACCTGAAAGATAATACACATCAGTGTGAGTATATAAATAGGGGGCAGAATAGTAAGAGAAGAAACTGAGTTGGGACATACCGCAGTCGCCATCATTCCAAACAATCCAATAGTGCCGGCAAGGCGATGAGAGCTATTCATCGGACCCACCAAAGCCAAGGTGGTAAAAAATCATGTTAGGCTACTCGAGATAAGATCCCCATACCAACCATCCACTGGATCTGATTGGGCAATGTGACCTTTATGTTCTTCAACAGGATCACATCGGAAATAAACCTGGCCAAATCCCAGAAACTATGCTTAGTCAAAGGTTTAGCGGAAAACTCAGGGTCCATCTACAAAGCGGGCTCCCCCCTCGGAACCACCAGGATTTTCTTCTTCGGGAGCTCCCACATAGGTCTAGAGTTGGAATCAACTTTATTTTTACCTCTACTGTCTTGCTTAGCCAGGCTAATCGTCAGATTGACTGTTGCATCTGAGGCGGTCACGACAGATACAGTCTCAAGGCTCTTAGCATCCTCGCCAGAATCAATCTCGGTAGAGCTTTGACCGTCACCGCCAACCCAGGTCTTCTTCAGAGAAGATGATTCCCCTATGTCATCAATATCTTCATCCACAAGCCCGGAATACTTGACCTTTCAAGCAAGATTCTTTCTATATGTCTTGCTAACAGGAGCAACATAATCCGAGCCTCCCGCTTGGGTAGATGCACCGGAAGCCACAGTATTTATCAGATCCTAACCAACGGCGGTAGCAGTCGGTAAAGTGGTCACATTGATAGTTAGCGGTTTCGCCCCTGGACCTTTAGCTAACATTTTCCCTTGAGCCTTCTGTTCCGCCTTGATCCTGGAAAACATGCCATTCCTCTCTTCACAAGAGTTCACCATGTTACCTACCCAAAAACAAAGAAGAATCAACATCGCATCCAATACAATAAAAATCCAAAACATTAATCTAAGCAAGACAGAGCAATAGGTATTTTTAGGGTCGTTAGGAGCCAGATCGACAGGTTTACCATAACACGTTTGAAATTTATAGGTGTGCGTCTAGAGAAGATGACATCCATGAAGTACTGATGTGATATCGACCAGAACGATAAATAAGGCACGCCGGCACAAACGGCAAGCAAAACGGAGGCCAGAATGTCCTTGTACAAGGAATCAAAAATCACAAAGTTGAGTACTCTATGGGTACGAAACAAAGCACGAAAAAAAATGATTGTAATTCTCATTGAAGTACTGATGTGTTATCGACCAGAACAATAAATAAGGCACGCCGGCGCAAACGCAAGCAAAACGGAGGCCAGAATGGCCTTGTACAAGGAATAAAAAATCACACCGTTAAGTACTCTATGGGTACAAAAAAGAGTATGAAAAAAACATTTGTAATTCTCTTTGAAATACTGATGTGATATCGACCAGAACGAAAAATAAGGCACGCCGGCGCAAACGGCAAGCAAAATGGAGGCCAGAATGGCCTTGTACAAGGAATCAAAATCACACAGTTAAGTACTCTATGGGTACGAAAAAAAGTACGAAAAACGTTTGTAATTCTCTTTGAAGTACTGATGTGATATCGACCAGAACGATAAATAAGGCACGCCGGCGCAAATGGCAAGCAAAACGGAGGCCAGAATGGCCTTGTACAAGGAATCAAAAATCACACAGTTAAGTACTCTATGGGTACGAAAAAAAACGTTTGTAATTCTCTTTGAAGGGTTATTTTGATGCAGGGAGGCTTCAATAGAGAGCTGCATACGTGGCAACATCTGGACCACACAGTTTTATCCTCAATAGGGAATTGCATACGTGGCATGAAACTGTGTGGTCCAGATGTTTCCATGTATGCAGCTCTCTATTGAAGCCTCCCTACATCATAATAACCCCTCTTTGAACTACTGATGTGATATCGACCAGAACGATAAATAAGGCACGCCGGCGAAAACGGCAAGCAAAACGGAGGACAGAATGGCCTTGTACAAGGAATCAAAAATCACACAGTTAAGTACTCTATGGGTACGAAAAAAAAGTATGAAAAAAACGTTTGTAATTCTCTTTGAAGTACTGATGTGATATCGACCAGAACGATAAATAAGGCACGCCGGCGCAAACGGCAAGCAAAACGGAGGCCAGAATGGCCATGTACAAGGAATAAAAAATCACACAATTAAGTACTCTATGGGTGTTAGTAATATCATCCGCAGCGGAAGCGATTTAAGGATATAGATCTATAAAATACACGTAATAAAATAACTAGATCTATATCTACAAGGGGGTTGTAGAACATACCTCTTGGATCTGAAAATCCAAGTTGGAGAACCGCAATAGGAAGATTGCAAGTAGATGTGAAGAGCACCACGATCTTCCGTACGTGTGATCCAAGCAACTCCCGGTGGAAGGAAATCCTCGTCTCGAATCCTTCCGATATGCTACCCGGAAAAATCTCCAAGATTTTTCCCTTATTCACCTTGGCCGAAAATTTTCACCTTGTCCTCTCTAAGAGGTGTGGGTCGAAAATATTGTGTGTTGTAAGGCTTAGGAGAACTCTCTTTATATAGGAGAGTAAAACTTAACCTCCAAGGATTTAATTAATACAAAATCAATTATAATAATCCATTAAATAAAAGATAATTCCATAATATTCTAGAACAAATCTAGAATAATATTTATCTTTATTTCTTTCCATAAATATTTATCCAATAAATATTTTATGCACATGTCTTATTAATCCACAAGAAAACAAATTTCTTAGTCAATAATTAAACACATGAGGCGCCAATATCAAATCCCCTAGGGCTTAATTTCGGCCAACACCATTTTTGGGCCAAGTTTGTGAAAAATGTCTTTTTCACATATTTAATTATTTAGCCCAACTAATTTAATAGTCCACTAAACAATTAATTCACATATCGTTTTAATAAAGTCCAACAAGAACTAAATTAATATTATTAGGATTCGACGTCCGAGAATAGCTATGCTATATTAGGAGGCACGTCGGGGACCATGGACTAATAATCAATGACTCGATAAATCAAATAAATAATTATCTTACGAAACGTAATAATTATATTCGATAAATCAATCACAGAATATGCCACCATAATCCCGTGATCGCACTCCTCCGATTATGAGATTATATTTATCTCCTCACGAGAATAATAATAAGCGTCCATTGATATAATCATTACATATGGATTAATCCTCCATAGATTGCTCATTCTAAATCGGGAAGTTACCGTTAACCCTTTTAGAACCTCTTATCCTTATTTACCATTAACCCCTAGTGATCAATTAATTCATACAACTCACCGGTAGCTAATCGATGTAATATGAACTCCATGGATCGATCGGTTTCTAGGATTAACAAATAAGGGAATCGTCTATCTACTTCCGAAATGGAAGGAATGGATTCCGTATCTGTGATAACACGTACTACTCACTCAATCCAAGACAATGCCAAGATGGGGTAATTCGGACCACGACTCGGTGTAATCCTTAACCGTCAAGTCAAACTTACGTCTTGATTCAAGCGGCTTGGTATGTGATCACCTCGAGATTAAGATATATCCATAAATATGATCATCCATTGATTCGATAAGAATTCTCGATTACGGAATTATATTGTGAACTATAATCAAATCGGTCCAGCCCTATATGATATATCTATCATATATAAATGCCCCATTAGGTTCTCTTAACCGAAAGTCCGGATAAGACAATCACACCTATTGTGTTCTGTGCGCATTAATAGCACGTTAAAGGAGAGACCCGATACTCTCGATTAACTTCACTACGGGCTAATTGTATTTTAAGTACATCTTCACTAACTCAATCCTCCCGTGTATATACACTGAGTTAAGTGATTACATAAACGATATACTTTAGGGTTTTCTGTAGTGTAAATACTATTGTCACATCGGTGATTATGAGAATAATAAATATGAATAATAATATCATTTCATTTATTAAATAAAACAATTACAAAATTGTCTTTCGGGCATCACACCTAACAATCTCCCACTTGCACGAAAGCATGTGATTAATTGTTTTAGAGCACACCCTATTATTTAAAAATACAACAAACTACATCTCCCACTTGCTCTAAAGCAATGGAGACTCATCCCATATTCTAGTACCCACTAAGCATATCATAACCATTTCAGATTCCAAAGTACACTCCGAGTATGCCGTCGTAGGATAGGTCAGTGACTCGGGGAGCACCTACATCTAAATGTCATGGGTCTTAATGATTAGTCGGGTTGTCGGCTCGAGACGATCCGTAGAATCGAAACGTTGCCGGTCCATCTAATCATGTGGTACTTGAGTAAACATCGAGCCCGAGATCGACTTAACGATCATCCTCAATCGACTTAAAGTCAAAATCGATTGTATCACACATATCCAAGTTCATGCATGAATATGTCCGCATATTATTCCTCGTTCTCTCAAGATACTAAAGGACATACTAAACTTGCTTTGTTAACCGCCGAATCTAAGATTCGATCAAAGTTGACGTTCAATAACTCGACCATCTCTTACTAGAAAGAGAATCTATCCCATTTCTCTTGATCCGAAGATTTAGAGAGTCATTCCCGAGGCATAGGGTAGAATTTCCTCGTTGAATGTTGCATACACAGATGCATCATCTTAACCAATAAGATGGATGGAAACCAAAGGATCGATTCTAATGAATTCGACCGAGTCAAACCCTTAAGAATCTTGTCCAAATCTACATTGCAGTAGAGAATTGTGGTATTGTCGGTTCGACTTGAGATAACACACCCATGTTGATTCCAATCGGTGCAAGTGTTATCCTTCACAAACACTAATATATGTATATATTCACTACTGTACTAAAATTGATATCCAGTCTACAAAAGACTTATCAATATTCTGGCCAAATCCACATATTGTAGAAATATATGACTTCCAATGACCGAGAGGGTTGCTTTTTATCCACAAAGGACATAAGCCTTGACAGTCATTCTGTCATTAGTTCATAAGGCAATACCCTTCTGTTTCGAATGAATCCAGAATCCGTTTGTTTGGCAAGAAAATCTTAGGGAATCACCCCTATTTTCTGATTATGAACGAAATCATGCAATACTAAAATGATAAGAGAGTTCAAGGTCTGATTAACTCTCTAGACCACTCAAGCTTTGCTCTGAAAGATAAACTTTCCTATGCATTCTACTCTTTTCCGTGTAGATCCAATTACTCCCACTGGCCTGAGACGCTCAGGTGGTTCTACAAGAGCATGAATGCAATCCCGAGTACCGAACTCCATTCACGTGGTTTTGGCTATTAAACCAACCTCTATTATCGAATCCTATACCGCTCATAAAAGAGCCATAGGTCATCAATCGATCCTCGGACTACAAAGTCCGCAGAACCCGTAATAGGTAATGGATAAACCATACTCCCAATACTTACCGGGTGGATCAAAATTCGATCTAGTTTAGTAGTCTTTAGTGTTATCACCAACAACCGATGTTGGGCGTGGTCCGATTTTAATCGCTTAGTAACTACCTTGAGTAAACGTGCTTCAAGGTTCAAGGTTTTGTTGTTCATGGACTCTATCGGGAAGGATGCAACAAGATAACCGCCCTTCCCGATTTCAAGAATCTTATAACAAACCTTTTTCTCAATGCTACAAGATATGGAACGATTGGTCACTGACCGAACGTGTTCGCGAAATTTCCAGACCTACCTTCAAGCAACGTGTGCTAAATGCTTATATTTATGTAAGTGGGGTGAACTGAATTCACACCTTATCCGTAAATTCCAAAGCATATTCTAGGTAGACTTCTCGGTCTTACATTTCATTGTAAACCGTTATTTCGCTTCCAATATCTTTATTGAGTTAAGCAGTGTATTGTAGCACATCTAAAAACTATATAAGGCAATTTAACGGTTTCTCACTTAGTGAGAACATGTCACAATGAGGCAGGCTGAGCATAAGTCCCGAGGACTATGAATGGCCTATTCCGAGTATAGAATACTCTATCTCTGTTGAAAACCGAGAAACCTCAAAATATTTTGGATAAACTTACCGGAGTGTTTGAATAGTTATCAGACAAGAAGTCACTACTCGGAAGCTCCTACTAGCTTGTATCTTTCATCAGACCCCGAAGGTCGTCATGAACAAGCTATGTTACTTCTTTATAACCATTATCCTTTCCCAATTGAAAGGAAACTTAGTCATTGAACCTTTGAGACAATATAACCAGGTCGGAGAAAGGAATCACCTGAGCCGCCTTGAGTCTTGTCTTTTAGGGACTATGCACTAACTATGGGATATGAAGAAGCGTTTATCTAAATATGGAAACCAATTGCTTTTAACAGTTTCTTAAGATGTGTTTTATATACATATTTCAGCAGTTCTAAGTGGTTTTGACTTTATCAAACAAAAGTCCGAGTCTTGGATTAAGACTACAATTGGTATATTCACTTTCTATATGACAAACAAATTATCGAATAGAAGGTAAATCCATTCGCTGCAAACGAATCTTAAATGTAGAAAAATAATTTTTCCGTGATATCCAAGGGTTGAATCCGAGATTCATTTCCTTATATCACTCCCACTATTCTAACTAAAATTAACTGCCCGTTGTTTACTCCTTTAATCGTTAAATGCACTGCTACCTTGTTCTGCCAAAGAACTTAGCTCGAGAAAATCGCCAAGGATTCATAGGTTGGTGATCCAGAATCACTATCCTTATCCTATGATTTTCAGTTAATTAATTTTTCGGTTTAGCCTTAAAGTTTTCTTAGTTTAGATGACTAACACTTTTAGACATATTCTCCCATTCTTGACTTTCCGTGAATGGAAACAGTCTTGAACCAGTGGTTCGTTTGAGTAGACACTACTCTTGAACCGTGGGATGTCTATTTCGAGTGTTACTCGTCGGGACTTCTCGGATTTTCTAATATACCAGAAAAAACAACAAATCATAACATTAAAGCTCCCACTAGTTTATCGGTTCCAAATACCGTCTAACGAGCAATGCTTTATTTTTTATGATTTTCCGATTTTTTCGATTAGAAAATCTATCATACATAGTTCCAATGTTTCTAGAAAAACAAATCATAGAACTCCCACTAGTTCATTGATTCCAAATATCGTCCAACTAGTGACAGTTCATGACTTTCCGGTTTTTCAATTAGAACGGTTATGTGTGTAGTCAGTTACACTTTTCTAATGTTCTAGAAAAACAACAAATCATAAAGCTCCCACTAGTTCATCGAATCCAAATATCGTCCAACTAGTAATACTTCATGATTTTCCGATTTTTCAATTAGAAAATTACTCGTGTAATCACTACACACTCAAAATTCACTAGAAGAATTTCAAAGTCCGAAATCACCTTTGATCAAACTAAGTTTGTCTTCCGTTTGACATGAATGACACTAGTGACATACCTATATGTCACTCTGGTTTTAAAAGGCTTAAGAGAAAATATCTCTTTCGAAAATTAATTGCATTATCGATTAACTAGTTCAACGTCCTAGTTACTTTCCACTTTTTAACGAAGTCAATACAAGTCAATTATAAAATTTAAGCAATTTAGTAAGGGATATAATGTTGTAAATAAAATGACATATATTAATTCAAGTTTAACACTACTATATTATTTTATTTTAGGAATTGTAAACTAAAAAATAAGTCTACTCTACCATTTCAAGGTTTTAAACTCGCATCTCAGTGCCGCCGTAGGGTAGGTCAAAGAGATGACGGTTAAATCGAGACAATCTCATCAATGAATAACTTGTGAGAATCAAACATCCCACGAGAATCGAACATCCCTTTATTCATTGACTACCTTCCTTTTTTAGCCTAGATATTTCCAAAAATATCCTTTATGAGTGTGACCTACTATATCGGATCTCTTAGGTACGCCCCGAGTGTGCCGTCGTAGGATAGGTCAGTGACCCGACGAGTACCCAGAAATCCTATCCTTTCGGAGACCAAGCCATGAATGTTGATAGGGGTGAACACCATCCGTAGGGGGACGAAATCAAAGCGCCGCGAGGCGTCACCCTTCTCTCACTTACTTGTATCTATAGTAGAGGCCGTGGGGTTGGCTGTCGCCTCCCCTGCTCCCACTCAATATTTTGGAAGTCGTGGTGGGTTAACTAACCCACGCCTTTTGATGTTAACATAAAAGCACATCAAATCAAGGATTCCGAATGGTGTCGGTAACGTGAGGCAAGCCTACCCGTCCTATTCGTTGGAACATATGTGATGATCCGGACGAAGTCGGGTCAAGAGAGCCCCATTGAGATAAGAAGGAATCACCCCTCCGCTCGTTGGTGTAGCTTAGTCTTGCCGGACCCCCGTGCATACATCACACTAAGAGGGTTCAGTCGGTCGAGCGAAGCTCAGTTGACCACCCAACCTATAGGCGAACCGTTTTATCCAAGATTTATTGTTCTTTACCATCATTCAATCTCGTAGACACTACGAATCGAAAACGTGATCTCGTTTGGGCTTTAAGGCGGTTCACCGAGAACACACACCGAAAGGCTTAACGATTTCATAACCCGTCATCGGATCTTTAATTAGTTACTAAATTAATTAATTACCACGTATTAATTAAATTTCAACTAATTACACGAGTTTGTATACATGCCTATTTTAATTACCAAAATTAAAATTCTACATGTATGCATGGAGTGGATTTATGATATGATGCATGTCATGGCAATTCCGATTTTATATCTATTTTATGATCGAACACATAAAAAATAAATTGCGGAAAATTTTAAACACCGAGATGGATCGTTGGCACCCCCGTATCTAATCTATTAGAAAATAAAAAAACAAAACCCTAACTAGGGTTTACTACTTTCTATCAAAATCTGTAGCTGTTCGAACTCTTCGACGATCGGCATACCAAAGGGACTCGGATCGGGACGAAACTTTCCAGATAAGTTCATCACCTCTCGATCTTCAATATGGACGGTTGGATCGGTGCTTTGACTTACCAATTTTCTCCAGTTAGCCGCCCAACTTGATGCTGAATCTGACTTTGACTGCAGCGCATCAAAGACTTCCCGAGGCAGATCGGGAATCTACATGAATCCCGATCGACCTGAAATTTTTATCACACGTCCAGAACTCCAATTTTATCAATCTGAACGGTCGGATTTGCATTTCAACGGTCGAAACTCTCCCAGAAAATCGAGGAAGTCACAGGTAGAGTTTCTGTGAATCCTGCGTTTCTGTTACAGCAGTGTCTTCGCAGCAACGAACGGATATCGAAACGGGCTCTGATCAATGGCAAAATTTGTGGAGTAAATAACCATCTTCTGATCTTGATTCTGACTGGAGGGATCTTCGTTTTAACGGCTCGATCAACGGGAAAAGCTAAAATACTAAACAGCTACTAATTAGATCTATTTTCTGGAAATTAAAATTGCAATAAAGATAAATTACATAATTTCCTATACTCATATGAATGAATTTTCATCGTTTATACGAGTTTACAATAGATCTAACGGGTAAACAATGCCAACCCCAATCCATCTCTTCAAACCACAACAATCGCAACAACATAAATATATATAAACATGAATTGGCCAAATTAAAAAATTGGACAATAAAAGCTACATGTTTTCCACTCCTAGATCTAATATTTTATACGTATAAATATAGATGACCATGGTCTCTGATACCACTGTTAGTAATATCATCCGCAGCGGAAGCAATTTAAGGATCTAGATCTATAAAATACACGTAATAAAATAACTAGATCTATATCTACAAGGGGGTTGTAGAACATACCTCTTGGATCTCAAAATCCAAGTTGGAGAACCGCAATAGGAAGATTGCAAGTAGATGTGAAGAGCACCACGATCTTCCGTACGTGTGATCCAAGCAACTCCCGGTGGAAGGAAATCCTCGTCTCGAATCCTTCCGATATGCTACCCGGAAAAATCTCCAAGATTTTTCCCTTATTCCCCTTGGCCGAAAATTTTCACCTTCTCCTCTCTAAGAGGTGTGGGTCGAAAATATTGTGTGTTGTAAGGCTTAGGAGAACTCTCTATATATAGGAGAGTAAAACTTAACCTCCAAGGATTTAATTAATACAAAATCAATTATAATAATCCCATTAAATAAAAGATAATTCCATAATATTCTAGAACAAATCTAGAATAATATTTATCTTTATTTCTTTCCATAAATATTTATCCAATAAATATTTTATGCACATGTCTTATTAATCCACAAGAAAACTAATTTCTTAGTCAATAATTAAACACATGAGGCGCCAATATCAAATCCCCTAGGGCTTAATTTCGGCCAACACCATTTTTGGGCCAAGTTTGTGAAAAATGTCTTTTCACATATTTAATTATTTAGCCCAACTAATTTAATAGTCACTAAACAATTAATTCACATATCGTTTTAATAAAGTCCAACAAGAACTAAATTAATATTATTAGGATTCGACGTCCGAGAATAGCTATGCTATATTAGAGGCACGTCGGGGACCATGGACTAATAATCGTGGCTCCGATAAATCAAATAAATAATTATCTTACGAAATGAATAATTATATTCGATAAATCAATCACAGAATATGCCACCATAATCCCGTGATCGCACTCCTCCGATTATGAGATTATATTTATCTCCTCACGAAATAATAATAAGCGTCCATTGATATAATCATTACATATGGATTAATCCTCCATAGATCGCTCATTCTAAATCGGGAAGTTACCGTTAACCCTTTTTAGAACCTCTTATCCTTATTTACCATTAACCCCTAGTGATCAATTAATTCATACAACTCACTGGTAGCTAATCGATGTAATATGAACTCCATGGATCGATCGGTTTCTAGGATTAACAAATAAGGAACTGTCATCTACTTCCGAAATGGAAGGAATGGATTCCGTATCTGTGATAACACGGACTACTCACTCAATCCAAGACAATGCCAAGATGGGGTAATTCGGACCACGACTCGGTGTAATCCTTAACCGTCAAGTCAAACTTCATACCGATTCAAGCAGCTTGGATCGTGATCACCTCAGATTAAGATATATCCATAAATATGATCATCCATTGATTCGATAAGAATTCTCGATTACGGAATTATATTGTGAACTATAATCAAATTGGTCCAAATTTCATATGATATATCTATCATATATAAATGCCCCATTAGGTTCTCTTAACCGAAAGTCCGGATAAGACAATCACACCTATTGTGTTACGTGCTGCGCATTAATAGCACGTTAAAGGAGAGACCCGATACTCTCGATTAACTTCACTACGGGCTAATTGTATTTTAAGTACATCTTCACTAACTCAATCCTCCCGTGTATATACACAGAGTTAAGTGATTACATAAACGATATACTTTAGGGTTTTCTGTAGTGTAAATACTATTGTCACATCGGTGATTATGAGAATAATAAATATGAATAATAATATCATTTCATTTATTAAATAAAACAATTAAAAAATTGTCTTTCGGGCATCACACCTAACAATGGGTACGAAAAAAAGTATGAAAAAAAATGTTTGTAATTCTCTTCGAAGTACTGATGTGATATCGACCAGAACGATAAATAAAGCACTCCGGCACAAACGCTAGCAAAACGGAGGCCATAATGTCCTTGTACAAGGAATCAAAAATCACAAAGTTAAGTACTCTATGGGTACGAAAAAATTATGAAAAAAAACGTTTGTAATTCTCTTTGAAGTACTGATGTGATATCGACCAGAACGATAAATAAGGCACGCCGGTGCAAATGGCAAGCAAAACGGAGGATAGAATGGCCTTGTACAAGGAATCAAAATCACACAGTTAAGTACTCTATGGGTACGAAAAAGTATGAAAAAAAACGTTTGTAATTCACTTTGAAGTACTGATGTGATATCGACCAGAACGATAAATAAGGCACGCCGGCGCAAACGGCAAGCAAAACGGAGGCCAGAATGGCCATGTACAAGAATCAAAAATCACACAGTTAAGTACTCTATGGGTACGAAAAAAGTATGAAAAAAATGTTTGTAATTCTCTTTGAAGTACTGATGTGATATCGACCAGAATGATAAATAAGGCACACCGGCACAAACGGCAAGCAAAACGGAGGCCAGAATGTCCTTGTACAAGGAATCGAAAATCACAAAGTTAAGTACTCTATGGGTACAAAAAAAGTACGAAAAAAAACGTTTGTAATTCTCTTTGCAGTACTGATGTGATATCGACTAGAACGATAAATAAGGCACGCCGGTGCAAATGGCAAGCAAAACCAAGGCCAGGATGGCCTTGTAAAAGAATCAAAAATCACACAGTTAAGTACTCTATGGGTATGAAAAAAGTACAAAAAAAAACGTTTGTAATTCTCTTTGAAGTACTGATGTGGTATCGACCAGAACGATAAATAAGGTACGCCGGCGCAAACGGCAAGCAAAACGGAGGTCAGAATGGCCTTGTACAAGGAATCAAAAATCACACCGTTAAGTACTCTATGGGTACAAAACAAAGTACGAAAAAAATGTTTGTAATTCTCATTGAAGTACTGATGTGTTATCGACCAGAACGATAAATAAGGCACGCCGGCGCAAACGGCAAGCAAAACGGAGGCCAGAATGGCCTTGTACAAGGAATCAAAAATCACACCGTTAAGTACTCTATGTGTTCAAAAAGAGTACGAAAAAAAAAACGTTTGTAATTCTCTTTGAAGTACAGATGTGATATCGACTAGAACGATAAATAAGGCACTCCGGCGCAAACGGCAAGCAAAACGGTGTCCAGAATGGCCTTGTACAAGGAATCAAAAATCACACAGTTAAGTACTCTATTGGTACGAAAAAAAGTACGAAAAAAACGTTTGTAATTCTCTTTGAAGTACTGATGTGATATCGACCAGAACGATAAAAAAGCCACGCCGGCGAATACGGGAAGCAAAACGGTGGCCAAAATGGCCTTGTACAAGGAATCAAAAATCACACAGTTAAGTACTCTATGGGTTCGAAAAAAGTACGAAAAAAAACGTTTGTAATTCTCTTTGAAGTACTGATGTGGTATTGACCAGAACGATAAATAAGGTACGCCGGCGCAAACGGCAAGCAAAACGGAGGTCAGAATGGCCTTGTACAAGGAATCAAAAATCACACCGTTAAGTACTCTATGGGTACAAAACAAAGTACGAAAAAAAAACGTTTGTAATTCTCTATGAAGTACTGATGTGATATCGACCAGAACGATATATAAGGTACGCCGGCGCAAATGGCAAGCAAAACGGAGGTCAGAATGGCCTTGTACAAGGATTCAAAAATCACACCGTTAAGTACTCTATTGGTACAAAACAAAGTACGAAAAAAAACTTATATAATTCTCATTGAAGTACTGATGTGTTATCGACTAGAACGATAAATAAGGCATGCCGGCGCAAACGGCAAGAAAAACGGAGGCTAGAATGGCTTTGCACAAGGAATCAAAAATCACACCGTTAAGTACTCTATGTGTTCAAAAAAGAGTATGAAAAATAATGTTTGTAATTCTCTTTGAAGAACAGATGTGATATCGACCAGAACGATAAATAAGACACGCCGGGGCAAATGGCAAGCAAAATGGAGGCCAGAATGGCCTTGTACAAGGAATCAAAAATCACACAGTTAAGTACTCTATGGGTACGAAAAAAAGTACGAAATTTTTTTTTGTAATTCTCTTTGAAGTACTGATGTGATATCGACCAGAACGATAAATAAGGCACGCCGGTGCAAATGGCAAGCAAAACGGAGGCCAGAATGGCCTTGTACAAGGAATCAAAAATCACACAGTTAAGTACTCTATGGGTACGAAAAAAAGTACGAAAAAAACGTTTGTAATTCACTTTGAAGTACTGATGTGATATCGACCAGAACGATAAATAAGGCACGCTGGAGCAAACGGCAAGCAAAACGGAGGCCAGAATGGCCTTGTACAAGGAATCAAAAATCACACAGTTAAGTACTTCATGGTTACGAAAAAAACGTTTGTAATTCTCTTTGAAGTACTGACGTGATATCGACCAGAACGATAAATTAGGCACGCCGGAGAAACGGCAAGCAAAACGGAGGACAGAATGGCCTTGTACAAGGAACCAAAAATCACACACTTTTCTATGGGTACGAAAAAAAAGTACGAAAAAAAATGTTTGTAATTCACTTTGAAGTACCGATGTGATATCGACCAGAACGATAAATAATGCACGCCGGCGCAAATGGCAAGCAAAGCGGAGAACAGAATGGCCTTGTACAAGGAATCAAAATTCACACAGTTAAGTACTATATGGGTACGAAAAAATACGTTTGTAATTCACTTTGAATTACTGATGTGATATCGACCAGAATGATAAATAAGGCACGCCGGAGAAAACGGCAAGCAAAACGGAGGACAGAATGGCCTTGTACATGGAATCAAAAATCACACAATTAAGTACTCTATGGGTGCGAAAAAAGTATGAAAAAAAACGTTTGTAATTCTCTTTGAAGTACTGATGTGATATCGACCAGAACGATAAATAAGGCACGCCGGCGCAAAGGGCAAGAAAAACGGAGGCCAGAATGGCCATGTACAAGGAATCAAAATCACACAGTTAAGTACTCTATGGGTACGAAAAAGTATGAAAAAATGTTTGTAATTCTCTTTGAAGTACTAATGTGATATCGACCAGAACGATAAATAAGGCACTCCGGCACAAACGGCAAGCAAAACGGAGGCCAGAATGTCCTTGTACAAGGAATCAAAAATCACAAAGTTAAGTACTCTATGGGTACGAAAAAAAGTACGAAAAAAAAACGTTTGTAATTCTCTTTGAAGTACTGATGTGATATTGACTAGAACGATACATAAGGCACGCCGGTGCAAATGGCAAACAAAACTGATGTGGCTCAGATAATACCCGATTCAAGAGGAAGAATGAGTCTTTTATTTAGTCTTTTAATTAGTCTTTTATTATCCCACATTGGTTAATTGTCTTTTATATTTATTATTATTTTTAATTATTGTTATTTTGTCCCACATTGCTAAAATGGCAATTGGACTTGGAGTCTGTAGCCTATATAAGGCATTTCCTTGTATTTGATGTGGTAGCTTATTATTGAATCAAAAACTATTTTGGTTGAAATTCAGAGATTGAATTTTCATTATAAGAAACTTTCAGAGATTGAGTTTCTTTCAAGAAGTTTTCAGAGATTGGACTTCTTGCGATTATCCTGAGACGGGATAATTGGGCGATCTTCCTGAGACGGGATTATCACAAAGCAGTAGTAATCTGAGACGGGTTGCTACATATCCCTTTTCTTTCTTGTTATTACATATCCACTTGATACCACTTGATGTAAACCGAATCTCGTAGGATCTAGATTAAAGCAATATGAATTTCGAAAGCTGCTCTTTTAGGGTTGATGTGATCTGATTTTAGGGCTTTTTCCTCGAATATATAAAATGTAAATAACAAGAAAGAAAAGGGATATGTAGCAACCCGCCTCAGACATTACTCTTTGCTTTGTGATAATCCCGTCTCAGAAAGATCACCCATTTATCCCGTCTCAGATAATCGCAAGAAGTCCATCTCTGAAAACTTCTTGAAAGAAACCCAATCTCCGAAAGTTTCGATGATGAAAATTCAATCTCAATTTCAACCAAAATAGTTTTTTGATTCAATAATAAGCTACCTATTCAAATACAAGGAAATGCCTTATCTAGGCTACAAACTCCAAGTCCAATTGCCATTTTAGCAATGTGGGACAAAATAACAATAATTAAAAATAATAATAAATATAAAAGACAATTAACCAATGTGGGATAATAAAAGACTAATTAAAAGACTAAATAAAAGACTCATTCTTCCTCTTGAATCGGGTATTATCTAGGCCACATCAAAAACCGAGGCCAGGATGGCCTTGTACAAGGAATCAAAAATCACACAGTTAAGTACACTATAGGTACGAAAAAAACGTTTGTAATTCTCTTTGAAGTACTGATTCGGGAAAGGTTTCGACCAGAACGATAAATAAGGTACGCCGGCGTAAACGGCAAGCAAAACGGAGGTCAGAATGGCCTTGTACAAGGAATCAAAAACCACACCGTTAGGTACTCTATGGGTACAAAACAAAGCATGAAAAAAAACGTTTTTAATTCTCACTGAAGTACTGATAAGTTATCGACCAGAACGATAAATAAGGCATGCCGGCGCAAACTCAAGCAAAACGGAGGCCAGAATGGCCAAGTACAAGGAATCAAAAACCACACCGTTAGGTACTCTATGGGTACAAAACAAAGCACGAAGAAAAACGTTTGTAATTCTCACTGAAGTACTGATGTGTTATCGGCCAGAACGATAAATAAGGCACGCCGGCGCAAACTCAAGCAAAACGGAGGCCAGAATGGCCTTATACAAGGAATCAAAAATCACACCGTTAAGTACTCTATGGGTACGAAAAAGAGTATGAAAAAAACGTTTGTAATTCTCTTTAAAGTACTGATGTTATATCGACCAGAATGATAAATTAGGCACGCCGGCGCAAACAGCAAGCAAAACGTAGGCCAGAATGGCCTTATACAAGGAATCAAAAATCACACAATTAAGTACTCTATGGGTACAAAAAAAAAAACGAAAAAAAACGGTTGTAATTCACTTTGAAATACTGATGTGATATCGACCAGAACGATAAATAATGCATGCCGGCGCAAACGGCAAGCAAAACGGAGGCCATAATGGTCTTGTACAAGGAATCAAAAATCACACAGTTAAGTACTCTATGGGTACGAAAAAGTACGAAAAAAACATTTGTAATTCTCTTTGAACTACTGATGTGATATCGACCAGAACGATAAATAAGGCAAGCCGGCGCAAACGGCAAGCAAAACGGAGGCCAGAATGGCCTTGTACAAGAATCAAAAATCACACAGTTAAGTACTCTATGGGTTCGAAAAATAGTATGAAAAAAATGTTTGTAATTGTCTTTGAAGTACTGATGTGGTATCGACCAGAACGATAAATAAGGCACGCCGGCGCAAAGGACAAGCAAAACGGAGGCCAGAATGGCCTTGTACAAGGAATCAAAAATCACACAGTTAAGTAATCTATGGGTTCGAAAAAAGTACGAAAAAAAATGTTTGTAATTCTCTTTGAAGTACTGATGTAGTATCGACCAGAACGATAAATAAGGTACGCCGGCGCAAAGGGCAAGCAAAACGGAGGTCAGAATGGCCTTCTACAAGGAATCAAAAATCACACCGTTAAGTACTCTTTGAAGTACATATGTGATTTCGACCAGAACGATAAATAAGGCACGCCGGCGCAAACGGCAAGCAAAACGGAGGGCAAAATGGCCTTGTACAAGGAATCAAAAATCACACAGTTAAGTACTCTATGGGTACGAAAAAATTACGAAAAAAACGTTTGTAATTCTCTTTGAAGTACTGATGTGATATCGACCAAAACGATAAATAAGGCACGCCGTGAATATGGCAAGCAAAACGGAGGCCAGAATGGCCTTGTACAAGGAATCAAAAATCACACAGTTAAGTACTATATGGGTACGAAAAAAACGTTTGTAATTCTCTTTGAAGTACTGATGTGATATCGACCAGAACGATAAATAAGGCACGCCGGAGAAAACGGCAAGCAAAACGAGAGGACAGAATAGCCTTGTACAAGGAATCAAAAATCACACAGTTAAGTACTCTATGGGTACGAAAAAAGTATGAAAAAAACGTTTGTAATTCACTTTGAAGTACTGATGTGATATCGACCAGAACGATAAATAAGGCACGCCGACGCAAACGGCAAGCAAAACGGAGGCCAGAATGGCCATGTACAAGGAATCAAAAATCACACAGTTAAGTACTCTATGGGTACGAAAAAAGTATGAAATTTTTTTTTGTAATTCTCTTTGAAGTACTGATGTGATATCGACCAGAACGATAAATAAGGCACGCCGGCACAAACAGCAAGCAAAACGGAGGCCAGAATGTCCTTGTACAAGGAATCAAAAATCACAAAGTTAAGTACTCTATGGGTACGAAAAAAAGTACGAAAAAAAAGTTTGTAATTCTCTTTGAAGTACTAATGTGATCTCGACTAGAACGATAAATAAGGCATGCTGGTGCAAATGGCAAAAAAAACCGAGGCCAGGATGGCCTTGTACAAGGAATCAAAATCACACGCGATTAAGTACTACTATGGAGTACGAAAAATGTACTGAAAAAACGTTTGTAATTCTCTTTCAAAATCTTGATGTGGTTTCACCGAACGATAAATAAGGTGCGCCGGCGCAAAGCGGCAAGCAAAGCGGAGGTCGAATGACCTTGTACAAGAATCTAAAACCACACCGTTAAGTACATTATGGGTACAAAACAAAGTACCAAATTAATTCTCATTGAAGTACTGATGTGTTATCGACCAGAACGATAAATAAGGCATGCCGGCGCAAACGGCAAGTAAAATGGAGGCCAGAATGGCCTTGTACAAAGAATCAAAAATCACACCGTTAAGTACTCTATGTGTTCAAAAAAGAGTACGAAAAAAACATTTGTAATTCTCTTTGAAGTACTTAAGTGATATCGACCAGAACGATAAATAAGGCACGCCGGCGGAAACGGGAAGCAAAACGGTGGCCAGAATGGCCTTGTACAAGGAATCAAAAATCACACAGTTAAGTACTCTATGGGTTCGAAAAAAGTACGAAAAAAAACGTTTGTAATTCACTTTGACGTACTGATGTGATATCGACCAGAACGATAAACAAGGCACGCTAGAGCAAACGGCAATCAAAACGGAGGCCTGAATGGCCTTGTACAAGGAATCAAAAATCACACAAGTACTCTATGGGTACGAAAAAAACGTTTGTAATTCTCTTTGAAGTACTGATGTGATATCGAGCAGAACGATAAATAAGGCACGCCGGAGAAAACGGCAAGCAAAACAGAGGACAAAATGGCCTTGTACAATGAATCAAAAATCACACAGTTAAGTACTCTATGGGTACGAAAAAAAAGTACGAAAAAAAATGTTTGTAATTCACTTTGAAGTACTGATGTGATATCGACCAGAACGATAAATAAGGCACGCCGCGCAAACGGCAAGCTAAGCGGAGGCCGAAATGGCCTTGTACAAGAATCAAAAATCACTGCGATTAAGTACTCTATGGGTTCGAAAAAGTACGAAAAAAACATTTGTAATTCTCATTGAAATACTGATGTGTTATCGACCAGAACGATAATTAAGGCACGCCGGCGCAAACGGCAAGCAAAACGGAGGCGAGAATGGCCTTGTACAAGGAATCAAAATCACACCGTTAAGTACTCTATGGGTTCAAAAAAGAGTACGAAAAATAAACGTTTGTAATTCTCTTTGAAGTACTGATGTGATATCGACCAGAACGAAAAATAAGGCACGCCGCCGCAAATGGCACGCATAAAGCGGAGGCGAAATGTCCTTGTACAAGGAATCAAAATCACACAGCTTAAGTACTCTATGGAGTACGAAAAAAACTGAAAAAACATTTGTAATTCTCTTTGAAGTATCGATATGATATCGACTGAACGATAAATAAGGCACGCCGCGTAAATGGCAAGCAAAACGGAGGCCGAATGGCCTTGTACAAGAATCAAAATCACACGCTTAAGTACTCTATGGGTCGAAAGAAGTACTAAAAAAAGCGTTTGTATATATATATATATATATATATATATATATATATATATATATATTCACTTTGAAATCTTGATGTGATATCGACTAGAACGATAAACAAGGCACGCTAGAGCAAACGACAATCAAAACGGAGGCCGAAATGGCCTTGTACAAGAATCAAAAATCACACAAGTACTCTGTATGGGCAAAAAAAACGTTGTAATTCTCTTTGAAATCTTGATATGATATCGACTTTAACGATAAATAAGGCACGCCGGCGTAAATGGCAAGCAAAACGGAGGCCAGAATGGCCTTGTACAAGGAATCAAAAATCACACAGTTAAGTACTCTATGGGTCGAAAAGAAGTACGAAAAAAAACGTTTGTATATATATATATATATATATATATATATATATATATATATATTCACTTTGAAGTACTGATGTGATATCGACTAGAACGATAAACAAGGCACGCTAGAGCAAACGACAATCAAAACGGAGGCCAGAATGGATAAATAAGGAATCAAAAATCACACAAGTACTCTATGGGTACGAAAAAAAACGTTTGTAATTCTCTTTGAAGTACTGATGTGATATCGAGCAGAACGATAAATAAGGCACGCCGGAGAAAACGGCAAGCAAAACGGAGCACAGAATGGCCTTGTACAAGGAATAAAAAATCACACAGTTAAGTACTCTATGGGTACGAAAAAAAAGTACGAAAAAAATGTTTGTAATTCACTTTGAAGTACTGATGTGATATCGACCAGAACAATAAATAAGGCACGCTGGCGCAAACGGCAAGCTAAACGGAGGCCAGAATGTCCTTGTACAAGGAATCAAAATCACACAGTTAAGTACTCTATGGGTTGAAAAAAGTACGAAAAAAAACATTTGTAATTCTCATTGAAGTACTGATGTGTTATCGACCAGAACGATAAATAAGGCACGCCGGCGCAAACGGCAAGCAAAACGGAGGCCAGAATGGCCTTGTACAAGGAATCAAAAATCACACCGTTAAGTACTCTATGTGTTCAAAAAGAGTATGAAAAAAAACGTTTGTAATTCTCTTTGAAGTACATATGTGATTTCGACCAGAACGATAAATAAGGCACTCCGGTGCAAACGGCAAGCAAAACGGAGGCCAGTGGTTTCGACCAGAACGATAAATCTCTTTGAAGTACTAATGTGATATCGACTAGAACGATAAATAAGGCACGCCGGCACAAACGGCAAGCTAAATGGAGGCCATAATGGCCTTGTATAAGGAATCAAAAATCACACAGTTAAGTACTCTATGGGTACGAAAAAAACGTTTGTAATTCTCTTTGAAGTATTGATGTGGTATCGACCAGAACGATAAATAAGGTACGCCGGCGCAAACGGCAAGCAAAACGGAGGTCAGAATGGCCTTGTACAAGAAATCAAAAATCACACCGTTAAGTACTCTATGGGTACAAAACAAAGTATGAAAAAAAACGTTTGTAATTCTCATTGAAGTACTGATGTGTTATCGACCAGAACGATAAATAAGGCACGCCGGCGCAAACGGCAAGCAAAACGGAGGCCAGAATGGCCATGTACAAGGAATCAAAAATCACACCGTTAAGTACACTATGGGTACAAAAAAAAGTACGGAAAAAACGTGTGTAATTCTCTTTGAAGTACTGACGTGATATCGACTAGAACGAATAAATAAGGCATGCCGGCGCAAACGGCAACCAAAACGGAGGCCAGAATCACACCGTTAAGTACTCTATGCTACAAAAATAAGTACGGGAAAAAATGTTTGTAATTCTCTTTGAAGTACTGATGTGATATCGACCAGAACGATAAATAAGGCACGCCGGTGCAAACGGCAACCAAAACGGAGGCCAGAATGGCCATGTACAAAGAATCAAAAATCACACCGTTAAGTACTCTATGGGTACAAAAAGAGTACGAAAAAAACGTTTGCAATTCTCTCTGAAGTACTGATGTGATATCGACCAGAACGATAAATAAGGCACGCCGGCGCAAACGGAAAGCAAAACGGAGGCCAGAATGGCCTTGTACAAGGAATAAAAATCACACAGTTAAGTACTCTACGGGTACGAAAATAAGTTCGAAAAAAAACGTTTGTAATT